>CAOLHI010001065.1:0-600000 GCA_948474755.1 Ctenosaura bakeri
GTATTGTAGACTGACTTTAAGCTACTACTGCAAATCCTCTCCTGGCACTTGTGGTAGTTTAATCATCCTTAAAAGATGGTGGAGTAGGACTCTGTGTGCTAAACAAGGCTTTTCCCACTGTTACAATGAACTGTTAGTGTGGAAGAATGTTTGGAGAGAGTATGAATGGAGGACAATGCTTTTTCTTGACTTTTCTTTCAGAAGGGAAGGAGATGCCTTGTAGACTGGCAGGTCGGTACGGTGCTGAAGGACACTGCAGCACCTTGTTACACCATAAAGCCACCTCAGTAACCTCACCAGCTACCAAATTTCAAAGGAAGTAGTGAGGCTCCTGGTGGAGGTGGGGTAATGGAGCCCATCTCATACTTCTGGGAAGTCTCCTGTCCTTGCCTTACAGAACACTAACAAGATATTGAAGTTTCTTTGACAACTGAATCTCAGGATTTGCCCCCAAATGCTTACCTTCAGGGAGAGGGACCCACTGCCTTTGTTCAGGGACAAGTCTGCAGACAAAGAGATGCTGAGGTCCATGCTTTCTGAGGCAGAGGTACTACCTGAATCAGAGTCTCTCTTTGAGCTGCCATTCTCAAATGGAGAGGAAGAACTCAGGCTCCCATTAGGGAGTTTTTCTTCTGTAGGTGTTTCAAGGAGGCTGCTCACTGGCCGGCTCTCCACATTGGAATCATCTATGCTGGCTGGTTCAGTGTCTTTATTCTGGTGATGGCTGAGGTCCTGATTCTCTGGTGTGTGAATATTTTCACTTAGAGGCAACAACTGGGGGCTGGCATCTGGCTTTCCTTTGGTGCTGGTGAGATCTATGTTGTCTTCTGTCCCTGACAAGTTGGAAATGTTGGCAGTTTTTGTTGGTTTTTCTTTATCATCAACCCCTTCATTGTAAAGTTTGTCACCATGCCCATTTGTAGCTTCTTTAACCTGCTCTAAAGGTGACTTGGGTCCATTAGCAACAAGGAATAAGTGGTTCTCTTGAGACTTCTCTCCTTCCAAGCTTAGTTCGCTTGCGACAGAGGAATCCCGCTTGTGAACATCATGAGGCTGAGTAAAGAGAAAGGGAGAGGGTAAGAGAGATGAAGTTCATGGAACTTAGCTTTTCATTTTTATTAAGGAAAAAAATGTAATTTAGATGTGGAACACTGGCCATATGCTGCAGAATATTTGTAGGCAAGGAAACCACTAAAACATAAAAGTAGGCTGGTCATTTGTCATGGGAATACTAATTTTCCCCACCAGCTTATCCAAATTTTTAAGTAGAATTTAAATATTCTTCCCCATCACCCTTACATTTTGGGAGGGGGGAACAAGTGGAGGGGCAATCCATAAAAGTACTGAGAATTAAAAGGATACAACAACTTAGAAAACATTAAAGTCTGTTACATGCTTAGCTGCTTTTCATCCTTGTATCTGATATACATTGGTTCGTAAAGCTTTCCTCTGTTTTACAAATTGGCTAGAAAAGCTGCACAGTTACAGCTGGCTCTTCCCAAAAGCAGAACATCCTCTACTGTAGGAGTCAGGAGTCCTGTTTTAGGTCAATGGAGTCCTGACAGCTCTTTGGCAAACACTATCAGAAGGCCATGCTCTAGCTTATTTTCTTGTTTTGTTTGTTTAACAGCACACTGGTAAAAAAACTCTCTCACAACTTCTGACACATTGACAAAGGCCCACTTTCCCACCCTATATCACAGCAATTGGCTTTTATCTCCTTAGATTCTTATATTCCGCTCGTCTCCTGATATGTACTTCACATCCTTTACTCTATTTTGTAATCTTTACCTTGAGCACATTAGTCATAGAGGGACAATGAGCTAAAAGTCATTCATGAATTATATTTTTGTCCTGTGTTGCCTTCAATGAGCTCAGATATTTCTGCTACCACCCCATTACCTTCAAAAGAAGCCTGGCAAATTGAGTCAAAGACTGGGCCAAGTTCATGAAGAGAGCTTTTTGACTGAGGAGGGAATCTGAGTCTGGATCTTAGAGACTGATACTTTAACCACTCTACCACATTTCTAGAAGAGAAATGAAACACCAGCCTCCATCCATATGATGACTAGAAACATTACTTCTAAGATATAGTTAGCCAGCGGTGGAGCTTGGAGTATGTGGATGAGGGGCAGGAGGGGGCGTGGCTATGGCATGGAGGTGTGGCCATGATTCACTAGGGCATGGCTGCGGTTCACTGGGGCATGGCTACGAGGCAAGACACTCCAAAAACATTGCCGCTGAAGGCAAAACACCTCTATTACCCCCCCAGTCCCTACGCAACTGTAGGCAGCAGTTATTTTTTCCCCTTTTCCTTGGGAAAAATTTGAAGCAGGTACTTTCCACACATATACCACTTCTAAGAGGGTGCCAGGATGAATTCACTTGTCACCTCCTTCCCATGACATGCAGATGCCTGCTTGGTTCAAGAGCACAGCAGACAAAGTTGCAGATGTGTAGAAAGCAAAAATAATTCTATTATGGCCCTTCCCCATCACTTTGTTAACGGCCTTCATGTCAACTTTGACTTATGGGGATCCTATGAATGAGAAACCTTTGAGTCACCCTATCATCAAGAGCCCTGTTCTGACCCTGCAGATTCAGGATCCTAAATTCCTTGACTGAGTCTATCCATCTGTAATGCAGTCTTCCTCTTTTCTTATACCAAGTATTATTGTCTTTTCAAGTGAGTCAGGTATGAAAAGGTCTCATTCTAGTCAAGTTGGCTTCTAGGGAGAGTTCAGGCTTGATTTGCTCTAGGACCTATTTAGTTTATCTTTTTAGCAGTCCAGGGGATTCATAGATCTCTTCTTTTGGCACTGCATTTCAAATGAGCTGATTTTCTTCCTATCAGCTTTCTTCACTGTCCAGCTTTCACTGCCATACATGGAAATTGGAATTATGATGGCATGGACAATCCTAATTTTAGTATTCAGTGATATATACTGACCCTTCAAGATCCTGTCTAGTTCCTTCATAACTACCCTTCCAAATCCTAGTCTTGACTGCAGTCCCATTCAGATTAATGACTGAGCAATGTATGGAAAAAAATTTAAACTATTTCAATGTCTTAATTGTCTGCTTTAAAGTGATATAAATCATCTAAATCATTATTTTTGTTGTCTTAATGCTCAACTGTTAAGCAGCCTTTCCACTTTCTTCCTTGACATTCTTCATTAATCGTTCCAAGTTTTTGCTACTTTCTGCTAGTACTGTACTACAGATTCATCTCCATATCTTAAAGTATTAATGTTCCTTCTTCCAGTTTTCATACCTCCTTCCTCTGTTTTACATATGATATGTTCAGCATACAAGTTAGACAGATAGGGTGATAAAATGCAGCCTTGCCTGATCTCCTTTTGCCAGTTGGCAACCATTCTGTTTCTACTGTCCTGACAGTGGCCTTTCATCCTGAATACAGGTTAGGCATCAGAACAATCAAATATTGTGGCACATCCATTTCTTTAAAACCAGTTCATACGTTTTCATGATCTACACAGTTGCACTCAATTATCCAACATGTGTTTCCAATATGATCCCTAGTGCCTCTTCCTTTCCTAACCCAACTTGGACATCTGGCTTTTCTTGCTCCATATATGATAAAAGTCTTTGTTGTAGAACTGTGAGCAACATTTTGCTTACATGGAAGTTTAATGCAATTATCTTGTGGTCACTACAACACTGGTGTGCCCTTCCTTGGGGACTGGAATGTATGTTGAGCATTCAACTGCACTCTTGAAATTTTTTCTCTTACTCTGTATTGACATTCTGGACAAAACAGGAAATCAGAGGAAGTCCCCAAAATCTGCTTTATTAAGCCGAGCTAGCCCACATATGACAATCTACATACAATTTTCATTCCCTTCTCCACATAAACCAGATTTCTCATGTGGCTGAGAAACTCCAGAGATCCTCACTCTTGCCAAGTCTTTGCCTTAACCCTGGCACCAGCCACTGGCTGCAGATTTAATCTTGTCTGTTGATTCAGCACTGCTTTCATAAATGAATAAACTAACAAACAGTATACCCAAGATCCCATGCTTCTAACCTGCCTTAAATGAGTCTGACATTAGGCAAAAGAATCCAGGGTAGAAGAATTCAAGGCACAATTATAAAACAGCCCCAATAATACTTTCCTCATGGCAAAGGAGCCAGAGGTTCTAATCATCCCTTGGGGTTACTTTGGCCGTACAGCGAGTTCTGAATGCTGACATCCATGTAAAAGTATTTACTCAGAAGCATATCTGAGAAGAGGAAAGGGGGGTCTGGCTTTGTGCCCAACTCATTGTTTCCAGAGTTCTTAGCTGCTGTGCAAAGAGCAAACTACCCACACAAGGAGCCATTTTTCCTGTCTACCTGCACAACACCAACAAAGCAGAAGGTGAATGGATCAAAGGCCATCCCTGGTCTGCCTTTAGCTAGCCTTGTCTGTGGAACCCATTTCAATAAAGCACTCCTAGTCTGTGTACTCATCTAAGTATGGTTGGGTGCATTTGCCCTCTGTCTTTAAGGAAGCACTTTCATAATGAAACAAGATAGAAGGAATTAAACTTACAGATGCAGGTTCTGGTGAGTCATCCTCTTCAGCTTCCTCTCTATTGTCTTCAATTTCCTCCATCACTTCAGCCTTTGCCTCTGCCACTAGCTCACGCAGGGCTCTGTTAGAAGTGACCTTGCTCACAAACGGATGCTAAAAAGAAACAAGAGGGAACTGCCATATTAGAATGAGCAAAACTCCAAAGCAAGAGAGTATGAGGACTTAAAGTGGACTTTGGAATTGCTTGGAAACCGCTTTCACAGCTACTTCTCCCTTCCTATAGCTCATAAAAGCAGATGCACAAGCAATGTACAACCCATCAGCTAGGAACCACATGTAAGCTCCCAGACATCAATACAGTCTTTGCACAAGCACACTATTCCCAGTGAGCAACTCAAACAACTGAAAGCAATGTATAAAATGGCCCTTAAGAGCCTCATCTCTTATCTATGAAGCATACAGAAGTGCAGTCAAATGTTCAAACCTAAACACAAGGGAAGCAGTATACCACCTCAAGTCCTGCTCCCACATCCACATCATCTTCCTTTCACAGAGTAATGGGCACATGGGTGTCTCTGATAACAGACTTAACCAAGGCTGCAATCCTAAGCACACCAAACTGGGAGAAAACCCAAATGAACCCAAGGGGGCTTATGTCAGAGTAGACATCCAAAGAAAGCCATGTGGTGCAGCTGTTTGAGAGTTAGACTATGACTCTGGAGATCAGGGTTTGATTCCCCACTTGGCCATGAAAACCCATTTCCTGATCTTGGGTGCATCACATACTCCCAGCCCCCAGAAAACCCCATGATAGGGTGATCCTAAGGCAAACCTAAGTCAAATTTTTTTTCAGAGCCAGTGTGGTATAGTGGTATGAGCACTGGACTATGACCCTGGAGACCAGGGGTCAATTCTCTGCTCAGCCATGGAAACCCACTGGATGACCTTTGGTACATCACATACTCTCAATCCCAGAAAACCTGTGATAGCTTCACCTTAGAGTTGCTGTTAAATCAGAGACAACTTGAAGGCACACAACAACAAGACATCTAAAGCATGTGCTCTTAATGCTCAATGTACCAGCCCAATTTCCATGTGCAATTCCTCTTCTTTTGGAGGAGACACAATGTGAAAACTGGGCCTCTGCATAAAGTGAAGGAGCCTCATGTTATTTTATCACATAGGTTATTCTGATTCAAGCACTACAGAAGGATCAACCCAAACAAGTAAGCACATAAATCAGCACTATATTTTACTAAGATATCGTAACTCTTCCCAGGCCTGACAACACTAATCATCTCTTCTCCGTTAATAGAATCAACATACTTTGGTTCTCCAGACTCTTCTGCCAGGTCACACTACAGAGATCCTTCTTCTGCCCTCCACTAACTAGATGACTTTAATTTATGATAAGTTTACCAAAGGCCAAAGACTCACAGTGCAAAACAACAGGAGAGCAGCTGAAAAAACACATGAATGACATGCAAAATTTAAGGAAGCAACTAAGAATAGTGACTTATCATCTTTGTATTGCTAAGAAATTAGATCTATTTTTGCTCCACTGCAGTTGAGGTGAAGAGCCAGGAGGGTAGGACAGCCAATGGGAGAAGGAAGTCTTGCCTAGAAGTTAACAGCCAGTCTGCTGTCTTGAGGAAGCCCAGCCAGTCAAACCAGCAGGTTCTTATCTCCTGCTGAGAGTACAAGGATCACCTCTCCAAATGGGAACTACATCTTTAGAACTGGGGCCCAGCGTTTCTTTCTATTAACCAACCAAAAGCAAATTTGCACTATTTTGCAAATTTATAACTGCTTGTAGACAACAGTCCTACACAGAGTTGTCTGAATGCGTTGGTATGTCCTCAGAGAGGATTAGGCATTTATTAACTGGGGGTCATTCTTGAGGTGGTGCACTTACCTCCAGTAATTGCGCTGCGCTTGGCCTTGTCTCAGGATTCTTGTCAAGGGCAATCTTCAGGAAGTCTTTGAAATGTGGAGACCTTTATGAATAAGGTAATAATGGTTTATTTTTTAAAAGCACTACAAAGATCATCAGCAAAAACTGCAAGGAAAAGCAAAACCCTTATATCTACCTCATAGCCAACATATCTCCAATATTATAAGAAATAGCTTAAACATAAATAGCTAGGAAAAGAAACAAGGGGAGACAAGACAGCACAGACATGATAAAATAAAATTAAAACTTCTGAGTAGATAGAAAAGACTGCCTGGTTAGTTACAGATTTCACACTTCCTTTTCAATCCAGGAGCAACAGCTGTTCAGAAGCATGTTACGTGCTGTCACTATACTCCCAATTCTCACTAAAGCCCAAAGGTTTGCAAGCTCACATGAGGACACCTATAAGCTTGAGCTTATGCTAACACAAAGCCTTCTGTCAGGCAAGTGATAATGCCACACTTCCACTCCCTCTGCACCTCTTTTTCAATACTGCCCCTATGTAATGGAAGGCCAAAGCACTTACCAGCAATTTCTACAGACAATCACAGAAAATGTTATCACAAGCACATTTACCCATCAATGCCTGTGATTTTTTTTCATGAACAAATAGAATGCTATCTCATTTGCCTGTTACACATTTTGGGAACAGAAAACAGAAGAAAGAGCTACGCTGCTGTTCACTGCTTTCTTAATGAGGAGAAATCTGACTAGATATATTCTCCAACACAAGATTTATGTATTCTGGAGGGTTACACAGAAGCTGAAAAGAAGCTATGCGGGCTGGAGGTTTGCAAGATGGATGAGCAGGATTTGTGCCACTCATAATTAACATCATGAATGGACAAATTTCTGGTGTCTGTAGGAATATTGTGAACTGCCTTATATCTCTTAAAATAGGGTGGGTAACAGTGGCTGTAAAGCTGTTTTTCAGCATAGCCAATGATGAGAAGATATGGGAGCGGCACTCCAAAAACATCTCTACGGATGCAGTCGTTCACCCATGCACTAGGACATTAGTTCCTTTTAGGCTAGCATTTCCACTATAACTAGCAGTTGTTTCCCAGGTTATCATGAGACAGAGAGTATTTTCTATCACTTGTACCCAGATTTGTTTTAACTTGTGATGCCAGGGAGAGAACTTGAGATCTTCTTATTGAAAAGCATACGCTTTGTCATTGAGCTGTCAAGCCTTCCCATGTGATATTCACGTAACCTCATTCCACACACAATGCATAAGTAATGAATGCACAGAGAATACTATACTTTGAGAGCAGAAGGGTGAAATGAGTCTGAATAAGGAATTGGAATATTTTCATTTCCTGTCCCCAAATCTGATTGTGTTGTAAGAAAAAGGGGGCATGTAGGAAGATGGCTACATACACTTCAGTGGAAACCTTTAGCACTCAACAAGGAGTCTACATTGCTTTTCCCTCCTTTTCTTTGATCCCACCAGAAAAAAGCAAAGAATTAAGAGCTACAATAAGGCAAAATTCAGAACGAAAAATGGATCAATCATTGCTAGCCTGTTGAGCCCAAACAAAAAGGAGACACTGCAAGATGGGATGCATCCTGCTGCCACTAAAGCAGAAAAACTGGTAATACTGTGACCAGTCTGAAAAGTAGCCGTACTGCATGTTTGTTCCGAAAAATGCCTGGCCCATTTTTGTTGGTTTTAGGTGGTAAGATGCCCATTGAATTACTTTCTTGCATCTTCTCACAAGCACCTGGTGGTAGGCTAGGCTGAGGAAACATCTTGCCCAAGTTTCATGAACAAATGGGGCTTTGTATGTGTAAAATACTAGTGTTTAGTAAGAGCAGTGTTATGTTCTTGAACAAGAGCAGGCTTCTCCAATGTAGCACTCTCTATATGTTGCTGGACTGCAACTCTCACTAGCCCTACATGGCCTACATGTCCAGGTATCCTCTCTCCCTAACTTTCTTAATAGGTAAGTTCCACATCCTAGTGGCAACATTTTACAACCAAATGAAAAACCCCGTATCACTGGATTCCAACTCCTTATCATCCCAACTATGGGCCATGCTGGCTAAGGCTGGTGGGAGCTGGAGTCCACAACATCTGTAGGGTCATGGATTGTTCACACCTGTCTTGTAATCTCTTATTGTCTTCTCTGCAGTTTTTGCTCAAATTTATTATGGAATGCTATGTTGAATAATTTAGTACGAATCTTACTTGTTACCGCCCACTTTGGATAATCCAAAAGAAAAGCGGGGAGATCAACACACTCCCTGCACTCTCATATAAGCACATATTGCACACTAAAATATCATCTCACCACTTTGAAGGACAGCTAAGAGTGGGAGGGTCAGATTTGGCTATTTTCAGAAGGACTCTCATGGGATTGAGCTCATGATGAGGTGGCTCTATTTGAGCCATTTCTATCAGTGTTATGCCCAAGGACCAGATGTCAGCCTTGTAGTCATAAGGGGTGTCTTTCATTGTTTCACACATCACCACCTCAGGAGCCATCCTGAAAAAAAGAAGAAAGTAAAGAAGACTGAGTCTTGCTACAAATATAGTCTTGCTGCCCTTCCCCCACTCTAGTCCTTTAATTCAATTGGTCATTAGCCTAGAGCTGATCCTATGCCTCAAAGATATACATTTTCAGCTAGCTGTTGAATGAAGTGAGGACAAGTCTGTTCTCCTGCCATGGCTATGACCCTGCCAAAGTTGATCATTTCTAGACCCAGCCTGATACAGTCTAACAAATGCTGGACTAGGACTGGGGCAAGAGCACAGCTTAGTGCCCAGAGGCCTGGAGCAAGAAGTACAAGTGGATCCCTGAGCCTGTCCAGGCAGGGACTGAGGGTGGGGCAAGTAGCAGCAGGAGACCCAGGCAATGCTACTGGTAGTTCAGTGGTAGCTATGTCTCTAGTCTGGGGAGATCCAGGCTCTTATCTCCACTTGGTCACAAATCTCACCAGCTGACCTTGGGCTGGTTACTATCTCTTAGCCTAACCAATCTCACAGGGCTGTTGGGAAGAGAAAAAGAGGGAGGAGGACCATGCGTATCTTGGGAGTTCCTTGGTGGAAAGGTGGGATCCAAATGAAAAAAAGGAATAAATCAAATAAATACTTTTCTTTTGGGTAGGTTAATTCTCCCATTGTCTTTTCTTCAAATATAAGTAATGAGAGTTGAAAATGTCTCTCTGTCTTTGATTACAGGCAGTCCCCAGCTCCTTACCCTCAATCCATTCATCCTTCCATCCTCAGTTGGCCATGGCAACAAAAAACCAGCAGGCCAGTGACATCTGGCCTTGATGCTGCTTTAGACAGCAAATTAATGCTTACTGATTGCTTCCCCACAGAGAAGTGGTTGATTTAGAGATTAAATTCCTGGAGTGAATTGTTGCTTTCATGCACTTGGAGCTGCTTCAAATGGACATTCCACCAAGGAGCAGGGGGTGGGAGAAAGAAAGTGGGGAATGGCCCAGATTTCATCAACATCCCATTCCAGCGATTTGTAGCTTTTTCATTGTCCCTTTCCCCACAGAAAGGTGGTGGCTGAATTTGATCAAGAAAACACTGCTACAACAAAGCCTTTTACTCCACCCACATTTCCTTTTCAACGTCTTTTTCAATAAGCATTACGTTCTCTAAAAACCTTGAGATGTGAAAACAGTGAAAAACGATACTCAAAAGCAGCACTGATTTCTTGGATTGCAACTCCTCATATACTCTTTATGTTTTAATTTACTGAAATAACACAGAAACAGACCACTGCTCAACACTGACATAAGAGGAAAATGACAAGCATGTGCCAAACTCACATGGAAACAATATGTGCCCATTTATTTAGGCAGACAGTTTAAAATTCAGCCAAGTAGTTGGCCGGGAGCGAGGAGTGTGTGGCCCTCCAGGTGGTGTTGGGCTCCTACCCCCATCAGCCTTAGACAGTCTGGCCAGTACTGAAGTATGACTGGAGTAATGGTTCACCTGCACCTCAACACTGTGTTGGGCCATCTTTCCACAATGCAGCTAAGAGACACAAACTGATATCTAGGATGGCTCTTGCAACTGTGAATTCATTCACTTACCAATATGGTGTGCCAATGAAGGAATCTCGTTTTTGCAAGGTCTTTATGTTTTTGGCAGATACTCCAAAATCAGCTGAAAAAGAGTTTGAATCACATTACATCTTCTAAAATGCAAAATGCTCACTTTTTGACATAGGAAATTAAAAGATGAAGACTGTCCCCATCCCACAGCCCACCACCACTTAAAAGACTCTCATCAAAATAAGCAGAAAGATGGAAAGGAACAGTATAATGTCCCTTCCCCTGCCACCATGGGATCAGGACCCACTTCTTATCCTGCCTGGGGTTGATGGGAACTGCTGTCCAAAAACACTTGGAAGACCACCAAATCCCTAGCCCAATCTAGCTGGATGTTTTCAAACAGAACATGATGTATAGTTTACCCACTGATCATCAAAAATTCAAATCAATATATGATGTTGAGTAACTGCCCCCACCAGCAACTGATAACAGAGTCATAATTATTGGCAGTTAAATCCACACACCACATTAAATCAGGGGTGGGTAAAATGTGGGCTGTGTGTGTGCCCCATGGGGCCCCAAATTATGAACCCTCAAGTGCCTCAAAAGCTCCAGACTATTTAATGATTAAATAGTGCAAGATCTTTGCTTAACTATGCACCTATCAAGACCAATTGTCCTTCCGTTTTCTATCATCACACAGGAATAAGGAACATGGATTATAACCCTTCCATCTCTTGTCATTACAGCAGTGAAATGAGCAGGCAGCACAACTCTCAGCAAAATCCTACTACACCAGCAATTGTTTTATTGTTTCTCTCTTTCCTGCTGCTGTTTGCACTTCCATCTCATGTAAAGGATCCCCTCCCTTCCAGAAAGTTCCACTGAAAAGTTGATGTAAAGCAGGAAATGTCAGCTCCCCCCCACCGCTTCGCCACTGACCAAACAAACTACACTCTCTCCACCTCACAGAGAAAATATGTCAGTTCCTGCCAGGGCTCCAAAAGAATGGCATGAATTGATTTATACACTCCCATGCAGAGCAACAATGAAAATGCTGGCTTTACTTCTAGAACACCCTTACATTCCTGCACTTAACAGCTCTGTTTCAGTTGATCCCTTAAGATGTGAAACCAGTGTTGTATTCATGCCAGGACTCACCAGGACTTTTTACTGGCCATGACAGTAATTTCATAGCAATTTAACTGCAATAGTTACAACAGCTAAAGGAGATGGACATTCCAAAGCACCCTATGGAGAACCATCATGGTATAGTGGTTTGAGCACTGGACTATGATGCTGGAGACCAAAGTTCAAATCCTCCCTTGGCCACGGAAATCCACTGGGTGACCCTGGGCAATTCACACTCCCTTAGCCCTAGAGGAAGGCAAAGGCACCTGCCCCCCCCAACAAATCGGGCAAGAAAACCCCACAATAGGTTCCTTAGGGTCACCAATCGGCCTTAGGGTCACCATCAGAAACAACTTGAAGGCACACAACAACAGTGACCTTATCCTTATTGTGAAGCAAACTACTTTGCGGAGGATTGGTTTCAAATGGATAAAACCCATTAGCCTTACCCACTGGACTTGCTCCTGGTGAAGATGAAATGGTTAGAATATGGTTTGCTGATATGGATCAACACAACTGTCTGCATTTTTTTTTTGGCTTAGAAGTGTGGCTATGGGCACTGCTGTGATATGCTCCTCTACTTCAAATGTTCCACTACACCACTAGGTGGGGCAGACATAATTTTAGCTCATCTACAACGAGCTGGGGCAAGATAGAAAGAAGAAGGTTAATGAACGGGAACATTAGGAAGGTAGTTCAAGAGGGAATGTCAGAACTATGATCAACAAAATCAACATAAAAAGATTGCACAGGATAAATAATCTGAACATCCTTTCCACTCCTAAAAGGTTCCTTCTGGTTTCCTAGAGAAAACTGACATAGCAGCCCCTTTTAGAGACCAGTCACATTAAACTTGCTCTGTACAAAGAGATTTATATTTCCCTCCAAGATTATCTAGCAATATCTTGGGTTTATAAAGGAGGACATTTTGATGCATATTCTGCACAAAAAATAAAAACTTCTGAAGTGTACTTTCTAAAAGCCTACAAGTTGTGGTGGAGTAAAAAGGTCATAACGCGACTAAGGAGAAATTAACCATCCTTGTGGTTTATGTGGAGAAGTGAAATAAGGATGGCCTTTGGACAAAGGAATACTGTAAAATGATGGAGGTGTTTGGGTATCAAGATGTAGGAGTAAAGAAAACAAGTTGGTGGTTGCTCTTTTATCACAGATACCTTTGCTACCTTCCACAAAGTTCACAAATTGACAGAACTGAGCTGACCCTGAGAGTGCACACTTATACAATCTCTTGGAGTAGTTTTGGAGGGGTGCAAAAAGCATCATGCCCTGAAGATATGCAACCCGTGATGAGTTATGCAAGGACCTCCTCATAAGAAGAGACAGGAGATCTCTTTCCTATCTTCCCATCTTTGAAAAAGCCTCATTGACGCCGTCATTTGATTCCATCCAAAATCTGAGCTACAAGGACATAAAAGCCAAAGTGGTTCTTTTCCTTGATCTCCCTGACATGCGATTAGCCTTATTCACAGCAGCCATGCACTTGTTTGGTGTTTCTCTTGAGTTTACCTACCACTGTCCCAAGATTACTTTTCCTGCTCAGTCATCTTCCCCAGTTCAGTCAGCAAAAACAGCCTATATGTGAAGTTAAGGTTCTCTGTCTTCTTCCTGCATTACTTTACACTAGATTACACTGAATTCCATTTATTATTTCAATGCCCACACATCTGGTTGTGGGTGGATTCTTACTTGGAGTTCTTCATTGTTCCTTCGTGTTTTAACCACCCTAAATAATTTGGTTGCCAGCTTCAGTTCATTTACAAACTATGTATTAAACATTAAGCTGAGTACGGATCCTTGTGGGACCCCATGTTTATACTCCCTCATGTGGCAACACTCAGTGCATTCCAACTGTCTGTTCTGTGTTCTTTAACCAATTCCTGGTTTATAAGATGACTAGCATATTTACCCGGCATTGTCCGGGATTTTATTTTCTCATAGGTAACACTTGTTAGAAATAACTTAGGAATTATCTTACCTTACCTTAGGAATTAGATGTGGTTGAAATACAGAGATTTGAGATCCTGTGTTGATAATTCCCCAAACTGTGTTGTTCAGTACCTGTAACTTTTGCCAATTTTCCCCAATCCAGTCTGTATTCAGAGTTGTTAACGTACAGAGGCTGGGATTGTGAAGGCTGTTGCTGCTAGGCCTCATCTCCATAGCAACCAGCCTATTCAGAGCTCTCTGGCTGAGAATTCCAAAAGCCTCTCCCTGAACTGCCAACCCCAGAATTCCATAGAATCTTCACAGCCAGCCAATCATATGAGGTCTTCTCACCTCTCACAGCCAATCATATGAGGTCTTTGCCTGCCTGATGCATACAAACAGACAAGATCACTCATAAACTATGACTTTTGTATAGTAGAGATTTCTACGTTGCACAAGAGTCTCTGTTGATGGACTTTGCCAAAAATAGAGATGGAAAGAATAATTGAAAATTGGGTTTCTCAAACATTGAGAAGCCATGACTAGGAGAACCGAAGATGCGCAGAAATCTTCACAGTTTGGGACTTACTAAGCATAAAAAATGCAGATTTTTTGTGTGCAAAAAATTCTGTTTTTTGGAGTACTTTTTGCATAGGATGTGTCTGAAACTGCAAATGGTTTTTGAAGATGGTGTTGTTTTTGATTACTTTCTCACAGCAAGGAGAAAAATTGTAAAATTATTCCTTCTCGCCTATGAGAACAAAATTTTCAAAACTTTACATTCCTAGTCAAAAAGCTTTCTGATAGATCACCCCCATCTGCTTGCTTGTTGGCAGTCAATAAGGTCCGTGAGATGGGACTTACCTAAGGAGAGGGCATGTTGAGTCACCTTCTGCAAAACTGGTTTTGCCATATACTTGATAATTTTATCTATAAAAATGATTTCCACCAATTTACCCAGAACAAATGTTAAACTAACTGGCCTCTCATTTCTGAGATATCTTTTTGAAAAAGTAATATTACAGTGCTTATTTTCCAGTTATTGTTGTGGTACAAATGCTGATACAGGAAGCTCCCATCTTTTGACTCCCTGTTATGTGACAACTCGCTCTTTTGATGCTTCCAAATTAAAGACAAGTTCCGTTAATTCAATGGGGGTCCCACTCTTTCTTTAGTTCTTCTTACATATGGAGGACTGCTTGGAACCGCTTGCACAATACATTGCTTGCAAAGCCAGCTGAGTAGGGGAGAAAGGCACTAAGCTGGCTGAGAGACTGTTCAAGCAGTGTGCTTGTGGTAGGTCCCGAGTGGGCCTCCATTAAGTCCTACATGCTCCTAAAGTACAGTATATGGGTTCCGCTTTTCAACGAATTCTGATTTCTGACAGTGTTCCAGTCCCTGACCTGTCAAATGAGTGAGGGAAGGCTGTATTAGAGAAATGTCACATATTTTTGTTAGAAGGTCAGTACTTTCACATTTGAATTCATTAAACACTCTCAGATGGATACCACCTGGACCAGATGATCTGTTAGTTTTCAATTTGTCAATAAAGTCTAGAATTTCATCTTTTTTTCATCAGTGTATGATATGGATTAAGAGCAGCTTGTCAAAGTCAGTCTATTTTTAAAAAAATTCCCAGGGCTTTCTCACACCAGTCTGTTGTCTTGCAGCAATCATATTGTTTAAGCAAACAGAAAGATATATAGGTATGAAAACAATCACTTTCATACCTCCCCTGCAATAATGCTATGGTGCCACTTTGCTGATGTGTGTTCCTGCCATCAGTCTTGTGCACCGCCTTGCTGAGTGTGCCTTACTACCCATGTTCATGCTACCTAGTGCATGCAAGCTGTTTTTATCTCTTTTTTGCTGCAAGTGCACCATTTTGGTTCCCTGGTACTAATTTATTTATTTTGCTGCAACTGTGCAATTGCAGCATGTTGGTGACCACCACAGCACTGCAATTGTGTAATTATGGCAAAACAAATATTAAAAAAAGAAATATGTACTGGAGAATGGAGTAAAAGCAACTTTGTTTATAGTTTTTTTAAAAAAATTTCTGCAATTGTTCAATTTCTATTCCCTGGTTCGTATTTTTTTTTATTTGTTTTGCTGTAATTGCATAACTGCTATATGCTGGTGGCTGTCACAGCAGCGCAACTGTGCAAGTACGACAAAACAAATAAAAAAAATATACTGGCGAGCAAAGTAAAAGCAACATTGTTCCTGTGCACCATGATGTCCTCTTTGTCCTGACACCACAAGTGGATTGACTTCACTCCGCTTGGGGATAGAGAGGGGAAGAAGAGCAGAACTGTGCCCACTCATGTCACATGACTGCTGGAATATCAGAACTGCAGCAGAATGAAATGATTGCACCAAGAAGCAATATTTGAACAGCAGCAACATCAGAGTCATTAATGGATTTTTCTCATCGATGAAAAGATGTGATCCAGTAACAATGAAAATGCAGTACAAAAATGGCAGTGTCATGTGATAAAGAAAGACTAAACACAGAACTAAGCCAGTGCAATCATGCAACAAACCCATTGTGTGATAAAATCCCTGGTCTATACCCATATCAAGCCCACAGAACAGAGAATTCTATCACCATTAACATCTTTCTCTTTACTAGTGTCTCTTGTCAAGTTGACAAAACCCATTCAGCCTTCCATGACCTGTCCCAAGATATTCATGATTAATGTTATTCCAGCAATTTCTCATGATGAATAAGGTTTAAAAACCAAAGCAAGACTGTAATTCTATTCATGATTTCCTGGGGGTAAGACACAGTGAACATATTGAGATATATTTCTGAGTAAATATATATAGACTTGTACTTTTAAGATCTTCCTGAACGATGGTTCATACTCCTCAACTGTGAAACTTCCTAAATGGCATTTAGAAAATCTCTCTCTCAGCAAAACAGAAACACTGCAAAGGAGCAATGTGGCTCCAAGTGTCTCAGAGGGAAAGGGTGGAGAGACATCAACCTAACAAAGTATTAGTATACCACAGTTAGACATGCATAATTGTGTCATGCACTGAAAAGAAAAAAATATATCTGTGTGTTTACAGAAAAACCCTGACCACTTTTTAAAAATATGTTACACCTACTATGTTTGGTTACCACACCCACTGTGCATAGGAAGCAAGTATCACATCCATCTGCTGTTTCTTAAGCCAGAGAGACCTACTCACCAAGCTTGATGTCTCCATCAAGGGTCAGCAATACATTGCCTGCCTTGAGGTCTCGATGGATAATCTTCTTGCCATGGAGGTAGTTCAGGGCCTCTAACATCTGACGGCAGACCACTTGGATCTGGGGTTCAGTCAAGCCTCGATCCAGTTCTGCAAAACAGAGGTCATGGGAAAGGCTCCTAAACCGAGCTTCACTTTGCCTTGAGCTTATATAGTCTGACACCCGATGGAATATTGTTCAGCTGATGAATTTAACATATACTTGAAAAGGACCAAAATCTCATTCAGATGCCTAGTTTCCTTTAGGTGTAACATAATTTTTACATGAATAGACAAAGGATACCCTGCATTGTTTAAAAAAAGAAACACCACCTTTAATATCTGCTTGTTCCACCATTTTCAGAAGTTGGCATTTAGAATACCCTTTGTTACAATATCCCGAGCAAAAGTGACTTTAAGATGAATAAGTTCAAATACTAGTATTATGAAAAATACAGCTTTAAAAACTGAGTGCAGAAAGACTCTGCATTGCCTGTTTCAGTTGCTGACAAAGAAAGAAAGAAAGAAAGAAAGAAAGAAAGAAAGAAAGAACACAAATGAGCGTATCAGAGTGCATTACCTTGAAATATACACTACCTGTTGGCTTTGGATTCAAAAACCCACAGTTAATCTGCAGTTTAAAATGTAATTGGTAGACTTCCCCTTGTATTAGAAGGTCTATCTTTGATCATTCTCCTTTTTTTTTGCCCATCCTCTCCTTTCCCGTCTCTTTTTCTTCTTTTTCCCTCTTCCCCCCGCTTTTCTTTTTCCCTTCTTTTCTTTTTCCTTTAGCTTCTCCTTTTCTTTAATATTCTTCTTATTCTTCCCTTTATATTGTCCATCAAATATGTAGGATTAAGTAATATCAATAATGTATAGTTTAGATACTTCCATAATTTATGTATCTATTTATTTTCTTTTTCCATACTTTTTTCCTTTGTTCAAACAATCTGTATTGTCAGATTTTTCTTTTCCCCTATGTAATTGGGGTTTCGTATTAAAAACTAACAATAGGCACATGTCAAATGATACAACCAGGTTAGGCAAGCTTTGATTTAGTATAGAAAATATTTTGAACTTTGAATAGACCATTTGAAAGCTTCTTACAAAATTCATCCAGATGTGATATTATTCTTTCACCAGCCTCCACTTTTCTTATGATTTCCCTTTTTGTGGCCAAATTTTATAGATGCATGTTTTATTAACATGCTGTGGGGAGCTGGTTAGGCAGGGTTATTTGCTTTCCCCTGTTCTTTCTGTTCTTCTTTCCACACATACTTAGCAAGGGATTTTAGAGGCAGCTGCTGATTACCTAGTCTATTGCAGGCAGGCACACACAGCTACAGTAAGATCAATTACAGTAGAATCCCATCCTTTCCCAATTCAAGCTTCACTGCAGTGTTTACTGTAGACATGTGCTGCAACCCAATACCAAAAACCTGTGTCTTCCAGCCTTCTTTAACAATTCTCTCAATGCCCATGCTAGGAAAAAACAAACAAACAAAAAACTTCTAGCTAGACAAGTGGACCATATGATTAGGCAGGAGCTGGGCAGAAGTAAAAATACTTTGGAAAAGAGGCTTTATTAACTGAGTTATACCTATACAGAATAAGTGGTGAAGGCCTCCTCTTCTTCACTCACACTTTCTTCTATCAAACATTTCCGCAAAGTTCACAAAGAAAACACATATAGAACAGATCATGCATTTTGGCATAAACTAGCCAATCTAGTGCAAGAAGGGCAATCTAAGAGTGAGTTGTTAGGAAGGACAACCATTCACTCCTAAGTGAAGTATCTCAACCAAGAGGTCAGTGAAAAGCTCTTGTTTAAACATGTTTTTTTTCCCTTTCTCATCTACTACCACAGGTAGTTTGATTTATTTTACTTTATTTTTAATTATTCCAGGCTAAATTGAGGTGATTTGGGGGGGGCATCCTCATCACTCTACAGGCTCCCCAAAGATAACAAAACTTAGCTAAGGTAAGAGACAATTTTCATTATCTGTAAGAGTAGCAGTGACTGAGAGATATATTAAACAGAAAAACAAAGCGCACAGTTGGAATTCACTCAACAAGAAGATAAAATCTGGCTTTTTGAATAACGTAACCATGTACTTTATATGTCCCTCTTTTTTTTTCTTGGAAGCCACAGTAGATCTGTGGCTTCTGAGCAATGTGTCCTCTTACAGGGTGCAGTTCTTGCCACCTGCTGCCTTGGTTTGAGCAAAGGGGCCAAACATTTGGGACTCAAAAAATGATAGCTAGGTTCTTCCTCTAGCCCTCCCCCACTACTCTGAAAGCAAGCTCTCAGTCTGAGAAAGTATCTGTGAAATAGGAGATGCTGTGCCTGATCAAACCAGAAACAAAAAACCTGAGAACCGTGAAAGCTCCCTTTCTGCACTACCAGGAAGGGAAGACCAAAGCCACACCACCCCTGTCGCAGCAGCTGTTCACCTCAAAACTTCAGCTGCAGCAAATTCAGGCAACATTCCATCACTACAAAACAGTCTTTGTTTGGGCTTGCCCTTCAAAAGCAGCAGCCGCTATAAATCCCTACCCACAAACATGAAGCCATCATTACCAGCCAGGTCTTGGAGATAAAGTGCAACATCCCCCTGCCTATCAGCTAGTTTGTGTTTCAAGTAAAGCTGTTTAAAAAAAAAAATCCCTTCCCTAGTGGTAGATGTCTTCTATTTCCTTAATCCCATATCTGCACACATGGTCACCTTAAGGCTGTTACAGGCATACTTTGGGCACAGACCTGCAGGGTGGAGGATACTATAGAGACAGAGGTCAGTGGCTCATTTATCTGTCAGCAGACCACAGATGGATTTCTTTACTAAGAGGCTCCATGGCACTTACCTAGCATAGTGGCATCCACTGCTCCACCTGGGCAAAACTCAATCATGATCTAATAAAAAAAGAAACAAGACAAAAAGACAGATTTTTACACAGGTGGAAAGAAGTTATATTTCAAAATATAATTTACATGCTATGAGAAAGAAAGACAACCAAATTATAACCTTTGGATCAAACCGGTTTGAATGAAGTCACATTCTTTAACTAGCTTTTTGTTCTACTGAGCAGCTCTACTCACTAAGACATTGTGATGCAGTGTTTGTGTACACACATGATGTGTCATGTGATATCAGTACATTTCAATCAACATCTCTTCCCAACAGAAATAATCTTTGTGTTCTATTTCTTCATTTATATAAATGGTTTTGAGTATTAAAGGCACTTTAATCTCAGAATCGTTACAACAGTCTTTTAAGATAGGCCACTGTTGTGTTGCGGGTAGTGGTTGTTGTTGCCGTTGCTATTCCCATACTGCAAGTGCAAGGAGCAAGGCTATGAGAGGATGGTTTGCCTAAAGCTACCTTAGGAATCCATGGCAGAGGTAGAATTTGAAAAAGAACTTCCCTGTTTGCTATGCTCCTCTCAGCTATTATCATCCTCTCTTTGGCATTTGTGCATCTTGAAGAACTCCCATCTGAACATGTCCCTCAAGACCTCCCACAAAGAAAACAGAAAAAAAACAATACCCAGGAAAACATCTTGTCAGTTCCTTGCTCTTTCTTGTAGGCACAAAAACAAACACAAAATCAAAACAAGCCCACCCTCTGTGTACCTGGAGGCCCATTCAAAGTGGTCTGAAGGCTCCCACTCCATTTATGTGTTTGTTTACAAGCTTTGGCTGCAGCTGGAACAGAGGGCTGTTCCAGATGCTTGAACTTGCCAACAGGATGACATAGCTGTCATACTTGAGGGCTGACGTAGAAATAGCTGCTCAGAAGTGTCATAAAACTTGAGACACTCCTTAACCTCTATTCTGCTTTAAGTTAATTGGTTAATTAGCCATTCCCTCTGGACTCTGTCCTTTAAAATGGAAACAGCGCCCAACTTAAGAAGATAAAGCAGAACTCAGCTTTCAGGCTTTGTCAACATTGTTGAAGATATCCCCTCCCTTTGACTACAAGAATATGGCTGCCTATCCTCGTTATGAGATTCTTCTTCAAAACAAATCCCAAGTCATCCTGTGATGTCATAACAACCAATCAGGTTTCTATTTTATTTGACTGGGCTTCAACACACCCAAAATATAAAGCGCTTGCTGCTAGCTGCAGGAAGAACAGGTTGCTTACCTGTAACTGTGGTTCTTCGAGTGGTCATCTGTGCCATCATACACTAGGAGCTTTAGCGCCTGCGCGGTAGCGTTCGGAAACTTCTAGAGCTTGTTCGCTTGGCGGGAACCCCTCCCCCACGCCGGTACTGCGCATGCTCCTCCCGCCGAGCAACGGTCTCTCCTCAGTTCTGTCGTCCGCCGTAGAACCTACAGGGACCTGAGAAAGAGGGGGGGGAAGGGCGGGTGTGTATGATGGCACAGATGACCACTCGAAGAACCACAGTTACAGGTAAGCAACCTGTTCTTTTTCCCGTGGTCTCTGTGCCTTCATACACTAGGAGACTGTGTAGCTACCGGTCAGACGGCGGGTCAGGTCCTACAGCACGGAAGCCAACACCTCACGTCCAAACCGGGCATCTCTGGGGACCGGCAGTCGAGCCTGTAGTGGCGCACAAAAGGTCGATGGTTGGGACCAGGTCGCCACACGGCAGAGTTCATGCAGGTCAACTCCTCGCAGGAGGGCCGCAGAAGTAGCCACAGCTCTGGTGGAGTGGGCTCGAAGCAGGACTGGCGGAGGCTTCCTCGCCGAGCTCATACGCCAGTTGAATAGTCCTTACCACCCACTTGGAGAAGCGCTGGGTGGACATTTTCTAGGCCCCTCCACGTCGCCCATAGCAAACAAAGAGATGCGGCGTCTGTCGGAAGGAAGCAGTCCTGTCCTTGTAGAAAGCCAATGCCCGACGCACGTCCAGGGAGTGGAGGGACCGCTCCAACGGTGTCGTCGGGTTCGGGAAGAAGGCAGGCAGGATGATGTCCTGGTTGAGATGGAAACTGGACACCACCTTTGGCAGGAACGAGATGTCAGGTCTCAGGACCACCTTGTCCCTGTGGAAGACCATGAAGGGCTCATCGGAACGAAGAGCTGTGATCTCACCCGCTCGCCTCGCTGAGGTCACCGCTCCCCAGGAAGGCGGTTTTCATTGTCAGGAGCCTGTCATCCGGGGTTTGCCATCGGCTCGAAGGGCGGCTTCGTCAACTGCGAGAGCACCAGCGAGAGGGACCACGGCGGTAGCGGCGGCGAACCGGCGGGTAGAGATGGTGAAGTCCCTTCAGGAACCGCTTAACGGTATCGTTCCTGAAGAAGGCCGAGGCAGCAGATCGTGGCGGTTGGTATGCCACGATCGCGGAGAGATACACCTTCAGGGATGGAAACGCCAGGCCCTGTTGTCGGAGGTGCAGGAGGAAGTGCAGGACGGTCGAGAGCCCGCGGGGCGATACCGGCTCACTCCTCTCGTTAGCGAAGGTCAGGAAGCGTCGCCACTTGTATTGATAGTTGCGACGGGTGGATTCCTTCCTGGCCGCGACGAGGACGGTACCGAGCAGGGGATCGTCTAGTGCGATATCCTCCAGGCATGGAGGGCCAGGCGTGGCAGGTCCGGATGGAGGACTCGGCCGCCGGAGTGGGAGAGCAGGTCCGGTGTCGGTGGCAACCGGAGCAGGTCATCTCGCACGGCTCGTAGCAGGGGTGCGAACCAATGTTGTCTCGGCCAGTACGGGGCTACCAGGATCGCGTCGGCTCGGTCGGCGAGGATCTTCGATATCGTCCGGCCGAGCAGCGGGAACGGCGGGAACGCGTAGAGGAGTTCCCCGGTCCACGGAAACTGGAAAGCGTCCCCGATGGAGGCACGATCGTGGCCCGCTCTGGAACAGAATCGGCGACACTTCGCGTTTTCCCTGGTCGCGAAGAGGTCGATCGATGGTTCCCCCCAGCGGTCCCGAATCAGTCTGAACGCCTCTCCGGAGAGAGACCATTCGTGATGGGATGAGGTGTCTCTGCTGAGGGCATCTGCCGTGGTGTTCTCCTGCCCGGCCAGGTGAACCGCCACGGGATGCGTGTGCAGGCGAATGCACCATTCCCACAGGCCGAGCGCGATGTCGAGCAGGGTCGTGGATGACCCACCTTGTCTGTTATGTAGCAGACGGCGGTGGTGTTGTCCGTCAAATCAGGACCGTGCGCCCCGCCACGGCATGGCGGAACGCCCGTAGGGCTTTCCAGACGGCGAGCAGCTCCAGCGCGTTGATATGGAGAGCGGTCTCGTCGTCGGTCCTTTCTGTCGCGGACTCGAGATCGCCGCAGTGGGCACCCCATCCATACAGGGAGGCGTCGGTCGTACCGTCACCTTCGGTGTCGGCTGTTGGAAAGGCATGCCTGACATGAGATTGCGTCGCGACTGCCACCATCGGAGGGATGAGCGGACGTCCGGCAGCTGCAGTCGGAGTGTCTGTTCGTCTCGCAGGGGTCGAATATGCGGACGAACCAGTGTTGAAGAGGTCTTGCTCTCAGCCTGGCGAGGTATGTCACAGCGGTCGTCGCAGCCATGTAGCCCAAGAGCTGCTGGACGCTTCTCGCAGATAACGTCGGGGCCGTACGAGCGTGAGCGGCGGCCCGGATCAAGGTTTGTGCTCGAGACTCTGGTAGGTACGCCCTGGCGGAGGTCGAGTCGAGCGTCGCCCCGATGAAGTCCAAGATCCTCGCCGGCTCGAGGTGGGACTTCTTCGGATTCACCGTAGACCAAGGCGGGTCAGGAGTGACAACGTCATGTGGACGTCGTGGTAAAGTCTTGTTTGCAGGACGCCACCAACAGCCAATCGTCGAGGTAGGGAAGACGGAAGCGCCCTTCGTCCGCAGGTAGGTACCACCGGGGCCATGCACTTGGTGAAGACCCTTGGGGCAGTGGAGCCCAACGGCAGCACCTTGTACTGGTAACAGGTGTCGTCGACTGCGAAGCGGAGGTACCGTCTGTGCTGCGGGCGAATGGCGATATGGAAGTATGCGTCTCGGAGATCGATGGAGGCGAACCAGTCCCCTCGATGTAGGGAAGGTAGGATCGACGGTATCGTGACCATCTTGAACCTTTTGGGGCGGATGTAGTAGTTCACCCTCTGAGGTCTAGGATGGGCCCGGGAGGGTACCGTCGGCTTTCGGACCGTGAAGTACCTGGAGAAGAAGCCGGTGGTCTTGGCCTCTTGCGGGAGCCGCTCGATCGCCCCTTTCTGGAGGAGGGATTGGATCTCTTCCAGGAGGGCCGACTCGACGGCGTGGAGTAGTACACGCCGCGAGGAGGAATATTGAGAAACTCGATGGCGTAGCCAAGACGGACGATGGAAAGCACCCAAGAGTCCGTAGTGACATACTGCCACTCCGCTAGGTGTCGAGCGAGAGTCGGTCGGTCTCCGAGCGCTGATGGTAGGCTGAAGAGTGGGTATTGGTGGGTCCTGCCAGACACGTCAAAACCGAGACTTTGTCTCGGAGGAGGACTTCTTCGACGAAGGCGGGCGCCGCCTAATCGTGCGTCTGGCCGATGAGCCGGAGGACGGTCTCGACTGTCCAGACTGGGCCGAACGCTGGAACGACGAGGTGGAAGATCGTCGCCAGGATGGTCGGAAGGTGGAGGCCCTGCGGGTCTGCGTGGCCGGCTGTAGCCCAATCTTTTTTGCGGTCAGTCTCGCCTTGACGAAAATTGTCCAAAGCTTCGTTGTGGACGAATTGAATAGGCCTTCACCGTCGAAGGGGAGATCTCGATCCTTCCTTCTGGTGTCCTCCTGGATGTCGGCCGGTCGAAGCCAAGCATGGCGGCGGGGGCCGACGGTTTCCGCCATGACCCGGGAGGCGATCTCCACTGCGTGCCGGGAGGAGGCCATCTGGTGCCGAGCGATGGAGATAGCCTCATTGAAGATCACGGAGGAGGCTTGGCGGATGTCCTCCGGTACCGCTTCCATCGCTGGTTGCAGGCGATCGAGCACCTTCTTCAGGTATGCCGCGAGGCAAGCCTGAGTGTTGGACAGCCTGATCTGCAAGGAGGCAGCCGAATAGAACCTCCTTGCGTAGGCGTCCAACTTCCTGCCCTCTTTGTCCGGCGGGGTGGTGTGTTGCCTGCCGGAGCCTTTCGTCTGCGCGGACTCGACGACCACAGAGTTCGGTGCAGGGTGATTAAATAGATAACCGGCGTTATCCTTCTGCACCCTGTAGAGGTGTTCTAACCGCTGCGGTATCGGCTGAGCCGAGGCCGGTCTATCCCAGGCGGCCTTCACCAGTCTGGATACCCGGGGCAGGAGAGGCAGCGGGGCCGTGGAAGGTCGCTTCTCCTCGAAAACGGAGAAGGCTGGATCGTCATCCTCCGGCTCCGCATCGGCGATCTTAAGGCCGAGGGTAGTGGCCATGCGGAGCAGCATCGCAGAGAACTGGTGGACGTCCTCTGGAGCAGAATCTGGGATCGGGTCCCCGAATCCCAACGGAGGAGACTCCTGGGAGGCCGCCTCAGACACCTCAGACTCCGCACTCGAGTCGTACGACTCCGAGCTCGGTGAGTCCTCTCGCCGCTCGCTCTCCGGCTCCTTCGTAGTCGCCGCAGGTGTTGCCTTCCTAGGCTTCTCCGCAGCCGGGGCGGTGGTAGCAGCAGCGTCCCGCTTGGGATGGCTGACCACGGACTTCACCCTCTTTGGGGGTGACCGGGGTAGTCTGGCAGGCTGACGTCGTCGTAGCCCGCTCAGTCACCACCGACTCCGTAGGGCGCGTCGCCGTTGCCGTGACCCTAGGAGGTGGCGATATCGCCCGATACCGTGGTGAAGGCTCCCTCGCCCTATGATATCGAGGGGAGGGAGAGCGGCTGAAGGAGCGGTGGTCCGACGGAGATCGGCTTCGGCGTCGACGGTACCGAGCCTCGTCCCCTCTAGGCGAGCGCGATTCGCGCTGTCGACGAGGTGACCGGGACCTCCGGAAGGTCTCCCAGCGACTCGGGCCACGATGGACCGATCCCGGTACGATGGCGAATGGGACCGATAGGAGGCCGGGGCTCTCTCCACTCAATTCCCTCGCGTACCTGGCCACGTAGGACGCCGAGGTGTATCTTGAGGCAGACGAGCGAGGTTGTTCCTCTCTGTCTCCCTCGGAGGCGGCGAGGCCACCGGACGCTCGGAAGAGCGGGACCGGGACCTGAAGGAGGTCGAACGCCGCTCCGGAGAAGCAGAGGGCTCTCTCTGCTGCAGGTCGGCCGACCTGCGACGGCTAGGGGCGGTGGCGCTCCTCCACCAGGGTTGGAGGGTCTGCCACAGGCGAGTCCGGGCGCTGTTGGGGAACGTCCTCGATCTCATCCTCCGAGAGGTCGACGGACTCGCCTCGCCCTTTGGAAGGCTGCTGAGTAGGAGGAGGAGTAGGAGGTTGAGCGTCCCCAGCTGGGGAGCGCTTCTTTTTCCCTTTTTCTTCTTCTTCTTCTCCTTCTCCTTGCCCTTGCCTCCGTCCGGAGCAGGGCGCTTTTTTGCAGGCGTCTCCGTAAGGGGAGCCTCAGCCTTCCTCGCCGTCGAGGATCCTTTAGCTGACTTGGCAGCCGCCGACAGCTTTGGGATCCTCGGTAACGCCGAGATCGGCGTTTTCGCCGGTACCGAGCCCGATACCGACGAGGTGGACGGACGGCAGCCGCCGATACCGTCGATGGCGTGGTCGTCTTTTGTCGGCCATCTTGGAAGTGGAGGTCTCGTCATCGCCCGCAGAGACTGCTCCCAACAAAAAGATTTGATCTCGCGGAGCGGTTGCGAAGAGTTTGGGGAGTAAAATCCCTACAAATTTGGCAAGTCCGGATATTGTGGGACTCGCCCAACCGAAGAGACACTCCTTATGGCCGTCGTTGAGGGCAACCTTGCGGCCGCAGGACACGCACTTCTTAAAGAGCGCGGACATAAGACGAAGAAACGCCAAACTCCGAAATCCAAAAAGACGAAAGCCGAAGGGGGAGTCCGAAGAGAGGTCAAAGACAGTCCGAAAGTCCGTAAAACCGTGAAAAACAGCAGCCAAGCACGACGTGAGAGGAACAAACTAAAGAACCTTCCGTACGCGGCGGCGGACGAGAAAAAACTGAGGAGAGACCGTTGCTCGGCGGGAGGAGCATGCGCAGTACCGGCGTGGGGAGGGGTTCCCGCCCAAACGACAAGCTCTAGAAGTTTCCGAACGTACCGCGCAGGCGCTAAAGCTCCTAGTGTATGAAGGCACAGAGACCACGAAGAAGAACAGCTATTACAGAGTCTCAAAAATCCAATATTTTCATCATAGTTTTCATATTTACATTAAATTACTGTATTTGCTGGCATATAAGATTCCCTTTCCCCCAAAAAACATACTGTTTGAAAATGGGTTGCATCTTATACATGGGTGTATCTTATACTCTGTATTTTGAAAAAAGAAATCTATGTTTCTGGGTGCAGTTGGGAATGCTCTCATCCCTAAACTGAAGTTCAAGGATACTAATCAACTTCTAAAACCTACCACTCTGTTCAATATTCAGTCTGTCTTCCTCTGTGCTAAAATGCAAAGCGTTACTATAAGGAAAAGCCCCAGGTTTTGCATATTAGGTGCATGCATCCCACTTGGAGATTACTCTCCATGACCTCGAAACCTAAACCACAAAAATAAGAATTCTGTTATTTACCACATTGGAAGGTGATACAACAGGGAGACTTAAATGGGTACTACAACCCACCAATAATGCATTTTTTCTTTTTCAGTATAGTAGAATATCACATCCTTGTTTTTGAAATGGCAATATGCAAGAATTTGTGTGGCTTATGATAGAGCCCTATGCACATTTAATATCATAGATTTATTACAGCATAAGCTTTGAAGGATTAGAATCCACTTCATCAGATAGAAATAGGAGTAGAATATTTGTGGGTCTGGTGCAATTTCACACAACAAGGGATAAATCAGTGCCCAAGAAAAGGTTGTTACTTAAAATGTGACCTAGAACAGAGATAGAAATCTGTCTATCTAGAGCCTTCTTTAGAAGCAAAGAAAGACAAAGATTAACAACACATTCCTTGTGTTTTTGTTTGGTTGCCTGAAAAACCAACAGTGTTATCCAGCAGTTGTCCATATCTACTTTACTTCAACATGCTGAATGTTCTCCTTTCAAGTTTTGCATTATTTAATTTTTGCCCAGAGCTTAACCTGAAGAACTGTTCCCCTGGATTTAAAAACTTCTTGAATGTACTTGGCCGTACCTGTCTGCAAATTTTTTTGTGCAAAACGTTTTCCCTAGTCATCTTGGTCCTGTTGTCGTTCTCTCATGTTGCTTCAAATATCTGGAGCTACACACACAAATACACTAGCACTCAAATGTTTGCCATTTAGGTGTGCCATTTCCTTTTCTGACAGAGGCCCCTGACTTTAACAATCACGTGGCAGTAATTCAATATTCCATCTTGACAGAATGCCAGCGAGGTGACCAGGGAATCACAGAACCACCAACACCCCCCCCCCAAATCACTAGGACCTCCATAAGAAACCTAAGAGGTCTGACTTTGGGCCTCTACAGATCTCAATTGTCAGGAACCAAAACAGCAGCAAGTAAGCTAGGAGAAATATTTTACTGTTGTCATGCTACTTTGACCCGATCACTAGAAGTTTTTCCATGGACTGCTGTAAAGTAAAGCACTTTCTGCTAGCTGAGAAGATACAAATGCCAAAAACTGTATTTCTATCTTTCATATGTTGCAAACTGCCTACAGGGAAAAAGGGCATATATCCTGAAAGACAGGTTGGATATCCTTTAACTAGCACAACAACAGCAACAACAACAGCATTATTTGTAGATGCTTCCTCTGCTTTAACTTTAGTACCCTAACATTCTGCCCAGAAAAGCGCTCAGAGCTAACTGTGAAAGTATTTTGCAGATTGATCAAGCAGCACAGCCACTTGCCTCCACATTCTTGGGTTTGCCTTTCATGAATTTGGTCATTCTTGAGCTGCCTGCTTGACTCCCCCACATTCTCCCCCTCCCATTCCCCTGCCTTTTGTCCAGGCGCACATGCCTTCTCCAGGCACGTGGCTACCCCTTCCCATTTGCTTGCCTTTTGCCTGGGCTTCTGGAAGGAAGGCAGCACACCTGGACAAAAAGCAAGCAAATGGGGTGGAGTGGGGAAGGAATGTGCACACCTCCTCTGGGCTCGTGGCTGCTCCTTCTCATTTGCTTGCCTTTTGCCTGGGCACCTGGAAGGAAAGCAGTGCATCTAGTATGGGGGAGGCATGTGTGGGCCTTCTCTGAGCCCAGGACTGCCCCCTCCCACTCACTTGCCTTTTGCCCAGGTGCCGGGAAGGAAGGCAGTGCAACTTGTCAAAATGCAAGTGAATGGAGGGGAGGGAGGCACACACATGCTTTCACTGGGTGCATGGCTGCCCCCTTCCATTTACTTTTTTTTTTTTAACTTTTGTGAAGGTTCTGCACCCCGAACTCTCGCAAAAATCAAGGGGCAACTGTATTATGCTTGCAGTTCTGAATACAGGCAATCATTGTCATGACTGGAAAGTCTTGTTTGGATAGTACCTGCAGTTAAATTTTCATATTGTATGTGTTGGCAACAACAGCTGCAATGTAGCACCTCAGAAACTTTGACTGAATTTTGAGGATAATCACCAGAACTTCAATATGTTATATTTAGAACTATAATTATATACTGTATGTATGTGTGTGTGTGTGTGTGTGTATAATTATAATAAAGCTCTAAGCCAAACAAATTATCTTT
Organism: Ctenosaura bakeri; assembly: GCA_948474755.1. NCBI lineage: Eukaryota > Metazoa > Chordata > Lepidosauria > Squamata > Iguanidae > Ctenosaura > Ctenosaura bakeri. The sequence continues at coordinate 29,527 of CAOLHI010001065.1, forward strand.
TCCAAATTCTCATAGTGACAGTACAATCTCATTCAGAAGTAAGTCCCTGTTATACTGAATGGCACTTACTCTCAAGCTGTATTCTGTCTGCAAACACAGGAAAAGGATACCATACGTGCAGAGATTCCAAGTTTCTAGTCCCTGTGACTGTGAAAGAAGATTTGAAGCAACTGCAGTGTCTGGTGAGATGGAACTTAGCGAAAGCTGCCATAATGTGCTACGGCTTCAACGACTGGCAATATAGCTCTTATTCACTAGCCTTCTAACCGCTGCAAGTCCAAATATGTTTACATATTTCAGGTCTTCCACTGGTTGCTTGCACTGCCACTGGCACCCAATCATCATCATCATCATCATCATCATCATCACCACCACCACCACCACCACCACTACCATCACTGGCTTATTCTGCACAAGCTTCAAACACATTTGGGCCAGGGTTAATTATCTGATGCATTGGTCTGATTATAGTATTTGCCCCTATTTAATGCAGAACACAGCAATTCCTGTGTGCCATGTTCAATCCATCACTTCCAGATAATGTCCCTTTTACCTACCTACATGCTTAGAATGAAAGTATATTGCAAATCATATCCTCAAGCATGGAACACATTTATGCCAAAGAAAATATGTTAGTGCAAGCTAATGGGCATGCTGGATCCGCACTGATAAACTGTCTTCTCTGCAGTAGCAGCTTACTACCTCTCCAGTTCCTTTCCTAAAATACTTGGTCGTCTTTAGATCTCTCTTCACCCTCATCACTGTTGACATTCGTGTGGCATATGTTGGTGTATCTGCATTCTCATGTTAAAGTTTGTATTTAATTAATGATTAATTTCTACTTCCAAATGATTTGCCAGTGTTGCTGTGCAATTGCCTCCTTTTCAAATTAACTTCTATTGTCTTCACTCCATGCTGAAAGCTAGAAATCTGTCCTAGAGACAATCTGAGATAAGCCTGTACAGGGTATGACAAGATTAACCCCAATTTACCCCAGATCAATATTAGCTATCTTAGGATATTTGCATTCCTTGCTGTAGTTTAAAAGAGGGAGCCTAAGAAAAGGATGGGTTGAAAGGAGAGAACCAATACTTTTGGCACAAAAAAAAAGAAGACAGAAAGGTTAGAGAAGATCCCAAGAGGAGATGTAAAAGGAGGCTGAACTGTAATCTAGAAAGAACCCGGGAGATTACAAATGATACATTTGTAATTAAGTCCAGAAATGTAAAAGAATAAGGGTGCAGACTGGTTGTATCAAACTGCACATTGCCTCTTTGGAGCTCAGAAATCCAGTTCAAGCCGTAATATAAGCCCAAATAGTCCCAGCTGTATAAATCCCAATTATAATGTTTGTCTTCTAGCACCAAACACAATGGTCTATTTGACCCATCCTCTGGAACACAGCATTAACCAGTATTTTCTTTTATTTGTTAAGGTTTTGCCCATTGAACAGAGAAAGAAACAAGGTCTGGTCAATCTATAGAAAATGGAACAAATCCAAACTTAAAACAGAGCTCAAGAACAAACAGACTTTCTGGTGGTCTTGCTTAAACAAAAACTCAAGAAAAAAGATCAGCAGTCTGGACATGCTTGATCCTGTAGCTCATCAAATCTTCGGAAATCATTAACCGTTTGACTTTCCTTTTTGCAATCCAGTTCTGATCTCTCAGATTATTTTTGAAAACATTACTGGTTTGAACAGCAACTATATAAAACTGCAAAAGTTATAGGAACATTACCAGGCTCTAATCCCAATTCGTGTTCATCAAACCAATCCCTCTGCATGCTTGAGTGCTTTTTAAAAAAGGAGTCTACCAGATATGAAAGTTCAGAATGAAAAACAAACTTAACAATTTTTTTGGATCATACTCACATCCACCATTCTGTTTATATTAGTGATCCAATTATGCCTTTGGTTCTCACAAAGTATACTGACTTTAATATAATACTATACACAAAAGGAAGTTAAATGGGGAAGATGAGCATCAACAATTTATTCTGGCTTCCAGGCATACTCTTGACATCCAAGACTTTATGGGTGCTAAAAAGATCAGTGAAGACATGCCATGTACTTCTTGCATGACTATAGAGTCCATCTACTCACATCTTGTCATGGGCCAAGACTCAGCCTCCCCAGTAAACAGCAGCCTTGAAGGAGGACACGCAGAAGCAAGTTCACCAGGAGCTAATCAGGCTGGGATGACAGCCAGCTGGCTCCAGCCTTCTTAAGGAAGGCACAGGGCAGTAGCTCTGTGCCAGAAACAACTCATATGTTGTCAACCCTTGCCTTCTCTGGATTCCCTGCCTGGATTTTCTGACCCTAGACTGTCTTACCATGTTGCCTCCTGGATTCCTGGACCTTTGGATTGTTTCTGGATGATGTTTCTTTCCACCCTGAACAGGCAAGTTGTACTGACTATTAATGTCTCTGTTTGAGTGGCAACAGAAATTCAGTGTAAGTGACAATCGCCTTGTCACTAGTCCCTCCTTCTTGGGAAGAAGATAATTCAGAACATGCTTATCACACACCCTGCTGCTTTTGCACAGCCAAGCTTTAAAAAGATCAACCCATCACCACCAGCTGTATAGTTGCAGTGATAACAACACATATGGTAACTGCATTCTATGCACATCAGTGCCTCAGCTGTACAGCAGCAACGACACCAAGACATGTGGTAACATCAGTCGTAAGAGCAGTGCTCCATGCACAAAGTCTATCCTGCTTTTAGAAACACAAATAGCATTGTTGCAGCAAATCCATGAAAAAAAAAAAAATCAAATATGCCTTCTCAACTGTCACCTCCTGCTGAGCCCCAGAAGACATCTGGAACTATTTTTTAGGGATATGGAAGGATGGACAAATAAGTACACAAAGGCTTGTGTAGCCTTTTTGAAGCAGAAGAGGGAGTTTTACTTAGGCTGCAAAGCTGACTAGGTTAGAAGCAGCTCTGTGAGCTCTAGGGTAGTCATTTTTACAACCCTACTGGTCTGTGTAAGAGATGGGGAAAGGAAACTAGGAAAAATGAACTGACAGGCTCTGCCCAAACCTATCATGCTCGGAACACATCTCACGCCATGCTGGCTCATGGCTAGCATCAGAAGTTATCCCCACTCCTGGAGAAAAATGAACATCTATATAATCAAAAACATTCTCTCATGGAATTCTGAAGATCAGCTTTCATTTAAAGAGGGAAATATTTGAAGAAAAAAAATTCTCCCATTATTGTGTAATCAAGTGCAAACACAGGACCTGAGAAAACTTTTACAGCTCAGCAGTCAGGGAATACCTTTGAATTGATGTTTAATTAGCATATTTTAAGACAGCTTTGCACCATCTAAGAAGAGAGATAAAAACCATCCTTTCAGCTCTTTTTATACAATCTCTACTCCTTTTACCAAAGGGAATTTAAACTCTCTGGCGAGGCAATTTAGTTGCTGAGAAAGCGAAGATTACTGTTGCAAACTTGGCACCACCCTTCCTACATGAAGAATTCATGACCTTTGGTCGCTCCCTTTCACAAACTGGCAATTCACTCAACAATTATTCCTGCAGGGGAAAAAACACTAAGAAGCAGGGCGTGTGCATGTGTGTGTGTGAGAAAGATGTATATTGCTGAGTGTGTACCCTTTACTTCTCTAGAACGGTCCCCAACTGTACTACTACATTCCCTGTGTAAACTTGTCTGACCTTCTGAAAATTCTATTCCTCATGCTACAGATCTTTATCTCAGCGAACAGAACAAATTAGTGGGCCAGTGCTCAAATCCTGTGCAAAACTGGCATGTTGTAGCCAAACTGCTGCAGAAGAGGGGATATGGATCACTAATAATCTCTTTTTTTTTTAACTGTGAACAAACAAAATCACTGGTCAGAATACCAGAAATCAGCCCTGAGGAAAGCCCTTGGGGGAGCTTTACTAAATCAGCAGTGAACCAGAGAAGAGTGACCTCTTTTCCAGCCTCTATATATGTCTTACATGACACAACAAACACGAATCATCAGTACTGATTGCCAGGAATGTTTATACTGAATCCAGCCTTTCCCTTTTGGATGTGTATAGACAGCTGATTTTTGGTATGTCATAAAAACATGATACTTGTGTTTCACCTGTCTTAAAGACCCACAAGCTACACAGATAATCCAGGAAGGGTTAAGAGTCTCTATCATGTCCACAATTCTAGGGGATGGAATCATCAGAAGAAGCTAGGTCACATTCTGGAATGCAGGTCCATCTGCTTTTGACAATTCTTGAAATCTTGGGTTACTATCAGCCTTGTAAAGTACATAGAGATGAGAGAGAAAGTGAGAAAAGTGTCATTCTTTCCCACTTTCTGAACTATATGCACCTTTCCAGACTGAAATGAGCAGACTCCCTGTTTTATTTTTCATCTTATGTTATGTATACATGTGCACACATGTGCATGCATGCATGCATGGAAGGTCTTCCTTGTCAACTCACTCTGGATATATCTGTGATTTTCACATGTTCCCTGAGTGTGTGATTTCCATCTGTGTTTTTTGTGTGTTGCCATTTTGTCACTGGAAACCATAACAGGACAACACTCAAAGCACTCTTGAAATTCCAAATGCATGCATGGAACCTCCAAATTAGCAATGCCTGAACTGTGTGCACATGCTAGGATAGATGGCTAATGTACATCTGGGAGAGTAGAAAGATGTGCAAAATTCCATAATCTTAGGAGAGGTAATTGTCAGCAGTGATCCTATGGACTTTTACACTGAATCTTTTTAGCAGCATCTTGGCTTTTGGTTTTGCTTGCTTGTTCAAGCAGCAAAGAAACCTAATTGCTCTTGTGAGCTACCACCCTGTCTTCCATGAACAGGACTCAACTTGGAAAGGAAAATATACAAACTAGAACAAGACTATCAAGACTGAAAGCTTCACCCATACTTCCTAGGCATGATCTCACAGAAGTGATGGCAGATTTCTGGTGACTTCACTGAACACAAAACAATCCTCATTGCGGAAAAAAATACATCAAATGTCAACAGCTTGCCTGGCATGCAAATATTCAGTAGGTGGAATTTCAATGACTAACACTCTGTAAAACAGATTGCATCCATTTTGCTATTATTCCCTTACAACACAACAGCTCTATTCACAAGGGGGCTCAGGAATAATACCTTATTTTTCTTGAACAAAATATCCTAGTGGGAAAATATTCAGGGAAGTCCCTCATCACCCACTGCACATCAAGAAGAAAAAGAGGAGAACAGATGTGCCAGATAAACAAGAAATACATTTCAAGGCAAGCTTATGAACCTTTTGTTATAAGCAGAAACTGTAAATACGGTTTATTTTTTAATTATACACCCATATCTTTCTCTCACACGGTTTTCCTAGTGATCTTTCATCAAAGATACTACTTACTGAGCTTCATATCCATCTAGTCCACCCGCTCGGTGGGAATTCCCAGATGATTTACTCTATCTATGTTGAGAACAGTTCCCATTTTACACATGGTAGGACAGAGGATCAGAGACTAGTTAAGTGATAATCATGACAGAGGGAGAACTATACAGATGCTGAAGGCCAGCATAGAAATGGATACGGAAAAGAATGCACAAAATGCAAGGTTGTGATAGCAATGGCTAACTTTGTAGGTGTTTTAGTGGTCTTAAGAATTATTAGTAACTATTGGAACTATTGGAACTTCAGCTGATACGCCAGCTGCGTCCCTTCCTGGACCTGGAACACCTAAAAACAGTGGCGCATGCGCTGGTAACTCACGGCTTGACTTCTGCAATGCGCTTTACATAGGGCTACCCATGTGCTTAGTCCGGAAACTTCAATTAGTTCAGAATATGGCAGCCAGGCTGGTCACCGGAAGATCTAAAACTGACCATATAACACCAATTCTGAAGTCTTTACATTGGCTGCCTATTAGTTTCCGGGCACAGTACAAGGTGTTGGTTCTTACCTTTAAAGCCCTTCATGGCTTGGGGCCAGCCGACCTGCGGGATCTCCTTCTCCCATATAATCCGCCCCGCACATTAAGGTCCTCTGCAAGGAATTTACTGCAGCCAGTCAGAACTAGGTTGGCTGCGGTTACCCAGAGGACCTTCTCTTCTATTGCTCCCAAGCTATGGAATGGCCTGCCGGAGGAGACCCGGCATATTCCCAGTCTTGACTGCTTTAAAAAAGCAGTCAAGACTGTTCTCTTCCAACAGGCCTTCCCAGACTAGTACTCCACCGCCTCCCACCAACTGTCCTTTTGTTTTTAATAGTTAATGTGTTTTAGGGAGTTTTAGATGGGTCGGTGGGTGGGGAGGATGGGTTATGTTTTAATTGTTTTTAACGTATTGATGTATTGTTGTAATACTGCCTCGATCCGTCGGGAGAGGCGGGATATAAATAAATTATTATTATTATTACTAGTACTACTACTACTACTATGTACTGGGGGGGACCAGTTTCAACAAGTCAGCAAAGTACTAAGTGCTTTTTTTCTGTTCCATATTTTCCACGACTTGTACAAAAAGTTCTGCAGAATTAGGTAGTTAAGCACACATGCACATATGTATGCCGTACATACACACAAATACACATGAACAATACATCAGGAAGAGTGATAAAAAAGACACAAACAACCCCTCCAAAAGTACCTAATTTTTTAGTACTCCATGCAAAAAGTCAACATTTATTAGAATTTTAAATTTTGCACATTTACAGAAAGTTACATCAACTTAGAAACTGTGCAAAATTTTTCCAATACTGATGGGGAGGGGGAATCTCACAATGCTGTGGCAAGATTTTTTTAAAACTGCATTTCCCAAACCTAATTAGGATTTGCATCCCCAACTGGTATGGGCTATAATTGACTTTCATTATTTTCTTATCTTTTAAGCTTTACATGACTGACATCTCTTCAAAACGGACACTGTGTTAAACCCAGATGTGCTTACATTTTAACCAAAAAGGACAGTTAAGCACTATTTTCAAAAGGATGTCAAGTCCTTTCTAGAAACACTCACTAGTTTAATCAGCTTCCTTTAGAATACAATTCCATATTAATAAAACAATTCATAGGGGATTTGTTTTCACAAGGAGCTACATGCTTCTGCTTGTACAATGTTCCATTTTAACCTTAAAAATATTTTTGAGAGGACTGACAATCTCTAAAGGATTTTCTTCCTTCAGACATGCCTGCACTGGAGTTTCCAATCTTGACAATCTACAGAACAAAACCTAATGTAGAGGAAGTGGTAAAGGAAGTGTTACTGTGGTGTCATCGAAGTTCCGACTAGTGATAATATGTTATACTTGCCTGCATCTGCCATATGGAATATCAGAGTCCAGCAGCACTGGAATTATTAGCACAGGGGTGCAGCTACACACATAGATGGGATATGCCAAAGAAGCAAATCTCAAGACAGAAATTGAGCCTTACTAATAACATACCACTATGGATCTGAGCTGAGCTCAATCCATGGGAGCTGAAAGGATATTAGAGCCATCTGCTCTTGGTCCCTCTTCATGAATCCTATCAAGGCACGGAGGGGAGCAGGGTCACAGGTGCTGGTCCCACCCTCATTCATTCACCCTCATAGGGCCTGGAAGCCATGCCCTATGAGGATAGACTTAGAGAGCTGGGTATTTTTAGTCTGCAGAAGAGAAGGTAAGAGAGGACATGATAGCCATGTTTAAATATTTGAAGGGATGCCATGCAGAGGAGGGAGTGGGGCTTATTTTCTGCTGCTCCAGAGACCAGGACAAGGAGCAATGGATTCAAGCTGCAGGAAAGGAGATTCCACCTGAACCTCAGGAAGAGCTTCCTGACAGTTAGGGCTGTCTGGCAGTGGAATATGCTGCCTTGGAGTGTAGTGGAGTCTCCTTTGGAGGTTTTTAAGCAGAGGCTGGATGGCCATCTGTCAGGAGTGCTTTGAGGGTGTTCCTGCATGGCAGAGGGTTGGACTGGATGGCCCATGTGGTCTTTTCCAACTCTACATTTCTATGATTCTATGATTTTATATGTAAGGTTGCACAAGGCCTGTATGTGCAGTTAGGAGTCCTGCTGTCACTAAGGTTTCTGGTTCCTTATACAATTGTGTATGAATGAGCAGGGGCTGTTCTTATGTTCTGCCAAAGGAACGGAAGCTGGAATCAAGTTGGTGGTCTCACTCAAACACCAATTGCAGTCCTGCTATCCCAATACATGTTGACTGAAAGAACAGACTAGGAAAGAAAGCTAGGACAATAGCAGAGGACTAAATATGCTGTTGTGGGTGACAGAGACCAGTGCCTAGTGCACATTGATGGTTCTTGCAACACACAAAACTGTACATTCCAACATTTCACAGATGAAAGCCAGGTCATATGTGGCCAAACAATTTCAGAGTGCAATCAAGATAGCAAAAGTTATTAATGAGAGAGAACACATTAATTCGCAAAGGCTGCAGCAGTTTGCTTTTGTCTTAGCCTATTGGGAAAGGCAAGACCTCCACCCATTCCACCCCTTTACCTCTTCCCAAATTAACTGAGTGTAAGCTGCTTGTGTACTTTGAAGTCAGTTTGCAGCAACTGAAGTAAGCTGAGAAGGGGAGAAGTGGAACATCTTGAAATCAGATGAACAAGTGGGATGGCAGAGTATTAACTGGGGCTGTCCCTGCCTCGTATTCCAGTAGAAGGGTATGCAATTCATGTCGTGGTTTGCCACTAGGGATACTGAGAAATGAACCAAATGAAAATATCATATTTTCATTTGGTAATGTGTGAATGTCCCTCATGTCCAGAGTATCAAGATTAATTTAAGAAAAAAACAGAGGGAAAGCCTATATACATACAAAAAACATATTTTAAAGAATCTGGGGCTTATTTTTCAAAACAATGGTTCTGATAGAAATAAGAAGGAACATCTTACTTGTTATATGCACATTCTACTTCCATGGATAGTTTGAACACTTTAAAAAATTGCATAAGTTGGCAACTCACACCCTTTTAATAGACAACACTAAAAGGGGATTCTGCTGGACCTCCAGTGTCAATGTAAAACATGTGTAGGCCAGAACACATATTGAATTTTAAAATGTTTCTTTATAGTTTTCTATGCCAATATTAACAACATTCACAGGTGCAGCAAAAGAGAAGCTGAAAGGCATTTTAGGGTTGTGTGTGAAAAAATGGTTATGCAAAGCTGATGAAAGGCTTGAAGAACTAAGAAAGGTGAAGACCACAACAGCTTGTGAGTAGGAGTCAGAGACACAGGCAGTCTCCATTTCAGAAGTGGAGCAAAGCCATTCAGCTGCTAGTATTTTACTTAAAACATGGAAGCTCTTATGCATAACAGTTCCTGTATTAAGACTAAGGTAATACAGTGAATGAAAAAGGAAATGGGCAAGAAGCTACCTGTCCCTCCCCACTAACATTTTCTTCTGAATCACTTTTTGTGTAACTCCTAAGCATCTAGGAGCTCAGAATGTCAGTCAATTCAAATATCTTCTTAATTTTTAAGAAATAGTCAACCATTGGCAGCACATGTTTAAACAAATAAGTCTTCTTTCCAAGAAATGGTTGGCTGTTGTAAACAGAGGTAGGGGTGGCTCGTATATGAATCATCTCCATTTCCCAGGATCCCACTTTAATTCTATTCTTCCAATACCTTCTTCCCCAAATCCTTAAATGACTAACTGCTACTCAAACACTTCAATGTTTTCAATCATAATTATGTAAAGAAGAATAATTTTCCTCATATCTTTCATATTCCTCTTACTTAAAGAAGAAAAGTAGGGAAATAAATAATTTAAAATAACAAACTTTCGGGTTGGACATAGTCAATCTTGTCTTTCATATTCTTTGGTTTCATAGTCTGTCATGTGTATTCTGGTTCCACTTTCAGTTTTGTTACAAGAAATGCATTTAAAACAATTGCTTTGGTAACTCAATGTCAAAAGAATTTCAGAAAGACAGCTGGCTACAAAATGAGAAGAGTACTAAAACATAACTGAAAATACTAACTTCTTCTTGAATGTTTGCATTGGGTCCTAGGCAGATTAAAAGTTGGTCAAGCAAAATGAAGACTTTGATTTTAACAAACTGCAGTGGTAGAGGGCCAACAGTAATATGAGAATTGTCCAATGAGCTACTGGGAGTAAATTTGCTGCAGGACACAGTTCACATTCAACTACCAACTTGACAACCTAACCCATTATACAAAAAGAAGTGAAAAATACAAAATATACCACAATATTTACCTTACAGTCTGGGGCATCAGAATGAAAGGTAATTATAGTCAGTCTTCATGAAATCCATGCTTTCCACTCAGGCAATGTTAATGTGGTGTTTGTGGGTTTTTCCCCCCTTTTTCCTTTTTGTGCACCAAGATAGCATAACAAAACGCTTGGTCACACTAATTTTGAGGCATGATTCTCCACTGCAATTAACAGACAGGCTTTTGCTGAGGAGCCAGACTAAATGTGCCAAACAGCTACTGGGCAGCAGCAGTAAGTGAGGAGGGGTTTGACACTGGCAGAGGATCTCTCAAAGACAATGGCAGTGGCAACACAGCTAACACTTGTTAGTACAGCACACAAGGAGGCATAGTAAACCTCCTTTGAATGTCTTTTATGATAAAAATCTTACATTGAGACAATCCAAAATGAAAGAAGAGATGGTGCCAGAAGATGACACTCCCAGGTTGGAAGGCACTGAACAAGCTATTGGGGTACAGCAGAGGACAACTACAAGTAGCCCTGTGGCTAATGACACAACTGGACTAAAACCAAAAGAATGTTCAGCTATTAATGTGTTTAGAGGTGAAAGGGAAGTCCAAAGCTGTACAACATATATTATAGGAACATGAACTGTAAGAAGCATGAGTCGGGGCAGGTAGACACAGTAAAACAAGATATGGAACCTATGAAAATTGCAATACTTGGGATGACTGGGCTACAGTGGACAGGAATAAGACATCTTGGATCAGATAACTGCACAGTGTTTTACTCTGAATGTCAAAATCTAAGAAGAAAAGAGGTAGCATTAATAGTGAGGAGAGATATAGAAAAAGCAGTCAAAGGATATAATGCCAAGTCTGATCAAATAATAAGAACAAGCTATTTTCTGCTGCTCCAGAGACTAGGATGTGGAGCCACAGCTTTGATTTACAGGAAAAGAGATTCCACCTAAAGCAATTTGATTTACAGGAAAAGGGATTCCACCATTAGGAAGAACTTACTGATGGTAAGACCAGTTTGACAGCGGAATGTGCTGCCTCAGCGTGTGATGGAGTCTCCTTTGAAGGTTTTTAAACAGAGGTTGGATGGCCAACTGTTAAGAGTGCTTTGATTGTGTACTGCTTCATGGCAAGAGGTGGGACTAGATTGCCCTTGTGGTTTCTTCCAACACTATGATTCTAAGACTTCGGGAAAACCCTATTAATGTAATCATAATCTAAGTTTATGTTCCATCCAGATGGTAATGGATAACAAGAAAATAGGACTTTTTGTCAATCATAGGCAACTGGAATCAAAAGTAGGAAACAACAGAATCAAAGATTGCAGGAAAATTTGGCCTAGGATCAAGAAATGAAGCAGGACAGCAACTGATTAAATGTTGTGAGGCCAACAGTTTGTTAACCACAGACACATCCTTGAAGCAACAAAAAAGGTTACTGTGTATATAGACATCATCTGATGGCCAATACAGAAGCCAAATAGACTACATAACTGGAAGCAGAAGATGGAGAAGCTCCTGCGAAAACAAAACCAGGAACAGATTGTGGCACACACTATGGACTGCTGATATCAAAGTTAGAGTAAAGCTAAAGAAGAACACTAGATCAGGCCAAAATAAAACTTGAAGAACAACCCCACAGAATTTAAAGATGTAAAAAACAGATTTGCACTATTAAGCTTAATTGACCAGGAGCCAGAATTGCTCTGAACTGAAGCCAGGGACATTGTTACAGAGGAATGTAAAAATATATTATTTGCAGCCTCAATGGATGAAAATGAAACTGAAAGGACAGACAAGAAGCAAAAGTAAGGGTGGACAGAAATAGGATCAGAACTCTGAATGCAACTGTTCAGCGACTTGTACATAGAGCCAAAGAGAACTGCTATAATAATCCATATAGAGAAACAGAAGATGACAATAAAAACAGGAAGAACAAGAGACCTTTACCAGAAGTTCCAAGAAATCAAAAGGAATTTTAAATTACAAGTGAGAATGCTATATGAACACATTACATGACCAAGTAGCAATAAAAAGATGATGAAAACAATACACTGAAGAACTATATAAAAGAGATGAAAGGGTGACAGGCTCATTCAAGGAAGAACCATTTGAATATGAACCTACCACTTTAGAAAGTAAAGTGGAAGCTGCACTCACAGCACTTGAGAAAAATAAATAACCAGGAACAGATGGCATACCAACAGAGCTGCTTCAAGCTACAGAGACAGAATCTACTCTAGTTCTAATTAAAATTTGTCAACAAATATGGAAAACAAACAAATGTTCCACAGAATGGAAATACTCAATATATATCCCAGTCCCCCTGAAAATAAGACACCAGGGATTACAGTAACCTCACAAGCATTGTACTAACCTTCTGTGCAAGCAAAATAATGCTCAAAATTCTACAAAAAAGGCTTTTACCATATATAAAGTGAGAAATGCCAGATGTTCAAGCTGGGTTCAGGAAAGGAAGAGGTACAAGGGATCATATTGCAAACATACACTGGATAATAGAAAGCATCAAAGAATTTCAGAAGAAAATTAACCTGTCCTTCATAGACTATAGTAAAGCTTTTGTGCAGATCATGAAAAACGATGGATTGTTTTAAAAGAAATCAGTAGGCCACAACATTTGATTGTCCTGATGCATAACCTGTACTCAGGACAAGAGGCCACCCTCAGGATAGAATACAGGGAAATGGAATGGTTTCCAACTGACAGTGGGGTCAGGCAAGGCTCCATTTTACCACCCTAACTGTTTAACTTGTATGGTAAACATATCATTCATAAAGCAGGATTAGATCTGGAGGAAGGAGATGTGAAAACTGGAGGAAGGAACATCAACAATTTAAGATATGAAGACGACCTCATACTACCAGCAGAAAATAACAAAGACTTGGAATGATTACTACAAAAAGTCAAGGGAGAAAGGGCAAATGCAGGGTTACAGCTGAATATTAAGAAAACAAAATAATAACCACAGGTTATTTATATGTCTTTAAAGTAGCCAATGTAGACACTGAAATAGTTCAAGATTCCCCATAATTTTGCTCATTCATTAGTCAGAATGGAGACTGCAGTCAAGAAATCAGAAGAAGACTAAGACTTGGAAGGGCAGCTGTGAAAGAATGAGATAAGATCCTGAAGTGTAAAGACATAGCATTGAATCCTAACATTAGGATTGTCCATGCCATCATATTTCTAATTTCTATGTACAATTGTGAAAGCTGAACAATGAAGAAAGCTGACAGGGAGAAAATCAGCTCTGAAACCTGGTGCTGGAGAAGAGTTACTGATACCATGGACTTCCAAAAAGGCCAATAAATGGTTCCTACAGCAAATCAAGCTTGAACTCCCACTAGAAGCCAAGATGACAAAACTAAGACTGTCATACTTTGGATGTATCATGAGAAGACATGATTCACTAGAAAAGACAATAATGCTTGGGAAAGTAAAGGCAGTAGGAAAAGAAGAAGACCAAATCACAGATGGATAGACTCACTCGAAGAAGCCACAGTCCTGAGTCTGCAAAACCTGAGCAGAGCTGTTGATCATAGGGTGACTTTAATACGATTGCCATCAGTTGAAGTTGACCTGACAGAAGTCAACAACACCAAAAATTCAACTGGTGGTGGGGAATTTCAAAATAAAGTGCAATGCAATATCTTAACTGCAGCTTCTCAAATGTTGTGCCTGGCTGGTCAAAATTAAATGATGGCTAATATTTGAATATTCTACCCTGTATTTTCTAATGTTGGCTCAAAATGCTCTCCAAAAGGTTGACTCGTGCATCTTGTTTGTCAACTGACTTGTTTAGAATTCAGAGAAATCTGTGCTTTATACCTGAAAGAGAAATACCACCTTGCTTTGTATACAAGGTATTGCCAAGCCCTTTGTGAACATTTTCCAGGGGCTGGGGATGTGAAATAAATGCTGCAGCATGCAATACTTTCAGGAGAGACACTAGCCATTTCCACTGATTCAGAAGACACTTTCTTAATAGAGCTATGCAGAAAAAATGTCACGTATTAAGTGGTCTGCTTCCACAGCAACATCCTAGTAACCACTTCTAACAAGAACATCTAGAAGTTTCTATTCCACCTGTTGTTTCTAATGCTCAGGCCAAACCACAGTATACAAGGAAATCCGTCCCATCTACTCAGACCACAGCAAAGTAAATACAGAAGCCTACCTTTCTCTCTAGCCTTTCTTCTGTCAATATTCTGATTGTGACCACACATCAAATATGGATAATAACATGAAAAGTCTGTTCTAAACCATGTTTATTCAGATGTCAATGCTACACATTTCAATGGACCTTTCTTCAAATTACATTGCAGAAAAAGTCCAGAAAATCTAGTATTACCATGAAGATTTGCATTTGTGTTTTTGTGTTGCATTTGTGTTTCTAGTGCTTCAGAAGCAAAGGGAAGCTAAAAATCAGATAAACAGATTGATTAACCATAACAGATAAGGTAAATTTGGCTGGCCAATGTCTTGGTAATCTGTGTGGAGTTTCTCTAGCATGATAAATGCCTTTTCACATTGAAGCTTTCAATCTCATAAGCAAATATTTAAGTAAATATAACAAAGAAATGTGTTTAACACAAGTTTCAGGTCATGTTAATCGTCCCAGGAGAAGAGCAATAGATATCAATAGACACTGGCCTGTTTCAGAGACAGCAGTAATCCACAGTTTAGCATTATGTGAATATGCTCAAATGAATCCTGGCTTCATGTGCTCTTTTCCTTTCCAGAATGGCTCCAAGAGGATCAGAAGCATCCACTTCTATTTCAAATCAACTGGAGGTTATCATTCTTCCCAAACAAAGGAAACTCTGAATTGTTTAAACCAGTTTAAACCTGAAGAAATTGTGGCCTACCGCCCCCAAAAGAGCATGGGAGCACGGTCAGAGATGAACAGCTCTACAGACCAAAACATTTGGAGAGACTCATGTTGAAGAAGTCTGGTTTAAACTATGTCTTATTGAAATCAGCCTGTGATCAAACTATGTTTTATAATCCAAGCTTGTTAGCAAACACTAGTTTAAAGCAATAGGATTTTCTTGTATTTTTGATGTAAGTATAAGCTGCTAGCTTAGATCAGGAAGTGGGTGCTTTGGATCTCTTGCAGCTGTAGTGGAGAAAAAGAAGGGAGAGGAGACCACATAATCCCAAGGCTTACTTCTGCTCATCCACTTAGTGCTGAACAATGGTTTAGGGTTGCATGTAAAATAGGTCACTGCTGAGCAAGCAAAAACTTTCATCTAAATTTACCTTTTAAAAAAAGCTTTTAAAACAACAAACAGCAGAAAATAAAATTTAACAAAATTGCTAGCTGTTAAGAAATATTAAATCTTGTATGATGAACAACACTTGATTGGTTGGGTTCTAAGATGAAGCTCCATTTTACTATGGAAACATGGCAGGCAGTACAGATAACACATTGAGATATATATTGATTACAGCAAGAAAATGAAGAAGTTTTTCAGCTTGGACAAGTGAGAGGACTTTGGAGCAGAGATGGATAAACTTATTTTATCCCCATTTTTTCAAAATTAAAATTAGTGCTAGGCAAAGATATTGCAAGCTAATATGAAGTCCACGCACAATTATTATTGTAATAATGGAGAAAATCTCATAAACAGTAAGAAGCTCTGAAATATCTGGTAAGTGGTATAAAAGAACTCAGAGGCAAAACTACTTGAATCCAACAGTGGCCCATTTGCAGTAGTGCCTTATTCTCAAGCTCTTTACCTCTTTGAGAGGCTACTTGAACCTGAAAGAGAAAAGTGTGGCATGAGAATTATCTTACCCATAGTTTGCTGTCATGATAAAATGCTCCTAGTAGCTTTACAATGTAAGGGTGGTCACAAGTTGCAAGGATCTCAATCTCCACCATGTAGTCCTCCAGCTCATCTTCACTCTTGGTTTCAATGACTTTGGCAGCAGCTAATGCACCAGTCTCTCTGTTTTTGGCCTACAACATAAAAACAAAGAGATCACCAGTGACAAATGAAACAGTCTCAATAGCATATTAGGCATGGTGGTTGCACAGTTGTGTATTTTGTTACATCTAGCAGAACATTGGGTGTTTTGAGGGGTAGTGGTTATACACCAACCAAGCAACCCTGACAGAATTCAGTCAACTGCACATGGTATACTAGCAATATTACCAAAATATCAAAATGGAATTGTGAATGTCCAAAGAGTCTTTCTCAACCTCACACATTCCAGATGTGCTCTTCCACAACTCTCATAAACCATAGGTGGCGTCTCCCTTGGACACACTGGCTGCAGATGAAGGAAACTGCAGTCCCAACATATCCAGAAGACACCAGGCTAAAAAACTGAATGATAAATTATTTCTAAGCCATCACCAATTCAAACAGACAAGACAGCAGACAGGATGCTTAAAGAAAAGCAGGAGGCTCAAACCAAGGACCCCCAACTGAGGCTTCCATCAAGGTGCTTCCTTGATGCCTTACGTCTTGCACTAGGATCACTCTGGTTTCCCAGCAAATTAGGCAGACTAACTCCTACAGGTTAAAGGACCCTTCAAGACTTCAATATTGATTTGACTAGAGCCAGTTCACACAATAGGTTAATCAAGAACCACCAGTCCCTAGAAAACCTTAATCACTGAGTCAATTCCTCAGCTGAGGACCTACTCACTGGAAAAGGTGTAAAACAGCATGACCACTCCTGAAAAAGATCCATCCCAGACCACAACATCTATTATTAGTGGGTTTTCCCTTCCTTGGTCTAGCTGAAAACTAGCCCCTCAGCTGCATCCATCTCTGAGTCAATACACCTCTCATATACTGAATGCGACATGATGGCAAGGCACAAGCCACAAGTTCTTATCAGGGCCTTTTAAAATTTTGTTTGTGGAGATATCAATGCCTAAACTCCCAGCACATTGGATACTGGGCCAGCTGACTTTGTACATAATGCAGAGACAGTTGCTGTCACAAAAAAGAGAATGACCATAAGCGGGGCTCTCAAAATGCATCTGTTAATCCAACTTGGAAAAAAGGACACTGGGTTTACCTAGAACAAGATTTCACAAGATGAACAGAGGCATGCTCACATGTAAACACACAGATCAACAACTAAGAGCACTGAAGGCCTTATTAGGTAACCTTGACCAGTCTGCATAAGTACAATGCAATTCTTCAGATCACTATCTGGTACTCTGTACACAGTAAACTCTCTCGATGTACCATATACTTTTGTGTCTTCACAGAGGTATGCAGTTTTATTTCTCAAACAAATTCTCAGATAAAGCACACATCAAGTGAATCAGAAGAATTTTGAGGGCCTCTTTTCAACAACATTATTGCTCTCTCTTTTTAGGTCTTTGTTTAGAATGTCTGTATAGAGAGTTTATAAAGAGATCCATTCCCAGCATAAACACTCAAGGTGCACTTGAATCAAACACATTTTATTAATGTACACACAGACACACACATGCAGAGGGAGAGAGAGGGGAGAGAGAAAGAGAGGGGCGAAGAGCAAAAGAGAGCCGCTAAAGCCAGCATAGCTTTAACGCAGTGCTTCCCAAACTTCTTCGCTTGTGTACCTGTTGGCAGCTCATTTCCACAGAAATGGGCTGTCGTCCCCTCTGCATGCCATGTCCTTTCTTTGAAGAGAAA
Source organism: Ctenosaura bakeri (assembly GCA_948474755.1). NCBI lineage: Eukaryota > Metazoa > Chordata > Lepidosauria > Squamata > Iguanidae > Ctenosaura > Ctenosaura bakeri. The sequence goes on from CAOLHI010001065.1 coordinate 47,380, forward strand.
AAAAAAAGCCCCATCAGAAAGCTTCTGTGAACTTTGAGATGTCCCCACAACCATGGAAGGAAAGGCAGGGTGTCAGGCCAGTCACCCCACCTGGGCCTCTCCATCCCATCATGCCCCATTATCCACCTAGACACTCTCCAGTGTCTCAGGATCTGCTTTGCTCCCAGCCAAAGGCATGAGGAAGAACAACAGGGTTTGTGCGTCCATCCCTCAGATAGATTCAGGGTGAAATGTAATGTCTCCACCAGGAGCGCTCTCTTTGTGGAGAGGGGCACAAGGGAGGAGAGAAGAGTGTGTGCGCGCAAGGTTTGAGAAGTTACCTAGGGTGGGTGGGGCTAGGGTCATGGCAACTCAAATTGAAGACTGTGTGTGTAAATGCATGTGAGAAAGACTCTTTTTTTAAGTCTGTGGGCCAATGGCAGCCAGAAGTTTGGCTTGCGTGTCATTCTTCCCTTTATATCTATGATTCCCTCCTCCCACCATCCCTTAAGATTCCAAGATAGTAACACCAATTCCATAGGCAATCAAGAATGCATTGAGCTGTGACATCCCCCAAGAATGGCTTATACTTTATACTTTTTCCACCATCATTCAATTTTTTTTCATGTACTGTACTTCTAAATGTCCTTGTTTGTATCCTTGGGGGACATGCTCTAATGGATAACATTTTAAAGACTAATGTAGAGTGTTTGTGTCTCAACCATGCTCTTCCCTTCCAGGAGAAAGAGAAAGGCAGCCTACTCCTTCTCCTCTCTTCTTCTTGCTGTAGTTTTTCTTGTGGTGCTCTTTGCAGGAGTGTACCAACAAAACAGCAGGATAAGAAATATTCTAAATAAAAATCTCCAGCCTGCAGTGAGAAACTAGAAATAAGAGATTCCTGACCTATCCCCTCAGGAAGAACTTCAGTCTTCGTTAGATTTTTTGCCCCTAGGGTATACAGCTGTGAAAGACTCTAATTGCCAAGTGACAGATTGGTGGCTTCGCAACTACTTTACCACTAGCAGATACCCTCCCCATTTTGCATCCCAGGTTTGAGTGGTACACCCTTCTCTCTCAGCTGCCAATTCTGGAGGAAGCAAGTGAAGGACTTTTTTTCTTTTCTTTTTAGATGCCTTTTTTAAAGCATCATGAAAAACTTCTTGAGAAAATACAGGTCTGCCTTTCAAGAGAGTTTCTCTTTCCAGCAACATCGCATAGAAGCTAAGTACTAACCAGGGACTAGCATTGTATCAGAGGGGGTGCAGCATATACCAGCTTCTTCTGTGTTATGTGGCAGGGTAGCAGCTCCAGTAACTGCACATTCCATCTGCAATATGTGCGCCCCAGCTTCTGCTTCTACTGCAAAGTACCATCAACAACACAGCTTGAAAAAAGTTACCTTTTTTTGGAGTACGAACAACTTTTTCAAGCTCTTATCAAGAGGGAGAAGGGCCACAATCAGTAGCAGAAAAGCAACAGAGGTGAAGAAGAATTAATCCTCATCACATCCACTGTCTTTGTCCTCATACTCTGTCCTGCTGCTTCTCTGCTCTTCTCACTGAGTCTGCCAAGGCTCATTTGCAACACATTTTGGACTCAAATGTTAGCCATTGTCTTTTTTAAAAAAAAAATACTTATGGATGGGAAAGTCAGTACAGATGGGGAATGGGCAGCTGAAATCAAATGTGTGAATGGCCTGTATTTAAAGGTCTACTGAGATGAATGAGATAAGAAGAGCTTTTATACTACATTTCAATCATCAAATTTACAACATGGTAAGCCCCAGGAAATTCGGGGGGGGGGTTGGCAGGTCAATATAAGTCAACGGGTGACTTGAAGGCACATACACAAACTACTGAGGAATGGAATAGCTATTCTAGAATAACTCAGTCAGGGAGGAAAGGAATAGAGAAAGGAATGTGTGAAAGTAAGTTTATAGTGAGCAATGGTTGTGGCCTCAGGAAGAGGTTTCAGTCCTTTTCAATTTAAGAAGGATTAAGAAGGGTGTTTCCATCACAATACATTATACTTTCCAAAACAAAGAGTGACAAGTGGAATATAGACCACTGAAAATTTATGAAAGTCAGAAAATGCTTCCATGGGTCTATTCTCTAGACAAAATCCTATTGTTCTTAACATCATTCCTATTATACTTTCCAAATGTCAAGAGGTTTTACAAAAGCATCAATTATGTAGCTTCATCCTCCAAGTTATAATGATGTATCAGATTTTTATTACTTGGCAGCATATCAAATATGAAAGACAAGAAGGAAATCAGATGATAACTGTGCCATTTACAGAATTCTTTTTTTTTTAAATCACTTTTAGGGTTTGTGCACATATATGTACATACACGATATTTCAGCTTTCTATCTGGTGTATGGAAATACTTTTAATAGTCAGTACCAGGAAATGAGGGGAGCCAGTGTGGTATACTGGTATGAGTGCTGGCTTAGGACTCTAGGAGATCAGGGTTCAAATCCCCACCCAGGCCTGGAAAACCACTGGGTGAGTCACAGGCAAGTCTCACTCAGGCAAGTCACACTCTCTCACCCTCAGAGGAAGGTAATGTCAAACTTCTTCTGAAGAAATCTTGCCAAGCAAACTCAAGGAGAGTGTTGCCATAACCTGGAGTCTACTTAAAGGTATGCAACAACAACCAGAAGACAAAGCCGAAGCATCTTTGTGAAGGGCAACCTCACAATTCAACATTCCATCTCATATATGTCTCAGTTTGCTTTGTGTTGGCCTTTGTTGTGAAATAAGCTTCCAGTCTTAAGTTGCAAAGGGAGAACAGTTGAAACATCCCACATTCAGGTTTTGCTAGAAATCTGAACTCTTTGAACTACTTTGACAAGCCACCTGTAAAAAGGTCTCAAAACATCTAAAAGAGTCCATTGGCATTTATCTGAAAAAGCGAGACCCATAAGAAAATGTGGTAGTGTGGAGTACTCTCCTACTCAGGATGCGGCCAGCCTGCCAAACTTGCTATTTCCTAGGATATGACATTCCACTCACCTTCCCCCCTCCCTCAGCATTCTGTAGCCACTGAGCATGCTCAGTCCTTGTGGGTCTGGCAGTGGGAAGGGCTGGCTCTTCAGAGCTTTCTTCCTTATGTTTCCTTTATTGAGCCTACTGACTAATATAGCTTGGTCCTGTTACTATTTTGGAATACAATTCCCAGAATTTCTACAGCCTGCATAGCCTCCAGCCCTGATGGCTCATGTTTCATGGGAACTGTTGTTGCTGTCCTTGTTGTTGTTGTTGTTGTTGTTGTTGTTGTTGTGCATCTTCAGGTTGTTTCCGACTTGTGGCGACCCTCAGGCAACCCTATGATGGGGTTTTCTGGGGCTGAGAGTATGTGATGCATCCAAGGCCACCCAGTGGGTTTCCATGGTTGAGCAGGGAATCAAACTTCGTCTCCAGGGTCATAGTTCAATATGCGAACCACTACTCCATGCTGATCCTCCCGCAAAAGTAACTTGTCACTAGCCCCTAAAAAAGTAATCTTTCCAAATTCTGCTTTATGCATTCCTTTTGCATGCCTTTTGGTGTCCCTAGTCTGCATAAGGGTCTCCATTTGAAGAATGCTATTAATATGCAGAGTGGGCATGATCGGTCAGTGGACAAGGGTGTGGTATTTTACCACAAAATTGCTTAAAGGAAATTCCACTGCTATGAACCAGGTGCCCCTCCCCTCTGTACTTCTGCTGACATTCTGCAAGTTGGCAGCTATTAACAAAGTTTCACTTGTGAGGAACTGTGAGCCCCTTGCGAGAGCTCTGCCCTTCCTTCCGTGGTTTGCGCAGCTTGCTTTCAGAGAGGAGCCACTAAAAAGGTTTCTTTTTTGATTAAGCAGGTTAGAAGTCTTCCACTGCACAGAGATCCCTTCAGTTACACAGTCACCCTTCAGAGGTAAGAGAGGAAGACACAGCTCTGTGTGAACCTCAAGTTCCTCTTGGGTGGGGGCCTTTGGCGCAGCACATGGTCCACTATTCAAATTTATTATTAAATTGAAATAAACTCCACAACAGCAATTATTAGGTCGTGGAGATATACAGGAACAAGCAGTGGTGATTCCCCTTTCCCCCATCACTTTAATTGGTTATTTCTAGAGATGGGTTTTCTCAGCAGTGTTGATTCTACATATGTAGATTAGCAACCACGGATGAGAGATGGTATTTTGTATGGTTAGAATGAACTAGCCTAAATACTCTAAAGGTTCCAGATCCCACCTGATCTTAGAAGCTAAGCAAGGTCAGCCCCAGTTTGTACTTGGATGGGAAACCACCAACAAATACAAGATGCTTATAGGCTGTATTTCAGAGGAAGGAACTGACAAAATCACCTATTACTTGCCTAAGAATATCCTATGAATTCATGGAGTTGCTAAGTTGACAGTTGATGGCACATACACACATAAGAGTGCTAGACTGAGATTTGGAAGTTCCAGATTCATGTTCCAATTCAGCTATGATGCTCATATGATAACACTGCATCCCCAGAATCTGAGATGGTACATTTTTGCTGGGGAGACAGGCAGATACACAGATACAGTGAAGTAATACTGCATCACACAAAAGTCTTGGCTGCAAACACCAGTACTGTTCTTTCACCAGTGACTTTCCTCCACAAATTCAAAAAATTTTAAGATGATTCAAGGCCAGCATGGTTTAGAAAATTAAGCAAAATTAACATCAACTCTGTCATCCAGAACTGAGCCTAAGTTCAAAACAAGGAACTGGATATGTAAAAGGGCCTGTTTTGCATGAGAACTGCACACAAAGGCACCTACTCTAGCAAGTTGTGTGTAACAGAACGAGAAACACTACATGGTATGCACATTGGTTACTGGCAGCAATTCTGTGTCCAGTCCTTAACCAACACAACTATGGTTCTTAAGTGACCCATTTGACAGTAATCTAAGTATTTGATTCAAGATGTTTATCCCTGTTCTAATCTTTCCAAAGCATTTACCACTGGCTGTACTGGACCGACACAATTATCTTCCTCACCTACTTATCTCCAGTGGGTACACATGCTCTCTCTCAGAACAGGCATTGTTCTTGCAGATCACACAGTTGGAAGCTTTTTCATATATACAGAGCCAGAGTGGACATCTGTGGCAAGTTCAAGGTTCAATTTTCTGCTTATGAGGACCGGGGTTGGGTTAGGGTCACACTGACTGCCAAAAATGAAATGATCAAAAATGAAAAGTCCAATTCTCTGCAGGGAGTAGAAGATGGGTTTTCAGGAGAAGCAAGCCACCTTTTTAATGGATAGAGCCAGTGTGGTGCTTGAGTGCTGGAGTAGGACTCTGGGAGACTAGGGTTTGAATCCCTGCTCAGCCAAGGAAACCCATTGAGGAAGGCAATGGCAAACTCTTTTGAATGAATCTTGCCAAGAAAACTTCACAGTAAGTTGGAGTCAACTTGAAGGAACATAAAAACAGTGAGTAGAAAAGGGATAATTCAAGGGCTTTGGAGGGCTCAAGGGCTACAAAAACTGAATGGGGGCATGCACGCCCAGGGCTATACTTTGCCCAGAAATATAGATACACATAACAGGTCTCAGATTTGGGGTATCAACTTCATAGTTGATACTTCAAGGCAGTGTTGCCTTCTTGAGGCTCTAGGGCAGGAAAACCTCTAAAGCTGCAGGCACACATCTGACATTAGTCAACAGCACTAAGCAACTACATTTTGGGCTACCTTTTTTTTCTGCACTATAATAACAGCTCTTGGCATGTGTTCAGAGAGCACAGCAATCCAAATTCCAAAAGAACTGGGAGGAGGGAAACAAGGGGGAAAGAAACCCAGACCCTGCCCAAATTGTTTCTTCCTGCTTCTCCCTAAAAAAATGCTACAATGGCGATTATAATGTACCGCACGTTACTGGAAAGGGTTACAAAATCATGTTTCCACCAGAAGCTTGCATGCAACCAGCCAGCTTATTGAGCCTACAGCCAGAACAGCCTTGCTGTTCTCATTTCAGAGGAAGTGAAACAATGACTTGGGAAAACAACCCTTTATTTAGAACATTTTGCTGACTTGTGGGATGGTAGAAATGCTTCTTTCATGACCTCCTACTATCTAACACAATCCCCCGGGCCCTAAAAAAATACATATCCCCAAAGAAGGCCAATAGCCTCATGGGGATTAAAGGGCAGATTAATAATTAGGGAGCTCCTGTGATTTTATGAGAATAATATTGAATTCCTGATGTGTCACATATGTGACCTTTGAAATACTGCAATCACTTCAGTTATCTCTAGAACTACAGCAGTTATCTCATTCAAGAAGGCGGAGGCCTCCATAACTTTCCAATACACCTATTATAAATAAAGTATCTGAGCCACCTAGATACTATTTTAGTAGTGATCACACAATTGCTTGCATCACTGAGCACGTCCATGAGTTAAAAGAGCTTCTTCAAGTGATTTTCATCAGCATTAAAACTTCTGTCAGCCCTGAGCTGGTGCCTGTAGCACTTCCCATCTTTTCATAGTGGGAGCAGAGAGTAGAATTAGTATCACAGAGGGGAAATAGCCATACATTTTTTTAAAAAAAGGATGGCAGATAGTTTCAGTTTCTTTTGAAAAACAAAGAAAACAACAGCATTTCACAAAGTTATGGGGAATTAACAAAGGTAAGGTGTAACTAGAGCTCTGGGGGAACGACCTCAAAATCTGGGCACTCAAAGTTGCATATGGAATGTAGAAGAAGCTGGGTCACTTCTAACCATGTCACTACAGACACTATCACATAATTGTCCATTATACAAAAACACATACACACATTCCAAGCAGCACTGATAATCTTAGGTAAATTGGGAGGAAAAAGCAAAACAGTTGTTTCAGAAACCAAACACTACAACTTCAGCGCTGGGAGAGCAGATTTACTGTAACTGAAGTACTATATGGTGAATAAACATCTGACTGTTCTGCAAAAAAGTGAACAGTAGTCTTTACTGCAACACAGACACTGTGTTGGATTGACAATAAGTTCACAGCACACAAGTCTTGTTGAAATCATCAGCAGTTTATTCATTCTGGATCAAGCCAAGAGTGCTTCGTTTATACTGGTTCCACAAATGCATTCCCTCAGTGAAATTAACAGCACTCTTTGCTTGAGAGGATCTCTCTGAAACCTCTTGGAATTTTAAATCAGAGAGAGAAAGGAAGACCCCCCCCCACAACTATCTAGAGGAAACATATTTATTATTTTTGTACCTTGCCCAATATCCCAGTGGTATGCTTTTATGAGATGATGCAGCTGACAGCTGGGCCCTTGAGTAGCTCATTTCCAGTCAACCTCATCTCTTGTAGGGTGTTCATTTACATCTATCAAAGCCAGTTCCCAGAATTCTACACACTCTGCCAGCAATACTGAACATTCTAGCATAACCAACAAATAAAAATGGCACTATCCAAAATGGGAGTAGGCTTGATACTTAATTGCTGAAGTCATCAGAGACATAAGACAAGTTCTGTACATCCCCAAATGCACCCATTTGCTTATTCCTACGTAAATACTGAATGTCTGTAATTTCTTCCTATGTGAAACTACATGCCACTATATTTGCAAAACAGTTGTGGTCAACACAAAATGTGTTGTCCACCAGAGCACTATGTGATATGACCTTGAAGGAGGGGATCTATCATAGTGTGCCTATAAATAAAGGCAGAGATATCACAAACTCTCCTCTCAGGTCCTTCCAATATATATGTTCTTAGTATAAATGCATATATTGCTCACCATAATGACAGGGCACGGTTTCAGTGTAACAAGTGAAGTTTCATATGGCATTAAATTGTCCTAATGAAAGGGCAGCTTTTGTAACAAGCAGTAAGACTTTCTCTTCCCAGACAGGTTCAGGCTCTTTTTAGTTAATCACACAGGTACCACCTTGCCCCCTTTGTTAACACATGTGGACATCAAAAGGAACTACACATTTTGGGATGAATTTGGAGCTATAGCTGCACATGAGGCCGGTTTCTTTGGCCTCAGCTTGAGATGGTTCCATAACTATAAGTGAACAAACATATTTCATTTGATATTTGAATGAAGGCCAAATACATGTAAGGGATGTCAGCCATTTTGAATCACTAGCAATTGGCCAGAGGAACAGTCAAAAGGAGAGAAATCCAGAACTTTTAACAACATTAGAAAATAACAATATATGCCCTAAATCTACCCGGACAACAGTACACAATTGGCAACTGTAATGAAATATACAAGTAAATGATTAAATGAACTAGATCTTTTGTGGCTCTATCTTTTTAAAGGGGTTTTTAAAGTATGTAGACATGACTTGAAAGTGATACCTTGTCAGCCTGGCAAGAGTTTTTGGTGTGGGCAGCAAACCAGGCAGGCAGTAGGCAGCCCTGCAGTCTTTTGTGAGTCCTCTGTTGGTATGACTAACATAGGTCATTTCCGCACTATACTGTTACAGCACTATTATTCCACTTGCAACATCCTACAGAATCCCAGTTTCGGGAGGGGCCAGTGGGCCCTTCCTGAAACTGCAAACCCCAGGATTCCATAGGATGTTGCAAGTGGAACAATAGTGCTATAACAGTCTAGCGCAGAAATGGCCATAATAAAACACAGGCAAGCACCAAGAACAGCTGTGTTTAAGAAGAAATCACACTGTCACTGTCTTTTTCAGATACGGGTATGATGAGTTCCAGAGAGCAGAAATTCTTCTTAATTGATGGTGTCCAACTTGTGATAATGTCAAATAGAGTGTATCTATCTCCTCCCTGTGAATGTTTTGCGACATAAAGGCTTTCTAGAATGCTTTGGTATGAAACAGGGACAACATTTGCCTGAAGGGTTTTAAATGGACAGGGAATGAAAAGTGTAGCAATATGATTAAATCACTCTCAGTTACATTTTGGGTAATTTAAACTTCCTCTTACTATTTTTTTTAAAGGACAATTTTATCTGATAGCAACATTCTCCCACTGTTGAAAATAAAGGAGTGCTTTATTCAGAAACTCATTCTTCAGTTCATGCCTATTGTGAATAGCCAACCAGGGAAAATGCTGACATTCAGACTAGAAGATTAAGTCTTTCCTTTTCTCAATCCCCCCTCCCTGTTAAACAGCAAAAGTATCTGTAACAGTTCAGTACCAGTTCTGGAGAAGAACGTGGGCTTCCCCCCGCCTCACTGAAGCTCAAAGACCTAAAATCATACTGAGAACTCAGCAGGTGAATGCCCATATGCCAGAAATACAATGCTCAAGGCTGGCTGGATTATGAATCACAGCTGTTCCTTTTTGAGAAAACATTGGAACAGTCTAATATATGCTTTGCCTTCACATCAGCCAATAGTAAAATCTGAAATGCACAGAGTCCAAGGGAACAACACTACAGGACAGCAATGGCATGTACTGTATCACCACTACAGTCTGAACAGCATCTAACCTCCTGACCTCCACAACTGTCTAGATGAGAGATTGGAAGTGTTATTTTTTAGACTGAAAAACCCAGAATCCCCCAGGCAGCAGCATCCAAAAAATATAACACTCATAAACTCTGGTGCAGACAAAGATTGTCCCCATAACATCATACTATTAAGGAATACTGATAGCTATATACCAGCCTCCTCATAGAATCATAGTGTTGGAAGAGACCCCAGGGGCCATCGAGTTCAACCCCCTGCTATGCAGAAGCACTCATCAAAGCATTCCCAACAGATGGCCATCCAGCCTCTGCTTAAAAACCTCCAAAGAAAGAGACTCAACCACACTCCGAGGCAGCATATTCCACTGCTGGACAGCTCTGACCGTCAGGAAGTTCTTCCTTTGGTTCAAGTGGAATCTCCTTTCCTGCAGCTTGAATCCATTGCTCCTCAGAAGGAACAAGTCAAGGATGTACTTTTCAATGCTGGTGAAGGAATCCAAAATAAGAGCAACATTTTCAGAAAAGTCAAGACATTGTTGCCAGGACAAGATAAACCTACCAGTGAACCCCCTTTAACATCCTATCCTGGGGGAGACCAAGAGCATTTAGATCTAGCCAGGAAGCTATGGAATGGTACAGTCTTGTGGAGATGCATCATTTATCAAGAATCATGTTATGGTCTATAAAGTTGTGGACGAACCACCACCAATTTGAATGGAATTTGGCTGGCATCAACTCAAGAGGATTTGGGAGGTGGAAGAGGAAAATCTATGGCCTATTTTCAAACCTCTAGTTCATAATTCTTTGCATGCATAATTCTTCCAGGGATGCATTGGCAAGGAACAGGACTGTCATGTCTAAGCAACTTTCTTTTTTACATGACAGGTAATGACATCTTGGCCCACGTCCAGATACAGCTCCATGATTACAAACATAGTCTATATGGAAACAGAAACTGTAGCTCCAGTACTGATAGCCAGTAGCAGCAGGTTAGCCCATGAAACAGGTTGCTGATGAGGAACTTTTAAGTCACCATACATTTAACAGTGCTCAGCATTCTGCTACTATGTAAATTCTTTGAAACGTTTTGGTTTATGAGCTAAAATGATACAGGGCCGCCACCCTTTGCTTTTCACTCATGGTTGAATCAGAAGTGACCCAATATACCCCAGACAGTGAAATGAACTCTAAGGAGCAAATGAAAACCATTTAGGGCAGGGGATCTCAGGCCATCCAGAGGTTTTGTCCCACAATTCCATACCTTGAAACATTTCACAGATGAAGACTAGGACATGCATGGCTTGAGCAGCCTAAGAATGTGGTCAAAAGGGTGTGGCCAGGCAACAAGAGGGCTGAAGTGCTTAATGAGGAAGGATACACAAAACCACTATTTTAAGCAGGGAATCCCTGAAATGCACATACTGAGTGTAGAAAAGCGGGGGGGGGGGCGGAATCCAAGTGTACCTATTGGGGAAGGCAAGATTTCCCCTCTTTCTCCCTCCTGCTGAGTTAATTGAGTGCAAACTACTTTTCTGCTTTGAACTCACTTTCCAGCAACTGAAGTACATGGAGTACAAAGGGGAAGAGGGATACTGGGATATTTTAAAGCAGCTGAGAAAGCAGGACAGCAGAAGATTAACTGAGTCTGTCCTTGACAAATTGGAACAGCTGGAGGATATGGAGTTCCCATGAGCCTCACCCAGAATGGCATGTGGTAAACAACTGTGGTAGTCCAAAGCATCTAGAGGACCTGAAATTTTCCCATCCCTGATCTAGCGTTTTGCCAACCAACCCACAAAATGAAGAGACCACACACAGAGCTTGGGTTGAACTAGGGCAATTTATTATATGCGTATTTAGCATGAACTTGAACTTGAACTTGGGCCTTCAACTTTGTGACATGAGAGAAGGGGGGTCAACGCAACGGGAATGGTTAAGGCAAGGGGTCACCACCTGACCTCTCCCCCAACCTCCCTTGGGCGAGATATCGGATCCCGAAACGAACTTCAGCAAACCCCCTTTTCTGGAAGACGAGCCCCCTGCCACGCACTCCTTGCTTCACGAGCCCCGAAGTGAGGGCCAACCGTGGGCCCGCCCCTAGGACAACTCGATCATCGTCCTCCCCCTTGTCTAGTGACAAGACGGGAGGGCTCCTGAGGCTTGTCCTACACCATAGGGTGCCATAGGTATTCACCAAAGCCTTTAGACCCCCACTTTCCTGCCAATGTACCTATTTAAGTGACCTATTTAAGACACCACCCCGAAAAGCTAATTATCCGTTTCCCTTGGCGCAGTGTAGGGTAGGTGAAAAAACCTCTTGGTGGGGGAAAAAATTCCTACGCAGCCCCGAAGCAACCAGGAAGCTTACACTGAAACCAAAGGGTATGAGGCTGGGTTGCCACGAGTCCAAAGAGGCTGAGGTAGGGGTGGTGCGGCCTTAAAAGGAGGCCTGCTGGCTCCACCCCCTCTCTACCTACGGCGCAACCCTTGTCGTGCAGTAACTGTGTGGTCTCCTCTCGTGAGAGGCCGGCAAAGGTGTCTCCCCCACCACCACCAGATGTGGCGTGGCGCAGTTGGAGGGGAGAAAGAAATGGCAGGAAAATACAGTGCAGTTAAATGCACTAAGGGAGCAACCAGGGCAGCAGAATGTGCTCTTGAAATGAAAGCTGTGGTAGTCACTGCTCAGCATACAGATAAGGAATAGAAACTGTACATTCGTGAAGGGGGGGAAAGGGAAGAATTGCAATCCACTGCCACCGCCTCCAAATTGCCCAAGGTTAAGGTCTTGTCTAGATTCCAGTAAAACAAGAAAAAGTTTTGAAGAATGAAGAAGTACCAATGCTAGATTTCACAAGGCTCTAGGTGCACAGTGAACAGATAGCTTTTCCCATTTTCAGTTCTGAATCACCACATGATTTACTGGGCAATCCAGAGGGAGGCAGGTCCATGCAAACAGATTGATTCTCAGATGCAGAAAAATTCCCTTCCCATCCTGCCAAAACAATGCATCAGTTTAAAAAGACTGAGAAGTGAGGGCAAAGTTCATTATTGATTTATATATTTATTACACTTCAAGCCTAAAGTTAATGAATGGCAGTGTGTGTGGCTCTCCCCCTCCCTTTAGTAGCCTGCCTATTTACAACACCATTGCTTAGCCCACTCTGGGTTATTCTGCATGTGCTCCCTCACAATTATGCTTGAATTATTTAATAAATATGCTAATTAGCTTTTAACATTAATAAGCAAATAAACAACAGAAGAATACGAAATTCTGCCTTGCTCTCTCTCTCTCATCTTCTACAATAGAGGCAAGTTTTTTTACTGCTTCCGTATTTATCAATTGTTCAAATATCTTTGCACTCATTTGCTTATTATTCCTCAGAATATTTTTATCTAAGCATGTGCATTTTGAAAAAGCCACAACTCAACTGATGTGTGTATTTATTCTGAACTGAAATTAAAAATCAAACACACACCAAGAGGCATGCTCGCTATTACAATACACTAATTCAAACTATCTCAGAAGGATGATAGGGTAGTTAATTGCTTTGTAATTAATTCAGTGCTTGACCTGTCTAGATCAATAATGCTCTACACAGAAGTGAGGGCTGATGCTGAAACATTATAGCCAGATCAGAAAGAGCTTAGATTTAGCTCCATGCATAACCACTGTGGATACTTTTAAAATGATACTAAACAGAACAACCAGAGTAACCAACAACATTCATGACAACTTTTCAACAGGAAATGTGTTTGTTACATGAGGTGGGAAAGACTAGTTCACACATTATAGATTATGCAGCCACACAACTTCCTATCATGGCTGTATTTATTAAATGCCATTACATATGTCATCATATATGAATAAAGGAAGAACACATTGGTCACCCAGTGGTCCCCCGATGGGCTTCCAAGGTCAAGTGGAGAACCAAACTCTGGTATCCAGGGCCCTAGTAAAATGCTCAGACCACCACACATCACTGGCTCCTTGGGACTGCCACATAAATCAGCTTTTCTTCAATGGAATATATGTAGGGAAAGGTGGCAGTGCACACAATCCTGTTCAGGCAGATTTCTGATAAAAGGTAATTGATAATGCAAGACTTCTGAGACCCTATGATAAGAACACTTGCAATCAATAACCGGAGCCCATCTGCACTTATAATTTCAGTTACCAACCACTCATTTAGGAGTGATTGTGATTGTGAAACTATGTGCTATTTTAAGTTATGTACCAAAATTGGAATGGTGGGGCAGTTGGCTGGTATCAGTAGTCCACTGACCAAATTCATGAAGTGATGGGCATTTGTTACTGCCAAAAGCAAATCTGAATATTTAAGAGTCAAAGGGATATGAAAGAGAAAAATGTACTGAACAATCAAAGTTTTATTATCTAAAACAGAAAGACTGGTCAATCTTTAGATCTTGAAACATATAGTTTATAAGACAGTGCTTTTTTTTAGTTTATTTATTTTATTGAGTTAGAAGTGGAATTGTGTCACTCAGGTGTGAAGTCAGCTGAAGATGTCAGCAAGAACAGGAGAATGCAAGTGGGTTGGATAAACGAACTGTTAGCTCTACGAAAGTGAAAATGACACATATAGAATCAATGAGAAGTTGCTTAGACGAAGAGTGAGACTAAGTCAAAGAGGACTCGGTGGAAAATGCTGGGGAACCTAATACATGATGGAAGGTAGAAATGGGCAAGTGACAGAAATGGAAAAGAAACAATTCAAAGATAAAGGCACCCTCCAGAATAAAACCAGTATCAAGGAGAAAGTTTAACAGGGTCAATCCACAGTACTGAAAGCTGCAGATAACACAAAAACTTTAGATTTTGGGTGTGGCATTAAGAACAGTTTTGGCGGAACAAAAGAGAGGAAAGTCAGATGGAAGAGGGGAGATTTCATTTGTGTGGCATATATACGTACACGTACCTGTGTGCCTCTGTGCAATCCTAGAAAAGCTGCAGTGGTTTTTCTGAAATACCATATTTGCCTGGGTACTAGAAGCACTAGTGTATAAGATGTACCCTATTTTCCGACTGTATTTTTTTAGGGGAAAAAAAATTATTACCCCACCAAGGCAATATTCTCTCAGCCTCAGAGAAAAGCAAAGGTAACAAATCTTGCTAAGAAAATCCCCATGACAGGTTTACCTGAGGGTTGCCATAAGTCAGTTTTCAAAGGGGAGAGACATGATGGCTACAGAGACCTCCTCCTGTTAGCAGCACTTTGCTGCTGTGTGCCTTCAAGTCACTTATGACTTGTGGCAACCCTAAAGTGAACCTATCACCACAGGGTTTGTTTGTTTGTTTGTTTTTTGGCAAGATTTTGTTCACAGGGGGTTGCCTTTGCCTTCCTCTGAGGCTGAGAGAATGACTTGCCCAAGGTCACCCAGTGTCTGAACAGGGATTTGAATCCTAGTCTCCAGAAGACTTTATTTGAATATTTAAGCAAATATTTGGATATTTAAATTTAAATATTTAGATCTTAAGTCTTGGGAGTCCCAGGAAACAAATCATATTTATAGGGGATTCTCTGTATGGAAAAGGTTAAAAACCACTATGTGAAATGCTTCATTTGTATCAGCGCTACAATGGCATTTTCTTCTCAGAAATGTTTGCTAAAGCTTTGCCATTAATGTCATAACTCTCAGCCTGAGCATTCCCTTAAAATGCAGACACCTACATAAACAGAATAAAAGTCTAGCAGTCAGCAATTGGTAGTCTAGGATGTATTTTCTAAGAAATTACCAAGGTCTTGGGAAAGTTACTTTTTGGGCTACAAATTTCAGACCACCTCAGTTCTCATTGTCTCTGGCCAAGCTGACAGAGCATTCTTTTTTATAATTGTTATTAATATAAAGTATATCCAAATATACACCAACATGTATTTATTTCATTTTTTCACAAACATTTCCAATTACAAATACATAAAATAATTTTTCCTTCTTTATCTCCTCCTCCTCCTCCCCCTTTCTATCTTCCATTTTATTGCTGTCACTTGGATTTATAATATATGTCGAATGTTATTTGTCCCTACAAATTGTTCTCCTTATGTTAATCTAAACAATTTTCCATTATTTAATTATTCAATTATTTCAATTATTGATGGAGGAGTCTGGGAGTTGTAATCCCCAAAAACATTCTTCCTAAATTCTAGAATGTCCACTATTAGCTCTCTACAGTCCCTGTATGGACCAGTTCAAACCACAGCCACCCACAGAACAGCATTAACTTCCGTGCAGATACTGCAGCCACAGGAATTCCTGTAGGGCAGCTTTCTTCATTGTACTCATTGTTCAGGTCCAGTTGCAGGCAAGCTTCTCTCAACATTCCTATGAAAGCCCACACTGCATGTGCATAAACCCATTGCTTCTTGCCTTTCCTTTACTATTCAATATTGTTAAGGGATACGCTGTTTAACAAAACTGTTTTCTTTCTCCAATATTCCAAAGGCAAGCTGCCTAGGATCAGCCATTTTAATGGGATGTAGGATGTCACTGGATTATTCAAAGCTTGGAAAGGTTCCTTTTTTGGACTAATCCACACCAACCATCATGGCCTGTGGGAGTCCAAAAATGGTACTTGCTTCCATGTTGTGGGAGTGCCAGCAGACTGAAATGGGGAGACGATGGAGTAGAAGACTGAGGGAAGAGAACTTGGCTCCTAGTGGATAACTGTATGAAGCCATAATTAAAACTGGGGAATATCTCACCAATGTGACTGCTTCTGTAGACTGACGTTTCAAAATCAGCTAAATTTTCATCCTTGTAATTTTGTGTGACTCCACCAATGAGTTTCTTACATGCAGTCTATTTATTTTCATTCAATTTCCGTGCTTCTGATGGTTCTACCCCTTTAACATATATTCACTAGTTCATTCACATCATCTGGTAGAAGGTGATTTTTCTCTCACTACATCATATTTGATCCATTGATGTAAAGTAAAAATGAACTGAAGAAGCTAAAGATGAATTTCTACTTTATTAATTTAAAAAATCCCAATTCTATACCTCTCCCCTCCACAATTGAGAACCCCCCCTCCACATTTCACAAGATCTGAGCACTGCTTGGTGTTCAGAAGATTCAAGGGCTAGATACTCCCCTGAACATTTTTGTTTCAACACAGGAAAACTGCCATCTGAAATTAGGCAGGCACTGTTTTAGGAAACTGCAATATTAATACAACAAAACCCTTGAAGAGAAAAAAATCAGCAGGAAGTTACTTCAGCACCTTCTTTGCTACAGAAACTAGCAGTCACAGACCGCACTAACAGAAGCACATCCTGCCCCCATCCTGCCACAGCCAACTTATCAAGGGCGTAGGTGTCTTCCTGGTAGCCTCTGGAGCATCATGATAAGATTGCACAGGAGGCCCAGAGGCACCACATTCAGTTCTGCACTTTCCCCTCTGCAAGGGATCCAGGTAACATTTTCATGGGCTGAATAAAAAATTAAAATTCAGGTCAGGGGCTACTTCGGAGGGGAAGGTGGCTTAACCAGATCATTGAAGCAAGGCCTGATGGCTTGCTATCCAGTCAGCAAAACCCTTGTGTAAAAGCCTATATTCTCCTTTGTTTCAAAATACATAACATTAGCTGGTTATCAACATGGTGCACATGTAAGCCCTTCCAAACAGATTCCTTTGCCCTGAGGCTCTAGGGGTATAGAGGAATTCTGTGAATTGTTCAAGCTCACCAAGCTTTCTAAAGAATATGAGCTGGCCCAATAAAGCTACCCACAGCATTACTCTGCAGTTCACTCCCACAACAATAGACCTTTCTCTTGCTTGTTTTACTGACCCCAAAGCCCCACCCACGCAAGATTGTAGGAGTCAAGTTCATCTTTCTTGATGCTTCTTCTATTCATTGCTGGAAGAAGGAAAGAATAAAATTCTGGCATCAGCAAATAGAGTCAACCCCTGTGCAGCAGACTAAGGCTGCAACTGCAGATAGCAAAGAGTGTAGGGTCACTGTCTCCAAAACTGGTATCCCTTTGTTGAAGCTGTCCTTCCCTTGCTACATCCTGTTCAAATTACCTTGAATGCTTGATGGACATTTCTCTACTCAGACTAGAAAACTGTCACTGAAGTGGAATGAGGGCAGGGAAAATTGGACCACAGGGGCCATCACAAGAAAGAACAGGAGGGATCTGTCTTTCAGTCAAGGGCGCCATTCCCCCACAGAGCAATTCTATACTCTGTTTTCTTAGGAGAAATCTGTCAGGAGTTAGGCAAGAACTGGATGGTCTTGAAGCCAGTGGTGGATAGGGCCAGGTGAGGAGGCAATAAGACCACCTCTTTTCTCTCTCTGTTCCTACCACCCTCTGTCCCTTGTTTCTTCCTCTCTACCTAGCAGGCTGTTGAAGAAAGGGACAGATGGTTTCTTAAGAGACCCGGGGACTGTTCAAATTACACAGGCTTCCTGATCTGCTTTTGGACTGATCAAGAGCACTTCTGACTTGACTGGATTAAGTTTCAATTTGTTTACCCTCACCCAGCCCATTACCAGTCGCAGACATTGGTTCAGTTTACATAGAAAGCCTCCTTAGAACTGGATGGAAAGGAGACACAGAGTTGGGTGTCATCAGTGTACGGGTGTCATCCAACTCCAGACAGTTTCTCTCAGTGGTTTCATGTAGATGCTAAATAGCATGGGGGACACCAAGTGAGCCCTAAGAGACCCCACAGACCAATGGCTGTAGGGTCAAGCAGGAATCCCCTAGTACTACCTTCTGAATTCACATCCCCCCCCACTGGAGAACTGGAACCCCTGCAGAACAGTGCCCCCAAGTCCCATACCAGAGAGGCAGCACAGAAGGATACCATGTTTGGCAGTATCAAAAACTGCTGAAAGGTCCAGAAGAAGCAACAGGGCCCAGTCCAATTCCCTGCGTAGATCATCCACCACAGCAACCAAAGCTGTCTCTGTCCCATAGTCCAACTATCTGTTTTTCTGTTTTAAAGATTGTCCTAACTACTAAACATGAGATGGATTTTAATACATCTGAGTACTTTTGAGTCTCTAAGGACTGTCTAATTATACTGGATTACCTACTGTAACTTCTAACTACTTGTTACATAAATTATAAATTGCTTTTGAGTGGATTTTGGACTGAATGAGCATAAATCCATTGTTAAGCTGACTTTGCTTCAGGATCCAAGAGCCTTATTTCTCCCTGCTAAGTGCTGGTCCTATCATTAACACACTACTAAATGTCTGCAAAAGTATCTGGTCAATCTCCTTGTCACTGCTTGAGCCAACCACATTGGAGGAGGAGGAGGAGGTGGTGGTTGCATTGGCTCAGTGATCAAACTGAATTTTAAAGAGGATTTTTTTAAAGGGCTTCATGCTGACGCATCTTTTAGGAACACCTACAGTGATTCTTAATCAATGAGTACTACTAAGTTGAGAGAACGAGACAGAGATAAAGAGAGATACTGAAATTCATTAAAATGATTCTACCTTGCAATGGCAATCAACAATGTAACCATTTCAGCAGTGACCCTCCCGCTTCGCTTTTAAAACAATCATCCTTTTTGTACCCATTTTCTAGAGTTTGAACCTGAAGATGTACTTTCTTACCAAGTTGTCCACTGGGACACAAGGGTGTAGAAGAGAAGATGAAGTATGAAGCCTAAGACTCATATACATACTCTGAAGGTAATATATAACTCACTAGTTTTTAGAAAGATCATTATTGTTTACAGAAACCCAGTGCATGCAGCCCAGCTTCCTCATATTAAAGGTGGTATATTCAGATTTTCTGAGCTAGAACTCAACCATTGTTTTCAGTGCATTCTGGCAAACAGAAAGATGGCAACCTTGTCCCAAACAGCCAACACTTCCTTAAAATCTGTTAAGTAAAGTGGAACAACTCCAGCAATTACCAAATCATCTGTTAGATGTTATGAAATAAATTTCCTGGACTAACTGTTGGCTGAATTCTTGGCTCAGAGGTCTCTTATGATGGCAGACAAAGCACATTAGTGTGGTGCTACTCAAAGTGGTGGTCCTTGGATGGGTGCCAGTCCCTCAGCGATTGGCTACCCATCCCTAGTGAGTTTCCAGGAAAAAAAGAAATCATTGGAGCCAATGGGCACAGATATGCTGCAGGTTCCTGGTCCACTGGAAGAAATTATTGCCAGTCCCCCATATGAGATGCCCTGAGAAGCACTGTTTTGGGGCTCAGAACATTGAATCTGCCTGGTATGGATTAGGCTGTCTCCATTACTATCAGTGAATTACTTGGGGCCTAGATAATTATCTAGGGCCTATGAGTGGAGAAGGTGTAGGTCATGAACTTTGTGTAATTCCTGGACCCACTTTTTGTGTCCCCTGAAATATCCCAGATACTTCCTAACCCCTCCCTCTTAGCTCCCTTTTTTTCTAGGTTATTTTTCCCCCCTCAGACTGCTGGAATGGTGAAAAAAGTCTGAAAACCTACAATAGTTTTCACAACTCCCTCTCCCCTGCAAATACCAAAAACTGAGCTAAGCAACCAGTGGGGGGTGTGGATGCTAAAATGGGTAACTAAATCTCACTGACATAATACGTTATATAGTTTATATGCTATGCAAAATATGCAGCCTTCTGAATTCAAGCCTCTCTTTTTGTTTTAGGTGTTTTAGGTAGCTCTCTCCTCTCCAGTCAGTTACTGGAGAACAAATTGTGTATGAGAACTGTTGCGGCTCTAGGAGCAAAGACTCCAGACAGACAGATGCCACCCTTGCCATGTCATTCATTCAGAGGGCAAGGAGTAAGATCCAGTCCAAAGCATTGTGTTAGCACTCTTAATGGTTTCTAAGCTGTGGTCCACCATCAGCGGCATCAAAGGGGGAGGCTTGAGGGATTTCCTTCCTTCCCTTCTCCCACTCAGTTATCCAAGAGGACAGGTGAGGAGATCTTGGTCTACACTAGAAAAGGCATAGAGACCTTCCAAGTTCCAGGGCACAGGGAGGACACTGTAAGGCACGCAGCTGAGAAAACAGTGGGTCCTTTGGCACCTTTCAGATCCATCCTAAAATTTCCAACAAGTGTCTCAAGTGGTGCTGAAATCTTGATTCTTTCCTCTGAATTTCATTCTGTCTCACTTATTCAGCAAACTACAGTACACCTGGAAATTGCTGAAAGGTGCGTTAGCTCTCTGAACACAGAATACAACTTTGCCATTTCAAGGATCTGGTTTAGAAAGAGTTATTGCTCCATATGGAGGGCCTAAATACCCTAATGGCCCCAGATCCTGTCTGATCTTGGAAGCTAAGCAGGCTCAGCCCTGGTTAGAACTTGGATTGGAAACTGTCAAGGAATACTAGCTGCTGTGGGCTATATTTCAGAGGAACTGGCAAAATCACCTCTGAGTATTACTTACCTAAAAAAACCCTATGAGATTCACAGGGTTGCCAGTCAACAGGCAACATATATAGCTAGCTCAATGTACCGCTGACAGGAAATGTTTGTAACCCTGTCTTGGGGCTGGCAATCTGAAAAAGGGCTCACCGATATTCAGATGGAGGTTCTGTTTTTCTGAGCTAATGATACCTATTCATACAGCTGGGTCAAACAAATCTTCTTACAACTACTATAAGAGGCATTTTCATGACTCTATTTTTTTTTCCTGAAGTGGCAGCAACAGCTGCAATCTTTCATGACAAGGGTCTTCTTATACCAAAGGTGATCATGGCAATTAAGTTTGCTGGTTGACAATGAAATCACCTGGAGGACAACTGTATACAGATCCCAAACCAAAGATTAATTTACTTATGAACAAGAAACCTTCTCCCCTAAAGCTTTTAACAAATCTGTGGACCTTTTGGCAAACAAAAGACAAGGGGTCGTCAATTTAGAAGAGAGGCTTGAAGAAAAGATGAGAACAGAAACTCTCTTTGTGGGGCTGCCCTTGAATAACATCTGGTCCTTGAATAACATCTGGGAAGTTCAGTTGGTGCAAAACGTTGCCATCAGATTGTTATCTAGAACTGGGTGCTTGGAAGATATTGAATTCAGTGTCATGTGATCTGCCCTGGCTGCTTGTGTGCATCCAGCCTCAACTCAAAGTGAATTGTTGTTGTTTTACCTATAAAATTTCAGTTGGGGGATTTAGAGATCCTTGAAAAGCCTTGGGGGCCACATGCAGCTTATTGGCTGCATTACGCCAACTGATATGGAGACTGAGGTAGAGTCAATATATTCTTGGGCATGACTTCTTTAAAGGAAAATTAGGTACCAGAAGCAGAATTAGGATAGAAAGAATAGCAATAGGTTCCTATCCAACAAAAAAAGAAGAGCATTTCAACATGTTTCAGCAAACTTTTTATTTAGCACTAAACAATGTATACTCGTAGAATGAAACAATCAGGTCAAGGAAGCCTTGTATAAGTAAACAAAAACATTTTGAACTTCCAGAGCCACCTGAAGGCTTCTTCCTAAATGTATCCAGGGATGACTTTTCCTTTTGCCAGCCTCCACTTTTCTTTTGATTCTCATTTTGGTGATCAAACATGTCGATTTATTTTTTCTAACATGACGGGCTGACTGGTGAGCCAGACTTCCTTGCTTTCCCCTTTTTCTCCCTCTATTTGGCTGTTCACATATGCTCAGTAAGGATTTCTGAAGGCAGCTGCTGTTTATCTTGCCTGTGGCAGCCAGGAACTCACAGCTACAACAGTGATGGCTATACAGTGGGTTTGGTTCCAGGATCCTTTATGGATTCCAAATCCTTGGATGCTCAACTTCCATTATATGCAATGGTACAGTAAAATGGTGCCCCTTACATAAACGGTGAACAATTCAAATGAATGCTTGAGAGAGCCTGAGGATCAGTGAAATGATAGAAGGCTATAACAGGGTATGCCTACACATCAGCTTAGTGCTTGGTGCATGGCAAAATCAAGATTTGGTTTTTTGGATTTTTAAAAAAAATATTTTCAAGCCACGGTTGGTTGAATCCACGGATGTAAAACCCATGGATACGGAGGGCTGACTGTAGTAGAATTCCACTCCTTCCCAGCTCAAGGTTTATTGCACTGCACATATGTTGCTGCAACATGACACCAAATATGTCTGTTTCTCCAGTTCCCCTTCACCATCCTTCCAATCTGGTAGCTAGACAGAAGATGAGGAGGAACAGGGAGTTAGGCAGGTATAAAAAGACTTTGTAAAGAGGAGCTTCACTCTCAAACACTTTGTT
The DNA here is from genome assembly GCA_948474755.1 of Ctenosaura bakeri. NCBI lineage: Eukaryota > Metazoa > Chordata > Lepidosauria > Squamata > Iguanidae > Ctenosaura > Ctenosaura bakeri. The sequence continues at coordinate 69,961 of CAOLHI010001065.1, forward strand.
AACTGAAGTATGCCAGAGCTTGAAAAAACAGTTTCCCCCAAATCTACTGCCTCATGAAGCCCTGCAGGAGTTCATCACAAATGAAGAGGCACTGACTCCCTAGAGCAGTGGTTCTCAACCTGGGGGTCGGGACCCCTTTGGGGGTCGAACGACCATTTCACAGGGGTCGCTGCTCCTCAATCCTGCCCCCCCTTTCAAAAGAAGGTGGCCTCACAGCCAATGGGAACAGTGCTTCTGAGACCCCTGCGCTGGGAGAAGGGGAGAGGAGGCATGCTGGGCGTTTCCCCATCTTTCCCTGCCTGGTGGGAAAGTACTGGAGCAGCCTGAGGTGGAGCCGGAGGTGCAGAGACCAGGAGGCGAGAGCTGGAGCCTGAATGTTAAGGCGGAGGTGAGGACACCGGGAGGAGAGAGCTGGAGCCGGAGCGTTAAGGCGGAGGTGAGGAGAGGAGACCCTGCACTGGCGGGAGGGGAGAGGAGGCGTGCAGCCGGGCGTAGCCAGGCACTGCTTGGACACTCGCGCCTGCACCACACACACACACAGAGGGCTTTCCCTTCAGTGTTCCTTTCCCTTTCATGCCGGCTTGCAGAGTCAAAGTTGCTTGCTGGGGTGAGTGAGCAGCCGGGCACTGCTTGGACGCTCGCACCCGCACCACACACACACACACACACACACAGAGGGCTTCCCATTCAGGGTTTATGGCACTGCAGTGGGACGTCTGGGAGGTAAGACCCCGTCCCCTCACCCTCTTCGCCTCACACTCATTCATGCCGGCGAACAGAGTTGCTTGCTGGGGCGAGCAAGCAGCTGGGCTCCACTTGCTTCCCAAAGTGGTGGGGCTGCAGCAGCGGCGATTGCCCGGTCGCCCATTCATTCTGGGCATGCCGCTCCGTGGGAGTTGTTGGTGTGGCTGTCGCCTTTGGTCCGGCAGGCAAAGGGGGAAACTTTCCTGCGGCCATCCGACGGGCGAGATTGGTCCCTCCGAGACCGAGAACTCGGTTGGGAAATGAGCAGGGGGCATCAGCCAAGGGCTTTGGTCTGTGTAGCAAGAGCCTCCGAGGCTTCTTGGTTGGGTTTTTTTTTTGACCCGAAAGCGCTGCTCTGATCCATCCTGTGGACTTTGGCCATTTCCACATTCCAGTGTTATAGCACTATGATTCCACTTTCAACATCCTATGGAATCCTGGTCCTGCCTGTCGGACCAATTCAAACTGCAAACCCCAGGATTCCTCGCTTTTTGTATGTTCAGCGTCTGCACTCCCTTTAAGGGAGGGAGGAAGGGAGGGAGTGAAACATAACGCGTCTGCTTATGCCACCGCCATCTTTCCTCTCTCCCTGTCCTTTCCTCCCTGCGCCTCGTGTAAAATGTGGGCTGTTTAGGCATTGCCTTTGGGAGTGACTGGCTTTTTGAACTGTGGAAACCCAACATTCAGAACTAGAACTACTGTCTTAATTCTGGCATTGATGGACGCTTTCTGTGCTTAAAAAAATGGGGGAGGGTTACCAGTTTTTAGGCATTAGAAGTCTATCCAGAGCAGTGATTTAGGGCAGTGTTTCCAATCTATTTGATGTTGGAACTAACTAACTAACTAACTAACAAATAAATAAATAAATAAATAATAACGAAAATGATTTTATGGTTGGGGGTCACCACAACATGAGGAACTGTATTAAAGGGTCGCGGCATTAGGAAGGTTGAGAACCACTGCCCTAGAGTGTCAGGTAGCCCTCCATATTTTAGTTATGGGACATGTAGTAGGAGTTAAGTAGCAGCTTGCTTGTAGCAAGGTATGAGAACCAGAGGCCGTTAGATAAACAAAGCTAGGAATGTAGTGATAAGCGCTGCCAGGCTAAACCAGAACTTCAAGGTCTATTGTGGGCAGGATGAGAAACTCTTTGCCTTTTATGTTTTGAATTTTGCTAATTGCCTCCAGTTCACTCACTGTACTATGTATCACACTCCTAATAAATAGTGTTTATGCACTGTTATATTTGTGTGTGTGAATTCAGTTCCTGACAGAGTGAGTGAACTCCTGTAAAAAACATTAACAATATGTATCAAAAAACTGAAGAAGAGTCTGAAGAAAAGGGAGCAACCGGCGGAGTCATCGAAGCTCCAGGCGATGGAATCGCCGAAAGAGACAAGACATTCCCCAGCCAACCTCCTGATGTGAGACCCAAGACACAGCCTTCAATTCCTCCATCCACCCCAACTGGAGGTCAAACCTGGGCCTGGGGAGAAAGACCAGAAACTTCTCAGCGCCAATGTCGCTGGGCTACCAGATGGGACACATTGATTGTCGAGACCAGCTTGATGGAACCACTTTTAGCCAGAGAAGAAGAAGTGGAAAAGTAGTGAGAAGAAATGTCTAAACAGAGAGCTCAGCTGCACAACTGGAGGCTCTTGGTGCCTCAGGTTGGAGGTGTGCCATCCCAGGTTCCAGCAGCAGCAGCTGCTTCTGCAGCCGCAGCAGTTGCACCTCCCAGGATACTGGCACTGCAAGTGGGCCCCCGGCCTTTTCGAGAATTGAAACTCAGTCACGATGGCGATGGAACCACCCTTACATATTTTCTCAACATGGCCTCTAATTATACGATCGACTACGGGAACAGTTTCCCAGATGATGCCACCAGAGTCAGATACCTGAGCCAGCACCTCAAAGGAGAAGCAGTGGAGTGGGTCGCCAGCCTGGTTGACTCACAAGCCGAAGAAACAGCCAACCTGCAGCTGTTCATGCATCGACTTAGAGAAAGGTTCAAGGATCCTTTCTTTCAAGAACAAGTCAGATACCAACTGAGAAAACTGCGCTAAAGAAAAGGAACCATCGGTGAATACGCCTGAGAATTCATAAAGCTAGCCACTAAGGTCCCAGAATGGAAAGATGACATCCTCAAACAATTTTACTGAGACGGATTGAACCCCACCATCTTAGATTGCTGCCTGACCCAAGGGGATCCTGCCAGTCTCTTGGGATGGACGAAACTAGTCTGAGAAGTGGAAAGTATTATGAAGAGTGTCCAGCTTGCCCAGCAAAGACAAGTGCAAGAAAGCAGTCACCGAATCCCAGCACCCTGAAAAACTGCTTTCCTGAGCAGCGAGGAAAAGAAAAAATGACTCAAAGAAGGCACCTGTTTCCAATGTGGATAAAAAGGCCACATCGGCAGTGAATGCCAGGGATCAAAGAAAACCTCTGAAGAAAAGTCGGGCACCCCCACCACCGACCTGTATCCCGCAAAGCTGACACCCCGAAGCCACCAACCAAATGTCCCGCCAGCAGAACTGCTGCTGGAACTTGCGATGGCAAGGACAGCCCACTGGCCATGTCCGACTCGGACAGCGATGACTGGGATCCCAACCAGTCCGTGAATGTAAGTACAATCAAAACTCGTCATATATATGTTACAGTAACCTTACAAGGAAAAGATGGAAAATTACAAATGTACAGAGCTTTACTTGATTCAGGCTGCACAACTAGTGTATTGAATCCCACTGTGGCCAAAGAACTTGCAGTAAAGTTTAAACCCCTAAAAATGGCCATCAAGTTATCTCAAATGGACGGCTGATCCATGACAGGGGGAAAGGACCAAACCCATCCCTGTTCAAGTGGGAAACTTACAGGGGCAATTACGTTTCCTAGTGCCCACCAATATCAGGTTTCAAGTAGTTCTTGGGTATGACTGGCTGAAAAAACACAACCCCCAAATTGACTGGACCCAAAGCTTACTCAAACATAACCATGATGTAAATCTATTGCCCATACCAAATTCCCCTGACTCGGCACTTGCTTTGAGTCCCAAGGAACTGCAGAAAATTCCGTTAGAATACCAAGACCTGCAGAAAGCTTTTGAGGACCATGAAGCAGACAAACTGCCCCCACACAGAGACTTTGATTGCAAGTTCAGACTGATAGATGGAGCTAAAATTCCCAAACCCAAGATATACCCTATGAACAACCAAGAACTAGAGACTCTAAAAAGATTCCTGAACAAAAACTTACAACGTGGATTTATTAAACCTTCATCTGTTCCTATAGCCAGTCCAATATTTTTCTGCAATAAAAAGGATGGAGGAGAACTGAGGCTCATTGTGAACTATAACTTAATTAATCAGGCAGTATTGCCTAATGCGTACTCGATTCCTTTAACCAAGGATATCCTAAATCAATTGGTTAAAGGCAAATTCTTTACCAAATTAGACCTCAAGGAGGCTTTCCACAGAATACGGATGGACCCTGAAAGTGAGTGGTTGACTACTTTCTCAACCCCCTGGGAAACTACCAATGGACTGTTCTCCCTTTTGGATTACAAGCTGGCCCCACAGCCTTCCAAATGTTTCTCAATTCTGTATTACAAGACCTCCTCTACAAAGGTGTTGTTGTTTACCTACGTGACATTTTGATCTACTCAGAAACCCTTGAACAACACATCGAACTTGTACATACTGTGTTACAAAGACTCATAGACAATGAACTTATTGTTAAACTCTCACAATGCAAATGTCACGCTCAGACTTTTGACTACTTCGGGAACCGAGTTTGTCACAATACCGTAAACATGGACCCCGCCAAAATTGACACTATTTTGAACTGGCCTACCCCTAAAACTAGAAAGCAACTCCCAACAATTCCTTGGCTCTGCAAACATCTATAGTAACTTCATAGAGGGGATTGCCACAATTGCTCTCCCTCTTACCGACCTCTTGAAAAAAGCAACCAATAATAAAACTAACCGATGCAACTGCATCCTCTGGTCTGAAAAATGCCAGACAGCACTCGAGACCCTCAAACAAAAATTTACATCCAAACCACTTTTTTTATTCCCTAATACTACTAAAGAATTCATAATTCAAACTGATGCCTCTCTAAAATCTGTCTACCAAACGGATACCTGGTTACAAACACACAAAGACTCAATCACCTGGGTTAAAGAACTTCAAGGTCTCTTGCGAGCGGCATGAGAAACTCTTTGCCTTTTATGTTTTGAATTTTGCTAATTGCCTCCAGCTCACTCACTGAAGTCCCATACTATGTATCACGCTCCTAATAAATAGTGTTTATGCACTGTTGATATTTTGTGTGTGTGAATTCAGTTCCTGACGCCCTAGAGTGCTTTCTCCAAGAGGCTTGCCCATCTTTGATACTGTATGCCTTCAGGCACCACAGGGTGAAAACCAAGCTTTCAGGACTACCTGATACTTTTCTCAGTGCCTTGCTTCTGTTGCAGGCTAGTATTCACTCTTTATTAATTGCTGCTGCAATGTTGTATCTGTAGTTATTTTGCTTATTTGCTTCTGATTTTTTAAAAACTTATTTGGAATCCATCTTGGGGTTATTTTTTAAAATCACATTATTTATATAAAAAATAGAAAGCATGGATGGTGGGATGGTGACTTTACTATCTGTTCCAAGATCTGGTCACTGTCGACCTGGAAAAGACATCTCCACAACCAGCACCAAATTTTGCCACATGGTATCGGTAGCCCTGAATGTAATAAAAAAAATACTCCAATATTCTTCACAGCCCAATCCTATGCATGTTTATTCAGAAGCAAGCCTTTCTGTGTTCAGCAGAGTTTACCTCCAAGGAAGTATGCATAGGACTATAGCTGTCCCATTTTCATACAATTATTTTAATCCCAATGTCTTCACAGGGGAAGTCTGTTTATCTTTCCAACTCCCCATGTTACACAAAGTAAGGGGAACAATTCAGTCAAACCTGAAATGCTTAAATCCTATTACTGTGGTAAGCAAATCAGGAACAGTTCCTAAGACTGGAATGTAGTATTTACTTATCTAGGAGTAAACCCAGTCACCAAATGGGGACTTACTTTTGAGTCAACAGCCACAGACTGTGCTATATTCTGGTCCTAATGATACCTACCTAGAAGCCGTGGTAAGGTTGAGCGAGCATTCAAGCCAACTAAATTCAAGAACCAAGGGACTTTTTGACTAACAAGGATGGTGATGTTATTTGCCACTGCCTTCACAATTCACTGATCTCTCTGAGAACTGCAACCCTCTCTGTAGCTGTTTCTATTTTAATGCAAAGTAATTTGAGGTAGCTTGATTTTCACTACATGATTAAGATCCAACCAGAGCCAGTGTGGTGTACAGGTTTGAGTGCTAGACTATGACCCTGAAGACCAGGGTTCAATTACCCACCTGGCCATGGAAACCCACTGAGTGACCTCAGGTGTGTAACACACTCTCAACCCCAGAAACCCCCCTGCTATCAGAAACAACTTGAAGGCATACAACAAGTTTTACAATACACCTGCTCTAGATGAAGATGAAATTTTTAAAGAAGTGCTAGAACTGGTGTGTTGTTATGGATAAACCCAGCAGCCTGCATTTTGTACTCTCCTTGGGATTATGGGGTTACAGGGATGTGAGGGCATGGCTGCCCTTCAAAATGTATTGTTACAATACCACTTAGAAAGTGTTTGGATGGATTTCACAAGTGGTACTGCCTGGAGGTTAGATATAATAAAGAAGGAAAGAGGCAAGATGGAGAAAACATTTGATCACATACAATGTGAAAAGTGGAGGCTGAGATAATTTCTTAGCTTCTGCTTGAATAATAGAGCCCTGAACAGGAATCACATTAAAGAGACCAAGAAGAGGTGTGAAAATAAGGATAAGACATTTATGCTGGATGTAAAACAAAGACTGACAAGAATACTAAGGAGAAGATGCTAGAGATCAAAACTATTGGAAGATTCCAGACAAGCAAGTATGTCTACTGGTTTTATCTGTAACAGGCTGCAACCCTATACTCACTGAGCCTGGAGTAAGCCTCACTAAACTGATATTTATCTCTATGTAGATATGCATAGCCATATAGGATTGAGTTTTGAAAATTCTGTGGTATCTTGAAAGCTGATGAATATTTTGTCATAAGCTTTCAGCGATCAGAGATCACCATGCCAGATGCAAACAAAAGTAAGGGAAATGGGCAGTGTTGACAGCAAGAGATATAAATAGATTGAAATGGGAACAAAGAAGGCCAGGCAATAATAATCCAAATGGGAAATAAAATCCCAGCATGGCCTTTGGGCGCATTTGAATATCAATTCCATTTAAAAAGGCTTACCTTTCCAAACATGTCTGTTTAAGACTAAGCTATAGCCAAAGTTTGGACATTTTTGTTTTTGGACTATAACTCCCAGTATGGCCACTGGGATTTGTAGAAAAGAATTAATGACTTCTAGCAGAGTACTCTCAGACTGACATTGTACACCAGCTAGTTTCAAAGAGGAGCTCAGCTACCTTTTCACATGCTCTTTCCATTATTTCATTTCTTCTTTTATTGCTTGGGGGCTTTTCAGGGAACAAACGTAACTCCCTATACCAAAATGCATAAAGAACTCACAAATCTAGAATAAGTGAAGCATTTTTTCTTAGCAGGGGGAAATTTCTACATACTGCCTTCTCCAACTTCTTTATTTCATTTGTATGCTGCTTTTCTCCTAGAGTGGGACCAAGGCAGCTCCCAGAGATAGTCAATTAAAAAATAAAATAAAATAAAATAAAATCACCACTTAAAACAGAATAAAATCATTTTAACAACATATAAAATTTAAAAGAAGATAAATAAAACACCCCAGTGAGAAAGTTCCCTGCTTACCCACTAAAATTAGCTTAAACTAAAAAAGGTCTTTGTCTGGCAGTGAAAGGAAAACAGAGAGGAGGCCAGCCTAGCCTCCCACAGAAGCGAGTTCAAGAGGGTGGGAACAGCCACCGAGAAGGCTCTCTCTTGTGTCCTCACCAGGTGATGCTGTGATGGTGGCGCAGTCAAGAGAAAGGCCTCCACAACACTGGCAGGTTTGTATGGGGAAATGCAGTCTTTCAGATAGTCTGGACCTAAGCTATCAGGGGCTGTATAAGTTATGACCAGCACTTTGAATTGTGTCTGGAAATGAATTGGTAACCAGTGGAGCTGCTTTAGCAAGGGAGTTATAAGTTCCCTGTAACAGGTCCTAGTCAGCATTCTGGCTGCAGCATTTTGGATCCACTGAAGTTTCCAAACAGTTTCCAAAGGAAGACCCACACAGAGTGTGTTACAGTACTCCAAAAAGGACAATTGTCCTCAAGTCAGCAGCAACTCCTAACATCCGCTGCTAGAATGTGCACTGCTGGTTATTGAAGATGGGTGATGGAAGCATCCAAACTAGGAAGTCTGCATACAGAAAGACCTTATTTTGCTCAATACATGCCATCTGTCCCTAAGTGCAACCTTTTACAAATAACAGACAAAAAATAAAGTTTTCATTAAATTTTCATTTAGCTGCAACATGACCTTGTCCCCACAATGGTATCTTTGGCGTAACCTCCACTAAACCTATACAAGTTTATTGTCTTTCTTCACTGCAGCTGTCCAGTTATCAAACACTTCATTTGCAGTCATGGGAAATGCTGCTTATTACTGCAGATTATGAAATTCCTCAACACATCCTTTTGGTAGCTCAAGCAGACATACAAATTCTTCAAAAGCAGCTGGAACATGCATTAACCATATGGCTCCATATAGTATGCATGCATATCTAGGATCCATTTGTGTCTGACCAAAATAATTACAGATGAACAAAAAATAGACTGCACTGACAAAACTACTATATCAGCCCCCAGCAAAAGTTCCCTGTCCTCCATGCACATATTAATCAAGCCTTTTCTAACCCAGTACTCTCTGGACATGCTCAACTACAACTCCCAATATCCTCAGCCAGCTTGGCCACTAGAAACTATTCTGACACACCAGTTGAGGAAGACTTACTTAATGTTTTGGCAAACCGCATCCAGAGCTTTGCTTGCCTATTGCCACATTTTCCTGCCTGTGACTAAACTGAATGGAGTTGTATTTTCAGGCTCTTTTCGCACGCAGTTTCTGTTGCAAGAGGGTCCCTTGTCCATACGGCGCACTCCCATTCACGCGACGCTCACGAGCCTAAAGCGGGCCGCGCACGCATTTTTCAATTTTCGACTGGGAGCTGAAAATACTGCGCAGTCGCGCAATGCTCCCAGGGCCCTCGTGCACTTACCTGCCCTGCAGTGCGTCGGGCAAGCCGGGCTGGTCGTGCTTCCTCCCCCAGCACAGCCTACAGCTCCCAGGCTGCGCTGCGAAAGGAAGGGGTGGGGCGCTCACATGATGATCGCGTGACCAGGAAGCCAGCTGCAGGAGAACGGAGGAGCGATGCGAGTGCCTTGCGCAAGAGGCTGCTTGCCCGAACGGCACCCCCTATCTCCGCGAGCAGGTAACATGCGGAAAGGGCCTCAGTCTAGCAGGATATTTCCCCATGCAATCAGCCTAGCTGGCTTCTCCTTAGATGCCAGTCACTATTATTAATAACATCAGCAGAGCTGACAAAGGCTACCCTCCACAAGGATATAGTTTGTTAGGGCAAAAACTGAAGACAGTTTAACAAATGCTGCTTTATTACTGTAATCCTCTTAACTATGTTGGAAGCTGCTTTACATCTCAGTGTTGGGAGAAAGGCAGGATAGTAATCAAAATACAGTCACCCTTTAAGTGCCTAAATTTTTCAATTTGGCTATTCTTACCAGACTACCCATTTTTACAAAATTTTCTTTTACATCTAATGCTTATTGTTTTCATAAATATTGTATTCCTGTGTCTACTGATATGCTTTTTTAATTAAAATATGTGTAATTAACATGAAGAGTCATTGTGGTAGAGTGGTTTCAGTGTTGCAGTTCCAGGGAACCCCTGTAAATATAATTTGTTGTCAGGGACCTCCAAGATTTAACTAAAGATTTAGATATTTAAACTTAGATTTAAATATTCAAGTATTTATTTATTAAAGGCTTCTGGAGCCTAGGACCATTTTCGCATTACACTGTCATGGTGCTATTATTCCACTTCCAACATCCTGTGGAATTCTGGTGTTTGTAGTTTACTGAGGCCAAAGAGCTCTCTGGCTGAGAATTCTAAATGCTCCTCCCTAAACTGCAAAACCCAGGATTCCACAGGATGTTGAAAGTAGAATATTAGCACTACAACAGTACAGAACAGAAATGGCCTAGGATTCAAATCCCTGCTCAGACTCCGAGTGACCTTAGGTAAATCCCATTCTTTCAGCCTCAGAGGAAGGCAAAGGCAAACCCACTCTGAACAAACCTTGTTAAAAAAAACACACCTTGTGACAGGTTCACATCAGGGTTGTCATAACTCAGAAGTGGCCTGAAGGCATACAACAACAAAATGCCACTGACAGGGAAAGGTTCTTTCTTGCCATTATGTCTCTACACTAAGATTTGTTGCCTTTGGCTTTCTCTGAAGCCAAGAGAATGTGACTTGCCTGAGGTCACCCATTGAGTTTCCATAGCTGATTGAGGATTTAAATCCTGGTCTCCAGAGTCATAGTTTGGATGTGTGCACACGTCTGCTGCCATGTCCCTTTCGTCAAGGATGTGGCAATGGGGGGAGCACAGGTGCCAAAACTGCTGCCTCATCTGCAAATGAGAAAGAAGTTTGGGCATGTACACATGCCTGCTCCCATGTCCCCTGGCACTCATACCCCCTGCTGCCACATCCCTGACAAAAGGGACACAGCAGCAGACATGTGCATGCATCCAAACTACTCCCTTGTTTGCAAACAAAGGGGCAGCTTCAACACCTGCTGACACCCCCACTGCCACATTCCTGGTGTTACTGCTGCTTTTAGTATCTAGCAGTAGGGCCTTTGTGGACCCCCTGTGAGAACTCTGTGGATCCTCAGGTTAAGAACCACTGCTCTACTCCACACTGGCTCTGTAATAAATGCTCAGGCATAAAACACATTTACACAGTTGTGGAAGTGGGATGGAATATAAGATCTAGAAGGATATTTTTGGACTACAACTCCCAGTATGAACACTGGGAACTGTGGCAAAAAACTAATAACTTCTAGCAGAGTACACTCAGATTCCAACTACAGTAGTTTCAAAGAGGAACTCAGCTACTTCTCCACCCATTCTTTCCATTATTTCATTTCTTCCTTTATTGCTTGGGGGCTTTTCAGGGAACAAAAGTGTACCAAAATGCATAAAGAATTCACAAACTGGGAATAAGAGAAGCATTTTTTCCCCAGCATGGGAAAACTTCTAGATATAGGTTTCCCCAATTCATGATAAAAAGAAAATGAATTAGTCTGAAAGGTACTGCTACATTCTTTTTCCCCCAATTCCTCCCTTCCTCCTTTTTATGCTGCAGGAAACTAACACAACTACTTCTTTGAAAGTTTACCTGCTATCTGACATCTTATAAATACTGCTGACCATTGCCATTAATTAGATTCAATGAGGTGGTGCAGACGAGAGACTCTCTACTAGTCCTGCCCAAAGTACAGTCCTTCAGATGTGGTTGGGCTACAACTTCCATCCATTTGAGGAATGCTGGGGAGCCATAGTCCAACTGGAAGACCACACTTTGCTCAACCCTGGTCTATATGGTGAGGACTGCTGTCAAAACTAGCATCTAGAAAATATTTATTAAAAGAAAGAAAATCTTGCAGCAGCTTGCTGAAGGGCCCCTGCTCTGAGGAGCCTGCTGTGCCAAAGGAAAGAGATGACTGATATTCAAATGTGACACTGACGGACTGGCCTCCCCTAAATCTGTGGTGCTCCTTTAAGAGAAAATAAGTCCACTCATCCCTTGAAGAGGCACACAATCTACATGAGGGGCAAAGCAACACCAGCAGGCTCAGCAAGGCAGAAATAAACTTCACAACCATCCAGGGAGAGAAGGTACTTGATGCCCACCCCAACAGCCCAATTGTGTGTGGTAAACACCATGCACTTAGAAACAAGGGAGAGAAAAAATTAAAATCCATCAATAGCATAGGGCTTTCTCTCACACACCCACATCCAACACCACTGCTACGTGGTACAAAAGCCAAGAAGTATTTGCTAGTGACCAAATAGAAGCAGGACATAATTCTCCCCTCCCCTTAATACCTCATCATCATCTCCCCAGGCTTTCCAGGTCAGATCAATTCAAATGCCATCACTTGACATTGATAGTAGCCATCAATGTCTATTAGCTGTGGTGGCTAAGTGTCTCGCCCAGTACCAGAGACAGTGTGCCTCTCAAGGCCCATTGCTGGGGGAACACAAGGAAAAAGGCAATGACTTCGTCTCTTGCATGTGAGATTCCCACAGGCATCTGGCTGGTTGGCCAGTGTGGCAAAGGTGACGGTGGCTTAGATAAGGGGTTTGAGAAGAGCCCTGCTGGACCAGACCAAGGCTCCTTTACAGTCTTTAATGTTCATCTGCTCCACTACACACATTTGCAAGCTTTGGGGGTGACCTGAAGGCACACTACCACCACCACCACTGCAACTTGAAAACTTCCTGTGCACAGGCTGTGTAGCCCTTCAACATGTTGAGGCTGTAAAGTATGACTCTGGCAGACACACACACTGGGCTGAGTGTTGGTGTAGATCTCTAAGATAACAGGGTTAAAATTCCCACTCAGCCATGGAAACCCCCTGGGAGTGCTCTTGGGCAAGTTACACTCTTTCAGTTTCAAAGGAAGGCAATGGCAAACCACCTCTGAACAAATCTTGCCAAGAAAACCCTGCAATACACTCGCTATAAGTTAGAATCACCTTGAAGGCACAGGACAACAGTGCACCAGGTTGTAGGATCTATACATCTATTACTACTAAAGTCAACTGGGCAGTACTTAAAGTTAGGCCATACTGTCCGTCCAGATCTCTCTCTCTTTTCAGTTCAAAAGTTACCTTCGTGGTGTTTGAGTCTGACGTGTATGAAGGGGTGAATAAATCCTGACAGATGTTCAAGGGAGGAAGGAAGAAAAAGAAGGGGTCCCCTTTAATGAGGACTACAATTAACTACTTGTGAGAGGCTCTGCTGGGGCGCGTCGGAGCTCCTACTGCCGCCGGGTACTCCTACTCACCGCGGAGCTGGAGGAGGGATGGGAAACCACGCCGAGAGGAACGTGTGATCGTACACACACACGCGCGCTTGCAAAGCATCCCTTCCTCGTAGGCTAAACGTTCTGCTTTCTTCTCCTCTCGGGAGAGGAGGGTCGGTGCAGGAAGGCGCGGTGCTTTTTAGGTGGCAGTTGAGGAGCCGCAGGTGGGACCGGTTTCAGTTCTACTGGGCCGCCAGTCCTGCCCCGTTGCCCGTGTTTTCTACAGCCCGGCGACATTCGTCCCCCCACGCCCCCCTCGCTCACCTTGTACACCTTGCCGAACGCACCGTCGCCCAGCTCCCCGACGATCTCCCACACTTCATTGGGATCCAAGTCCCGCCGCACGTGCTCGTACTCCTTGGACCGCCGCCTGTCGAAGTGGGAGAGGCGCAGGATTCGGCGGAAGTTGGCGAAGGCCATGTCGGCACAGCCCCGAGCAGGACTTCGGCTCGCCCACCATAAACCCCTCAGGGGAGTCAGAAAAGGCGCGGCGGCGGCGGCGGCGGCGGCGTCGGGGCGGGGAGGGAGGAGAACCGGCACGGCGAGCCCTCCTGCGAGGGAGGGGGATCAAGCGGCCGCTGGGATGGACAGCCGCCGAAGGGCCGGTCCGTCGGAGCCCAGCCGAAAGGAAACGGCTAGTTGAGAAGCCCAGGAAGACCTCCCGCATCCAGGGCAGCGCCTCAGGAAAAGTGCGGAGAGTTGCAAAGTCCGCGCCTCGGCTGGGGAAGCGAAAGGGGCGACGGCACACTCGGGTGTTTCCCCGCTTCTCTCTCCCTCCTCCTCCTCTCTCTCAGCTTTCAGTGCCACAAACAGGGCGCCCCGGTCCACAGGACAGCCGGGAGGGCTGGGCTTTCCACTGCAGCCGGCGGGACGGCGACGCCGGGGCCGCGGGGCGGAAGGAAGCGCGCGAGGCGAGCGCACGGGCCCCTCCGAGGCGGCAGCGCCGGCCGCTTCACCTGCCGGGTCGGACGGGGGCCAACACCCTCCCGCCCCGGCTCCGCACGGGCGGCCGACCCGCCCCTCCCCGCCGGACCCGCCTTCCCGCTCCCTCCGGCCCCGCCCCGGCTCCGCAGGCAGCAGCCCTCCGGCCGCTCGCCTCAGACGCGGGTCGGGTCGGCGTGGTCGTGTGAGCCTGGCTGCCCGCCGCTCTCCTCTTCCTTTCGCAGCACCCTCCTCGAGGGGCCCGTGGTTTCCCTTTCCAGTCTTTCTCCGTCCCTGCCCTTGTCTCGGGCGGGAAGGTGAAGGGGAGTCGAGTCGGAAAAGGCGGGAGGGGGATCCGACCGAGTGGGCTTTTTTCCGGGTTTCCGGTTCGCTCCTTCCAAAGGGGCTGTGAAGACCCTACTTTTGGATTTCACCCATTCTTTCCACTGAGGGTTATTTATGGCTCACGTGCCGGAGGGGTGCTTTCGGACAGGAAGGGAAAAAGTTAAACGTTTACTTCGGAAGTTGGTTGTTAAAACGTCAGAGGCAGCTGCGGGAGGGGATGGCCGGCCAGCCAGCGGCGCTCCTAGGCCAGGAGGCTCCAGCGTGTGAATTGTGGCCGTGCCCTTTGACTCGCGCCAAGACCGCCAGGAGTGGGAGGGCGGCCTGGGAGCGACTGGAGGTCAAAAGATCCCAGAATTACCCAGTTCTGGTTTGCCTAGCAGCGGCTGCTGTTGTTTCACGCTATCAGTGACTTGGCGGTAGCAATTCATATTCACCTTGAGTGCCTTCAGCTCATTTCCGACTTGTGGTGACCCTAAGAGCAAACCTCTCTGAGGGCCGAGAGTGTGTGATGCGCCACGGCCAAGTGGGAACCGAACCCTGGTCTCCAGAGTCGTAGTCCAACCCTCAAACCACCCTGCCACCCTGGCTCTGCATGCTCAACTAGCTCAGAATAATTTAAAATTAATGTATAGAACAGCCCATCTTTAGCTACTGCCAAGTAAGGCAAAATGTACTCTGTTTTAGGCCACAGAAGCTTACCTGGCAAAAATGTGTGTGTATGTACCTTCAGTTCACCTATGGATGTAGGGCAATTCCATGAATTTCAGAGGGATTTCTTAAGCAAAGAATATTCAGAGATGTTTTTGCCAGTTCGTTCCTCTGAAATAGAGCCCTAACACACCTGCCATTTGTTGGCATTTTTACATCCAAGTACTAACCCGGGCTGACGCTGGCAAAAGTGTCACAGAGGAAAGATGGAGTTCAAGGAGTGTGTGCGCGCCAGCAGAATTCCTGGGTGAAGAAGTGTCTGAGAGTCAGCCATAACTATAGTTAAAGGTGATTTGCTGAATCTCTTTTGTCTGTAGCCTTGTCTTTTGATCTTCCTCTTATTCTTTTCTCAGGCCCTCCATCTTCCCTTTTTGATGCAAGTGTCTGATTGGCTCCATGGGCAGCAGCATGAATCTCTGCTATCTGGCACATTGGTTTACAAACCTCATTGTGACCTCAGGGACCTGCTCCTGGCCTAAATTCTCCCTGGCTGCCATTGGCTGAGCAGCTCTGATGTCACAGTGGGACTTGCAGCCATGTGACTTACGACTGTGTAGTTGAGATGATGTAGAAAGACCTGATTTTGCCACATGAATGGTACTGCATATAGACTGTAGGGTGGGCAGGCTCTCTGGAAATTTTGGATGGCAACTACTGGAAGATTCAGCCACTGAATAGGAGTTGTAGCCCAAAACATTAGGCGGGCACCAGTTCACCTTCCCCTTTGGAACAATACTGTGCATCCAGATGTGTCCTGTGTAGTATTTCACTTGCTTATACATTTAGAGGATTAATGCAAGCCAATAGGGACATCTAGGGGAATAAACCTGGAAGTGCATTACTGTTGCTGCATAAGATTTATTGGTAGTATATGATGCAGCAGACTACTACAAACACGTTCTCTCCAGTCTTTGTGAGATGCCGCCCATCTGTAGCCAGTAGTCCTCTGTCTAAGAAATGAAGACCAAGTCAAGCCTCTCCTGTCTACACAGTCTACATAGCCAGTCATTCATTTTTAGTATCTTCCTGGTTCTGTGTAGTCCTCTATCCTTCACTGGCAAAATGTGCCTCAAACCCCTTCAACTTCCTGCCCAAAGCTTCATAGTCAGAGGCAATCTGCTCAAAAGTGTTCTTGGCCATGTCATCACATGAATAAGCAAAAAGGAGTAGTGATCTGTGTTCTTGACAAATTGTGAGTAACATTCTGGATGTGTGTTCCAGGAAGACAGCACACCTCTTGATTCCTCTTGTTAGTCTGGTACACAAGTGCCTCTGTACCCTCAAGCAACAAGTACCCAATAACCAGGACTTTTCTTTTCTTTTTGTGGTTGGTGGTTACCTTAGCTCCTTCCTTTGCATGTGGTATCTGTAGTTGCTGGTTTCTTATTTTGAGCATCTTCACTGCTGCTATCCTTCTGAAGATTTAGGAAGTGATTGCCTAATTGGGGAGGTTCTGAATTCCTTCTGTCTGGTCTGCTCTTGATGGTGACTTTTCTCCAGGGTGATTCCTCACTGTTAGAAGCATCTTCATTTTCCTTGGCAGTTTCTTCCCATTGTTTTTGTATGATCAATTCTCCCTGTGTTCGGTCCAGGGAGTCCACTTGTTCTTTGATGAATTGAAGAAACACAACACATAGCTATAGTGTACTGACCTTCTCTTCCAAGAGAGCTACCAATTTGTACTTCCTACAGGTGTGGTTGGTGGTGTTTTCTGGGAAAAAGACAAACTTTGCACATACACTGCAGCAGACAGTTCTGGATCCTTCTGTCTCCATTTCTGCAGTTATTCCGCCCCCCTCCTTGCTGTCTTCTTACCTAGTTCTACTTGAAAGATGTCAAAAGATCACCATTTTTACCTCAGTCAGAGAATTTGCAGTTTGGGAGAACTTCCCAGCATTATTCATAGATAATGATTTTGTGTTTAAGATCTTCAGGTAATCCAACACCCCACCAAGTTACACAGAGACTTGTTTTTCTGTCTTTTAGAAATTTGACCTTGAGAGACTACCCATCGTCTTTCCTGTTTCTGTCCCTGCTTGTAATCTTTTTGTGGGTAGCGGGGCAGAGCCCGAAGTAAGTAAGTCCACCCTGTTTCAGTTTTCTTGTTTCTGCACTACCTGCTGTTCCCCAACACCTTCCCACCTTGTTGGCTGCTAATGAAGGGACAGATAACACAATGAGAGACCTTGTCTCCTCAGCTGCAGGGGGCTTTTGAAATTAGCTGATGTTCACATGCAGCTCTGGGGCCTAAGGTTCCCCAGTCTCTCACACCCACCCATTTAAGGGATCAAATAGGGATCCAGAAGATTTATAGTAGAATTTTAAAAAATCCTTCTAAAAATTAAGGTTGAATATTTAATGTAGGGTTTAGTGAATCCCTGAAAACTGGAGTGAATATCTGAATAATGGAAGGAAACATGAAAGAATTAAAATCCAAATCACTCCCTCATGGAGTGGTAAAGTACACAGATCAGTACTTATTCCCAGTGATTGATTTCAAGGTGACATTATGTCACAAATTTCTTGAGGTAGATCTCACCAATAGTATGCATAATAGGAATGCTTAAATTTTAGCCATTTCTTTTGTGCATTATCCCATCCCTGCCTCATGCCAAATCTTTCATGGCAGACAAGTACTGTTTTGAACACATTTGGTGGATTACTAAACTTCTGCATCTCCTTCTGTTATCATCCTGTTCCGGTTTTGTTTACCATTCTGTTCCAGTTCCATGATGGAACGCTGTGGATTGTGACACAAGCGTCACCTGGACTAATACTGGAGTTTCACAAATGAACAGAATTCATTCTTGGCACGATGAAACTGAGACCAAGATGTTTCATGCATTTCTTGTGCTTAGACAGAATATATTGCTTATTATCTGTCAGAAATGCTAGAGCCCTGGTACACTACTTTTCTCTCCTTGATGTTCATAATAAGAACGCTCTGAACAGTAAGTATGACACCGCAGGGAAGGGAAGGCCACAAAGATGCAAATTACAGTTCCTGCATATTATTCCTTAGTTGTTCCTGGTCAGATCTGTTACAACTAGGTGTCTTGTTTTTCACCATAAGTGAGAGAAAGCAGCAGGATGAGGATGACAAAGCTGAGTTCATAACATTTGGAGAATACCTTTGGATGGCTGTGGATTGAAGAGCTTAATATCTAAAGAGAGCCCTGCCGGATTGATTCATATATCCATCATCTTGGCTAGTATGACTGCTTCCAATGGTGGGCAGCCAGCATCATCAAGGAGGTCTGTAGGAAGAGCATGAGGGCAACAGGCTCATCTTTGTTTATCCTCTGCATTTCTTATTCAGGGCCCAAAATGGATGTGCTGTTCTGATAATGACCAACACTCAATCCATCTAGGGTGATTAAAGTGCAGCATGGGCAGGCAGTGTGAAGAACTGACACCTTCCCTTGCTTGTGTCTCCATCTCCTGAAAATGCCTTTTTAAACTGGAGCATTCTCATCTTTCAAAAAAGCCGTTGGGGATAGGAAAGCATTGATGATACAGAGTTCAACTCCCTATACTCATCTTGCACTTTAAACTGTCTCTCTTTCATTTTAATATGACCAATAGGGACTCTGCCATTGTCAATATTGGTTGCAACCTAAACTTTATCTTCCTGAATTATTGCACACAGAATCCATCCTGAACCAAAAGCAGAAGGTGGGAAAATCTATTTTATATTCCCAAAGCTTTTATGTGGGTCCTTACTGTACTTCTGCTATTTGTGTACAGCTGATCGTCCTGAAAATTCATTAGGGCTATATCACGCAAAGTCCCATTCTCTTTCTTAATACAGCCATATCCTGAATGGTCAGATTTTTCATGCTACAGATACCACCCTCACTCCCCCTCCCCAAGAAGAGTTTGTTTAAAGGGAAAGCTTTGAGACAAATAATATTTTGGCCCTTCTGCCTCATCATGACTTTTTTAAAAAAAATTTTAATAAAGAACACTCTGTCACTGTTACAACCATTGTGTTATCCACCAGTACATGTGAAAGAAAAAAGCAAAAGAGAAGCTGCTTTCAGAAAAATAATTGGAAGATATCTGTTTCAAGAGATTATTTTGTATTTCTTGCATCTGTTAATAGCAATCGTTCAGCCTGCCTGTTAATCAGTGTTTCTCTCTCTACTATGAATTAGAACATATTTCATATATACCTGTCTAATGGATTCTATTACTTAAATATTTTGAATGGACTAAGGCCTAATGCAATATTGTTTTCCAGATCTACAGTTTTATCACTTTCTTCATTATATAACTGACCTGACCAAGGCTCAGATCATGTTGGTGTTTGATTTGCTGGATTGGGATGGCAAAGGAGAGGTCAACTTTGATGAACTCTACATGTTGGTGTGCATCATCATGTCTCATGAGGCAAGTTGACACAAGTTCCTGTAGGTGTGTTTGTATATAGAAAAAGTGGTCTGTCTGACAGTGGGCTGTACTGAACATCCCATGAGCAGGCTTCTAGGGAATGCAAGAAGGTTACTCCCTGCTTTCCTGTCCTCTATGCACATACTAGAGTTGCCAGATTGAAAACTAGAGAGGACTCATATTTTTAATGGTTGTGTAAAAGAGGGACCTTCAGCAGGTGTTGCTTGTGAGACAACCAGGTAACAAGCAATACTTCAGGAGTTCTCCTCTGGTGAATGCACAGGAGAAGGAGGAATGCATTCCACTTGAGTGAAA
The DNA here is from genome assembly GCA_948474755.1 of Ctenosaura bakeri. NCBI lineage: Eukaryota > Metazoa > Chordata > Lepidosauria > Squamata > Iguanidae > Ctenosaura > Ctenosaura bakeri. Next base: position 89,573 of record CAOLHI010001065.1, read on the forward strand.
TTCTGTTTCCACTGGCAGACAATGCTGGCTGCAATCCTATATTCTAAATTGTGTTTCGCCCAATGTTTGTCCAGTTTGATTTGGGACATTAAATGGGATATTGGGGGGATATACCTGCAGGTAGAAAGAATGCAAATGCACACCAAGCAAATAAAATGTTGTTTCTTCATAATGGGCTGGTTCGGATGTAAAATTCTGATCTTTGTAAACCACGATTTATGAAACAAGGAACAAGTCTCAAGCCTGCATATTTATCCCTTGTCTTTTTACTCCCCTGGTACATACCTCATGCTCCAGCACAAAGATCCTGTACTGTTTAAACCAGAGAGTTCTTCAGTAATCTGTAATAGGTAACTCTTAACTCTGGTATAATATCAGCTTCCTGAACAGAGCCAGGTCCTGGCTTAAGATTTTACTTAGCAAACCAACTGTCACTGTATTAGAAACTCTTTACTGAAGTTAGGATGAAACCTTGATTTCCACACTAATTTCCAGGTTCATGAACCATGCTTGGTAAAGTCAGGAATACTGTGTCCAAACTTGCTGATTAACTTTAAGCAAAGAATTATGAAAGGGGAACCTGAAAGTGTTCTGGCACCCTGACATTTCTGCATCTGATTTCATGCAGGAGTGACAGGTACAACTGCTTTTACTGAAATCTCTGTTTTGCAAACTTGACAATTTTGTCAATAGCAAGAGAATCAGTCAGTCTCAAAGTAAAACAAAATGCAAATACTTGGAGTGAAAGTGAAAGCATGTAAAATGATATGCATGTTACTTTAAGCAAGTTTCCCTGTCAGGAGCATGCTGATCTGAAGGAAGTGAACTACTCTGCTTGCCTGGATTTACTTCTTTCATTGCCTTCAGGCCTTGTGTAACAGCTCTCCCCAATGTGATGCTCTCTACATGTGTTGGATTAGAATAGCAATCATCCTCTGCCAGCACAGCTGGTGGCCATGTTCACTGGGGATGATGGAAGCTTTTATCTTACACATCAGGAAAGTATCAGGCTGGAGAATTCTGCTGGAGAAGTATATCAGTACAAAGATAGGAAGAAATTTGAAAAGACTAGCTGTGTGGTTGTCTTCTGAGTACAGAATCCCTTCCTCTGCTCACCTGCCATTCCATCTGTGGAACAGGGTTTTTCCCAATCTCACTTAACTGTTCTGGAAGCCTGCAATGTTATAGAGTATTCAGGCATTATGGGTGTGTCCTTGAGCTTACAACAAACAATGACAAAGCTGTTTAAACCACTGAAGGTAACAGTGGTAAACACAGAGGGGGAAAGCTGTTAGTTTGTGCAGGCAGTTTAAGGGGAATAAAAAAATAGAACATACCACACAATGCTACTAACTTCTCATCTGCTTTAGGTTTGCATTGCTGAAAATTTGCCAATGCAGTTTTATGAGCTGGAAAGTTACTAGCTTGGCTAACCAGTGCATTCACATCTCCACATGACTGATGCAACTAAAGAAAGCAGGAGAGCACAAGTGATCAGTGGGGGCGGGGGGAGGAGGAAGGGTTTCAATTCCAAGGCAGGGTGTGGCTAAGGACCTCTGCCTGACCCCATAGTAACTCTTTCCAGATCCTCTAAAGGTCATTGTAATTTACCAGTTCCCTTTTCTGAGTAAGGAGACTATTATGTTATTATGTCTTCTTAGCATTTCTGGCTATCCAGTAAAATCAGATCAACTAGAACAGCTTCACATTTCAGTTTCAGTGGAGCCTATTGAGAACAAGAGTCATTCTGGTGTTGACTTTATCTATAGCAAACAAAATGTGGTCCTCCTGCTATAGTGGAATTACAGCTCCCAGCATCCCTTACCATTATCGACACAGGCTAGGGCTGCTGGCTGTTGCAGTCCAGTAACACCTGCAGGGTAGCACTTTGCCCACTCTGATCTGTAGGCAAGCAGTTTATTTTGGCACCTGGAGTGACCAGAATTGCACAAAGGTTTTGAAATCTTTTTTTATTACATGGAGATAACTTTGCTTGCTAGACATCCACCCCCTTGTTATCCTGTTTACTGGGGGTCCTGGGAGGAATACCTATATGCACTCTCAATTAACTAAGTTTGGGGAAATTAGCTAGAGCACAAGTTAGCAATGTGAGAGGCAGGGCAACACAGCGGAATCTTTTACCCAATGTCTATGAGATCAGGCCAAGCCAAGGAGCGCACCAAGTTTAAGAATAATTGAGATTTTTATTAAATACAGACAAACAGTGTATGCAACACACTCACACAAGTAACTATACAAAATAAAGGTTGGAGTGGTATAGAGGGATTTTTGAGAGGGATTGTTGAATTGGGTGATATGACAACTGTCCTGAAGCCCGAAGAGGTCTGAAGTTTGAGTTCATTGGTATGGAGTCTCAGTACGTGGGACTGAGGGGATAGCTCGCCAAACAAAGCAGCAGCAAGGCTGGATGGAAGTCCGGAGCAATCCGAGGAAGATCTCAGAACCAGGGGTTTTTATAGGGAGAAATGTAACTGCAGGCTATTCCATACTTGGGGAAAACAATGAGTTTCGAGTGCGAGACAAAGCTTTGGAAAGATCAAAATTTAGTATGATTAAGTCCAAATTGACAAAGAGGTAGACAGTATGCAAATGTTCAGTGCTTGACAGTTGAGTATTCACCTTGCCAAGTTGCCTCCTTGGGGCAGGGAGTCCTTTATAAGCAGTGTGCATACATAATGAGGGTGTTTGCAGAGAGGTTTCCTAAAGCAGTGATCTGGCCATTTCTGGCCTGCCTGTGTTGTCTTGGGATATTGCAGCGTTTGATAGCCGAGCCTAGTTCTGTACTTGTCCGGGGGCCTCACAAACATGTGGAGAGGGATGGTGGAAGAGAGCCAAATTATTGATATCAAAATGATATCTAGCAGGCCCAAATCTGGGCTAGCAAATGCAGTAACACCCTAGCAATTCATCTGTGTTGCTCTCTAATTTAAGAGTGAACATAAAAAGCTGGAAGAAGTACATGTATTGGGTAGCAGTGGTGTGTGTATTGGTATGTGGCAAGAATGAGAGAGACAACGGATCGTGCAGAGCTCTTAAAGCATCACCAGGTACCTTCAGTTACATCTTTCATTAAACAGATCAGGAAAAGTCCAGAATTTAGATATCTAGGGAGTAAAGCCCCATGCTCACTGGTGAAGTTTCCCATGCTATGGCACTGTGATAAAATGGTTCTGCTACTATGGTGTAGTAGTGGTTTCAGCTTTGGACTATGACTTTGGAGACCAGGGTTGGAATCCCCGTTCAGCTATGGAAATCCATTGGGAGTGTGCATATAATAAACACTAAAAACTTCTATTCCACATTACCACTGCTGCTACCACTAAACATAAAATAAAATAATATAATAAAATAAAAATCAGAGAAATATCTCTGCCAATGCTTGGTTTCTTGATCCTTGAAAACAGGAATTCAAATCAGCAGGAAAAAAAAAGGTAATTTCATTCTTCTTTTAATTTCATTTCTTGGACCAGAATCACCTTGAAAAGCAGTTTATGTACCGTCATTCTCATGCTGTTTTTGAGTTGCTGGACATTGATGGGGGTCACACAGTGGGCCCTGCAGAGTTCCAAGCCACCCGCTTCCTTTTCAATATTAAGAAGAGTGAGCTGAGCCAAATATTCAAGGATTTTGACATCTCTGGTGATGAGGTAATCAAAGGATGGGTGGGTGAGAAGAGGCCCTGGGTCCACCCTATCTTACTGTCTCATCTGAATGCGTGTTTGGCTTTTGTCAGCCTGAAAAAGACTCCTCTGGAATGAGCTTGCATTTCCTCATAGGGAAAAATGTGTTACACATTCCTATTCTTGTTTCTGTGTGGCTCATCTGCTTCCTAAGAAGGCACATCATCCTTTCTAACCAGGGATGGGGTGGGTGAGGAAGTCCCTTGTAAGCAGGCTGAAGATCAGCAAACAAAGGTTAGAAAGGCTGATAAAGTCCTGGGCAGTTCTTTTCATGGAAGTGAGCTCTGACTTGCAGATTGGGATACTGTTGCACTTGGATTTATACCTGAGTAGACACAACAGAACTGAGTTGTGCTTTGTATACGTGGTTAGAAAATATCCACATCTGCACTTTTATTTATGAAGTAGCCCCCTCACTTCAGTTTTAGTCATATGCTCTGCAATCCATGAGACTTTTCCCAATTTGGAATTAAGCCACGGGACCAAATATAAAATAAAATCCCCACACCTCTTTTATTATCACACTCAAAACTACAGTCAGCTCTCCATATCCATGGATTTTGTATCCACAGATCCAACCAGCCATGGTTTGAAAATATTACCCCTCCAAAAAAACCAAAAAAAAAAAAAAACCAAAAAAAAAAGAAAAAAAAAGAAAGCAAACTTTAATGTTGTCATTTTTATATAAGGGAATCTGCTTTATCACACCATTGTACATAACAGGACTTGAATATCCACAAATTTTGATATCCACGAGGGGCCCTGGAACCAAACTCTAGTAGATGCCAAGGGCCCACTGTACAGAATTTCCAGCAGTGACAGGGGTTTGAACCAGATGAGCCTTGGTCTCTCTTCTAACGCTAAGATTTTATATACCTGCTGTGATTCTTTAATGTCAATGTCTGAACACTGTGCAAAATCCTTAGATCCCAGCGGTATTAGTGTCCAATGGAAGTGGAGGCTCTTCTCCTCAAACAGCAAGCAAACCACCATGCACATGCAAGGCACTCTTTACCCAAATTCAGGATTAACTTTAGCAGGTGGTGAAAGACTATGCAAATGTAATCCCACTGGTCCATTTAATAAAGTTGGTCACAATATCTATGAAAATTCATTAGGAGTCTATTGTGGATTTCACTGCCTTTCATCTTTTTGTAACAGCGATCTATGGCTGTCTGTGCACAAGACTCCCAAATACAGCAGAGTTGTTCCATTCTTTGGGTTTGTGTGAGGTTGCTTCTGAGGCACTAGCCTGAGGATAGGAGCCAGCTGTTGTGTCCATACGTGCAACTGAGGGACAGCATTAGGTGGGTAGGGACAGCATTAGGTGGGTAGGCAAAGCAGTTGGAAAGGCCAGAGTTGGTCAGCAAAGTCTGGAAGAACTTTCTAGCAGAGAAGAAGTTTACTGTCCAGGCTCTCCTGATGTTTGGAGATTAATATAGAAACTATAGCATGTTAACTAATGTAATTAATGCTAAGTTAACTCCTTGACCTCTCTCTCCCCTGAAATTGTTCCTGGGTGGAAAGAGTACATTTCCTTTCTGAAAGAAATCTGATGGTTACCACTGCAGATGATGGATGATTCCAGAGTACATTTCAAACTACAGCTGCATGTGGCTAACATATCCTACATTCAGGAGAGCTTGCTCCTTTAGTTACTTGTATCATTTATAGTCTAGTGACTACAATCCTGACTGGAGTTTCATGAGCACTTAAGAGGGTAGAAGAAAGGTTGAAAGGAGGTGTGGTGATGTTTGAAGAGTAGCAACTAAGCTCCAACAGATCATTTCATAAAATAGTCACTAAATTGCTCTTGTTTCTCTCCCTTTTTTAGCAACTGAATTACAAGGAGTTCAGGATGTTTACGATTTTCTGCATTGACAGACAACAGCGGAAGGCCAAAGAGAAGCTGAAGAAGCAGATGGCTAAGGCAGCAGCTGAAGATGAAGTTGAGACTGATGCTGGAGAAGATGATGAATTTGATTTCATTAAAATCTAAGAAAACATTTGTAAGCAGTATCCCTCCTGTAGTTAGAAAATTAAAATACAAAGATAAAAAAAACACAATAAAGAAGATTTTGGTTTTTAAAAAAAGAAACACTTGAAACTATTTAAACGTATCACAAGAGACCAGTGACAGTGCTGGATTAATACAAATATTAAAATCTTCTTTCTTCCAGAAATCAACTTTCTCTGTTTATTTGGTAAAGAGTGCTGGAGTAGACCAGACCTTTATTGATACAGTTTACTTGTATGCAGCACAGACAAATGTGTCTATGATCTTGGAAGTCTACCTCTCACATCTCCTTGTTACACATATATAACCATACACATGGATTTCCTAGCCATGGTCTCAGTCAGCTGGTACTTAGGGAGATCTTAAATTTTGAGGAATCTACCAAAAAAACAAACAAACAAAAAAGTCAACTAATGCCAGTAGCTTATAAGCTCCTACCTAAAATGCTAACATCAACAAAATAGCAGGTACTGCCAGTAATATTTCATGTATGCATGTTGCCTTTTTACAAGCTGTATGTAAGATGCCTTATTAGGATAGATACAACAATGCAGTCTAAAACAAAACACACCCAGTGGAGTAACTTAAACAGTTAAAAGCATCCCCAGAATATAGAGTAGGAAAAAAGACTGAAAGCAGATGGGGCGGGGGTAGACATACCTCAGAAGGCTTTCTTGTGTCCTAGGTACTGCTATAATCAAGAGAGTCCCTTCCTGTCTTTGTTTCTGATGGCTGTGAAACTCAAAGGTGTGCTTCCAGGTTTGCATCTATGTATATGTGGGGGGGGGACAGGGGGGTATGTAGTTCTGGAGATATTTTGGTCCCAAACCTGTTGCAGAAATCCAGAGACAGGGAGACCAGGGAGTAAAGAAAAGAGAGTTTATTATGGCCAGGCTTGCTTAGCTGGAATTGCTTCCAAAGCCAAGAGCCCAGAAACCAATTTGCAAGACAGTTTTATAGGAACATAGTACAAAGACATTTCTTCTTGCCCGCCCCTCTGAGGTTTTGCAATGTGTGCAATATTCTCTGACACCCCCTTACTCTTCAGATATTTACATTCCAGGCAATGTTATAGAACATTTCAGCAATTAGTACACCATGACCGAAACTCTGTATTCAAAAACAGAAACAACTCTGGTTATCATTGCTAACACAGCATGTGGAAATCTCTTGACTTGTGACACATTTTCAGATGATTCCTCAGATTAGATTCTACTACTATGAACATATATAGGGTCTTGTGGCTACCTAGACTGACCCTCTCTCAGAGGTTGGTTCAACCATTTTGAGAGTTAAAGACCAGAGAAAGTAGAAAACTATTGGGTGGCCCTGGAGCCTTTTAGAAGAAGGCAATAGAAAACCTCCTCTAAATAAATCTTGTTTTTTTAAAAAACTCCACAGTGAAACTGATGAAAGGTCACTGTGATGTGACAGTTCCCATCAGACTCCTTGCATTTTGGATCAATTGTTGCTTCTGCTGTTACTGCATTTGCTAGCCCGGATTTGGGCCTGCTAGATATCATTTTGATATCAATAATTTGGCTCTCTTTCACCATCCCTCTCCACATGTTTGTGAGGCCCCCGGACAAGCACAGAACTAGGCTCGGCCATCAAACGCTGCAATATCCCAAGACAACACAGGCAGGCCAGAAATAGCTTTAGGAAACCTCTCTGCAAACACCCTCATTATGCATGCACGCTGCTTACAAAGGACTCCCTGCCCCGAGGAGGCAACTTGGCAAGCTGAATACTCAACTGTCAAGCACTGTCTACCTCTTTGTCAATTTGGACTTAACTCAATCATGCTAAATTTTGACCTTTCCATAGCTTTGTCTTGCGCCCGAAACTCATTGTTTTCCCCAAGTACAGAATAGCCTGCAGTTACATTTCTCCCTATAAAAACCCCTGATTCTGAGACCTTCCTCGGATCGCTCCGGACTTCCATCCATCCTTGCTGCCGCTTTGTTTGGCGAGGTGTCCCCTCAGTCCCACGTACTGAGACTCCATACCAACGAACTCAAACTTCAGACCTCTCCGGGCTTCAGGACAGGTGTCGTATCACCTAATTCGATAATCCCTCTCAAAATCCCTCTATATCACTCCAACCTTTATTTTCTATAGTTATCTGAGTGCGGGTGTTGCATACACTGTTTGTCTGTATTTAATAAAAATCTCAATTATTCTTAAACTTGGTGTGCTTCTTGACTTGGCCTGACCCCGTAGACATTGGGTAAAAGATTCCACTGCGTTGCCCTGCCTCTCGCATTGCTAACTTGTGCTCTAGCTAATTTCCCCAAACTTAGTTAAATTGAGAGCGCATGTAGGTGTCCCTCCCGGGACCCCCAGTAAACAGGGTAACACTGCCCTATGTTCCAGGACAGTACCCATGACATATTGGTAAATGTTGAAGTTCAGATACTGTGGACCCTCCGTATCTGTGATCTCTGGATCTGTGATATCCAGCAATAGTGGAGAGTTGTGTCCTATATATAAAATGGTGGTGATGTGAATGTAGATGTACTGAAGCATCTGCATGCCTCTTGCTACTGAGTAATATGGGACACAATAATTCACATTTTTTGCCATTATCAGGAGGTCCTGGAACTAAACCCTTGCGGACACAGAGGGTCCACAGTACTTGTTACTCCAAAGAAAGTCCGTAGATGCATCCATGAGCATCTGGAAGGATTTTTTACTTGAAGGAGAAAGACTTATATACATACAATGAAAACAGAAATATATTAAAATAGGAAGCGTATGAAAAAGCTACAATCTACTGAAAAGATAATCATACTGTTTTTAGTGTTATCTTCAAAATTCTGAAATTATTCTAGTAATTTTTTACATTAATTCTTCAAGAAGACCAGACGAAAAACTTATATTGCTTAGACATCTGTGGTGAAAACAACTTGTGCAGCATATTCAAAACAAAACAAACTATCCCTGCTTTTTCTTTTCATAAAGTCTGTCTCTGGCCCCCTCTTCCAGTGTCATCAAAGAAGGATGGCAGAGATTTCACATTTACAAGGGAATTATTTGCTAATTACTACCACTTTGGAGAGCATTATAGTCTTTTCCAATAAGCCATGTTATCTCATGATATCTTTACAGTACAATAACTCCAGTTTTGGGGGGGGCAGAAAAAGAATAGCTCTCACATCAAAAAGCCCAATTTATTACTGGTTGGGACTTCACGGCATCTCTCCAATCAGCAGGGAGGAGAGAGAGGATGAAGGAAGCTGGATAAGCAATTTTGCCAATAAACATTCAGATTTCATAAAACTATACCACTGGTCAGTCATCAGATCTTTTCTATATCTTTGCTTACTATTGGCTCTGGAGACCTGGATGGGCATATCTTTTTAAAGGGTACCATGTTCCAAAATCTTACTACTCTAGTATGGCCCTGTGTCCCCTGCCCTTACAGTAAAGAGTACCTTTTCATATAACTTTTAATATAACTATGCAGTCCTGTACTGTATGACTATGTGGTCCCTTTTTCCCCTTTGCTGAGATGTATCGTGGGATTTTAAAGAAACAGCCTCTCAGTAGGAATAAAGTGTTGCTTCTCATGCTGAGAATTGCTACTGAATTCTCTGTGAGAAGGGCAATATCATTCTGTTTTTAAAAAATCCAAGAACTACAGCAACAGATACAGCAATCAACAGCAACACTTACCCCATGTGTTTCTCCCCCAGGTTATAATAAACTTTTCAATTTTCATTTGCTCTCAGATCAATTTGTTTATCTTTTTGGATGTCCACAGCACCTGTAGGAATCCCATTCTTCACCACATTTAAAATGAGTAGATCTTTCTCTTGTAATTATTACCTATCCTTTAACCACTTTAGAGGTATGCAAACCTTCTGTGGTCATCATATTTCTTTTCTTAATATGCAGCTGTAATGCTGCTTTCTTTCACTCTTTAACCTTCACTTGTAGTCATTCCAAGTTTTTGCTATTTCCTGCTAGTAATGTATCATCAGCATACCTTAAATTACTGATGTTTCTTCTTCCAGTTTTCACACCTCCTTCCTAGGAGTCTAATATGGTCTGTTTAGAAATTACACAGAGGATGATAAAACACAAATTTGTCTGACCCCTTTGTCAATTGGAGCTATGTTTCTTCATGTTCTGTCCTGACAGTGGTCTCTTGTCTTGAGTATAGGTTAGATGTCAGGGCAATCAAATGTTGTGGTACTCCTATTTCTCTGTTTGCACAGGAGATGAATCCAATGGTCTAACAGTTACTACAATCTTTGGTGTATCCTTTCTTGGGGACTGGAATATATTCTGACCATTTTTGTTCTGTGAGTCATCATTTTCCACATTTGTTGGCAGAATTTTGATTCTTTCTGTAGCTTGAAACAGCTCCAACAGTATGATATGGTATCTGTTTCTGGTGTTTTCAGAGTCTCTTTCACTTTCTAAAATTGTAGGTTCATCTTCAGAAGATCCTTTGCTGAAGGAATCTTACTTTCATCTCTATTGTATAGTTCTCCACTCTCTCGGTTCCATTGTCTTTTTGTCTTGATCATATGTATTCTTATGTTAATAATTCTGCATCTCTACTCTTCCAGTGTGATGTAGTGGTCTGAGCATTGGACTATGACCTCGAAGGACAGGGTTTGATTCTCTGCTTGGCCACAGAAACCCCTTGGATGACCTTGGCCACATCACACACTCTCAGCCCAGAAAACCCCATGACAGGTTCACCTTGGAGTGACCATAAGTTGGAAATGACTTGAAGGCATGCAAAAACTTCACTTTAATTTCTTGGCTTTTGTAGGAGAGGCCACTTGTTCCACCTTTTTATGTCTTCTATTTCTTTGCACTGATTATTATAATTGTTCTCTTTCTTTCTACATGCAAACTGGTGAGCTCAGGATTCTGATCCTGTGTCTGTTACCTTTTAAATTGGCTTGTTTGTCCTTCAAAAGTTTAATCAATCATCCAAGGAGGATCTTCTTTCTTTTTGGCTCCAGATAAAGTATTTTTTGCATTTTTCCCTGATAACATCCCTTGTTTCAGTCGAGGGTTGTTCTGGCTCCTGTTCAGTTGGGTTTAATAGTACAAATTTATTACGTACAAGGTATTTAAGTTTTACAGGGATGTTCTTCAGCTTCTATTTTGATATTATTGATTTAGCATACCTCTTTAGTCTTGTAATCTGGATTTGCACTAGTGCACACATACACCCTTCTAGTGAAAAAATAAAGGAATTGTCAGGCTGGGGATTTTAATCTCAGTCTGGTGCTTCTGGTTTATGGCCTTCAATGCATCTGTTTTGTTCTAGATTTCAAGACTTTAACAACACAAGAGGTTCCCCAAGCTGATTGCATACATGATACATATGCAACACTAGAGGTGGGCTTAGGGTACTGTTTCAGACTGGGCATTTACACTCTTTGACCCAATGGGTTGAAAAAGTACACATTCTAAGTTACATTTACAAATTAGCATCCTAATTCAAGATATTTAATGCGGGGTGGGAGAGAATACATAAGTAAGCTGATTTTCTACAAAGGCGAAAAAGAAAAAAAAAAGGAAAAAAAAGAAAAAAAAAGAGCCTTCCAATCCAAACTGAAAGCCAAGCAGCACATATGAGCAGGCTAACTTTCTGGTAAGCGCCACCATTGTATACGACACCTGATAAAACTCCAGCTCTTAGAAACACATATGTCTTTTTCTATGAAATAAATGTAGAGGGACTATGGCACGATTATTGTTTCTTTGTGCGTATTTTTGCTGTGTATGAATGTTTTTAAAGACAGGAGTGTTTTGGACATTATCATTTTACAGAGTGCACAATGCAGATATGTAACACACACCCATTGTCACTTGTGTAACAACTGTATCTTATCTTACTTTCTATGGAAAAAACCTTAAAGGGGAGTTGTTCTTCCAAATGGAAGATCAAAATACGTATCTGGTCCTGACAGGAACATAATTTTATTTCACAAGAAGGGAAATAAGGGGACTGATGCATGGGACTTCATACAAGGAATCAATCCTTGCTCCAGTACATGCCTTTTGTATTTTTGGGTCTTCTGGGCCATCAAGGGCCACACATATTGCCGTTTTTCTGAAACTGGAAGCAATATATTGGTCTCATCAAGTTCCCTTGAGATCTTCTATTTCAGAGTATGGGCGCCACAAAACAGTGATTAAACCCCAAACTGTGTATCCTACAGGTCTCTTAACAAAATTTTTCTTCCTGCAATTTTAAAAAATTGGGTGTGGGAATTGTCAAGGTAGTTCAGGGGCCCAGAGTATATCACCAGCAAAGAATAATCATGTTAATTTCTTTGTATTGTATTTACTACCAGCTGGATAACTTGCATTCTGAAAAAAACATTAGTCTTGTGGGAGGAAACTGATGTAGAAAATGTAAAGCATCCAGCTATAAAAGTATTGCATAACCTTGTCTTGGAAATGCTACCGGTATCTCCTGAGCAAATGGCTGCAGGTCCTTCAGACTTCTAGGCTCACATACCTAATGGGCCCAAGCATGGCTAGCCATTTTGAAGGTTAAAAACCACAGTGATAGAAGGGGTGAGTGGTTTTCATATGATTTGATGCTAAATGACTACCAGCACTAAGAACTCTTTAAAAAGCCTTGAATGGGTGCACTAAAGCATTTCTATAATAATACATTCGAGACCATTAACTGTTCTGTGGGGTACAATTTAGCTCCAGGATAAGGGAAAAATGACACAGAGCTTGTATTTTAAGGCAAGGCATTTTCAGAACCAATTTTATTTTTTAAAGCAGAAAAGTAACCAGAAGTTTTTTTTTCTTGTTTTTCTTTTGTGTTTAGTACAAGGAATTCTATACAACACATTTCTGACTTTCAGGAAATCATGATGCTTCAGTTATAAAACCTTTACTTCATTTAACTGTTCAAAAAGAAACTGGTTGTGCTTTGCTATAAATTTTTAAATGTGTGTATATACTACTGCAACATCAGCATCAACAGAGGTACAGTATAAATATACAGTGCACCTTGAGAAGGTCAACTCTAACATTCACTGTGTTTCCAAATAGGGTAAAGATTCATCCCTGGGCTGAAGGAGTCTGTAAAAAAGTTTTCACACAACCAGTGTGTACAACTAGAAGATTCTTTAATTTTATAAAAGTTACAGAAAAGAAAGTGTCACATCACTGTAATTCCTCTAATTTGACTTCACTCTGTAGTCACTGAATCTGTGTTTCTCTGTATCAGTACCAAATTGCCAATCAACTATGTCACAAGGTTGCTTCTTTGATACATGGCACACAACAAACACTGTACAAAAGAAGATTTACCAGAAAAGAGAAGATATTTTATTCAAGAATACAAATTGATGGTACCAGCCATCTTTGGAAGCCACTACCATGAGGCAAATAGGACATCAAGCCTTTGCTCATCACATTAGAAGAGAATGTCATTACACACTTCCAGCTGTCCTGTGCACAACTGCAGACATTGCTCAGAAGGCGTTCTCCAGTTTCGAGAGGTTCCCAGGACATGGAGAAGAGAGGCACCAGTAAGGCTCTTGAAAAAAGACCAGTTCATTATTTCAGTTAAAGCCCCAGAAAACTGTGTGTGTGTAAAACCCTTTGAGCTATCTCCCATTTTTGGCTATATTCAATCGCTGTGGAAAAGAGAACGTAATAGACAATTATTTCCAGTGAAAACGCCCATGTTTGCGCTTTCTATTTGACAACACAGTTCTGATCCATACATCATTTGTGCAGTGTCTAAAAATAATCAATACACAACCTCACCAAAGGATGGAAACAGATTTCTTCATGGATTGCCAATGTCAATGGATTAGGTTAGTGGAGTTCAAACCATAGTGGAGTTAACTGTGTTTAGACAAAACTCACAAAACTCTGATCATCTTTATACTATTGGTACTCTTGAAGATTGTTCATATGTATCACAGTACACTCCTCTCTCAAAATATATGTTGTAGTCCTGGAGTTGGATATCCCAGACTTCCTATAATAAGGACTCAAGTTCACACAGCAAGTAAAGAGAGATGGATGGAGGGAAAAAAGCCAAATTAAATTAAGATTAAATCTTGGACACAGAATTGTTTTAAGGAACTGGGTCAGTCTAGGATATATGTCTATTAGCCAAAAGAATAAATGAAGCTGTATGTCCTGTAGTTTCATATTCCCAAACATTGGAATAAGAAAAAGAAGGTGAAAAGGCAGTCTGTTTCAGTTCCATTCAATATCTCCCACTGACTGTACAGTGCACCCTCCATATACATATAGGTTCCATTCCAGGAATCCCCGAGAATGGCAAAATTTGTGCTTCTGTGGGTCCTATTATGTTCAATGGTAATGATGTGCACACAGATGCTTCAGCGTGTGCACACCACTGCATTTTAGGTATAGGATGCAACGTGGTCGCAGACACTCAAATTTATACATCTGGAGACTGTGGGTAAGGACAGCTCACTGTGTTTCTTTAACCTATTTATCTAGTGCTAGTATAAACTGATTTTAAAAACACATGTAGGGAAAAGGTTGCAAGCAAAGCACACCAAAGGTGGAATATTACTGCCAGATAGCCAAAGAAACTGTACATCCCCTCAGCTCCATGCAGGTTTAAATTAACACTGCCTAGGTAATACGTAGGCAGAATCATGTAAAGAAAGCCAGCAAAGTGGTCAGTCTGTATTAGAGAAGCAAGGTTTTTCAGATATCTGATATGCATAACTGTAACAGACATACTTAAAAGAGGACAGAGACAAATTAAGAGATAATATGTCAATGCTTTCAATGTTAAAATGATTTTGCAAAACAGCCTAATTTGCATTGACCTAGCAGATATGTTTCTCTTACCCTATTTTCTCCCTAAGGAGTAATGCACTTAATATGACAGAATCTTGCTAGTGACATTTATCATCTTGTTTTATCAAACACTGTGCCACAGCTGAATATATTAATCACATCAGTATGAATCCTGATGATTTTTGAAAAATGAATCACGAAGCTACAGTGTTAAGAAAAGCAGGGGATATTATCTTTGCCCATCAAGATGCTCTTAAAATCCAGTTTTTAAATTGTAATTTTACATCACCTTATTTCTCCAAAATGTTTTCTTAGAAATCAAAGGAACTATAACATGGATTTTAACAGTAACATTTTCTTAACCTCACTGGCCATTCAGGTAATAAAACGGCAACACTATGCATCATATTTATGCTGCCAATGCAGCGAGTTAAATCTCCAATGACGTTTCTTTTTCTGAATAAGATGAAGCACATTGAGCCCTTATCTCCTATTCATTCACTCCTCCTCCTCCTCCTTTTTTTACACTATAAATAGTGTGACTGTCCTTTTGCCTTTCAAGCTATTCCAGGACAAGCAGATTACAGAACAGTCCGTTACTTCTGGGTCATGTACTAGTGACACTTTTGCAATAACAAGCTTGCAAATAAAGGCTCTTTGCTAAACAGACATGCCACTACCATATGTTTGTAGGTATAACTGTCTGGCAAAAGAGAGAATGCTAATCAGAAGTGACACACAAATTCACTGTGGCTGTAATGAAAACTGCCCTGTTAGTGTTTACTTGTTTGTTCTTGATATCTCAAAGTCAAGCGTTCTGTCATTATAATACATAATGCCTTACAGGCATTGTAACTGAGGGAGAGGGAAGGAGAGAAGAAGAGAGAGGAGGCCCAGCTTCTAGACCAAGAGATGGGTGAGATGCTAGTGGAACGGAATCTGGTCAACATAGTGATAAACTATGGGGTGTAGGTAATGATGGGTACACATGACAAGTGACAAGCGTATCCAGAAACAACCATCATGTTCTTCCTCAAAGTAAGTTCTTTCTAGAGCAGGAAGGGAGGAGGAAGAAAGAATTTACAGATTTTTACTTTGTTTTGAGATGCATGCACTTTCCACTCCAAGTAAAAACTACTCGTGATACCTGAGGAGATATATTTCTTTAAAGAGCCAGAGCTCCAGAGATGACAAAAGGGTCACCTTGCTTATGAAAGAAAGCAATCCTTGACTGCTCACCATCACAGTACAAGGAGGAGGTATTAAGTTTATTATGTGTATACATTTATGCATATCCTCAAAAACAGTCCATAATTACTGATAATTGAATCTTTTCCACCATTCTAACTGCAAGGACAATTAACATTTCCTTCTAAGCTATTCCATTCTAACTGTAAGAGTTGGGCTCCTTTTTTCAGGGCAGCAATATCTGATAATTTGCTAACAGACATTTTTCTCTCTCTCTCTCTCTCTCTCTCACACACACACACACACACACACAGAGAGAGAGAGAGAGAGAGAGAGAGAGAGATTTGTTGTAAATATCTGTCAGAGGACAGAAGACAACTGCATAAAAAAATGAGCCTAATTTTCTCATACAGAGTTTTCCAGTGCATTTGTGAAAGCCAATTTGGAGCAGGAGAAGAGGCTAGGGATGAGAAGAACTATTGAAGTATCACTTGCAACTATTCTCTAAGAACAGCCTGATCCCTGCACAGCATTTTACAATTGGCAAGTCCTTTGCAAAACCATTAAAATACATGTGGAGAATCATGGGTCCACATCTTTGGACAGTGGCTCTACACACAGCAGCTGCCACTATCATCACCTACACCTGGTCAGTTTTTCTGGGCAGTAGGGAAAACAGTACACATCTCTATCCTTCACAGTAAGAAGACAAGCAGGAGCATTCTTTTTTCCTGTCTTTCTGCATGGGTGAGTGAGTGAACCATAGTAGGGAGTAGCTTTCACTCACTTGCCAGTCTTGTTCTTCCTGGTAGATGGATCTTCGTCAATGACAGTAAGAAGCAGCTAATGCCTATTCTACTCCTGTAGGAGCCAAAGCTATGAGGAAATCCTCCCCTGCCCAAATCTGGAGCAGTCCCTGCCATCAAATGAGTTGAAGACATTCTAAATAATATTTGAGAACACATTCTTTAAAAAGGGCAGCAGTAGTTACAAAAGTCACCAGCCTACCTAGATTAATTCTTAACAACTGTAATTATTTCTCTAATGATCTTGGGAAAACAAAAAAAGGACCGGATGCATAGTTTTATTTAGCAACATATGCTTCCTTGGATAGGTTGCACAAAATATTTTGTATGTTCCCACCTGAAGAAACAAGACTAGGTGTCAACAGAATGAGTAAAAACTAAGCCTCTTCCTAAGTAAGCCAGCTTTCAAAACTTTGCATGGCAGGACAATATTCTTTTTCTTTTGAATGTATGACAAATGGCTTTGTGAAAATTAGAAACACAGACTTTTCCCTAAATATTCTAGTTTTATAGCCAAATTTTAATATGCACCACTAATGCCAAATGCAGAATCTGCATCATTCTCGACACCACTGATGGAAGCTTATGCTCCTGATATTAGTGCAAAAGAACATGGTTAGCACACAAAGTGGAGAACTTAAATAATTACCTAGAGAGCAGGTGCTCTTTTGCTGAATGTTGCTGCCAAGGCATTTAAGTTACTATCTGGATTCAAACTACACAAAAAGATCAAAAAGTAGTAGGTACTGCCCAAAAGGGCACTGTGGTTGTGATGGATAATACATTCATATTCCTATGACAAGTGAGTCTAATTTGGTTTCCAAAAATAAGAACTAGGGTGTAAAACCCACCATGCTTCCCTTTTTACAACCTTTTAAATCTAGATTATACTGATAATTCTATAAGTGTAAACTTTAAGAGCTAAACCTAATATTCTGCCAGCAAAATGTAGATTAACTTTCTTACTCTTACCTTGCTGCAACTTTCTATACTGGCTAAAGGTCAGCTCTAGAAGGTTTCCCCAGTTCTCCAGAACTCTGCCTTGGGGATATATGGGAAGCTGAATTGTGGAGAGGAGACCATTCCCTTGGTTCTGCTAGAATCCACTGTCTCACCAGGAGAAGTCCACCACTTGATCCTGCACAAGCTTTCATAGTTCTAGTTCCTAGCTGACACAGCAAGATAATCTATTCAAGACAAGGTGGTATTTACTATAGTTACAGTAGCTCAGCTGTGCTCTGTCTGTGCAAAGAGAATATGCCCATCATGAATCTGCATCCTCAGTGGAACAGAATCCATGGTTTATCCAGAGACACATAAATTTAAAAAAAGAGGGCCACATTCAAACTGTAGATTTGGTGCCTAGCCAGAAGAATGCTGGTGAAAGCTGCCTGAAAAATTAATAACAGTGCTGCAAAAAGAAAAATGGCCATATTAAAAAAAAAGGG
This sequence comes from Ctenosaura bakeri, assembly GCA_948474755.1. NCBI lineage: Eukaryota > Metazoa > Chordata > Lepidosauria > Squamata > Iguanidae > Ctenosaura > Ctenosaura bakeri. The sequence goes on from CAOLHI010001065.1 coordinate 107,523, forward strand.
GGGGTGGGACAGAATCAGAGACAACAAAAATGTAGGAAATCCAAGTAAAAGACAGGCATATTTCTTTTTAGAAGATCAGATGTACATTACTCTGACAGACTGGTTCGGCATCAGTTATCCAATTTAAATTATTGTTCCATACAGGACGCTATCAAATTTGCCCAAAACTTTCGTAAAGGATACAACTACCAAGACAAGCTAAAGAATACCGTATTTTCACATTCTGTATGATATTGCTATGATAATTCTGAGGCTCCAGACACATGGAAAGGACATCATTTTAAAATGTACTAACTAGAACAGCTGACTCATCATTCTGATACAGATGTGCTGCTTATACAATGCAGGATGCACAAATATAAAAAGGCAATTGAGCCATGACAGAGAAAGATAAGAGTGCTTGGAAGATGATCTCCTACAAAAGTAAAGTTCCTGGAATGCTGTCTTTTTTTAAAACAAGCCTGTCAATTCCACATATTTAGGTAAATCTCTATCAAAATATCTAGTGGTTTGGGGAAGAGCAACAGATGTATATGTGCAATGCAGAGATCGCCTGATTAGACTGATCAGTCTACAATATCTTCATCTGACAAAGAGTATTCTCTATCTTTCCTCCTTTTTCTTCCCTGGCAGAGGGGTATGTATGTGTGTGAATGTGCATGCACATGCGCACTCATGAACACCACTTAGTTAACCGAATAAGATTATATATTTGACTTTCAGTTATGGCAAGTAAATTTAACAATAAACTGTGGAAAGAAATAACAAAATGTTATTAAGCAAACTGAATACCCTCACTGTACGTGGATGATATCCTGTGCTTTTCTTCTATGATTTGTTCATAGTCACTGCTATAGAAAAGAGGGATTTAAAACTATTATTTGGACCTAAAGCACACGAGGCTAGCAAACTAATTGAAAGTGATCGTGTGTTCTCAGGCTAGGGTTCCTCCAATTATTTGCTTTTCAGCTAGACACAGTGGTGTATAGTAATTTAGTATTCCCATTTGCTGGTGCCAGGAGGTATTAGGACAAGCTCTTTGTCGCCCACAGCTTTACAGTACACAAGCTATTTTGTACAATGTATTTATGAAATTATTGCCTTTTCCCCCCAGAAGGCAGTATTTACCACATGCTGAAGCCAGCAAGGGCAAATCACTATTTGGTGCTAACATGGAATGTATTAAAACTTGTTTTAAAAACCCAAATTTGAGATTTATCATACTATTCTTAGAGTGCACCTCAAAATCTATCCCATTTGTGTCAGGTTCCTTTGTCATTGTTTACAGGTAGACTTATTCAGCCAGTAAGAGAAACCATTACAAGGACAATCTTTACAAATATCTTACCCACTAACTAGGTATTTGGCTGAACTGTCAGTGACATTGGTTTAATGAAATACTTTGAGTTGGTTCAGTCCTTTAAAAAGCGCTTTACCCTTTCTGGATCAATACTCCACTAAGGGTCCAAAGCGCTGCTTTAACTTAAATCTCCTTTAAACTACAGACTGATACTGATACTCCTTTTTCCATGTTATTTTGTTAGGAGTTTCTTACTGTGCTGCTAAGAAATACTAAACTGGGCAGTCTCAAAGGACATTTTAGGAATATGTTTGTCTGTGTGTATGTGTCTCCCTAAAGCTCCATCACAGATGGAATTTTTTTGCTGGTCTTTGCCTGGAACCAAACCATTAGCAGGGGAGAAAGAAAACAGTGAAAAAGTCCCCACATGATAGAAAGAGCAGAAAAGGAAAAGGAGAGGCCTATCAGCCAAGTCAATTCTCCACTGCGATGGGGTTTGTTAAGGGCTGGCTCACAATGACTTGTACCACGTAGTCCCTTGGTATTTTTAGTTCCTCCAGTTTCATTTTGTCTGCCAGCGGCCTGCCTGAAAAAAACCACCTCTGACTGCTGGGCTCCACACCCTCCACTGTATGTAGTCTTCTCTTCATATGATACACAGTGTCCATGCTGCGGACCACAAGTTTGAGGTCTTTTCCTGTTGAGAGGCGTAAACGAAGCTGGCATTCATGACCAGAGTTTGGTGGTGGATCTGGAATATCCAGAGTCTCTAGGTCACCCTTCTCTTCTATCATGTTGATAGGTGGAGCAAGGCAGTAGACAGGAAGCTGGTATCTGTTCCCCAGTTCATCATAGCACTCTGTAAGAGAACCTTCAGAATAGAAGGAAAAGAATCTCAGATAAGTGAAACAGTTCTGACTTATATCACTACTGCACTCTTTGAACAGCTGGTCTTTGATTCAGGCACAGCTTACCCCTAGATTCCAAAACAGCTTCTAACAGTTATCTGATACTATCCACCTCCAGGCAAGCTATTAATGAGACTCTCAATCCCACCAGACACCTTTCTCTGCCTGCATATAAACTGACTCCTTGTAAATACTGAGTTGCTTTTTCTATAAAAAGGATAAAAATTAAAACCAAAATAGGTCTAATTTAGCAATGATGAGTTGTAAGAGAAATACAAAGTTAGTGGAACACATTTCCCTTCCTACCTGTACTTTTCATGTGAAGGAGGTTACCAAAGTTCCAGTTAATGACACGATCATATGTTAGATTCCACTTATATATAATGCTATGTCATGACATTTATATTTTCCTTCTAGAATCACAGGAAAGTGCTAACAGAATATTATACAAAGTAACACTGAAGAGGCATAGAACTACCTTTGACACTATAAGCGTGTAAAAAATCTAGTTGAAATCACTGGCCCATCGCATTCATGGATATAATTATCTGCAGGTTTCTCCAACTCCTGCCTCCAACCTTAAGCACCTCTTTTTTGGAGGAAACCTTCCCTCCCTGTGGCTCTGATCATCCTGCAGCCTCTTAAAAACCTGCCTCTTATCCTCCTCTTTCCCCAGCCACAGCTTGCACCCTGATTTCTCAGCACCATAAACCCTCCCCTGATGCTACTCCACACCCAAGGAAGGAGATGGGGGACAGAGATGAAGTATAGGGCTACTAGGCAGACCCACCCCTTTTCTCTCTGCTTTCTCTGACCTGGTTTGGCTCCAGGGTGCTCTCCCTACCATGATTCAGCCCCCTTCCTACAGGCACACACAAACATTTTATTATCTGTGGTTTTTCCACTTTTGCCGGGGTCCTGAGTTCTTAATTCTAGTGAATGTTGAGGGCCAACTGTACTGCTGAAACAGCTTTCCATATGCTTTCAATCAGCACAAAATTCATACCATGTTTGCCATTATGCAATTAAGGGTAAACATAAGTTGTACAACATATCCCAGTGGTTCTTAACCTTTTCTTTAATGGGACCCTCTGCAAATATAATTTCAGATTTAAATATTCAAATACTTATTTATTAAAGGCTTCTGGAGACTAGGATTCAAATTCCTGCTCAGACACTGGGTGACCCTGGGCAAATCATATTCTTTCAGCTTCTCCTTCAGAACAAATGTTGCCCAAAAATCCTGTGATAGGTTTACTTTAGGGTTGCTGTAAGTCAGAAGTGACTTGAAGGCAAAAAACAGCAAAGTGCTCCTGATGGGGAGAGGCTCTTTCCAGCTATTGTGTCTCTCCCCTTTGAAAACTGACCCTATCATGGGGGTTTTCTTGATAAGATTTGTTCCCTTTATTCTTCTCTGAGGCTGAGAGAATGTGCCTTCCCCGAGGAAACCCAGTGAGCTTCCATGATTGAGTTGGGATTCAAACCTGGCCTCCAGAGTCATAGTCTGGGCACATGCACATGCATGTCACCATGTCCCTTTTGTCAGAGACATGGCAGTGGGAGTATGTGTGCATACACCTAAACAGCTCTCTTATTTGCAAATGAGTCAGCAGTTTCAGCATCCACAACCCTGCCCCACTGCCAGATCCCTGTTGTTGCTGCTGCTGTTGGTGTCCACCAGCAGGGCTTCTTTGACTCCCTGTGAGGGTGCCATTGACACCAAGGGATCTCTGCACCCCAGGTTAAGAACCACTGACATATCTAAAGAAGGAAGAAGGCCCTGGAAATGCTCCATATTTCTCTCATGTAAAGTGATAAAACAAAGGAAAATGTGAATCTCAAAGTGGTAGAGATAAAATTTCCTTTGTCACTTGGGTTCCAACATCTTCCTTTAAATTTTGAGGAGTTTAAACAGCAGTCTGAAATGGGAAAACAGCGGGGGGGGGATATATCAGAAAAATGGTTTGCATATGTACAAATATAAATTCTGTACATGTTTCTATGGATCACAGATTTTAAAAAAAAAAAAAAAGGAACTTTTATTGCCTGAAGAGTGCTGACCACAGATTCCATCCAGCAATGAGTAGTCCTAGTTTAAACTTTCAATAAAAGAGAAAGATATAAGACAGGTCCAATATAATCACCTCTTGAGAATATCATCAGACATGGAGGCCTGCTTGATGGGCATCTTGGAGAGAGTGGTTTCTCCTATATTACTTCCAGACTGGAATTTCACTCAATTGGTTGCAATCAGTTTCCACTGCTTTTAGGGAGGGCAAATGATTCCTTCCCCTTAAATCTGGCCTTTTGAATGGTTTTGTTGTTTAATTGTCAATATTTTAATGGCGTTATTGCTTGTTTTTAGTGATGCTTGTGTATTTTAATGGAAAAGGTGGATAAAATGTATTTATTAAAAGGAATCAGTAAATATCAATTTAGCCCTTTCAAAATTACTGTAAAACACAAGCTTAGAGATGATCAAGTTGTCTACATTATGCTACTACATCTGAAGAGTTCCAGACTGTCAGGTGGAAAGATGTTAAAAGCATGTCAGACAATTGCATGGTTGGATTCCTTTAGTGATAATCACTTCCTGAAGTAGAAAGATTGACTGTGTGATCCTTGGAGGCTATTTCCTCCTCAGTGAAGATGGAAAAGCCTGCAGACTTGACAAGGCTAATTTTGAGTAGGATTTCTGGCTGAAGACTGGGTGATCACAAAGCCAGTATTTCTAAAGTTTTGTGTTTTCATGATAATAGTCCTCAGGAATTCTACGTGTAAAAGGAGAAAGCCACTGCAAGTAAGAGAGGCAAATGAATACTAGTGGCAATTTTGGATGTGTCTAACATCTCAATAATATTGAAAAATCCTTTTCTGTTTGATTCTAAAGGGATAAAAACTGTATAAGGTTTTGGAGCACACACTGCACATGTTATTAAACATATGGACCCAAAGTTTCACTTTGTATTTTAGAAAGTATTTTAAAAATAGCAATGTATCTTACCACAGGCCATAACTTTAAGTGTTCAAAATTAAGGAAACCTAAATTCAGTGTCCCCATAAGTATCATGGATAGGCAGACCCCTGAAAGAGAGAGGCAGATCCAGGGAAAGTGGCTTGATTTATCCTAAACCAGAAATGGGTTTTTGATGGAATAAATAAAAAAGTATTTTTGCCCCTAGTGGGGCACACACACTTAGAAGAATAATCCATATTCCTGTAATAAGTACATATGTTTGAAGATGACCTAAGATTTTCAGCTACACATTTTTTTATAATTTTTTTTATTTTCAAAGTGCATAAAAGCATATATTGACACAAATATATGTATCATTATTATAATTCTTCTATTCCCCCCCCACTTCTGTATATCAAATGTTTCCAGTTGAATCTATCTTCCCTTTATACATCTTATCAAATACCAACATAATCCACATACATTTACAGATTTAGGCACAGCATTACCCTTTTCCATTCTCTTTCAAAATTTTGAACCGTTTTGTTCTTAAGGAAGTTAGCTAATTTTTCCGTCTCTACCAAATCTAACATTTTTATTTTCCATTCATCTAATTATCAGTTTTATCTTTCCAATGTTGTGCATATGTCAGCCGTGCTGCTGTGATCAAATACAATAATATCTTCTGTTGTTTTCTAATCTCCCGGTTCTGGCCTAATATATTCAATAAACAAAATTCTGGTACCATTTCAAAATTAACTTTGGAATTTTTTTGAATTTCATCATGAATTCCCTTCTAAAATTTCTTAGCCTTAGAACAAGTCCACCACATATGAAAAAAAGTCCCCACCTTTTCCCCACATTTCCAGCACTTCGTATCTCTGGTTTTGGTTATTTTTTGAAGTCTTTCTGGAGTCATATACCACCTATGTAACATTTTATAATATTTTCTCTAAAATTTAAATTTGGAGTGAATTTTATGTCCATTTTCCATACTTCTTCCCATGCCTCTAACTCGACTGGATGACCTATATTTTGGGCCACTTAATCAATGACTCTTATTGACTCAGATTCAAAGTCCCTTTTTAATAATAATTTGTAAAGCTTCAAGCTACAAAATATTTTAAAAGCAATGACTCAGGAGCTCTGATCACACTGTCTCAGCTGTTTTGCATGAAAAATGATCTTAAAATGAACTAGTAACTCTTTTGCTCATGCAAACTTCAAGAGATCAGAAAAAAATAGCCAGAAAAAAAAATGTAATGTTAGGATGTTGTGTTAAGTAATTTATCTTACTTCACAAACAATCTTTGTCAACACCTAACTTTCACAGAGAAAAAGGAAAAGGGGCGAGTCAGTGGAGTGGAGTGATTTGAGTGTTGGGTTAGGACTCAGGATGACCAAGGTTTGAATATACACTCAGCCATGGAAATCCAATGGGTGACCCTGGTCAAGTCACACTCTCTCTTACAGGAATGCATTGGCAGATCTGCTCTGAACAAATAATTTCAAGGAAATTCTATGATAAGGTGGCCATAAACTGATTGACTTGAAGACAACAGCAACAGTATGGGAAAAGGATGTTGCCCTGCAAGTTTTTTACCTTCTGGAGACAAGAATTACTCAATATCCATGTATAGGAACAGGAACAGGAGAGGTTGCCTAGCTTATAATACAGATTTTGTAACAGATGATGGCTGTGATCCAACATCCCCTCAGTGAGTGCAAATATTGCATGTGGAGATATGTTGCATCATCACTAAACAACTCCCATGCAAATACAACATTACACAACACATGTCCATGACTAGGTGCCATTGACTAATGTACAACACTGCAATATGTACAACTCTGCTTCTGCCACTGTCAGCAGAATACTTCTGTTGAGCTTTGATGAATAATTTGCCACACATTCAGAGTGAGATGTACACATGCCTATTTCACTAACAGAATGCCAGCTATTAAAACACTACAGATATGACGGGGAAGTTGTAAGACAACATCTCTGTGCAAAGATGATGCCTGACAGGAAGAGGTATGGAAAAGAAAGAGCACACAGCACATAAACTATAGTTTATGAAACTTTGCGCTATTCTCTGAATGCAGCTCCTGTGAGATGTTCAAATAAGGAATCTTGCACACTATCTGTATATATTTTGCTTTCATTTAAAACTAGATGTTAGTAATAAAGTGGTAGACTATTTCTGGGACTTCACATACAATAAATAAGTGTCTGCATTCCTCGGTATTAGCATGATTTCTAGTATAAGCATTAGGAGAGAGCATGACTAGAAAGGAACCTAAGGGGGCCATTTTTAGCCTAACTTTCCAAAAATCTTTTGAGAACAGCCTAATTTAGATTGGGTAAGCAAGATAGAGTGGTAGTCTGCTTCAGCACAGAAAGATGAAAGGAAACCATCCTCTCCAAAGCAAACAAACAAGAAACAGGTGGGGTGGGGGAAATCCAAGTACTTTGTTCTATACTACATGTCAGTCACTATGGGTCTGGGTAAAAAATTCTGAGTTCCCTGTTTGGAACAACTCTGTTTTTTTCAGTGGAATGGATTCATTTATTAAAAAGCATCCTAGTTATAAGACACAGTAAGCCAGTGATCTACAGGAATTATTTCTATTTGCAGGAGGAAAAGCTAAACTACCCAGAGCTTTATTCCATGGTCTGTTCATTATGTTGTTTGAACCTAAGAGCTGCTATCCCTTGGTTTTCTTCCCCCTTTCCTAAAAAACTAGAGACAGAATCACAAAACTATAGACTCTTTCTTTGGATTGTTGAAGAGAAACAAATCAGACTGACAGCTGCACCTAGCTGACACAATACGCAAGCTAGAGACTCAAATTCCATGGTGTTTTCAGCTACTCCCACTGGAAGTGGGAATGATTGTAACTGATAATCCACAGTATTCACATTTCCCTGACTGATTCTATCATGTCAACTAGACCACTAACTAAAAGAAAAATTTATGTTGAAACTAAAGGAGTAAATAAATGAAAAAAAAATAAACCAACGCTATAGCATTTATTAATATAGAGCTCTGTTGAGTCTTACAAAGTATGAGAAGTTTCTTGTGTCTTCTATGACATAGTGATCTAAACATCATTTGGCAATTTGTTTATTTATTTGGGCTGCATCATTAGGAACATTCTAGAACTGTTATGTAAGTGTTTTACAGTAGCCCCTCCTCCCCTGGTCCATGTGACCAGCCCAACTGCCCCTCCACCTCTCAGTTCCTTGGACCCCAAAGCTGCAGTCAAAGAACTAAAGAGGGTATATGATACACAATGGGGAGGATGGGTGGGTGTTGCAAGAGTTAGTACTAAGAAAGTAAGCAAGTAGTAAGAAAAAGTGATACAGCTCACCAACAGTTCCTTTGATGCTGCTGCTGTAGCATATGAAAAGGAACTGAAGGTCTGAGCTGCAGTCAGCCTAGTCACCAAGTAAAAAGGTAAAACAGTATAATTACCTGCATCTTCATAGAAAGGACTAAATTTCCTTTTATAAATGGTCAAAGCATCATGTGACCCAAACTAGTTGGGGAGCTCTCAAGTGACTACACGACATATAGGGCCTCCTTTGATGCTGCAATGTAAACTGAAGATTTAATGCAAGGGTGAGCAGCTGCCAGGGTTTAGGTGCTGCATTGCCCCCCCATGTGACCTCAGCATGCTGTACCTGTGCCATCTCTCCCATCCTACAAAGGATGCTATTTTGTTTCATCCCACTGTTTAAGGCTCAGAGGAAGCCTTTTCTCAATTGGGAAGTAAGTTGACGTTGCCCTCTACTTTACTTCCTGGGGGAGGAAAAACCCTCTCTTTGAGTGGGGAGAGGCATGGCATAAATGCTCCCACATCCTTTAGTATTAACCTTGATTCTTCATCCCATCATTAAGGTTGTTTGTTCAGTGCTGAGAAGACTGGAGAATTGCCTTTGGTTTCAACAACTTGATACATGCAGACAGTGAAAATTTCTGAACAGCAGTATGTGAAAGATGCAACATACACTGAGTTACAAAGAAAGGAAGGCTGAATTTTAAAGCTCAGTTGGAAACCTTTATTTTCAGTTACTTTTCTTTTTTCTTTCTGATGCAACTGAATTTCACAGGAAGAAAAGCTCAATGGGCCGGAGCCCTAGGAGTAGAAAGAACTGGGACTCCTCAAAAACACACATTAGTGCACAGAGATCAGAAAAACATACAGCACTACAGCTGCAATTCTTGGCTACAGCTGGGAATTCTGAACTCCCACATTGCACAGTTAATGTAAGAAAAAAATGCAGCAAAAGGGGATAGATACAGGGCAGAATCAAATTCATATCACCAGCCTAGAAGACTCTGACATGTGAGAAGGTCAAGTTGGTTGTAAGCTAAATTATCACTGAAAAACATTTAGCAAAAGGCATTTTGCATCTTCCTATGACTTCACACAATTTAAACTTATTAAGCAAACACCCAAGCTGAAACTGCTATATTGTGATATTAATTTTTTTATTTTCTGTATTTTCATTGCCTAATCAAATATATATATATATACATGTTTGGGAAAAGTGTACACATTTTACAAAAGTTGCTACAAAAAGTTATATACTTAAACCCAGCCAAAACATGTAACAAATTCACATCTAACCTTGCAAAACATAGTTTGTAAGTGGAAATCTTCCAAATTCTCTCCTGTCTTGAAGTGTTACGAACAAGTATAAGCCATAGCTTAATTAACCCTCAACCAGTCAAATGGGACATTTCAGAACACCAGAGTCATGTTTGGTTGCTTAATTAATAAGGAAGCCGATTTAGAAGATAAGCATTTTATTACATGGTTATGTGAAGAGTTGTAAACCATAGCCCCATCTTTCTGGCACCTACCATATATAGTTCTTTTTTTAACAAACAAACAAACAAACAAACAGTTGGGACAAAAACTGTCCCAACATATTCACTAAATGTTGTGATTAAGTTACTTTTTTTAAAATCTAAGCCAATATGTAACATACAGAAACAAAAAAAATGTTCCATGATATTTTGCAACTGAAGCCTGATACAAAGAAGTTGGTATGAATATTCAGATGAGAAACAGGCCATTCTTAGAGAATAACTGGAAGACAAATGTAATCTGAAACTACACTATCTGCTTAAACAAACCTATTGTTTTCTAATATAGCCAAGCGTCTTTACAGACTTTAAATTATTTTGCTGTGTTCTGGACGGTGTGCATAGTGAATATGGCTCTAAATCTGAGGTGGTTGGGTGAAATCAGTTTGGACTGACAGAAGCAGAGTTGGGGAAAAGCAGCAACTTGGTATGTCTGGCCACAGTTGTTCTTATGTTTCTTGTTCTGCAATCTGAAACTGTAGTGAAATGAAAATGTACTTCAGAGAAAACTGTGAAATCACCTTTTAAAGGTAACTGAGAGTGTGATGACTTCACATGTGAAGATGAAGAGCCTAGGTAACCCACTGAAAGCTGATCAGAACCTGAAGACAATATTCCTTCAAAATATTTGTCATTTCCATTTTTATCCGCAAAACAACTCTGATGGTACCTAGCATAACCTTTCCCTTCAGAAATGTTGTAAGTCTCTTCCCAGTGACAACGACTGTTATTTTAATACATCTATAATGGTTGTTATTGCCTACCAAATCAGTATGGGTAAAGCAAATTCCATTTTTAAAACTCACAAAGTCTAAGGGGTGTTCTTGTAGAAAAAAACTGAATAAAAGCTGCAGCATTCTCTATCAAAAACCAAAGTGACAAAGGTTTAAACTGTAAAGTGTTTTTTAAAAGTGTGGGTAATTGGCCTTACACTTTGTTGTGTGGTTCCCTCACTCTCTTTCATGTGCATACGCATGCACATCTGGCCAGGGACTTAGTATCAGTGGCAATCATCCCCTAAACTGGATACAGACATATTCCAGTTAATACTGACTTTCCTGATCTTCCTGTTTTCTGCTGCCAGAAAAACACAACCATGACTTTTTGTGAAAATATGAAAGTCACTTCTGATATATTCCTTCTCCATCTCTCACCAAAGCACTGTGATTAAAATTTCATAGGACAGCCCTAGTAACGTTATTCTCTGAATGGAAGGCAGAATTGTTAATCACAAAACAATATCCCATCTCCTATCTTCCCTTGGCAGTGGCATTCCATTTTATGGAGAGCTTGAAGGCAAATATATCTAGTTTTGCAGAAACATTCCCTATTTCTCCCTGTTCCAGTGTAGGGAATCCATGTAGGGAACATGAGGGAATTACAGAGGGTCGCTTAAGACTGACAGCGTACACATGTACTACTTGCACGCACCGCTCAGTTAGCTTGCCTTGCAGTTGGCTGGTAGAATTTCTGTGATAAAAACGAACATTTTTCCAAAATATTTTATTTTTATTCCAGACCATACCAATTTTGACAAATGATGTTCTATTTAAATAATGGCAAATTGAAATTTATATGGCAAGGACAGAAATCAGGAGTAAAATTTAAACTCTTACAGGATGATAAATGGAGAGGAGGACTAGGATTGCCAGATTTGAGATAGTACTTTTCAGCATGTTGTTTGGGCTAGCTGAAAAACTGGATTTTGTTTGAAAGAGGTTATTGGAATTAGAAGGCGATGAATTGAGGTTTGGGTGGCATGGCTATCTTATTATGATAATGTTAAAGTGAACACACAGTTTAACAGTCATTACATTAGAAAAATATTGTTAATATGGAACAGATATAAACCAGGATTGTGCCCTAAACACCCCAATGGGTGTCATCACCACAAGTTTTTTATATAAAGGATACAACAGCAAAAGAAATTTGGGCAAGGTATCCCAATTTGTTGGAATATGATCAAAAGTACCGCAAAGTTAAATCAACTGAAGAACTAACCTTCTGAAGGGTTTTTTCAATGGTTCTCATGTAGAGAACCATTGTATTTACCCAGTGTTGCCTGGGATTTTATTTTCTTATAGGTAATATTTGTTAGAAATACTTTTAAGAATTACCTTACCTTACCTAACTTTAGGAGTCAGATGCGGTTAAAATATACAGATTTGAGATCCTGTGTCTTTAATTCCCCAAACTGCCTTGTCCAGTACTTGTAACTTTTGCCCATATTCCCCAATCCAATCTGTATTCAGACTTATTAACATACAGAGTTTGGGTTCCTGGGGGAATACACTGCCCTCCTTCTTGCTGCTTGGCCTTATCTCTATAGCAACCAGCCTGAGCTCTCTGGCTTTCAATTCTAAAGGACCCTCCCTCAACTGCAAACCCCAGGATTCCACAGAATCTTCACAGCCAGCCAATCATATGAGGTCTTCTTGTCTCACACAGCCAATCATATGAGGTCTTCGCCTGCCAGACACAAACAGGCAAACTCACAGAGTCACAGACAAATGTTGACTTTTACATAGTAGATTAGTGGGGAGATATAATGTGGATAAGTATTATTTTGATTTGACGAAATATGAGTTTCAGAAGCAGTTGTGCCCAGACAAGGAACATTTGATTGGTAAGAGGTACCATATAAACTTTTGTTAAAATCAGAGCTGGAAGAGATGGTCAAAATTGCATGATTAGATGAGTACAAAATATTGGACAAAATTGTATGATTAGATGGGCACAAAATATTGCACATATCATTCAGTGGGATCATTGGGAAAAAGGAGTCAGAAGGAATTAATTCATTTACTTTATGCTAGGATCTTAAAGAAAATTACAAAATGATGTACTAATGGTATTTGACACCAGAAAATTTGGAAATGTGAGCAACAAGTGGGAATCTTTTATCACATGTGGTGGACTTCGGAGAAGGTCAAAAAATTCTGGAATCATATACATGTTATGGTGTGTAAAATTTTGAAACTGGAAGTAAAACATATTCTGGAAACGTACTTGTTGAGTTTAATGGAAGAGAGGCTGAAGAAAAAGTATGGCAAGATATTACAATATCTGATCAATGCAACCCAATTGCTATATGCACAGAAATTAAAGAATATAGAATCCAATGAAAGAAGAAGGGCTGATAAAATTGCTGGACTTGAGACGGATAGACAATATTGATTAAGTAAAAATCTATAACGTCTTTTGTGAAAGACAGAGAACACTCTGATAAACTTTGCAAGATAGCTATCTTGTGCTGGCAGCCTGCCAAGATTTCCCAGTTGTAGAATCAGGCTGTTAGCAGGAGCTAGCAGACAAGAGTGTTTTTTGGTCAGTCTGGGTACTTAGCAAGCTTACAGTAACCGAGTCCAAAGTTACTGAGAGTCCAGGGAGAGGGTGTCCAAGGGCAGAACCTGTAGTCCAGGCAAAGGTCCCAGGTTCAAGGAATGGGAGCAAGGAATACAGGAGTTAGCAAGGCCATTACCTCTGATGGAATCAACAGGCTCCAACAGCTTCCTCCTATTCTGGCCTCTTGTTATAAAGTCTCAGCGTCCTATCCAGCTGGGGCCTAACTAACCAATCCTTCTTATATAAACACTGCCAAAACCCTTTTCCACCTGCACCGGCAGCCATTAAATACTGTTCTTCTCATGTTTCTAGGGCGTGGCTGTCAGAAAGGGTCCTGTCTGGGTTCTGGGGTAGGGTCATGACACCTCAGTATTTAGAAAAGTATTTTTTTAAGGTAATGTAAGATAAAATTTAAGTTAGGAAAGCTGGAGCCTTTAAAGTATGTTTATCATTTTCTCTTTTCTTTATTTAATTTAGTTTATATTTAGTGTATAGGATGACTTTTTATTTTTCTCTTGTGAGGCATATGATGTTTATCTTTATTTGTGCCCAATTTGTTGCAACCTTTTCTGTTATGTCTGTTTCTTTTACTTTGTTGTTGCTTAGTTTGTTTATAAGTGTTTTAATAAAACATTTAATTAAAAAGTCCCTTAGTTGGCTTTGGCGTCTTCCCATCTTCGAACTTGCTTTAAAAGCAGCATGCCTGCATGAGCAATTACAAGTGAGTGTTGCAGGTGAAACGAACTGGCCAAAGAGCAGATCCCTCATCAAATTAACAGAACAGATCTGTGATTTATAAGCATCAAAAGAGCACAATGTCAAAAAACGAGTTGACAAAAAGGGAGAGACACCTGTATTTGTGGTGCAGGAATCCTAAATCTATTTACATCAGCCTAATTCAGTTTAGGATTTTTATGAATCCAATATGTGCCCCAGTTCTTATGGTTCCTGAGGACAAATCTCTCTATGGCTGTCTTCCCCACCCTGGATCCCTCCAGATGTCTGAACTACAATTTCCACTCCCCAATCATTGCCTGTACTGGCTTAGGAGGCCAAAGCATACAAAGAACCAAAAGTGTAAAAAAAAAATTTTTTTTTGGCAAACAATGCTGAGTTTCGTGTCCTTCATACTCTGACTTTAAACTAGTAACTACACAAACTTATCACAGTAGGTATAAACTGCTACATGTTCTAGCAGTACAAATCTCATCACCATACTGTTCATCACCTGCTGGACAGCACTTTGTAGCTATGGGAGCAGCAGAGAATAAATACTTTTCCATCTAATACAACCGTAATGTCATCAAACAGACAATTTTAATCTAAATCCAATACATGGCAACCAGTCTGCCATACTTGTTTTCTGTTGTGCTTGAAAGTTAAGCTTTCATGATTTGTAGAACAATACAAAGGCTGAAACTGGCAAATGAAGATTTGAAAGCTTGGCAAAATTGGAGATTTTCATTTTAATTTATCTGTTTTGCCTTCCATTTTAAGTGTTCACCTGCTGACCAGATCCTAGGGAGGTTATCATCAGAAGGCAACCCTTACCTTCTAAAAAACTGACATAAAGGCATAAATTGATGAAGGCAAGTTAACAGTGAAAGATGTATTAACAAAAACATATTACCACACTCCTGCTCCCTAGGTCAGTCAGAGAAGCAAGTAAAAATAGGATATTTTCCCATCAAGAAGATTTTTCTCACTCTATGAAAGATCATTAATAACTAAAGCCTCAGTTTTCCATATCTCACAAGGTCAGAAAAAATCTCTGTTTTAACATATACAAGACCTTCTGGTTTAGATAATGCTTTCTGTGTATGATGTAGTATAAGTGGTTCCCAATCTTATTGATGTGAACCCTCTGATTTCTACCAAACACCACACTTTTCCATTCTTGATTGATTTTAAAACTTTATTGTATTCATATATCTGATGCATTTGGGGAACACTGGAACAGACACGTAAGAACTTATTTCATTTTACTGAAATAATGAAATTAACAAAAATAATGCTATATTTGAAACAAAACATTCAAAATATTGATATAAAGCTGAAGGACAATAAACAGGGTTTTTTCCTCAAAACCTCAAGCTTCCCTTTGAACACACATATTTGAGTTGACAATGGCATAGGGATATAAGGAAATGAACTAAAGGTTTAAGTAAGAAGCTATCTGACACAATGTTCTCATTTTGTAGGAAAAGAAAGGAACTCCACTTGGAAGTCCACTTGGCCACATGGGAGCACCCTGTTGACCCTTTGTGAGCCACAGACATCACAAATTGGACATTGCCTGACAGGTTGAACATGGGTGAAGTCTGAGGGTAGCAGTTAGCCTAAGGGTAACCATATTTGGGTGGAAAACACTGTTGTGCCACACAGAAAGGAGATCCAGGTGCTCCAGAAAGCTGCCCAAGTTGACATCAGATAGCCTAAGGAGTATGGAGAACCATGGTCAACAGGGCCACTTAGTGGGGATGAGAATGTTTGCATTATCCTCCTCAGTATTTGTGACGACCCTTGTGAGAAGAGGAAACAGAGGACAGGCACATAGCAGAGATCTGTCCCATGAAAAAAGTG
Organism: Ctenosaura bakeri; assembly: GCA_948474755.1. Taxonomy (NCBI): domain Eukaryota; kingdom Metazoa; phylum Chordata; class Lepidosauria; order Squamata; family Iguanidae; genus Ctenosaura; species Ctenosaura bakeri. The sequence continues at coordinate 123,495 of CAOLHI010001065.1, forward strand.
CATCTTCCAGAAAGTCCAAGCTTTGCTGGCCCCTGCTGCAGAACTGAGCACACTGGACATTCACTGGGGATGCAAAGAGATCTGTTTTGGTGTTCCTTAACAGAGGAGGCAACGGAAGAGGGCTGAATCCATCTTCCACTCATGGGCGAATGAGGTCATTCTGGTGAGCTCACTGGCTAGATGTTGTCAATGCCTGGGAGATGCATCATGAAGAGGAATATGTCCCTGCATATGCATCAATCCCAGATCTGAAAGATAAACTGAAGGAGTGTGTAGGGATGTGGGCTTCCTTTCTTGTTGCAGTAAAAGGCTACATGTATGTTATCTGTAGCCAGCTGGATGGTCCTCGGCTGAAGGAGTCTCTGGAATTTATGTTCCACACTGCAAGCAATTCAAAGACACTGACATGACACAACTTCTCAGTGTCAGACCACTGGCTGGTGACTGGCAAGTCCAGGGTGTAGGTACCCCAATCCCTTAATCATAGACATATCTATAATGAAGACCAAAGGAGTAAAGATAGGTGAAGGACATGCCTCTCATGGTTAGTTAGTTCACCAGCAGAGGGTGTGAAGAACTGAGTGAGGTACCAAGAGGAACATGCTTAGATCGTTCTGCTTGGGATTGAAGTGATCCAGAAACCACTTCTGAAGAGGTCTCATCCAGTTTCAGATGAAGAGAACAGCGATAGTAGTTGCCACCTTGAGGCCGTGCTGAGCCTGAATGGATCTGGTCTTGGCACAGCAATTCCTTAAAGGCTTTTGCACCAAGACTTTTAGGCGGAACACTCTGTCCTGGGGTAGAAACACTCTGGGCTCTATCAGGTCAAGCAGTGCCACTATAAACTAAATACACCCAAGATAGATGTAGTGAAAACCTATCCCAATTTATTATGGAGCCCAAGTCCCGATGAAATGTCTCTGCAAAGTGGACATCTTGAAGGGCCTGGCGGAAAGAATGGGAGATTATGAGTCAACCGTTTAAGTATGGGAAGACATTTTCTTGGCAGGAAAGCAATATTTTTTCTTACCATAAGAATGTTAAGAAGAGAAGTAGTCTTGAGAAGGAGTTCTGGAGTGCTGACAAGGTAGAGAACATGAAATCCTTTTAGGAGGGAATGGCTTGAACCAGTACAGCTTAGCTTTAGCCTGTTGAGCAGGCTGTGAATGAAGATCATGCTTCTTAGACATCTATCTCATTTTTTGGTTGTGCTCCAGCTTCTCATCCATGACAGAATCAAACAACACCTGTTCATCAAACAGAATGACCCTGTATCATGGGTTAGAGTTGCACAATGTAGCCAGGCACATCTATAAAGAGTGATGACATTAGCTATGGCCTACACACTACTCTGTTGCATGCTTTACCGTAGTAATCTCTTGAGCTGCCAAATTATGTACTTCAGCATGGAAAAACAGAGCCACCTTTCTTATCATCGCCCAAGAGGCATTCCATTAGAGGGGCAACCTATTCCCAAAGGAACTGTTGATAACCCCACCTCCCCACAGGCCTAGTAATCTGGTATTCTGAGGGAGAGAGCTGCCATGGAATATGTCTTGTTGGCTATGGCATAGATCTTGTGCTGTTAATCATTTGCTGGAGAGATATGGGCCTTCTTGTAAGACACGGATTGTGCTGCTTCAATCATAATTGAATTTGGCTCAGGGTGCTTAAAAAGCACACTGCAGTCTTCTTCTTGCACTCAGTGCAAATTTTCAGTCCTTGAGGTGGAAGGAACCAAGGCCAGGGTCTTCCATGAGTAACTCATTCCAAAGTGCCAAAAGCATAAGCGTAGCTGTTAGAGCATTCTGAAGTTTGATTCACTTAAGGACTTGTTCTTCAAGAGGCAGACTGGGTATCTTAACTTACAGATCTAGGGTCTCAGCCATTTTGGAGAGCTGCTCCACAAAGGTACCAAGGTCATCAGAACAGGAGATGGGATTTTGGTCTCCCACCAGTGGGTTGAGGGAGGAGAGAGAGAGATCCTCCAAAGACAAATAACGTGAACCTACTCCAATGATGACTCAGAAGAGGAATTCCTATCGGCTTTTTTAAGATGTGGTACAACAAGGTGCTGAGCAGAAGTGATCGTATACCAGGTGGAGATGAGGAAGGCTGCAGAGTTTGTATGGTGAAGATTGGTAGCCTGGTAACAGCATCCCCAGCTGGCAGAGGGGACTACACAGGTGCTCTTGGCAGAAACGGAGGTCTAGAAAAAGTAACCTCTGGACCTCTTAACTCAGAGGTATGGAGAGCAAGACATGGACTGCAGTGAGGGGTAATGGTCTGCACAGTGGTCGTCATGAGTCAAGCAGTAATCACAGTATGGGTTCCAATGATAATGGTATGAGTGATGCAAATACATTAGGTATCTGTCCCAACAACAGGGTGAAGAACAAGAATGGTCCCCATGATAATGACAGTGTCTCGGGACCCTGCAACAGAAAGAAGGAGAATGTCAGGATCAGCAATCCTTCTGGGACTGAAACCTGCTCTACTATTTAGATGGGGCAGGAGTTTCCCTGTCAGTTTTGATGTATTCCAATACCTCAGGAACTGATGTTCTCAGTGTCAAAGCCAGGGCCCAGGAGTGAATAAATGCCAGACTTCAGGAAAAGGAAGATTTCTCAAGAATCTCCTACTCTTGAGTAAGAACTGACAACCTGGATTTGTCAGACTAAGTATCCGAATCTCTAGCAATTCTTTCCAAGATTAGATTGGGAGATGAGGATGAGACACTGGGCAGGTGATAATGCGACACAAGAATGGGTGGGGCTCCTGAGTAGAAGTACCAGACATAATAAAATTTTGGAAGCGGGGCTCAGAGGTTGTTCCCTATCCTCCTCCTCCTTGCACTCTGTCAAAGTTGAAGAGGATGGATGTTTTTCTTTTTGCAGTTGTTTCTATAGGGACCTGCCCAGCATAAGCAGAACATCCTGGATTTTTGAACCCTGGAAAAGGGCTTAATAGCCACCATCACTATTGGAACCAATAGATCTGATTTGTCCCCTGAAGAGGTTTGAAGAGGGGCAGAAAGAGTGGCTCACTGAACTCTCCAGCTGTTGCTTCATGGCTAAAGATGGGCATGAGCAGATGGCCATCAAAGCAGTTTAGTCTGAGCTACAAGGTCCACAGGCTGGAAGGTTCATTCCCACTGAAAAGCTTCAAAATGGGAAGCTCTGCTACACCTTGCTTGCTGTGTAAAGAACTGGTAAAATGGGCATGAGTCAACTGGTGACAAAACAAGCACAAGTCAACTGGTCTTCACTCAGACAGAGCAGACAATACATGGACCTTCAGAGAACAGAACATTTGCCCCACACTCAAGACATTTCTTGAAGTAACTCTTTGGGCACTATAAGTCCCTGGAGAGTGAAAAGATGAACTGATGAAAGCCAAAAACAACGAGACTTTCTAATGATCCTACCATGATGGCAGATCAAAAGTAACTAGGTTTCAGATTACGTGGATTATATGTATGTGGGTGAAGGAGTGGCATTACTTTCAAAACACAGCTCTACATGTTTCTGAAGATGCAGAATGACCCATATGTGTGAAGATTCAGAATGACCCATATATGTGAGTCAGAAAGACCACAAAAAGAAGCTGAAATAATAACAACAGTAACAGGAAGCCAGCACGGTGTAGTGTCAGACTAGGACTCCATGAGACCAGGGTTTGAGTACATGCTGTAAATCCAGTGGATGAGCTTGAACAAGCCATACTCTTGCCACTCTCAGAGAAAGGCAACAACAAGCCCCCTCTGAATAAAACTTGCCAAGACATTCATTCCATCATAGAGTCTCCTTAGGGTTGTTGTGAGTCAGAAATGACTTGAAGGCACAAAACAACAAATGCATACATAAATTTAGTAATATCCACAGAGTGGACTCCATAGATGATGTTAGGGCAGGGGCACACTCATAGATTAGGACAATCTTTGAGATAAAGTGGTTAGCTTTCAAGGTGGCACAAGTACCTTACTTTTGCTAATAACTTACCTTACGTGAATTACCTTATGTGAAACTGCCTTTCAGAAGCATGAAGGTGCAGAAGCACAGTTAAGTATAAACCACTAATGAAATACTTTAAAACTGGAGAATAACAGCAAGGGACTTTCCTTAGTTTATAGCCTAAGGAACAAAGGAGGAAATTCCCTGAAGAAAGAGTAAGGATTAATTCTGGGAAACAGCAAGCTAGTCAAAGGGATGACATTTAACACACATTTCTAGTTGTGCATTTGTGAACTAACAGTACAGGACAAAACTGTACTAGAAGCTGTCAGCATTTACCCAGCAGTCACTGAAGTTATTGAGACTGTCATACTGCTGGAGAGGGACAGAGGCAGATGGAGGAGAGCTTTGCATTATGCTAAACTACTCTGGATTGTACTTTCATTCTAGTAATAACATGATGTCATATGGAATTCTAGTCACCACATTCACCCACTGATGTTTATTTGTGCAACTGAAACACTGAAAATGAAGATCCCCATGGCACCTATTCTTAAAAATAAGACAAAACCAAGTAGTGAAATAGGAACAAACTGAAATTAAAGGCAGCTAGAACAATATCCCTCATTAATCTAGTTTCATGGGCATTCTTACCATTGGTCTGCTTCTTGAAGTGACTTCCTTTAAAAGTGTGACAGCTAAAGAAAAAAGCAAAGTGCTGAATCAATTGATACTGGCGTTTCAATCACAACATCATCTGAATTAATATTCAGACAAGTCTCCATACAAACAGAGTCACTTGCTTTCTGGAAACCATATTACCATTAAGAAACAAAAACAAAAAACAAAAAAAACGGGCTGAGTTTCCAGCTACAAACAGAAACTTGCCCATGACACACATTTTATTTATTTATTACATATGTATGCCACCCTTCTCCCAGAGTGGGAGAATAGCTCCATCACAGAACTACCCTGCAAAGCACCTTCACTTCTTATCATCCTGATCATGGATTTCTTTTCCTTAAATCCCTACCTACCTTCTGTTTGTGTCCAGATCCAGCACTAACTCCCTGTTCTTGCTTTCAAAATCTCTCATGGCTTTATCACCCATCACCAAGGTCCCAACAAATCTTCATCCATGATCCTTGCTCTTTCAGCTCCACCAAACATAACTGTCTGGAGAGCTTCTGCTCCTTTTAATGATTCCATCCTTTCATGCTTGCAACCATCTCTGCAAAGCTTCCATGAACTCTCCTCTTACCTCTTCCACCTCCCTAGTCAAAGCTTTCCCCCCAATTTATCCTTTGGCATGTTGCATTAGATCTCATGGCCTACAATTCAGACTAAACACATGCAATTGAAATAATCATAACAGTCTTCCCCTGGTGTGCTGTTGTGCAATTTCAAGTTGTTTCTGATTTGTGCCAACCCTAAGGCAAACCTATCACAGGGTTTTTTTGAGAAGATTTGTTCAGAAGCGGTTTTCCTTTGCTTTCCATTGAGAGATGTTATGATGGAAGAGGAGTAACTGTTCTGGGGCATATTTTCAATCTGTGCCAGTTTGTTAAAAACAGAAAACTAAATTTGGTCATCAAAACAACCTCACACAGATTCAGCTCCTGATTTAACGGGCCACTAATAAAACATTTCTAAAACATTTTCAGTTGCAAAATAAATCTGGATTTAAGTTTAGACTAACCACTTCACCACAAGGTACAATGAATCTGCACTGGCAAGAAGGCAATCCAGTATAAATTCACCAGTTATGCTTCATTGTTTAGATTAACAGAAAGGGATAAAATATTAACTGACTATACTGCTGTGTAATAGTAACCAGTCAACTCATACTTTTCTTTCTTGCTACTCCAATGACAAATTTTGAACTGAGACAATTGTCTATTAAATATGAATACAACAAAATTTGTAAATATATTAAACTATCTGAAAACCCCAAATTATCAAAAACTAATACACAATCTAGTATTTCAAATATTGTTGTCCACTACTTAAACATAATAGCTTCAGGCTTCAATTCGACCTTAGTCTATATACAATGGAAGGTGTATATTTATTTCTATCTTACTTTAAAAGGAAAGGCTAAGTAATGCAAAAATTACATTACTGGATTTCAGAAAGAGAAATTACAAATATAAATCTCACAGTAACAATGAATATCTCTTTGTCTCAGCTTAATTTCTCACACAGAATCACCAGGTTATTGCAAAAATAAAAACAGGATAGTCCAAAGTCCATGCAAAGACAAGATACAAATCACAACACATCTGATAATCAGTGGAAAATATGAATTCAGTGATAAATTTAGAAGCCTACAGTCAAATTCACAAGAAAATTCAAAATGTATTCTGATATGATCACTTAGTTACCACTATCCTATTTGAGATTATTAACATATCTCTTTCAGAGTGAAGCCCACATTTGTCACAACATATGCATTCACTCCTAAATTAGTTTCAACACATTTCGTTTCTGATATACACAATATATACATTGTACTACATACTGCACTAAAAATCTTGGTAGATTCAGAATTCTGCCACAGATTTCACTACTACAAAGAATCCTGCAGCGTTTTTAAAGAGTAACAAGATTTATCTGGCACAAGTTTTGATGGAGTTCAGCCCACTTTACCACATGGACCAGAACATGAAAGCATGAATCTCATCAGTAACATCAGACACATGAAGTAGGCCATATCCACCAAACAGAACTTGTTACGACTTTAAGGTGCCACAAGACTCTTTGTTGTTCTTGCTGTTTTCTGCCTATCCTGTCCCCTAAATTTTGTTTACTACCTATGTATCATGCATACATGCACACATACATATTGGAACAGAAGATATTACCCTTTTGCTTTGAGAAAATAATCGCACTGAAATTAGTAATTAGCAGAATCATATATAAAGTAAACCAAGGCTGTAATGTTTGGTGGAATAATGAATCAAAATCCAATTCTCAGAATATTCTTTTCTAGCCTAGAATATTTTCTGCACATGCAAGGTTGTCATTCAAGCAGATTTTGTTGTTATTGTTAACTGTGTACTCTTGAACAGACCCTTGTTGAATCCTGTGAACTTAGTCACCAGATCTCTTGGACGAGCAGCCTTTTCTTTGAAGAGTATCATCACTATTTGGGGCAATTCTAAATTCTTTCTTTCAGGAATTTTACATGACCATTATATCCCCCATGCAAATCTAACACTCTCTCTTACTGCTGGTTGTTTGACTCAGAAGGAGAGGTTGAATTTCAAAGCAACTCTCTGAAGTCACTGAAAGTATGCTGCGGACTGAGAGCCGATGCAACCGAGCAAATTTCCCAAGAAGCAATAAAATAGGAAGGCATGTAACATAACGCTGTCACTGAAGATCCACCAACATTAAAGATGAGTTCTTGAAGAACCAACTAGTATTATTAGAATATTTGCCGAAAATATTCATAAGCATCAAGCTGAGTCAATTTGACCATATGCAACTGGTAAGATTACCACACCTAACTTTGGGGACAAACTGTTGGCATTACTCAAGAATTAATAGGATTACTTCAATACTATAAGTTTCAAAATTAACCTTAAAGTATTAAAATGATACCAAATAAAACAGCATGGTTAGGTATCACTGCCTCTTGTTATCTCTGTCAAGGAGGGTTGACCTTAAAAGCCCTAAATATACATTCTCATGCTTTTCAGATGACTAACACACCTGAAATTAAGTTTGTGAATGTTCAGGTAAGCAGGTAGAATGAACGTTTATGGTTTTAATAAGTATTTAAAAATACTGTAACCTCTGGGATTTTTAAAAATTTGCATACACAGAGTTCACTGAGATAAAGAGACTGATATCTGAAACATTTTAAATATTTATGGCCCCTCAAGGTTTCAGAAGTGTGCTAATGCCTAATATTAAATATAAAGATGAATGAATACTAGTAAGTGTCATTTTGAAGAGTAGCAAACAGAATATTTTTCTGACCATCAACCTATATTCTTTTTGAGTGCTCTATTTTGCACTCTAAAATAGATAACATGGGATCAAGGAAAATTATCTTCTAAATAAAATACAAAGTGGGATCCTACAGAACAGATAAACAAATTCTCAATCTCCACCATGGGAACTCTTGCCCAGATTTCCAACAAGAACTCTTGAAGCACTATTTGGGCTTCAGAAAGAAGGGAGAGAATGTTTCAGGAATGGGGGAATGATGACATCTTTTCCTTTTTCCATTATTCTAAAATTTGGAGAAAATTACATTATTAGCACTAAGGAGATCAGATATAAGGTTGGCTGCCAGGCCCAAACCCGAGTATTTCGTGACACAAAGTATGGAAAGGCTCCTGGACACTCTTCCACTTCTTTCTGTCCTGAAACATACCATATGATGCAGATAGGGAAGTTTTTAATTATAGGCCATTATCTGAATTGGTCATAGTGTTTGCAGAAGTGCTTCAGTAGGTACAAGTTGAAGGGGGAAATTCCCTTTTACCTCTGCAGTCCCTGATGTACTCTTACTCCCGTCCCCCGCAATTGTCCTAAGGATTTTTTCAAAAAATCCTCTGAAGGAGGTTTCCAGCACTGGAGAGGGGCAGAAGAAAAAAGATACCAATGGTTCTGTGGGCACTACATTTCAGGATATTGGGTTCAGACCATGGCTTATATCTTTTGAACATAAACACAACCTCCAGAATACCTTAAATATTTACGAGCTCAAACAGTCTAGTTATCTCCTGCATTTTCTAAGGTACCCTCAAGATCCACAGTAAGTGAATCTATTCCTACAAGTAAGATAGTTCTCATTATGTTGATTTACAAGCTGATACCTTTCTACATAGTTTGAGAGTTCCCAAATTTATCCGAAAAGTGACTTATTTTGGGATGAACACATTTCATTTACAAAATGATAGCCTTTAGACCACACAGGTTGTGTGTGTGCGTGTGGGCGCACACACAGTAGCACATAAAATATGCAGCTGGGCACAGCAGCTGGAAAACTGGAAGGGATAAACTGTTTACTAAGCTTTCAAAAAATAAGTGTTTCTTGGGCAAAATATTGGTGAAAAAAGGAGAAGCACATTTTTGGAAAAGTACTAATTCTGGCACTGCATGTTTGTGGAAACAGCAGAAATAGTCCTGTGATAATGGGGCTTCCCATTATCTAGACTTGGCTGAAGGGGGATACTTCCCTCTTCAGGTAAACCAAGGGTTAATGAGATCTTGGGGTTAGGTTACATTTTTATTGTGGGTCAGCCTCACAGGTCACGGGGGAGAATTGCCCAATCACGGGAAAAGAGGTGAGCATCTCTGAGATGCTTCGAGGGAGAAGTTATAAAAATCCTTGAGAGGCCATGTGGGAGACAGACAACAAAGGAACCTCCTGGAGATGGGATCTGTGCCAGTAGTAGGCTGCAGGCCTAGGCCTCGCCTCCTGGTCTCATTCCTTTCTTAGACCATCTAAGCCTGTGAACCCAAATGTGAGTAACTAGAATAAGGTAGTTAGTCGCGTTAGGGCTTTTTATTATTTTGGAAGTTGGCTGATCTTAAAGAATGTATCTGTTTTTATAAGAACAGGTTGCTTACCTGTAACTGTAGTTCTTCAAGTGGTCATCTGTGCCCTCACACACTAGGAGCTTTCGCGCATGCGCGGTAGCGTTCGGAAGATTCTAGAGCTTAGTAGCTTGGTGGGAACCCCTCCCCCATGCTGGTACTGCGCATGCTCCTCCCGCCGAGCAACGGTCGCTCCTCAGTTCTTTAGTCCGCCGTAGTAACACAGGAACCTGAAAAAGAGGGGAAGGCAGGGCGGCTGTGTGTGAGGGTACAGATGACCACTCGAAGAACTACAGTTACAGGTAAGCAACCTGTTCCTCTTCTTCTTCGTGGTCTCCATGCCTTCACACACTGTGTAGCTTACCGGTTGGATGGTGGGTCAGGTCCTATAGAACGGAAGCCAGAACCTCGCGTCCAAACCAAGCATCCCTGCGTGACCGGCAGTCAAGCCTGTAGTGGCACACGAAGGTTGATGGTTGAGACCAGGTCGCCACACGGCAGAGTTCATGGAGGTCAACACCTCTCAGGCGGGCTGCAGATGTTGCCACGGCCCTGGTGGAGTGGGCCCGGAGGAAGGCTGGCGGAGGCTTCCTGGCGAACTCATATGCCAGCTCAATAGTCTGTGCCACCCACTTGGAAAATCGCTGGGTGGATACCTTATGGCCCTTTCGTCGCCTGCCATGGCAGACGAACAGGTGTGGTGATTGTCTGAAAGGGGCAGTCCTGTCCCTGTAGAATTCCAAGGCCCGACGCACGTCCAGGGAGTGGAAGGACCGCTCCAATGGTGTCGTTGGGTTTGGGAAGAAGGAGGGTAGGATGATGTTCTGGCTGAGATGGAGGCCGCCAACGCAGTCCGGTGTAAGGTCCGTGTGCAGTCGACCGGTAGAAAAGCCCTGGCCGATATCAAGTCCAGAGTCGTGCCAATGAAGTCGAGCACCCTCGCTGGCTCGAGGTGGGACTTCTTCGGGTTGACCCGGAGGACAAGACGGGTCAAAAGTGTCAGAGTCTTTGAGTCGTAGAGTTTCTGTCTGCAGGATGCCACCAACAGCCAATCGTCCAAATACGGGTAGACAGAGACGCCCTTCGTCCGCAGGAAGGATACCACTGGGGCCATGCATTTGGTGAAGACCCTGGGCATGGTGGATAGTCCAAAGGGCAGCACCCTGTACTGGTAACAGGTGCTGTCGACCGTGAACCGTAGGTACCGTTTGTGCTGCGGGTGAATGGCGATATGAAAATAAGCGTCCTTGAGATCGATGGAGGCGAACCAGTCCCCTCGGTGAAGGAAAGGTAGGATTGAAGATAGCGTTACCATCTTGAACTTTTTGGGGCGGATGAAGTTGTTCACGCCCCTGAGGTCCAGGATGGGTTGCAAGGTCCCGTCCGCCTTCGGTACCGTGAAGTACCGGGAGAAGAAGCTGGTGTTGCTGGCTGAGGACGGGAGTTCCTCGATCGCTCCCTTTTGAAGAAGGGACTGGATCTCTTCCAGCAGGGACGGGCTGGCCGGGGTGGAAAGGAAGACACCTCGCGGTGGAATATCTTGAAATTCTATGGCGTAGCCAAGACGGACGATGGAAAGAACCCAAGAGTCCGTGGTGACGTGGTGCCACTCGGCGAGGTGTCTGGCCAGGGCCGGCTGATCTCGGAGGACTGCTGGCAGGCTGAATGTTGGTACTGGCGCTGACCTGCAAAAACCCTCAAAAATGGGACTTAGCCTCGGAAGATGACTTCTTAGACGACGAAGCCGGTTGACGTCTGAAGGGTCTTCGGGTGGAGGAGGCAGTCATCAAGGGTCTAGACTGACCAGAGTTGGTGGGCCTTTGCTGGTAAGAGGAGGCTGAGGACCTTCGCCAAGACTGGCGTGATCCGGAAGACCGACGGGCCTGGGACGGCTGCTGGATCCCAATCTTCTTGGCCGTTAGGCGGGCCTTGACGATGGAGTCCATCGTGTCGTCCATGGTGGAGTTGAAGAGCCCCTGGCCGTCAAAGGGGAGATCCTCAATCTGCCTCCAGATTGCCTCTTGGAGGCCAGATGACCGAAGCCATGTGTGCCGGCAGAGCGCAACCGAACCAACCATCACCCTCGAAGCAACCTCCATGGCATGCTTCAAGGATAGGATCTGTTGGCTGGAGATCGCCACGGCTTCATTGTAGAGGTGGCAGGCGGTCAGGTGGCTCTCCTCCGGGAGGCTGGTCAAGAGAGGGGCGAACTGGTCCAAGATCTTGCGCAGGTAATCAGGGAGGAGGCGGTGTAGAACCTCCTCCCGAAGGCGTCCAACTTTTGCCCTTCTCGATCCGGCGGCGTGGTGTGGGCCCTGTTGCCCCCTTTAACCTGGGCCGACTCCACAACGATGGAGTTCGGTACCAGGTGGCTGAAGAGGAAGTACGCCTTCTCCTTCTGCATCCGGTACAGGTGCTCCAGTCGAGGAGGAATTGGCTGGGCGGACGCTGGTTTGTCCCAGGGCTGCTTGATAGCCTTCAGCAGCTTTGGTAGGAGGGGAAGAGGTGCGGTAGCTGGCTGCCGGGTCTCTACCAACTCAAAAACCGGATCCTCCTCCTCTGGTTCCGGCTGCCGAGAGTTGCCGCCATTCGGAGGAGCATGGCGGAGAACTGTTGGACGTCCTACAGGCTCGCCAAATCCAAGTGGAGGCGATTCGTGCAAAGCTGGGGTCAGGTCCTCCGATTCAGTTCCTGACTTGTCAGGTTGAGAAGACGAGGACGGGGAGCGCTCGATAGACCTCGTCGGGGATCAATGGAGCCGTACCCACGGCGTTGCGGCTGGTTTCGTTGCCAGTCGCTGGAGTGGCAGAGGTCTTTGATACCGCAGAGGTGATAGGCACCACAGTGGAGCACATCCTCTTAGTTGCGTGGGACACCGTTGTCGCCGGAGCCGGCCGCGTCGAGGTGGATTCGACGGGGCGCGTGGCAGTGGCTGTGACCCTTGGAGGCGGGGAGATTGCACGGTACCGCGGCGACGGCTCTCTGGATCTCTGGTATCGTGGAGACGGAGACCTGCTGCAGGAGCGCTCACGTCTCCGGTCACCTCTGGACGGTGAACGGGACCGACGGTAGGGCACCCAGTGCCTGGCGTCATGATGGTACCGATCTCTATTTGATGGAGAATAAGATCGGTACTCCGCCAGGTACTCTCTCCATTCAGACTCCCGCAGGGACCTGGCGATGTGAGAGGCTGAGGTGTAACGGGAGTCAGTGGAGGGGTGTGGGTGAGGGTCGTCGCACATCTCTCGACGCCGGGGTGACGGTGGCCTAACTCTGTGTTCCGGAGAACGAGAGTAGCTCCTGTCCGAGGTCAATCGGCGCCTGGATGAAGGCCGGTGATGTTCCGTCACCTGTTCCCCTCAGTCCACCGAACCATGGTGACTCTGCAGGGGCTCTGCTGCCATGAGAACAGGTGGTTCCTCGGAGGGCAAGGCCTCCACGTCATGCTCCTCTTTGGATACCTCCAGGATTTCCTCCGGCTCCGACAGCTCCACGAGATCTTCAGGGAGCTGAGTTGGAGGTGGTGTAGGTGGGCGGGTCTCCTTGGGAGGAGAGTGCCTCTTCTCTTTTCTCTTCTTCTTCTTTTCTTTCTCCTTCTTGCTGTACAGGGCGGGGTGCTTCTTCTGAGCCGCGGTCAGTGGCTTCGATGACTTGGAGGCCTTCAACGCCGCGGGAGTCCCCTTCGATGTCCTAGCCACCATGCACAGTTTGGAGATCCGGGGAAGCGCGGAGATGGGCGTCCTCGGTGTCGGTACCGAGCCCGGTACTGACGAGGTGGACGGTACAGCAGCCGCCAATACTGTGGATGAAGAAGCCGCTCTTGAAGCCTTGGACATCGTTGCACATGGTGTTACCTCCCTAGCCCTGAGTGACTGTTCCCAAATGAACGACTTAAGTCGCGACGACCGGTTTCTTAGGGTTTGGGAGGTAAACTCACGGCAAATTGGGCAAGACCTGGTGTTATGGGTCTCACCCAAACAAAACAAACACTGCGAGTATTTGTCAGCGAGAGCGAATTTCTGCCCACAGGATGTGCACTTTTTGAAGAGTGCAGACATAGAACGGAGAAAGAAGAAAACGGAGGAAGTCGAGAAGTCGAAAAAAATGACAAAGAAGAGAGAAATAAGAAGCGGGTTACTGAAGTCCAGAGTCCAAAATCCAAGCCGAGGTCAGAAAACAAGCTAAAAAGTCCGAAAAGCCAAGCAAACAATCCGAAAAGCAATGGAACAAGCCAAGAACCTTCCGTTTATAACGGCGGACGAGAAAGAACTGAGGAGCGACCATTGCTCGGAGGGAGGAGCATGCACAGTACTGGCATGGGGGAGGGGTTCCTGCCAAGCTACTAAGCTCTAGAATCTTCCGAACGCTATCGCGCAAGCGCGAAAGCTCCTAGTGTGTGAAGGCACAGAGACCACGAAGAAGAACTACTTGTAACTTAAGCATATCTGGGGTGGGGAGCTTCCCATGTGTATTATTGTCCTGTTTACTTGCATGCCTTAAAATAAATGCTTTTCTGTAAAACCTCTGTTTCCTCTCCATTCCCACGCCATTCTTCGGCACATACTGGATAGAACTTCTCTCACTCAGAAGGTGAGGGGGAAGGGAAGGTCCTTAAGAGATTGTCAATCCACTGAGCAGAGTCCCACTGTACTGCTCAGATATTCAGAATTCAGTGGGTGGTGGCAGCAAGAGAGAATTAGTGAACACTGGGGAATTTCCTGCTCCTTTTCAAGGCTAGAAGTCAGGCTTGGGGGGCTGGAAATAAACTCAGTATGACAAGCCCTTGCACTGGTGTAAATGTTAATGAGTTGGGACTCCACTGGTGCATAAGCCATTGAACTGCACTGTTAGTTAATGAATGAAGGCAGAATCATACATGGAATTGTTACCATATAGTAGAGAAGAGTTACTACCCTTGATACAAGGTGTAAGCAAAGAGCAAATCATTGTTTGTGTTTGTTTGGCCTTTTTTTTTTTTAGTGTGGAATATCCAAAGGTCTAAAGGCACCAGCTCCTCTCTGATTTTGGAAGCTAAGCAACATCAGCTCTGGTTAGATGGGAGATTGCCAACAAATACCAGGTGCTGTAGGCTATATTTTGGAGGAAGGAACTGACAAAACCACCTTTGAGCCTTCCCTGCCTAAGCAAATCCTACGAGATTCATGGAGTAGCCATTAGTCAATAGGCACATGCATGCACAGGCACATGCGTGTGTGCACACATAGACACAGAGTTTACATTTCCTTTAATTTCTTGGATCTTGTTGAAGAGGTTCTACATTTTTTTTTTGTTGACTTTATCTATTCCTTTGCATTGATTATTATAATATACACAAGTAACTGAAGGCTTTCTCCATTTTGAAAGTAACCCTTTCAACATGCAGTGAGCAGAACTATACCCAATATTCTCAGTAGGATTTGTATAAAGGCATTATGATACTGGCTGGTTCATGGAATAAATCTGTTGTAGCTCCTTGTGATATGTACCCTAAAAGGGAAAGTGGCAGGTGTTTTAACCTTGAAATATTACATACAAACACAGATTTGAGCGGGAGTTTCAGACCAGGTTCATCATTTTCCTCTAGATATATATGAATCCTAGTACCTAAAATAGCTTATCTAATAAGCTGAAAGCTTAAGAGAATGCATCTGTATTGATAAGTGGAAACTGATAAGAATTTGTGGAGGGGAGGGGAAGATGAATGAGGCTACAAAACAATACACAACACAAAGGCTGCACTTAAGGTAAGATGTAAAAACAGTACTTCTAATTATGTGGAGGCCACAAAGAACAACAACAAACTACTATAAGAGGAGAAGACAAGAGTTCTACACAAAATACCATCTAGTGAAAATAAGCTGGATATAAGAAATAACTTTAAAGCAGTTGCAGTAAAACAAAAAGGCTGAGTTGTGACTTTGAAAGGATTTAACAAAGGCATTTCACTACCTTTCCATCTATTAGTACTGCCAATTTATATCAACTTAATGCAATGCACTGTCACCAATGGTTTGTTTACTTATCTCAGGAGAGCAAAACTGGCCGAAGTACTGTATTGGTCAAGAACCAATACAATAAAGCTCAATCAAGATAACAAAGAAATAATTACCAATACAATAAAGCTCAATCAAGATAACAAAGAAATAATTTAAGTGAATAATTCATCTGTCCAAGGGACCAGTGTTCATCCTGTACTAGAAGTGGTTGAGTTCCCTTTTAAGGAACAGCAGTTTCCGAGCACGACTTGGTCCATCTTTGTCATTGGAAATGCAACTTGCTCCTTTGGGACAGAATATTTTTTACCAACTTAAGCAGGAAACACAACTAGGAGCCTAAAGAGATGGAGACAGCTTGGATTATCCAGTCTCTGGTGTCCTCCAAATTAGACTACTTTAAAGCACTACATGCAGCACTGCCTTCAGACTGGTTTAGAAAACTTCAATTAGAGCAGAATGCAACTGACTACTAACCGGGATATAGTGTCAGAATATTACAGTTATGTTGTGCCAAGTATACTGTCTCCCAGTCTAGTTTTAGGTCTAATTTATTGTCGCACTTTCTATCTTTAAAATATTTTGTTACCCATCATGCTGGAGAAGAAGGAAGCACATGACCTGAGCATAGCTGACTGATTTTCACAGCATTACATCTGAACACAGCCATTATGTTCATTGGTATGAGACTCAGTCAACAGTTTAGTTTTAGGAGCTTTAGGTGGGTTAAATCTACTTTCCATTCACTACTGCCACAGTCCACCCAATTATGGAAAAACTTACCATGGGGTAATGTTATGTTTGCACCATCAATGATTGCTTGCGCTAGTTCATGGTCATTGTTCTCAAATGCATGTGCTGCAGCCTTCAGGGCATCCCAGATTTCTTTGCGGCCTTCAAAAGCAGGTGCTGTGTCCCAAAATTCATCTCTCTTGCTGCGCAGTTGTCCATCTGTCATCGGATAATCACTTTTCCATTTCGGTTTCTCCTTTTTCAAGGGCTGATTACGACCTAGTGCAACTGTGGAAAAATAAATGAGATACTGTAGTGAAGCAAACTTGCTAATTTCCCTAGCTGGTCTGTTCAAGTTCAAGTAAAGACTTTCGGTGATTTTTTGCCTGCAGCTCAAATGCCTGTTCAGTACCCTACATTTCACTCATACCAAAGGCTTCAATAATATTGGATAATTCCTAAATGCCCCTGTAAGCATCCTTGCAAATAATTTCACAAAAATTACCCATGCACAAATATCAGACAACTTGCCTTCACTTAGCTGTATTAGCAATTTATGGCCTAAAAGGAAAAAAATACTTTTATAAAGCTTCTAGACCTGATAATTTGGAAATGGTTGTTTTTTGCACCTGCTCATAATATTTCTCTGATCCTTCACAGTTATTTTGGTTTTTCATTATTTGTGCCATCTGTTACAGTCTAATTCATAATAGAAATGGTTTTGGCTTCCCATTGGCCCAGCAGCATAGTTAAGAGGCATATATTAAGTAAGAGTATCTCTATTGTTATAAGAGGCAAATCTGCATTTCAGTCTTCAGTTTCTTTCATTGCTATGGATGACAACAATAATAAGCTGAACAGTTCATCATGAAAAACTCTGAGGAACAATATCTTCACTTATCTTTTTCCCTTCTGCTTTTGGCCATTTAAATATTTAAAGCTAATATCTTAAAACAGAAATGGAAGTCTCAAAGGAACAGATTTTGAAAATAACGACAGCAAAGCACATGTATTTGATGTACATGAGATATTTAAAAACCACTTCATTTGAATTAGATCCAAAAAGATTTTACAGAATGGAACAGCCTGTAGATAGACTGTGTTCAAGATTAGCATTCTGAGGCTGTAGGCTCAATCAGGCCCCCTCTAACATTTCAGGCAACATGTGACTCCTCAAAAACGCTGTTCTCTGTGGGCCTGGTGAGATTTCTAAGGGGAACTAGTTGTGCCTGCCTCAAGGGAGTTTATGGGAGGAGATTAAAGCAACATAAGAAACAAAGAAAAGCTATTTCCCCTCTTTCATACCTATCAAGAGATTCCATTAAGCCATGCAAGTTAAGCACTGTGAAAGTCCATTTTTCCCCCTAATGCACTGTGTAAGTTTGAAAAGAGTCAGTATTAAAGGAAAGAAGAAAAATGTGCATGCTACTATGATTGTCATGCCTGTGCGTGAGGGGAAAGAACCACATGTTCAAGTGACATGCGCGTATCCAAGTGTATAAGGAAGCATATCCTCATGTGTGTTTGAATATACACACAAGTTTTTTAGTTCTATACATGCTCAATTTAAAATTGGAAGGTAATCAAGAAGCAATAAGCCCCTGTCTTTGTATCAAAGATACTAGGTTTTTATCTGTCTGTTTAATCTCTGTAACAGGAATGGGGAAACTATGACTCTTCAGATGCTGTTGGACCTCAGTTCCCATCAGGTACTGCTACCCTGCAATGATGGACTATGAGAGCAGTAGTTCATCAACATCTGAATGGCCATGGGTTCTCCGCTTCTGCTCTACAACAACCAATGCATACCAGCCTTCCATTTCCAAAAGTAGGAACAATCACCCAAGAACACAGAAGAAAAGCAGAACAAGTACAGGACACTCTTCGTACAAACAGAATTAGAGATGGAGGAAGAGCAATGCACAAGAAATTGGGATTTTGTCAGGCCATTCTGATTCGTCTTTTTAAAATAAGCTTACTTTATGTTTAGTTTAAGCTATAGTACTTAGTGAACATTTAAAAGTGCATTCAGACTGCAGCAAATCAACAGAGCATGAACTATCTGCATGCAAGTAAGTGTCTGATTTGATCTGGGGAGGTCAGAGGGTGAAGTTAAAGTAGACTGAATAAATGCTACAACCTCAGAAGTATGGAGAATTTTTCACTGGGAATCTAAATCAACCATAGCCCCACCGTGACCTCCAGTGTTAATGAGGTCCTATGCTTCAGGGCTACTGTAGGGTGCTCTTCCTCAGCACAGGCTCCTATGTGCAGTGGAGGTATAGCAGTGAAAAATACTGCATGGTGACCATACTGTACTCTCTTCCTAAATAATAATGTGAGGATAAATGGAATAGAGAAATACAGCATGGTTATTATATCCGCTCACCTTTAGGCTATCCCCCAAACTGCATTAGGAGCCTAATGCTACTGGCCAAAACTGCTACAGATCCCTCGGAGGCTGATCTGTAGGATCCTGTATGAACTAGACTGCAAAGCTATTATAAGTCATTTTGTCCCAACCTACAGCCCCTTGCTACCAGCAATATGTGCAATGACGTGTCTTTTGTTTTGGAATTGCCTTACCAGTTTTAAGAATTCTACCCTAAAGAAAAAGAGAGCAAGAAAAAGCAGAAAAGGTTTTCTTGGGGTGGTGCATGGCCCCACTGGCACTCAAATCCCAGCTACATCCACATTTTGAAGTTCTCCTGTGGGCAAGTCTGTACTTTTGTCCCTAGAGACCTTCTCATAGTAAAGATGAATAACAAACAGCTTGTTTCTGCCCTCTCTCTCTCTCTATGTTTCTCTCTCCTCACTTTTCAGACACTCCACCAGAATCCCTCCTCCAACCTCACTCTTAGATGTTTTTTCTCTCAGTTTCTCAACAGTTTGGCCAACAAATCCTTATGGGCTGTTTATGTAGCCAAAACAGCAGCATGCACAAGGAGGAGGAGATTATCAATAGACCTGGATTTATTGACAAAGACTATTATGAAATGGAGAGATAATGGCTCTCTACAGAAATATGGTAATAGGGGAAATATGATTTATTCAGAGCTACAAATAACAAAGAAAGAACGATGATACAGTGAAGCATAGCTTCCCTTTGAGGGTCTTCTCCCTGTCCTCCTCCAGGACTGGAGATCATCATGGTTAAATTGTCCTTTGAAGCGGCTGCTTTAAATGAAGCAGAGGCATATCGAGGGTGGGGCAAGAGGGGCATTGCCCTAGGCACCAATACTGGGAGCACAAAAAAGCCCTGCCAAAGACTTAGTGGCAGTGGAGCAAGAGGAAGAAGAGGAAGAAGAGGTGGCAATGGGGATGATGGAAGTGATGAAGGAGGAGAATCACCGCTGCAGTTTGAGAGCAGAAGCATCGGGGAATGGACACCACACCTCCTTCTTGCACCATCAGCACTCACTGCCTCCTCCTCCTTCTTGAGCTCACTAGCATTGTACTGCTTGAGCCAGCAGCGAGCGTCGTCTGAGTGCTGGTGGGGTGGCCTGTCAAGTATGGCACTCATATCCTAGCCAGCCCAGGCCAGGAGCAACTCCTGGACAGGAGAAGTTCCAGCAGATTGGAAGAGAGCAAATGTTATCCCCATCTTCAAGAAGGGAAAGAAAGAGGACCCAAATAATTATCGCCCAGTCAGCCTGACATCGGTACCCGGAAAGATCCTGGAGCAGATCATTAAGCGTTCAGTTTCTAATCATTTAGAAAACAACGCAATAATCACGAGAAGTCAACATGGATTTCTCAAAAATAAGTCATGCCAGACTAATCTGATCTCTTTTTATGATAGAGTTACTAGCTTGATAGATGAAGGGAATGCTGTGGATGTAGCATATCTCGATTTCAGTAAGGCCTTTGACAAAGTTCCCCATGACATTCTTGCATCGAAGCTAGTAAAATGTGGGCTAGACAGGGCTACTGTTAATTGGATATGTAATTGGTTGACCGACCGAACCCAACGGGTGATCACGGATGGCTGCTTTTCATCCTGGAGAGAAGTGACTAGTGGGGTGCCACAAGGTTCTGTCCTGGGCCCAGTGCTGTTCAATATTTTTATCAATGACTTAGATGAAGGAATAGAGGGCATGCTCATCAAATTTGCAGATGACACCAAATTGGGAGGGGTTGCTAATATGCCAGAGGACAGGATCAAAATTCAAAATGACCTGGATAGATTGGAGAGCTGGGCCAGGGCGAACAAAATGAAATTCAACAGAGAGAAATGTAAGGTCCTACACTTAGGCAGAAATAATGGAATACAGAAATATAGGATGGGGGACACGTGGCTGGATAGCAGTACGTGTGAAAGGGATCTAGGAGTCTTCATAGACCACAAGCTGAACATGAGTCAGCAGTGTGATGCGGCAGCCAAGAAAGCCAATGCAATTCTCGGCTGCATCAACAGGAGTATGGTGTCTAGATCGAGGGAGGTACTGGTACCACTCTACTCTGCTTTGGTTAGACCCCATCTTGAATACTGTGTCCAGTTCTGGGCACCCCAATTCAAGAAGGATATTGACAAGCTGGAGCAAGTCCAGAGGAGGGTGACCAAAATGGTGAGAGGCCTGGAAAACATGCCCTATGAGGATAGACTGAGAGAGCTGGGTATGTTTAGTCTGCAGAAAAGGAGGTTAAGAGGGGACATGATAGCCATGTTTAAATATTTGAAGGGATGCCACGTAGAGGAAGGAGGGGGCTTGTTTTCTGCTGCTCCAGAAACCAGGACAAGGAGCAATGGATTCAAGCTGCAGGAAAGGAGATTCCACCTGAACCTCAGGAAGAACTTCCTGACAGTCAGGGCTGTCCGGCAGTGGAATCTGCTGCCTCGGAGAGTAGTGGAGTCTCCTACCTTGGAGGTTTTTAAGCAGAGGCTTGATGGCCATCTGTCGGGAGTGCTTTGAGGGTGTTCCTGCATGACAGGGAGTTGGACTGGATGGCCCGTGTGGTCTCTTCCAACTCTACATTTCTATGATTCTATGATTCCTGCCTGTCTTGAGTGGAGGCATATGCTCAGGTTGTAGACACACCAGCTGGCCAGGAGCCCATGGCACAGCAACGCCTCACCTTGGCATGACTGTGGGGATGCAGGACAGGCAAGGCGTTGAGGCGGACCCTGAGACTCCCTTCCCACACTCCACTCCTGCAGCTTTGTGAGAAGAGCCACCTTTTCCCTGAACTCACCAGGCTGGCAAGCTGGCAAGTGAACTCTCTGGCTGCCACTGCACTACCCTCTTGCTTCAAACACTGCTTGCCTGTGACGTATGTGGCCCCGAGCCAGCTGCGGTGGACTCCAGAGCCCTGGGTCCACCTCCTACTGGGCTGCAGGACAACCAGTGCGGGCCCCTGCAAAGGTAAAACACATAGTAGTCCTCTCTGGTTGGGAAGCTGCTCTACCCTGCTAGCACCTGAGGAGGTGACTGGCTGTTCTCTTCTCCGCTGCACCAATAAGCAGCAGGGCTTGGATGGAGATGCCACCCTGATAGGGGTGCTAAAAAGGCCTCGATTACTACTCTCATCTTCCCCACCGCTGGCTGTGGCAGACAAGAGCCCTAGGCTAAAGGCCTCTATTGCACACTGGCTTTCCTTTGCCAGGGAAGCCCCTCACCAGCAGTAGTAGTAGTAGGAAGGCAGCAGCACTCCTCTTGGTGCTGAGGGACTGCTCTTTTGACTTCAGGAGGTCCCACACATGCATCTCCCTCATGAAAAAGCAGTACCGGAAGTGGTAGAGAAGGAGGAAGGGGAGGGGGAGCAGACCCTGGAGGTAGGGTGCAACCTGCATGCTTGCCCTAGGTGATGTTAATGGTAGGTACGCCTCTGAAACAAAGATATCCCATTACATCCAAACCATTTTCTAACATTTTACAGCCATAGGGTTCTTTTTTCCTATGCTTCTTTCAATTTTATTGTCCCATGAGTAATCAACTGTAAAATGTATTTTTTTCAATTCCCATTTTATGACCAAAATATTTTACTTTTCTGCTTTTTGTTTGTTTTTTGTTTTTGTAGTAGATAGCCTTTAATACTTCTTTGTTGGTCACTTTCTCAGTTCAGGAAATTCTCAACATCCTATGATAAATCCACATTCTAAATGCTCCCACCCTTTTTTATGGTAGCCTGTGTTAATGTCCAGAATTCTAAGCCCTACAGCAAAATCAAGGATACACCCACAATGGGCATCTTCAAGATTAATCTTAAAGTTTTTTGTTGCACATTACAGTTTTCACATTTAAAAAGCCAGTCTTGGGTACCTCTATTGCATAATTATGATTCCACTGCTGATTCAATCAGATTCCACGCTATTTCTATTATATTCCACACTTTCATTTTGGTTTTCTAACTGTATCTCTTGGGCTGCTTACTTTTTACTAATTGCCATGACCTTTGCTTTCTTAGCATTTATTTCTAGAGCATGTTTGTGCTTCAAATACTTTAAAAATAGCATCACATGAATCATACATTATATTTCATATAATATTTCTTGAAAAAGGAAAGTACCCTCCTCCAGGGCATACTCCACATTAATTTACCATGCCAGGCAACATGGTCCCATGCCCTGTGAATTTAAACTTCTGACCTTCAGTCAGTAACAGTTTTTGTCTTCTTCTTTAGATCTGTCAAGTATTAGCATAAGGAGCAGATGAAATATGATGTACTATATCTTTCTTTCAGAAGTCAAGAACACCACGAATAAACAAACATCCTTTGCGGGTTTTTTGCTACACGCTACACTGAGTAACTTACAGACTATACTTAAACCAGCAAATTGCACAACAGAGTTATTCTCAAGTAGTTTGGCAAAATGACATGTCCATCCCCCCATATTACACTTCTAAATGTACTAAAACACTCACATATCAGATGACTGGATAATAGAGTCATGATTAGAAGGATTTAAACAGAATCATATTTTCTTTGGGTGATTTTTTTTTTAAAGGGAAGTTGTAGCCGGCATGTCTCAGCAGACAAGAAGAGGGCAAAGGTTATTCCTATCTTTAAAAGAGGGGAAAAGAGGACCCATCCAACTACTGGCCAATCAGCTTGATATCAGTGCCAAGGAAGGGTCTAAAGCAGATCACCGAAAAGTCTGTTTGTGAACATATAGAAAGGAATGGTGTGATTACTAACCACCAGCATGGGTTTTTCAAAAACAAGTTATTTCTCTCTCTCTCTCTCTTTTTTTAAATAGGAATTACAAATTTGGTAGATTAAGGGAATGAATGCCATTGAAGTAGTATGATTTCAGTAAGGCTTCTAAGATCCCTTATGATATTCTCACAAAAAAGCTGGTAAAATGTGAGCTAGATAACACTATTCTGGCTGACATATCAAACTAGAAAAAGTACTCACAAATGATCCTTCTTTCTGGAGAGCAGCAACTAGTTAGGCGCCTCAGGGTTCTGTCCTAGGCCCACTGTTGTTCAACAACTTTGTAAATGACTTGGATGACAGAACAGAGGGAACACTTATCAAATCTGCAGATGACACTAGGCTGGAAGTAGTAGCTAATAATCCAGAGGACAGGTTCAGCTACATTTCTACACAAATCTATTGGGAAATTATGCATTAGGAGTACTACTACGTATTTGACATGGAGCTACTTTTTGAATACAGTTTGGATACTTCAGCTGGCATCATGCAAAATAAGATTAACTTAACATCTATTCTGTTATTTGTCCTGGATGCTTATTCACTTCCAAATCTACTTCATGATAATTTGCTGGCTTATAAAGGCACAAGCACTTTCGCCTTTCCAAGTATGTACCACCATCATCTTGGGGATCTTCAGAAATATGCAGATATGCGGTTCCACTAATGCTTATGAAGCAGTCTTCAGCAAGGGCCTTCATTGTGGCTCTTCCTTTTGGAACCTCCTGCTTTTGCAAGTATCAGGCATCTAAAACAGTTTAATTCTGCAGGTTACTTAAAATGTGCTTTTCCATCCAGGCTTTCAGGCTTTTGTAACTATTGGAGGAGATCTCCAAGTCCACTGTTATTGTTGCTGAATTGTCTGTAATATTTACTAGCTAACTGATGATAGAATATCATAATCACATAATTTTAATTGTATTTCATTAGTGTTTGAGCTTTCACTTGGAATTTTATTTGTAAAATTCTTTGTCATTTGTTATGAAGAGAGTTATACATATTTAATAAATGCATCTTATGGAAATCAGTGTTTTTTCTGATTATGCATGGTTAATGTTGGACTGCAAGTATTCAAGTATAACAAGTGAGAAATATTGGATGTCTCTTCCAACATATTTAATCTTTCCAATTCTGTCACTAAAAGAATCTTTGTATATGGGACTGGAGTGACCTTTTCAATAGGCTTTCACTGAAGCACTTTTGAGGATCATGGAATAACTGCATAATTCTATCTGCTTTCATCTCCCATTCTGACTCAGCAGCCCTTTCCCTCCATGTCTGGCATTATAGAGACCAAACTGATCTGAACTAAAATAATGACTGCAGATAAGTTGCTACCAAACCCAGATGTTACCGTAGTTTCTAGCCCGGACTTGTGGGATATCAGATATCATTTGATATCAAGAATTTGGCCTTCTTTACCCACTCCTCTCCATGTGCTTGCGAGGTCCCCGGACAAGGACGCACACAGGCGCGACCGAAAATAGCTGAACTATTCAAAACCAATCCAGGCAGGCCAGTAATAGCCAGAATGCCGCTTTAAGAGACCTCAAGGCAAGTACTCTTTTTAAGATCACATTATGTATGCACGCTATTTACAAAAGACTCCCTGCCCTGAGCAGGCAGCTTGACGAGCTGAATACTCAACTGTTAAGCACTCCGCATTTGCATACTGTCTACTCTATTGACAACTCTGTCATAACTCAATCATGCAAAACACTGACCTTTCAGAGGCTTTGTCTCCAGACCAAAACTCATTGTTATCCCCAGGAACGGACTAGCCTACAGGCACATTTTCCCCTATAAGATCCCCCGATTTTGAGCGCTTCTTCGGATCGCTCCTGGCTTCCATCCCGCCTTGCTGTCGTTTTGTTCGGCGAGCCTTCCCCTCAGCTCCACGTGCTGAGAATCTCCACTTCTACGGACTTTTCTTCAGACTACCCAGGCTTCAGGACAGGTGTAGTATTTCCCATGCTAAAATCCCTCTAAAACAATCCTCTATCCAACTCCTACCTTGCTTTCAATAGGTCTGTGTGAGTGTATTGCATACACGTGTTTGACTGTGTTTTTCATCAATAAAGAACACAATTATTATTTCCTTCTGTTTGCTCATTGACTTGGCCTGACCCCGTACACACTGGGTTCAAGATCTCGCTATGTTGCCCTGCCTCTTGTATTGCTAGCAGTGCTCTTGCTAATTCTCATTCCCCATTGTGAGCACACTGAAGTGTCCCTCCCAGGACCCCAGAAATCAGGGTACCACAGAGAACTGCTAGATACTGAGGGTTAATAACAAGGCTTTCTTA
This sequence comes from Ctenosaura bakeri, assembly GCA_948474755.1. Lineage (NCBI taxonomy): Eukaryota > Metazoa > Chordata > Lepidosauria > Squamata > Iguanidae > Ctenosaura > Ctenosaura bakeri. The sequence continues at coordinate 149,193 of CAOLHI010001065.1, forward strand.
GGATAGTGCTCCCCTCCATATCTCTGGGGGTCTAGGAAACCCCATGAAACCCCATGTCTAGGAAACTCCATGAAAAAGAAAAAACATAAATGCTCACATCCCACAATACTAAATGGGGGTGATGTGTATGGATACTTCAGTGCATGCATGTTGCCACCATTTTAGGTACAGGATGTGATGTGGTCATGGTTCCTCAAATTCTCACCCACTATATCAAAGTCTATACATATTCACTGGGCCAAGTTTTAAGTGGATTTGACTACGTCACTTCCTATACCTAAAATCACAGTAACATGCACATGGACATGCTGAAGTGTCTACATGGAGATCACTGACATTAAGTTTTATGAGATGAGAACATTTGCTTTTTCTCTCTTATAGGGGGTTCCTGGAATGGAACCCCCACATATATAGAGAGCCCACTGTACAATCATTCCTGGGTTTGAAATTTATGGATTTATTTGCAAATTAATTGCTGCTGCCCCACCCTTTTTTTAATAGGGACTTATAACTCGTGTCTCACATTTGTAGTCTCTCCGCAAGCTTTGTAAGACTGAGAGAGACTGCGAATTTGAAGCAAGGCTTCTAAGTCCCTATTAAAAATGGCACATGGCAGCAGTGGAGATGGTAGTAAGCCGTACCATCCTCACTTCTGCCTTGCAAAGGAACCCTGCTGTCTTAAAGACAGAACCAGGCAACTGACATGCTCCCCATCACAGATTCAAATGTATAGTACTTTGTGTGTGTGTGTTATATATTATTTGGGGGACCTACAGATATTTGTGGTTTTTCCATTTCTACAGGGGCTCTGTGTCCCTAAGATCTGAGAATCTGTAGGGACAACTATATTCAGCTACATAAAAACTTGTTTTCTACCCAATATTCTTACTTTTGAAAAACTAGAAAGCTGTTTCTTAGTTTCCATTCCATTGATTCTAATTACGTTCTCTGCGTAGAGAATGCTTTACATTTGTAAGAAGTTTACAACAATCTCACTATTTTTGATGCCCCACTTGCATCATCATAATTCCTATTATTATTACCTTTAGAAACACACCAAGGATAAAATTAGGAAGATCAGGGACAGGAAATACATGTACTCCAAATTACAAAAACAATAGAATGTTTATTTGTTCCAAAGCAGAGGAATGACATTTTATAAGTGAGAACTATAACTATGGTATATTACTATTTGACTTAATGATGGGTTTTGTTTTGTTTTGTCTGCAAATAACCTAATATCATCATCATTGTTTAATTATATAGCACCATCTAGGTACATATAGTCAACATCATTCTTTCAACAATGTTTTTCTTGTTAATGTTTTCTTGGGAAATTTTGAAGTTGTTCTCACCACAAAAAAAGTGTAAAACATTTTCTTATTTTTATATAGATTTCTTTTTTTAAAAAAAACAAGGAACTTATAAGCAATGGGAAGATAAAGAGTACAGTGGTCTGTACCTTACCATGATCTCCGCATGCACAAAACCAAGGTTGTGCAAAGTGCTGCATCCAATTATAATCAGTGGATGCAGTGGATGCACATCCATTGATTACAATGGGACACAACACTTCATGTTTTTTGTTTTATGTGGGGGTTCCTGGAATAGAACTCCCACATATACAGAGGGTACACTGTAATGCAGTAAATTATTAATCTCTTTTTGCAGCATCAGTGTTAAAAGTGAGCTACGAGTAGTTGAGTTACAAATCAGAATTTACTCTTTTAGAAAGTAACTTTCAAAGTTCTGGTTAGTTCATAATGAGAATGCAAGAAGAAGAAATATTTGAAATCTAGTTATGAGTAAATGTCCAAGGGAAGTTAATGACCATAACAACCTTACTTGGAAGCCCACATTCAAAGAACTGTGTTTCACATGTGAATCATCCTAAAGTTTTTTTTTAAAAAAAAATACAGGAAATACTTTTTATTTTATTTTTTTGTTTTTCCTTTTTAATTTTTTAAATTAAAATGTATTACAATGCAAATAATATCAGATTGCTTAACCACAGTGATAAGCAATATTCAGTATCCGAACTATGTTCAATTGCTATAACTAATGTGGGACCGTTCTGTATTTCTGCTAGATTCCTGAGTATCTTAGGGAGCCTTTAAAAAAAGCCCTGAATATCTAATCATGAAGTTAGGTAGCTCTGAGGACTGGTTTAGACAATTGTTTGTGAAGTTCCATGGGAAAGACCTTGGATGTCATGATTTAGCAAGAGATTCAGAAACAGTGAATGTTCCTTCCTGTCCATATTGCACAATAGTGTGCTGGTTTGTTTATCATCAGAGCCGTTGTCAGAGATATCCTGGATTGGATATACAGCAATAACGGGCAATACATACAGTAAACAACATTTAAACAGGTGACTGACTTGTAGAATTTAAACTGTTTTTTTTCAGAGCTGCTTTATATTAGCAATCATATTTGCTACTGCTGCATTGGTGGTCCATGTGAACTGAAAAGCACACACACATTTTTCTCAACACATCTTTGCACATTCCACTTACATACACCCAGTAGGGTTTCTAGGCATGACTGCACTTGTATTTTTAACACAATGCATTGAGGCTACATTTGACAAGTTTGCTATTGGTAATAGAGTGAAAACGATAAGTACATAAAGGACAAAGGAGGTGTTAAGAATTTAATGGTCATCTCACAATTTGGAATATCTGATTTTAAGAAGGCTTTTATTCACCAGAGATGGTTGGAAAACAAGATTAATTTTCACCTAAATGGTAAACAGTATACGCACATTTATCTCACATCCCCAATAAGCTCATGGTGGTATGTGCAGTTCTCCTCTCTATGTTATCCTCTCAGCAACCCGATGAAGTAAGACAGGGTGAAGATCAAGACTGATCTAAAGTCACTCAGTGAGTTTCATAGCTAAGTGGGAACTACAACCTGGATCTCCCAATTTCCCATCCAACATGCTAAACACTTTGGCATATTGTACAGCATTAATCAACATATAGATTAAAATATTCATTTTTGGTGGTGTTTCAGTGTTGAACAGATTACCTGATTTCAACTTCTAAGTTAATTATTGAAGTTAGAAAAATATGCCAATAGTAGTCTGAATCTTTGCATAATGAATTACAAACTATTTGGAAAAAAATATTCTGAACAAACTATCTGAAACAATAAACTACATTCCAGAATGCTGAAAGTTTTTGGACTATGTCATTTTATTTCTCACATATCTCCTCATAAATGCTTTCTGTTTTTGAGTACCAAGAGCCAGGAACAACTTCAAAAACAGACCAATAAATAAATAAATCCACAAAAGTGGAAAGCCTTCCAACACTGGCACAAGGAAGTAGCACTGACTTGCATTTTCTTTCTCTAACTGGCTGCCATTTCAATGGCTGCCAGAAAACCAGGAGACTATATTCTAGCAGATCAATACACACAGTTGAATCCTTAAATGCTATACAAAGAGTTTTTAAGTACAGACAGCCCCCAATCTTCACAAATTTGATTATTCACTAGTCTGTAGCTGCTGCTTAACTAGCAATGTAGCTATGATGGTAATAATACTGTCATGGCAGTGAGTGGTTCACAGGGAGGATGCTAGTTCTGACTTCCTCCCTCCTCTTCCTCTGACTTCCTCACTCCAGGCCTTCCCTGTTCCCATCACACTGGAGATTTTTGGAGCTAGTCGCCTCACTCAGCACTCGCCTCTCTCCCATCTGCTCCCCATAAGTCGAGCATCACCAAGCACTGTCAAAAAATGACTTGTGCAGATAGAAGTCAGTAACTCTGATCCTTGGAAGTGGGGACCAGGAAGCCCTGTCCAAAAGGGAAGTTCTGCACATGGTAGTCAATAATATTATCTGCTCCCCAGGAGAGAGGAATCATGAAGCACTGTCTAAAAACGGACATGCACAAGAAAGTCAACGACTATGCTCCCCAGAAGCGAGGGATCATGAAGCACTGCTCAAAAAGGGACTCCTGCATATGGAAGTCAATAACTATGCTCCGCACAATGAGGGACAAGACACGTGAGATTTCTTTCGTACTTGCCAGATTCACTCACATATTTTGCTGTCTGGAAAGGAGAGGAAGAGCATAACAGGATGCTGCCATCAGCACAGCCCTGCGAGGGTCTAGGGCCTTTTCAGGAGGTGACAGAGAGGACCAGCCCCTTGCCGCAGCTGCTGCAAAGATCTCCTTCAGTGACCTTGTCCTTCTCTTCCTTCTCCTTAAGAAAAATGAATATACTGAAGGATAGCAGCAGCAGAGTCTATGGTATGCATGTTTGGAAGTCCCAGAGATAGTCACAGTTTTCTTACTTTCATAGGGATCCTGTTCCCCTAAATTCCATGAAAGTTGAGGGCCCACTGTAAATACTTTTCTTTTTAAGATAGAGCTGAAACTACAGTCAGTCCTCCACATCCATGGATTTAACCAACTACAGTTTGAAAAATCATCATCATCATCATCATCAACCAGAAAGCAAACTTTGATTTTTGCCATTTTACATAAGAGATGACATTTTACTACACAGTTGTACATAATGGGACTTAACCATCAAACGTCTTAAAAGAAGGGTATATCTCAGCATCTCAGGTATACGATAAAGACGTGAATTCATTAAAATGAATTAAAACTGGAAAGTGACATGATTAAATACAAATAGTAGTCTGGAACCAAAGAAGGTCAAAGTGAAACTAAACAAGTTAAAAATTCAGTCATAAAACACAAATTATGAATCAGTTGAAAAGTCAAGTTCATTAAACTGATGTTTTGGTATTTGTCTCTCTCATATATGGAGCACATTACTTCTTAAAAGTGCTGACCTTCTATAAAATCCGGAGCAGAAAATGCAACTGTTTATTAACATCTAATTTATTGGCAAACCCCAAACATTCAAGTTCCATTTCTGCTAAATGCAAAAGGACTGAAAGCTGTTCTCTGATGAATTCAAGCAAAATTAATTGGTTTAAGGTAGGTCTGGCAGAATCTAGAGTACTACAGACAACCATACTGAAACTATTCCTGCCACCAACTTTTTTTAAACAAATCTTTCTTTCTATGATAATTTTGAAGTTAGCCAGAATGAGATAATGAAATACAAATTACACTTACTTTTACAGCACCCCCTCTAATTTTTTTTTAGTATGCTTCAATGAGCATTTGTTCCTGTAATTAGCTACCCTCATCTTTGTTTGAACATAAACCCATGAATGCCAATGCACCCCACAGGATCTTTGCCCTCCCTTAAACATTAATTATAGAAATGATTCAGAGGAAATTCCAGCCCTGCCACTGTTCTTCAACATTTGCTTTTTTCTTCTCTCTAGGTATCTACCCTGTAGAGAAGCTTACGCTGCATGCTGTCAGGATTCCGAATTTTACATTCATAGACAATCTTCTGTTGAAAATTCTTTTATGCTACCGTCTTTCACTCAGATATTTTTTCTTTTCCCTATTGATGGCCCAATCTGTGACACCTTATCATCTAACAGCACAGCTGAAGTATTTCAGGAAGAAAGGGGCTTACACCTATTCACAGTAAGCTACGACAGATCTCCAATTCATTTTAGAAAGTTTATGAAGTTTAAAGTTTAAAAAAAATGCATTTCAAATGGTCACCTTCCAGACTGCTTAACCTGTCTTGTATAATTATAAAATGTTCAGTCTATTATTCACTGTATCCAAAGTATTTACAGATCTGCATGGTTTTAGTAAAATCCCATAGTAAATTTGGAGAAAGCACAAACTCTTTCTTGACCCAAGGAAAGAATTTCATGCCATCTATATCTTTGCCATTCATTTGTAAAAACCACTCTCTCATTCCTTCTTTGTCTATTCATTCTGTTTCAGACAGCAGGTCCTCTGGGAAGAAACTCGTTGCTTCTGTCTTCTGTCCAAGACTAAATGTAGTAAAATACACTGTGGCTATTATAAACTCACTATTTGGGCATGATAAGGTTTACACAAGTTGCTTTTCCACTGATTAGACATTCATGTTATCAAATGAGCTCACTGTGGCATAATTACTAGACAGGCAATTGGAAAGCTTGGGGCTAAATTTTCAACACTAGAAGATAGTGTACAAAACAAAGGCCACACATATCCTAGCACTTACACTAAAAATGTTAGAATGTTAGGAATTCTTTTTTTTTTTAACATTTTAACATTTTAATAGAAAATGTTTGTATCCAAGTTTTTGCCTGGAATGTGAATTTCATAAATGTTACCAATGTAATATGAATTTCTAAGTACAGTATTTACATTTTCTTTTTGATACCATAAAATATATCCAATTACTCATATTCTCATCTTCAGCAAGAAATCCTGGTTGCTAAGAGAAGATAAAATTATTTCAGCAGCATAAGGTTATCATAATTTTAAAAAGTGTCTTAAAAATCATATAGTATATTTGTAAAAATATTATGTTTAAAGCTCTGATGCTGACAGGCTAGTTTACAAAAAAACAAATCATTATGTTTCAACACCAGAGCACTGCATTTCCGCTTGGATTGCCCCTTTTGAAATGGTTCCTGTTCTTGCTTCATTTTATCATTTATGAGAATTTTACAGAAACCTCTTAAACGTGTCCTTTCTTTCTTCAGTCTGCAAGCTGAACATATCTACAGAGGAGTCTTCTTCATCTGGAGGACTTATGACCTCTGGCTAGCACCAGCACCATCATATACCCATGGGGATTTTTCCCCATTTGTTTAACTGGGGAGTAGGAGCGGTATAAGAAAGACTGCTGAAGGTAGGGATTTGGGATAAGCAAGGGGCACTACGCAGAGTCATATATGTTTCCAACTTTTTTTTAAACAAAGAAAACATGGATGAAGAAACTGAACCTTTGAGACAAGTGCAAAGAGATACGGAATTATACTGATGTTTATAGTAGAGAGGCAACTAGGGCACCAAAGCCAGAGGTGGCTTCTCTATCAAAATTTTCCCTACAACTTTTCCCCTCTCCAAGTTTTTTGTTAAAAACTCTAATTGAGAATACATCACATTCACCAAAAAATGACAAAGTAGGGAGTGACGTTAACAAACAGGACCATCTTAGAAAAACAAAAATTATAAACAATAAATAATTAAAAAAGAGAAAACCCAGTAGCGACAGAAGAAAGGGACAAGTGGAAGACTAACAGAAAGCTGGAATTTTAAGCAGGCTGCTCTGCATGACTGGACAGGGAGATGCTGCATATGCCAGTTCCAAATAATACATGCTGTTCTCACAGGAGAGGGAAATAAAATCTATCACATTTCACTCTTAACCTGCCAGCCACACTGCCAGCCCTTTCCCCATAAACCAGGCATCCTTCAATTCTGGGCAATATACTCCTGTTTTCAAAACTAATAGATGTATCTGTGATACTACAAGTGTCTGAAGTGCACTCTAGTCTAAGAATGCTTACATCACAATAAACCTGTCTGGCTTTAAGATGGGGCAGGAAACTTATGGCACTCCAGATGTCACTAAACCCTGACTCCCATAATCAATAGTCTTGCCCATGCTGGTTAAAGTGGGTGGGACTAGAGTCCAACAACATCTGGTTGGCCACAGGTTTCTCACTCCTGATTTAAGAGGCCGCTCTAAACACTGTTTCTGCTATGATATCAATCTTCCTCCTCCACTGTCAAACCATGTTTTAGTCCCATACGTATCTGAAGTCCTGATCAGCATATAACTTTAACAGGGTCAGTATTTTGAATTAAGCAAGAGATAACATACCAACATCTGCTGGATCATCACTGCAGAAGTGGAGAAATAAGTAAAAGGTTCTCTAAGATACACTCCCTATGTGACTAATGAAGACTCTCAAAAAAGTTCTTCCACTGTACACCTCAGCTGCTCATTCTCATTTGTGTGCATCTTGATTTGCACAGGAATGAGTCACTGAAATGCAAAGTGGGAGAAATAATATTAGAGGACTTCAATTCAAGCTAACATTGAAGGAGAAATGGTCTCAAAAGCCTGCTGCCCCTGCTCTAGTACTCTGATAGGGCACTCGCTACCACCCTGGTTGGATCTTCCCAGTAAGCTTCCTGGGTAGCAAGAACAGACAGAAACCAGGACAAGTAGTGGTGTGGAAAGGAAAAGTGCTGGGCTAGAGGGTTACAGCACTGCCATTTTCATTTCTGCACAGTGCTTCTGGACCCCAATGTAGCACTGCACAGAGATGCTATGATGAGGATGGCATCCCAGAAGGACTGATGGAAAATGGTGACCATCACAGCTGCCTAGATCAGTGCTTCTTCTCTCAATGTCAAGCCCTTAATTAAATAGCAGCAGCAGCAGCAGCAGTAACCCCCTCAGTTGCGGTATATCCTTTTGGTTCTAGCACTGGCCTAACAATGGTGCACCAGACCTTCAAACTGTTACTTCTTGTGCAGATGACAGGAAAGTTCTCACACGTGATGATGTTACACACAAAGAGCAAAACATTTATGAGTGTTTAACATGTGCACAGATCTGAGCAGATACAGCACTGGCTAACCTAACTGGGAAGGGGAAGCTTTATCCATTGCTTTATTCATCAGCGAAAATAGAGATCTTGGTCAAATTGAAGTCGCTGGTGTGCATAATGGTCACAGTGACCATAATGGAGAGAGAGATTCAGATCTGCACCCTTTCTAATAGTCAAAACAAAACCCCTTAAACTCCCTGTCACTTATTCCTCATCTAAAGGAATACAATGAAGCATTGTGTTCAAGGGGCCTGGCTACCAGAAGTCTAGCATTCCCCTTCCATCCAAAATGGATTTTGCATAAGAAACAACAGGATTTTTCTGAGCCTGTATAACAATTTTAATTTCAATGTATCAGTATTCAGTAGATATATGGTAGTGTTTTTGTACAATGCGTTTTCCTTCCTGCGTTGACAAGAGTTCTGGGAGATAATATTTGAACTACGTATGAAATATTCACTCTATACAAGTATACCAAATTTGATTTTCCTATCTCTGTGTTATCATGTTTCAAATGCCTGAATGCCAAAAATGCCAAAATGGGCAAGTTAAACTAAAGGCTTCACTTCACTTGACCATTTAATCGCTAGAAGGACCAGCTGCTTTTGCTTTCTGTTAAATGAAAAGCAAATAAGTCCATTAATTGAGAGGCAAGAATAAACTGATGCATAACCAACACAAAAGAGAAAGTTGTGTTTAGACAGGTTTAATACACATATTCTTTCCTTTTCAGCCACAGAATTATTTCCATCAATGGGGGCAAGATCTCACATAACAATATAAAAAAAAATTCAATACATTCTTAATTCAGTTTCCATGATCACTGACATTTTGGGAAATTGTAGCAATGTATTTTGGAAAAACCTCTGGAACCTTTAGACTAAGATGCATAATACAAATCATAACAAAGTAAAATCACCTGAGATGTTAATTATGCCCTTAAAGATTTATCCAGACTTGTATATTAGCCATTTAGGGAACAGAAAAATTGTATCAAAATGCAAAGAATGAAATTAATGGGAAAACAAACTAAATGGTTAGCATAAAGTGCAACTTGACAATTTCACAAAATGCTCATCATGAGAGATTCTAGTTACTTGGTTCAGAATGAATGGGTATACATGAAACCTCTTGTCATTCAGCAAGTATGGCTCAGGAGAGATTTTTAAAATAGTAGTAAAAAAGTATTCCATTTATTTTCACAGTGGCTGTACACTTTAGGACAATACTAATGTTAGAAAGAAGAAACTCAGATCTTGAATTTACCCTAATTGTGGAATATTTCTGTTCGCATAAATGAGGAGAAAGCTATCAACAGAATAAAAACTGTTAAGAACCTCACATCTGAATGCAGAAAAATATGGAAACTTCAAGAGCCCCACTGCTGTTTTGATATGGCAAAGAGGTGGTGTTTATTTATTTAGAATATTTACTTAGAATATTTTTGCCCTGTTCTTCAATCCTAATGGCTCCCCACAGCAGAAAAGAGAGAAAGTAATAAATAAAACAGAGCAAAAATAGATAAAACAACAAAAGAAAAGAACAAGGTAGACACTATATATATTTTAAAACTTGAGTCGAGCAGAGGTGTTTTTTTTAGTATTAACAAAAATAATTTAAAATATCAACTTGTCTTTTTACAGAGTGATTAAGGCAACAACAGAAACACCAACTATATTAGCTGGAAACTCCTCAATGGCTCACTTCCTTCTCCCTCAAAGATGGGGAATAATGCCAATTTTGCATCAGTTTGATTTTTTTTTTATTCTTATTCAGAATGCTCCCTCACTCTTTAATGGGTATGGGAGGGGCAATTTGACCATGTAATGGTGAAGCTGCCTGCTCTGGCCTGCTTTATGCTTAGAAGGCTTTTTTCCTCCCAAACCAGACAGTCTATCGGTTCACTTGCTACTTTGGAAAGATCTCTCTTTTTGAGGAGGAGGGAGTAAAAAAGAAGAGATGTCTGTACAGACTTCAAACGTTTAGCTGTCACCCACCCCTTGACTATCTGGATCTACCAGCTTCTGAGGCCTGACCATCTTAATCAATTGTCATTTTATTGGGACAAGGGATTTATAGAAAGATTCCTAGCTCCAGGGCACCTTCTTCCCACCATTCTGAGAAAAAGAAATTAAAGAGTGTTACCAGGCCAAGGACATACTGAAAATCCCATGATTATCACAGTGGCCAAAAAAATCTACATTAACCCAGATAAGTTAAAGTCAGCATGGACACTGACAGGACAATTATTAAAGTGAAAGGTCCTTTGGTCCTTCAGATATTTTGGACTTTGCCAGAATTCTTGACCACTGGCCATGCTTCCTGAGGCTTTGGGAAGTTGAAGTCCAGAACATTTTAAGAGTGACAATCACTGGTCAAGGAGTCCTCAACATAAAGAGAACACTTCTGTCAGTTTAGGAAAGAAGGCCATTTGGTAGCAGGCTGGCTGAAACACCAAAGACATCTGTCCTAAGTGAGTATTTGCCCAGCACCAGGGCAAAGTTTGGAGAAAACCTGCTGAAATACCAACTATGGTTCCAACCCACCAACCATCAAATCTATGTAGTTTGGAACTGGACTATCTAGGTTGATGCAGGTAAGAGGCATTACAATCATGTAACTGCCACAAGGACCAAATGATCATTAAGCACAATTCCCTTGTCTGCAAAAAAGACTCACCATCTCCCACTTCTACTCATAACAGCCTGGCTTTTGGCAACTTTCCTTGAGCATCTAAATCAGGGATGAGCAAAGTGCAGCCCCCCAGAGCCATTTTGGTGTTTTTCCCAGGAAATATATATTTGCTCCAGAATGTCCCCAAATATAATCTAGGGGGATGGAGGACATTTTGACCACATTTGGAAGTCCCCTCTGACCCCTAGCAATCCACAACTTTTTTTGCAAATGCTCCAAAATGCCCAGTAGGCAGAGTGAGGTGCATTTCTAGCACATTTTGTGCTCCCCCGGCCAATTTAGGCTCAGAAGAGACCTTTTTAAAAAAATGGTGAAAACACCCCTATGCCCCCTAGAGGCATTTGGGGACTTGCAGGTGTACCTCTCCAATGTCTCCTAAGGGGTTAATGTGGGCTCCTAGCCTTCCACGCTTTCCCACCCCTGATCTAAATAGTTAAAGACTGGTTCTTTCAGTCACTTGCAAATCTTGCAGTCTGTTCTATCTGCATCAATGTCTGTGAAATGCCCCAGATAAGGTCACTTCAAACCATCACGTGAAAGCAAACTGTCTATTAAAAGACAACCATGAAAAACATCAAATACAAATATCCTCTTTCTTAGAAGGTTTGGGGCCTTTTGATTGGATAACTGACCTAATGTGATTGCTTAAGACATAATGAATAAAAACCTCCCTGCCTACTCATTTCCTAATTGCATCATTTCTCTATACACCATGCTATAGCTATGTTAATCTCTCTACATCACTATGTGTGTGTAAAATTGCACATTCTGCAGATGACCATGTTCCTATAGTGTAAGGATTCTGCCTGTAGTATTTACATGTACAGCTATCTTAGCCATGCTTTATTATCTTCCCTGGTAGGATACATTTCTGGAGGAAAATCCTTATCAGTACACAGCTATCCTTCTTCCCCTATCATGTATAAATAATCTCCCTAATTTGGTGTGGAGTTTATTATTTTGAGGCTGCCTTGATACTAAGCTCATATTTGGACATTTGGGCACATGCAACTGCTTTCAATTATGTGTCTTAGGGTCTAGACCAGGGGATACATATTTGATCCTTGGTTCTTTGGTTCTCAAGAGTGTCTGGTGTAGTACTGTGTTTCTACGCAGGCTGAGTGGATGTTAATAGAGGTGGTGGCAGTTTACTTCCCGTGGGTCAGGATTTATCACAGCGGCCCAGAAGACTCAAGCTAATGGTGGAATCTGGGAAGCTTGGCCTCAAGCAGAGACTCCATTACACTGTTTGGTCAGATCTACTAGTTTCAGTTAATGCCACATTCGGCTGATCCTACTGTGACATTTATTAGTAGGAATCAGGTCTCATATTAGCCACATGACTAAAAGTCAACAATAGCTTTCTTATTTGAACTCATCAGTTAATTAGAAGAGTAGCATAAGCTTGAAGAATGCGTATTAGCTGACAAAGTTGTTAGCAATGATGAAGTTTTATAGACACTGAAGACACAGACATCTAACAAAACCGCCAAGTGAAAATAATCTCAATTTCTAGACATGTAGTACAGCATGAAAACCACTGCAATTGTTCCGGTTTTTTTCAAAAGCCACTATTTCAACATAGCCACCATCAGAATACACAATCTTCTATAGACTCATTCCATCTTTTAAAAAGTTTCAGTATCACACACTGTCTACTTTTCCAATTCTTGAGAGAATCATCCTTCTGTAATTTAAAACATTTCTGTCACTATAAGATCCACACAACAGCTCTGTTCTGCAGACCTACAACTATGCAGACCACCTGCAGCTGCATTTTGAATGTATAATGACAGGATAACATATTCTCTGTGCTCCTCAAATGTCAGGCTGGTTCTGGTGAACATCACTCCCACGCATCTGTAAACAGTTGGAAGTTCAGTTCTCTCATCCCTTCCCACCTTTCACCTTGGCATGCTGATTAAAGGCAGAAACAAATCTAAATGCTTTCCACTTCTCAGGTCAATGGGTTACATTAACAGAATTGCTGCAGCTCTGAATTAATCGCCAAAGCCTCAAGGAAAGCTGCCAGCTTAGTATGAATGAAGGAGTAGCCACTCTGTCAGGGCAAATCTTAATAAACCCCACAGGTTCAGCTTTTGAACAAGAACTGGATGGAAATGGGAAGAGAAAGAGGAGACTGCACCACAGAGAGGATTTTATTTGTATGATGTCTTATTGTATCACTATAGTAACTAATGTGACTTCAAAAAACTATTCCATGGACAACCACCAGGATTATATCAGGGTTACTATGTTTTCCTCCCATCTTCCCCCTCCTCCCTCTTTAGTTTTTCTCAGCTCTTTACTCAGGTCAACACAGGCATACTGCAGATGGCATAAACAGTATAGCTAACACTGAAGCATCATGCACCATACTTGTGAGTTGTTGGAAAGTGTTCTGAAGTCTGTATTTTTGTATGATTTATAAATCTCTCTGCTACAATACTTCTGATGTCTGTGCACGAAACAGACAATGAAGAAAGTGGAGAGGAAGAAAATAATCTCATCTGAAATGTGATGCTGAAGGAGTTCTATGGATACCACGGACTGTGAAAGAGACAAAACGAATGGGACTGAAAGGAAACCAAGTCTGAAACTACCTAGAAGCCAAAATGACTAAAGTGAGGCAAGCATACTTTGTACATATTGGAAGACAAGATGAAAATGGTCTGTACGGTATAAGGTAGTAGGAACAGAGGAAGACTACATTATAGACAAGACACATTCAATCAAGGAAGTCATGAGTCTGTAAAATCTTAACAGGCTGTTAATAAGAGAGTATCGGAGGCCTCTCAATAGTAGGGTTGCTGTAAGTTGCAACCCATTTGTTAGCGATTAACAAGAACAGTTTCTCCACAAGTGAGAAGTAACTGAAGGGAGTGTGACTAAGTGCATTAATATGGTTTAAATATTTTATTCAATTCAGATCAATATTCTGCAATGGTCGCAGAGGCCATTTCCGCCACGCCTCCACAAGAACCAGCCATGAGCTGGCACTGCAGAAAATCAGCCAACAATCCTAAGTAGAAACGATTTCAAGTGTTTTCAGGGATGCTTGGGGGGTGTTTTCTGCCAAGCCACTGCTGATGGAAGCCTCTAGGAATAGTGATTTGACATTCTTGAAGTATTTTTCACCCACATTTTTCCTGTTGTTGGGGTCCTTTGGGCATATGGGATGAATCCAGGGACTACAAAACAGATATTGGGAATTCTATGTTGCCTAACAGCTGCACTAGCATGGGGAGGCAAGCAGGAGTGAATGGACTCAAATCCATAAGTATGTAGCTCACTAATGCAAAGCCAGGATCCAGCAGATTCCAAACCTACTATTTTATATGAATATAGTCATTAAGTTATTAACTAATCCAGTAAAATATACTAATAAGTTTAATTGAACAATGCATTTTTTTAGAAATGGAAGAGTTCTACAGAAAAGTAAAAAAATGGAAAAATTTGTAACTCCACATCAGCTGATCACCAGCAACACATAATATGCCCAGGAATAAAACATGTAATTGCCTTGCATGCTCAGAAATTTGAGCAGAAGGTGACTTTTGTATCCCCTCCTCCCCTTGCACCCTCCCCTTATGTATGTGATCAGAAGAAAGGTAATGGCTATTAAAACATGAAATAATTGTAAAAATGTGCTGGAAAATACTAAATTTGATGTTAAAGAAGTTAGAATTGAGAGGAAGAGACAGATTGCTCTATGCAAATCAACCAATGCAACACTATCAAGGTTCAATATTTGAAATCTCTTTACAACTTAAGCTACTTTTGGTCCTACCAAAATGTTCCACTATGTCTTAGACACAATTATGCCTTTTTAAGGAAAAAAAACTCCTTCTACTGAACGTAGCCAATGTATTACAGATAATCCTTCCTTGTGGACATGTACAGTAGTTTGTTTTTTTGCCTGGACGTATTACAACAAACTGATTTTGTATTAGAAAAATCTCTGGCCTTTGCATATGTACTTTTAAAAAATTATACCTCTGCAATGTGGAATCGATCTGACCTGATTGGGTCTTGCGTGATTTTCCAAGATTGGAAAAAGAAACATTCACCATATGTCATCTGAAAGTCAGAAGTAGTTCCTGCTTTTTTGTCCATATAGACATGTATTTTTGGAAGTGTGTGTGTGTACTGCCTCCAAATTGCCTGTTGACCCATGACAATCTCATTAATTTCATAGAGTTTTCTTAAGCAAGGAACACTCAAGAGGCAGCTTTGCCCGTTCTTTCCTCTGAAATACAGCCTACATCACTTGGTATTCCGTCAACATACAAATACAGACCATGTTCATATCCAATGGATCTCTTCTACCCTTTTATTTTTCCCTTTGTAATCATACTTTTACCATCTAATTTAAAGAAAAATCAAAAGTCAAATAATTACTAGTGCATATTAATTTGACTCTTAGAAGAAAATGAAGAACGAGAAACTGAGCGAAGTTCTAACATTATTCATTTCACTTATATCAAGAGGGGAAAGTAGTTAGTTTCTTTGAGATGCAAATGTACCTGTCCAGCAAACCAACATAAACAACAAAAATCTCATTATATTTGAATTACCAAGTTTTCTCAGACTTCTTGAGTGAAGAAATTGGTTCAGGGAAAGAGGGAATAATGGCTCATCAGGAAGCATCTGGCAAAAGCTAGTGTTCTTGCTGTGTTAAAGTGGCCTAGCTGCATATCCAATTGCTGCAGCACAACTTTAGGAAGAAAGTCCTGCTTCAAATACATAAACTCAAAGTGCCATACACTCTACTTTTTTTTTTTTTTGCACAGAATGTTTATCATAATTAACCCCCTCTCCAACAAGAAAAAAAGAAAAGAAAGAAAGGGAAAGAAAAAGGGGAAATTGCAGAAACATAATTGGAAAAAATCACAAGGGCCATTCAGTCCAAACCCCTGCCATGCCTACATCACACTCAAAGCATTCCTGACAGATGGCCATCCAATCAGTTCAAAAACCTCCAAAGGAGGAGATTCCATGACAGAGTATTCTGCTCCTACCATCAGGAAGTTCTTCTGAATGTTTAAGTGGAATCTCTTTTCCTGTTGTTTGAAACTACTGTTCCATATCCTAGTCTCAAGAGCAGCAGAAGACAAGCTTTCCTCAGCTTCCTTCAAATATTTAAACATGGCTAGCATGTTAAGAGGCTATCACCTCCTAACTTTCTCTTATCCAGGCTAAGCTCACCAAGCTGTTCCTGATACAGCATGGTTTCCAGGCCTTTTATCATTTTGGTCACCCTCCATTAGATAGGTTCCAGCATGTCAATATCCTTCTTGAATTATAGCACCCAAAATTGGAAACAATATTCCAGGTAAAGTCTGACCAAAGCAAAATAGAGTGGTACTATTACTTCCATTGGTCTAGATACTATACTCCTATTGATGTAGCCCAGAATCACATTGGCGTTTTCAACTGCTGCATCATACTGTTGACTCATGTTCAGCTTGTGGTCTACTAAGACTCCTAGATCTTTTTCACATGTACTGTGGTCAAGCTAGGTGTCACTTATCATTTCCTTTCCAAGTGTAGAACTTTACACCTCTCCCTGTTGAAATCCATTTTGTTAGTTTTGGCCAGCTCTCTAAACTGTTAAGATCATTTTGAATTCTGATCTTGTCCTCTGGGTTGTTAGCTACTCCTCCTAAGTTAGGGTCATCTTCAAATTTGATCAGAATGCCCTCTATCCCCTCGTCCAAATCACTGATAAAGAATCAGGGCCAGGACAGAACTCTGTGGCACCCCACTAGGCACTTTTTTCGAGGATGTAGAGGAACCACTGGTGAGCACCCTTTGGGTTCAGTCGATCAATCAACTACAAATTCACCTAGTAGTAGCACTGTCTAGACCACATTTTACCAACTTGTTTGTAAGAATATCATGAGCAATCTTGGGCCTTACTGAAATCAAGATATGCCACATCCACAGCATTCCCTTCATCTACCATGCTAGTAACTCTACCAAGAAAAAAGAGATAAGATTAGTCTTGCTTTTTATTTTTTTGGAGAAACCATGTTGACATATAGTGATTACAGCATTTCTTTCTAAGTGCTTACAGACCGCCTGTTTAATGATCTGATCTAGAATCTTTCCTGGTACTGATGTCATGCTAAGTGGTAACTGACTGGATCCTCTTTGTCTCCTCTTTGTGATGATGGGGACAACATTTGCTTTCCTCCAGTCTGCTGGGACTTCTGTTCTCCAGGAATCCTCAAAGATTAGTCCCAGTGGTTCTGAGATTAAGACTGCCAGTTCTTTTAATACCCTTGGATCTAGTTTATCTGGCACCAGATACTTGAATTAATTTAGACAGCCAGGTTCTCCTGTACTATCTCTTTACCTATTCTATGCTGGATTTTCCACATTGCAACATCTACTCTATTCCCCACTCCCCAGGTTCAGCACTGTTTTCCTTTCAGGGGAAG
The DNA here is from genome assembly GCA_948474755.1 of Ctenosaura bakeri. Taxonomy (NCBI): domain Eukaryota; kingdom Metazoa; phylum Chordata; class Lepidosauria; order Squamata; family Iguanidae; genus Ctenosaura; species Ctenosaura bakeri. The sequence continues at coordinate 166,789 of CAOLHI010001065.1, forward strand.
ACCGAGGCAAAGAATGTGCTGCGTAATTCTGCCTTTTCTCTGGTCCCGTTAGCATTCTGTCATCTTCTCCTCACACTGGCCCTCTCATTTCCTTGTTCTTCCTTTTGCTACAGACATAACAAAAAAAGAAAACAAAACCTTCTTATTGTTTTTAACCTCTTTAGCAAATCTGAGCTCATTCTGTGCTTTAGCTTTTCTGACTTTCTCCCTATATGTGCTGAATATTCCTCTGATTTCTTCTGTAGTCCCCCCCGCCCCCCTTCCATTTCTTGTACATGTCCTTTCTAAATCTTAGCTCAGTTGGAAGTTCTTCAGATATTCATCCTGGTTTTGTTAGACACCACTTATTTTTCTACCTCACTCGAACTCTTTGAAATTACACCTTCAATATCCTACCCATCATGAACTCCCTTCTCTTTTACTATTATTGACCATGGAATCATATCTAGCATTCCCCTAAGCTTACTGAAATCAGCTTTGTTAAAGTCTAGAATGTGGTTCGGGCTACGCTTGGCTTCCCCTTTCCGCTGTATAACAAACTCCAGGAGAATATGGTCATTCCCACTTAAGGATCCTGCCACTTCCACCCCGTTAACCAGGTCATTACTGTCGGGGGGATCAGAGCTCAAGTAGCTGATTCCTTTGTTGCCTCTTCCACTTTCTGGACAATGAAATTGTCTGCAAGGCAAGTGAGGAATTTGTTGGACCTTGTACTCTTGATACAGTTTAACTTCCAACAAATATCAGGATAATTGAACTCTTTCATTACTACTATACCTCCCCTTTCAGAATGTTTGGTCATCTGTTCCAGGAAGGCATCATTCAAATCCTCAAATCTTGGAGGTTTGTAGTAGACTCCCACAATGGCATGACTGTTGTTTCCCTCCCTGTTTTTACCCAGATGTTCTCAACCTGGCTTCCAGGATTTAGGTCATGGATCTCATCACAGGTATAAACATCCTTGACATACAATGCCACTCCTCCTCCTTTCCTGCTTCATCTATTTCCCTGCAGTAGATTATGCCCCTCTAGTACTACATTCCAATTGTGAGACTCATCCTACCAGGTTTCAATGATGCTTTAACATATTTGCTTTGCTGTGCTAAGAGTTCAAGTTCATCTTGCTTATTTCCTATGCTATGTGCATTAGTGTAATGTAATCAGGTGGGCAAACATACAAAATTCTTCGGATAAAATTATGAGCTAGACATATATATTAAAATGTTTCCTACATGTCAAAAAGGGTTGGTTGAAGCTGGCATCTGTTAATACACACACATCTGTTAATACATATTCATACACAGAGAAAGGAATAATATCATCTCCTCTTCCCTAATCTGGTTGGGATCTGGGTGCCCATTTTCCCCATCATGCCTTAGCTCACCTCCCATAGACACGTACATGTTGGTGTGATGAACCCTGAGGGGGGGCTTAGCAATGGAGTCACCTTAGCAACCCGGAGGGTTCAAATTGATTGGCTGGTGCAAATGGAACCCCAGGCTAGCCAGAGGGAGGGGCTAGATTGGGAGAGTGAGCAATGCAAACCTAACTGAAAACAGAGAGTTGGAGATGAGAGTTGATGTGGAGAGTTGAGTGTGGATATTGAGAAAAGGGTGTGTTTGGATTTGAGAGAGAGACAAGTGTTGTGCTGGTTTAAGAATGGACAGGTTGCTTACCTGTAACTGTTTCTTCGAGTGGTCTTCTGTGAAGTCACACAAATGGGTTTATGCACCTGTGCAAAACAGCATTTGGAACCTTCTTGAAACCTAGGAGTAGGCATTTTGGCAGTTGACCCCTTCCTCATCCTCCTGGGGAAAATAAGGTCCCTCCCTGTATAGTGGTCAGTTCCTTTGCTGCTACAGTAGCAGCATGGGAACCAACCATCCAGCAGGACATGATGTGGAGAGGATGGGTGGGGTTGTGTGACTTCACAGAAGATCACTTGAAGAAACACAGTTACAGGTAAGCAACCTGTCCTTCTTCTTGTGGTCTCTGTGAACCACACAAATGGGAGACTAGCAAGCTGTCCTGTTGAAGGAGGGAATGTCATGCTTAAAATTCTTTTTATTATCATCATATATATCAAAAATTACATTTCAATTATTTTGTCATTTATTTTATATATATACATATATATCAATAAACTGTAGCAGTATGTTCACCATGCCAAATAAATTAAAATTTATTTATGCCAAGGATTCATTTCTGCATTCATTTTCAATTTTGATTTTTTTTCATCACAGAAGAAAATAAAACTATTCTCCCTAATGTTGCACCATTTCTTGCTCTGTTATCTATCTTATAAAGAAAAACAAATGTCATTGGTTGTGACCATTGATCAGCTTTGCATGTCATGTAGTTGCACACCATGGAAAGAAAACAACTGATGTCACCACACAGCTTGTCAAATGAGCCCCTACATAACTGGAAAGTGTGTATGTGTGTGTGTGTATTCCTTCCTTTCTTCCTGTGACAAACCAGATTCCCACTGCTTTGGAATACAATTAAAAAACAAACAAACAAGCAACCCTTTTGTTTTAGTAATTGAAGCATTATGTTCTCCATAAAAAACAGTAATGCTCGTCTAGCATCAAGGCAATGCAATCGTTTCTCCAAATCAGTTACTGAGTTTCCCATGTATGCAGGTAGTACAATGTCCTGAGTTCAATGAAATTATGACTTCATTTTAGGTCAAAGACTAATATCTAGCCTTAAAAACAACTTCCCTTTATGCAATACAAGTATTCTAAATACACATAATTCGCTGGCTCCCTTAACGTAGGTCTTGCCACTAGAAAAATAGAACTCGAAAGAGAACAATTGGAAATCACAGTTTGTCAGTGATTTAAAGGATTTATGTGTAACTTGCAACAGTTCTACATTCAAAAACCCATCCCGGTACTGGTAGTCATACTGGGAGGTGTAAATGTTTATAACCGGGAGGAAAAAATCTTGGCTGCAGGTCCATCAAACTATAGTTTTCCTTGTTGCTGAAGATACCAGAAAACTGCTGAGAAATAACACTTTACCTACCAACAAGATAGATCTTTCGCGAAAAAACAATATATGCACAATACCACATAATTGGAAAGCGATCCCGATGTCCTTTAAGTAGGAACAATACTTCTCCATTGCAGGCAAACCGTTTAGACATAGAAGGTTTGTGAGCAGTCAAAAGCATTTCAGGTTTTTTTTGTTTGTGTCCCCCCCCTTTTTTTGAAAGTTGAGGCAACCTCATACCAGAACGTGAGCATCTGCCATGAGACCTCGGAGGCAAGAGTAGTGTCTTTCATTGACGCCCTGTTGGAGAAGTTAGTTCCACAGACTCACGTTGTCAGGATCTCGACTGTCTGACCTCAGGGGATCTCGACTTCGGCCACGTGTTATGGACCCCACAGAAAAGGTAAGTGAGGAATTCATGATATCCCCTTCAGAAGCCACACAGACTTCTTCAGTCTCGCTAGATGGTATCATGTCTCTATCCACATCTTGGGCAATCATGCAACGTGCATTCCCTGTCACAGTACTCGGTACCATTGGAGACGGGGATCAAATTGAAGCAGGAAGACTAGGCTGCTCTACTCTTTTTGATTTCTTTAATGGTCTTTCATGTGAAAAGTCCTTCAATCTAATCTTCTTCCCTTTGTCTTTTGTTTTCTCTCAGGAACAGTACAGCTTGTTGTCTTCTGTTTACAAATAGATCCGACACAGTACTGTCCATTGGAGGAATATGTTACTTATTCCAATCTCATTCAGCCTTCATCTGTGGCAAGACAAGGGTGTACTGTTGAGTGCACCTGCCAAAAAGTTTTCTGTCCCTGGCAGATGAACTGCGAAGTGGACAATCTTCTTCGAGAGGCAGAAATGAACTGCCAACATCAGTAACACACGCAACCAAGTCCCTCCCTATTTATTGATATAGTATATCACTATTTTGAATATGTAGAATGAACCCTAAGTGCACATCCCTCACTCGTCCTTCTGGCTCAGGTTATCGCTAGCAAAAACACTGTTTTCCATGACAGCAAGTTAATGTCACACTTTGCCACAAGTTCAAATGGCCTGCGAGTGAATCACATTATCAAGAAGTTCAAGCCCCAACCTGGTACAGGGGGTTGGACTGGAAGGTGTAAACGCTTATAACCTTGTAAAAGCATCTTAATCATAGAATCCAGAAACAAAGATGGTCTTACTTCTTGTTGTAAATGCCAGGAATTTGCTGCCGCACAACGCAGCATAGATGGGAACGACAGCCCATCACATACCAATAAGGCGAGGAACAAGAAGATATCCATGGTACCAAAGGTCCGTCGGTCAATATCATTGTCTCATAGATAAACACAAAATCCCCCCCCATCTATATGCATACAATCTTGACATCAAAGGTTTGAGTGCAGCCAAAAGAATTCTCCATACTGGATGTATGAATTCCTTTACTTCAATAGGGGAAAAGAACCGACTGAACCTTGAACTCATGACCGAAAGCTCCATGGGGTCAGGCCCTGACCACTCAGCCATCCTGGCAGTTCCATACCATCAATCATAGTGACTGAATGTCGAGATAGAGGACGGAATCGAAGTGGATACTCAATAGGTCTAGTCCGTAGGAAAGCATCGTATGCTGACCTTTGAACATTTGTAGAAGTAATGCAAATCAATTATTGTATTTTATGTTACCTTACATTGTTGTTGTTAAATTTACTTCCAAATGATGCTATGATGAACTAGTTAACAACATATGGAAGCAGGATGATACCTTTCCATTGTAAGAAAGCTACCACCGCTGACAAGCAATTGATGAATACCCCTGGTACTATACTCATACCAAAGGGGAGGAGTCTGTGTCAATAAGCCTGATATCCTATTAAAAAGCTAAAATTTATTCAACATAGGCATCATCAATGCCAAGGTTACTATTTTCTCTGTATATAATGGTTGATACCTCTGAGACCCAGTATAGGGTGAGGGCCACCGTGTCTCTCTTATTTTTCTTTTCTTTGACACCAGGATGTCAAGAACATTGTAAGCAGGAGCAATATCGTTATCTACTCTGGTTTGATGTCGATATCTAAATAAATCAATGACAGGAATCTGTTTGAAAAGGTATCATCCTTTGGTTGACAAAAACTCTATGCTTAGGTTGATCCTGATATATTTTTTTTCCTTTTTAAAACCTGTAGATGGTAATTTTCTCAAGGAGTGTTGTTGAGGAATTGTTTACCTTTGTTGTCATGTAGACAACAACTCAACACTCTCCCTGTTCCAATTTATCATCAGTAGTACCACTGAACAGGCCCAGGTGAATCAAAAAATAAGAAGAGCGTGGGAATCAAGCATAGGTATCAAACGTAGGTACCAGGTCTAGGTATCAAATATAGGCAACAATCTAGGTACCGAGCCTAGGTATCAAACCCAGGTATTGAACCTAGATACCGAGCTCAGGTATTCAATTTAGGTATCCAGCTTAGGTATTATGACTCTAGCCTAGTTATCAAGAGTCTTAGAGCTGCCAGTTCACTAGCTCTTCTGCCAAAGTTATAGCTACTCGAAAAACAGTTTTCCAAGATAATACTTCGATTAACTGTAGGGAGTTGTCTCCCTGTACAGAAGACTTATACTGGATACATAAACAATCGCAGTACTGAAGGGAGGATGAAAAAACCATCATCGGTATCAAGATGAAACATAAGAACAATCTTATGTTCCGAGGTCGAAATCTAAGGGCCCAATACTGATGTGTCAGAAGGTGTTGCCAACAACATCTAGAGGAGCAACATGTGATGGAGATTCAGAGCGAATTCACTTGTCTAAGCACAGAGCCTAAGTTCCAAGCGTAGGCATCCAGTCTAGGTATCACGCGTTGGTATTGAGGCTAGATCTCAAAGCTAGGCATCAAGCCGAGGCATCAAGTCCAGATACCAGTCCTAGGCACCAATGTCAGATATCATGGTTGTACAGTATCATACTACCAAGAATTGACCGTATGGTAGTGTTGACAACACACCAAGCTCAGGCACTCAGAATAGATACCAAGCACAGGCATCAAGCTTAGGTATGAAAACTAGATATGAAGTCTAGGTACCAAGCCTAGGTATCAAGGTTATCATCATTGTCAATATCAAGAGTCAACGGTATCATCCTCTTGAGAGTGACAATACCGTGCTGGTAGATGGGTTGACTGGAAAACGCCTCTATGACAATGGCAACACCATCAAAGGTAGAAACCATGGACAGGACCGATGGCAAACCGTCTACTTAAACTGACTGTACCAATCGGTATGGGGGCTGATGGCGAATAGTCCTTTGAGACTCACCCATTCTATGGATTGCTGTCGGTACCGGAAATCGCCTCGGGTGCACTGCTGTTGAAGAAGCAGTGAACAAGGCCCCTCGGTGCCATAAATTGCCTTAGGAATACCACCATTACAGACGTAGTGGGGAAGGGCGTGGCCAGAACGGTGTCGTCAAAGGCACCGGTTTTACTAGACCAAAGCCTGAAGTGGCCGCTCTGTTAAGCCCCGTGTGCCGGAGTTGGTGACAGCAAGATCATGCAATGCAATCCTCTGAGAGGCACGTAGGCACGCAAATCCATCGATATCCAAGATTTTGCCTCCACGTGAAAAGCAGGGTTTAAAGACCGCTGCCAAGGCCACCCACAGTAAAATTCTGAGGGGTTGTAGAGAAGGAAATATAACTTCCTCAGTTATAAGAAGAAGAAGATTCTGTGCCATTACAGTGAAGAACAAGTTTGTTTGCTCTTTCCTTTTGTTTTCAGCAGTGATTTCTCCTGTGAGGGATCATTCAATTTCTTTCTTTCTTTATTTTGAGGGGGGGGGGCAAGTAGGAGGTTGATGTTTACTCTCAGTCCCTTCTGAGAGGACGCCGACGGTGCCTCATCTCGAACTCATATCATCATGCGAAAGTGGCAAAGAGAGAAGTTAAATGTTACAACCAACCACCAAAATGCCAAGAAAAATGTAAGTATTTAGACAAATCTTGTTTAAAGAAACCGTTAAACCAATCTGAAAGCTAGAGGAAGGCTCCTTTGACACTACTACCACGGTGGAAGAAAAGGAACTGACCATTATACAGGGAGGGGCCTTATATTCCCTAGGAGGGAGGGAGAGGGGTCAACTGCCAAAATGCCTACTCCTAGGTTTCGAGAAGCTTCTGAATGCTGTTTCGCGCAGGCACGTAAACCCATTTGTGTGATTCACAGAGACCACAAAGAAGAACCTTACTTACCAAATCTATTACCTTAAATAAAGATTTGTTTATATTTTTAAAAAGAGCAGTCTCAAGAGAATGTCATTGCTCTGTACTGGGTTACACACGCTACCACCAGTAGCATCAGTAAGTACTACAGTCATTGGAGAGATAAATCACTGCTTGTCCTTATATCTGAGAGGAAGTGAGGATTTGGGGAAAGCAGTAGAGGGAGATAATCTGGGAGGAGGAGCCAGTGGGGGAAGCCAAAGAAGGGGCTGCATTCTCTGGAGAGGGAGAATAGGAACAGACCTGAGTGTCATAGCCCTGGCTTGATCCAGAGATCTCCCTGGCTGTTCAGACCTGTACACAAAGAGGTGTCAGGCTGGGCAGGCCCTTGGGTTTTGACAGTATTTGTGATTTATCCATTTTTGCAGGGGTCCTGTGCTCCCTAACCCTAGTGAATATGGAGGACCAATGGTACCAGAGTGCATAAGACTTTGTCTACTGCTATAATGGGATTAAAAAAAATCTCTAATAAATGTATGTTTTCTCTCTTGAACCAATGAAAAACACAGAATAGAATAACTACAAAACACCTGAGAAATCACTGGGCAGATTTGCATTTCTCTTGCAGTTGAACCTTTTAAAATTACAATCTTGATTTTACATTGTGCAATCCTGAATGAACGCTTAATAAAATTATTTCAGTTCACAATGAATATCAGTTTAAATAGTCAAGCCAGGATTTATCTTTCCAGACTTGGCAGATATGACAGTTCATCTGACAGCCTATCAATCTAAATTAGAAGGGGAGAAATCTCAGAGAAGTTGTGCTTAGGTCTTCAACAAACACAATTTGTTCACCACATCTTGGCCTTTCTGAAAGAGTTTACACTTTTTAATAGGATTTAAATAATACAAGTAACTATTACCTTAATGAGTTCACAACCATTGATTGATCAATCTTGGACTATAAAGCAGTACCAGTTTACGCTCATGCTTACACATCATTTGTACCTCATAATGTGAGATAAGAACTAGTGATACATTAAAGAAATGCAGAACATTTAGCTCAAATTTCCTTGGCAGAGATTTTTTGGACATATCAAATAGGTTTAGTTAATTAATTGCTGTTGCTTTCAAAGTCAGGTTAATTTGAAGTGTTAGAGTTAGAGACAGATAGTAGTTAGACAGTAGTTAGAGACAGAGACAAAAAAAATCCATCTTCTCCACTGTTTACAACACTTAAAATGTGTTGCGCAGTCTTCACTCAGGTAAGATTTATATAACAGTTAGATATATAATTTAGAGAATAAGAAAGTGTTTTCATTATCTGCACACATTTGGACACAAACAGTATTTTCAAGAACATAATGGCACCCCAAATCTAAATGCCAAATAACTTTTGTTGCTTTAGTTTTAACAGAAATAGATATTTTTAAATATTCTTCAAATGAGCACACATTTCAGCCATTGTGAAGTAGTAACAGTAGTAATATTAACAACAACAAATTTGTTTTTCTTACTTGCCTCTCTCCAAGGCTTGAGCCAGGATACATCATAGGTTAAATATATCTAGCCCATGAGATCACTGACTGACTTAGTTAATGTAGTATTCTGCTATCATACCATTTAGGTGTCCCCAAAGTAAACACACTTATGCACTGGCTTTTACTATTTCTTACACTCACTTAACATACTAACCGCATTTTACTGAATATATGCTGCAAGTATCTTTCATTCGTGTGTTAGAAAAGCAGACATTATGATCCACATCAGAGCTTTCCAAACTTTCCATGTTGGTGACGCACTTTTTAGACGTGCATCATTTTGCGACAAAGTAATTCAGTTTTACTAGCAAACCGGATTACTTCTCAGTAGATCTGTAATGTAAAAACACTTCAAACTTTTCAGAAGAATAATGGCATACTCTTACATTCATTTCTAAGACATCCAGTAGCACTACTTTGAAAACTTCAACACAAAATCATCCCCCTCCTCACTTTAGTGGCACTATAAAACAGTTATGTGCACACTAGTGATTCCTGTAATGTACTTACCTTATTAAAACTTACAGCTTGAGTACTGGACAAATATTGGACTCTTGGTAATGGTAGAAAAAAAAATATTAGGAAGGATTTTCTGTTACCTCAGAAGCTATTGTTAGAGAATATGTCAATACTGTATGATGAGCAGATTTGTTAAAATTTCTCCACAGAATTTAGTGATACCAATAATCCTTTAAGCATCCTAATAAAAAATATAAAATGATCCCCAGGATTCTAGACAAAAGATTAGAGACAAATCCAACAATTTCACATGACAGCTCAAATTTGATTGCTGTAGATACCAAGCAACCTGCTCACATTAATCATTCTGCCCGATGAAAACACAGCTATCAGTCAATTATGACATAATCTAACAAGACATGACATACTCCTGAAACAACCTCCCTCCACATATTTCTAAAACCAGACAGCATATTTATAAATCACTGTAAAGTCTGGGAATTTGGAAAGGATTTTTCACTCTCAGTACCATTCTGCAACTAGATCAAAAATTACTCATATACACAGATGTCTGAACTTCGGAGGAAAAGATGCCTCTCAAAAATACAAACAAATGGACATTAACTGTACAAAAATATGCTTTTAGACACTAATTTCATCAATATCAATAGACTTAAAGAAATCTAATTTTCAGAGGTCTAATACATACTTTTGAATTCTACATAATGGAAAGACGGGTCACAATCCCAGCTCCTTTTTACAAAGCATATCATTTGGCTGACGAAAACTCTTACGTTGCTTAAATTCCAAGTCTCAATCTCTGACAAGAAAATACCAGATCCTTACTAAACATAGCTATGTCAATTTTGATATGACATCTATATCAATATAGGTTTTGTAGCTATTAAAGTATTGATGAGAAAAGAAATAAAACAGAAGAATGGCAAAGAAGTCATGGTATACAAGAGCACCTGAAATGGAAGAAGTTGAAACAAACAGTTCAGTTTTCCATCTTATGTTTCATTCCAAGAAAAAAAAACCCAAACATATGCATTCTCTCCATTTATATGGTCTGTAAATACAAGCCAAAACTTGACCTGTTACTGTGCATTTTGGGCAATACATCTAAATGATAACAAGAGTCACTCTCATAATTAATTCTGGATGACAGGGCCCGCTACTTCTCTGTTAACCAACCTGCTCCCATTTCTTTTTCCAGAGTGAGCATTACTGAAGGCTAAACAAAAAGAGAGGTCTTTTGCCTCTCCTCTTCAAGGCTTTCCTCTAAAAGAAGATGGAGACAATTCACACAGAAGCGTATGTGTATGTGGACAACAGTAACTATAAACTAACATATCTTCTTGAACAGAATGAAGGAGTCTCCCAGTAAAACTTGTGGTGAATCAGGACTTTAGTCTTTTAAAATTACATCTGTGATAGCAAAGCCTGTAGAATGTTTTTGGCACATCATTCAGACTCATCTACATACTTAGCTCAACTGTATTACTGTTTCTCTACTATATCAATATAGATTCTACAGGATATACCAGTGTTCAACAGTAACATTGCATGAGCAGGGCTGTAAAACATAATCTGCAGCAACTTTACTCCCTCTGTTACGTCTTTGCTGTTATAAATCTCTACTCCATTCTGGACAAATGTGGCTTCACTTCAAGCCCTTTCTTCAGACAAGTATGCTATTGTGAAGAAAAACTATCACACCAGAAGCAGAAACATAACTCCAATTGAACTTGTGGCTGAATATGGCAAACTAGAGGATTTATGGATGAGAAGATATGGAAAGTGGCCCAAGTAACTATTTCATGGGGTTAGCTTATTAAAGTCCTTCCTGCCAGCAAATCTGAGAGGGTGGGAACAGAAGAGGGAAGGAGGAAGAGAGATCAGGGAATATGAGAAAGGGGGTCAGGAGACTCTACAAGACAGAAACTTTTCCAGGCCACAATGTTTTGGAGTGGTCAATTTCACTCTTAGTGAGTCCTGTCCCACCTACGAATGAAACCTTGTTGGTACCTTTTTTCTTCAATGGAATTTTTGAAACAAGAGTTGGATAGCCACTTCTCAGAGATGCTTCAGCTGTGGATTCCTGCACTGGACAGGATGGACCAGCAGTTACTTGTGGTACATTTCAATGTGATGCTTTAACTTGGTCCAAAGATTGTGAAGCTTACCATACACTGGCATTAAGTGGCTGGCATTAAGTGGCTGGAATCATTCCTGCTAGCAGAAGTATGTCATAAATAAACAGCCTCACCTTCTATTGAAAGAGTAGGCTGCACTCTTTATAGATAATTTGGGTTGAAAGATGTGACTTTTTTCATGGCAATTCCTGCCTATGTCTCTCATGAAGTAAGCTAACTGTAACCATTATCCTAAATTCTTTCCACAGATTATATCCATGGGCATGTTTGTATTAATAAAATGCATCTTAGAAATGGATCTAGGAATCCCAGAAAAAAAAAATTCAGTATCCAGAGTTTTCAGGAAATCAGGATGCATCTGTTTTCATAACATTGGCCCTCTTCCCACATCAGTCCAAACACATTTTATATGCCAAAGAACTTACCTGAGAATTCTGTAAAAAGTAGACCTTTACCACCATTTATGTCTCATTAGAAGAGATTAAATCATGTTTCTCTATGTTATAGCTTGAGAACACGAGCTAAGCAATCCTCCCACACATTTGAAAGTATGTGCCAAGAAATGTATAACACACTGCCTCTACATATTAAGAAACAATAATATTAATGAATTCTATTCGAACACTTGAACATTAATCCTTTATTTTGCTTGGAACCCCTGTACTAGATCAAGGATCTCCACAATCAGTTTTGTCCTGCTCCAGAAAAGGAGGCTCAACCAGATCCACCAGATCTAGTTAAGTCCCCCATGTCCTATTATTTCTAAGTAACTCTATTAGCAGCAACAACAGGAGGGGAAAAGATACCATATCCCTCTATGGTAACCGATCATAGTGCTATCAAAGAAAAAAAGGACAAAACCTCTAGATTTATTTCTTAAAAACTTAGGACACAACACTCATGCATTCAAAAAGAAAGGTGCATTAAAATTAGATACACAGCTGGAGTTACATGGTGTTCAGTGTCAGTATCTCTACATACTGTTGCATTTAGTACCCTTTTCTTTCTCTTCCATAAATGCATTACTGATTCTATTGCTGGAACAGCTGTCTCCACTCCCTCTCTAGCCTGAAGGTGTTTCATTGTGAAGAGAGAGACAGACTTGCTTCCAAAGAATACCTGAGCTGACTGCATTACACATCAAATACATTTGAGGGTGTTAAGAAGTGGCTTTTTTCCCCTTCCCCTTTCCCCCTTTTGTTCTTTTCTTCTCTTTTCTATTGGGGTTTAAAAAGAGATCTAGGGAATCCTTAGTCCAGCGCACATTAATACTTGGAATGTATTGTACAGTAAAGTGGCAGAATCGCATGAAATGTAAGATTTGCAATTTAAAAGATATACTGGCAGTGATCACAGAATTAGGTTTCTTTGGGGGCATTCTTGTCAACTTCATAACTGTACAGAATATTAAACTACTGGCTGTATCTGAACAAAGTCCTCCCCATATTTACATATTACTTCTCCGAAAGGAACAGAAAATGATACAAGTAAACTGAGAAAGATTGTTGCTAGATTAATGAAAGCTCTGACAGCTTTCCTTATTTTTTAAAACATGTCTTCAGTGTTACTATTCTTCTTATTTCCCACGTACATAATTTCTAGACAGGGCAAAATATTTTGCCAATGATTTTGAGTACCCCTTTTTTTACAGGGATTCTAATTTCCCCAGCACCTGAGGTTTTACAAAGGAAAATAAATGCTCTCCACTCCATAGTCTCAGAATTTTAAGTGAACTGGCCACTGGAAAGACAAACTATTCCAACGAAAAAATGTGCAGTTAGAATTACTGTATCCTATCTTTCAAAATCTACTTGTCAGCAAAAGATTAACTCAAACATGTTTCTCTGCATAGCACAACAATTACTTGTAGGTACATAATAGTGTCTAATGTTTACACATAATGTAGTATTTAATCATTTTTGCTTCAAAATAATGACCATGCACTTTTATACTATGCCCTCCTAACTCTATTAAATTATGTCCCTGTCCAAAACTGTCTCAGTGGATGCCTCATTACTTAAGAGGAGAATTTTCTTCCACTTCCACAGCCCCCCGCCACTCCTCTCCTTCAAGGGCTCCTCAGTCCTCTGGCGTCCTCTGGCTGATGTAAGTACAATGGTGGAAGGAAGTACAGGCAGCAGTGCAGTAGCAGGGCTAAACTAGTCATAGTGCTGATGGCTGACACAGAAAGTCAAGAGAAAAAGCATACCTGTCTATTCTATTTGTAACCATCCCAAAATGATAGACACCTTATTTCTATATAACTAATTCACGAGTATTACCTTTATTTTAATGGATCATGGATACCTCTCAACAATGCTTCAGCTTGGCAACTTTCCTCTTACTGCAGACAAAGGCAAACCACCTCTGAGCGCTCCTTGACTAAGAAAACCCTATAAAATTCATGAGGTCACAATAACTTGACAGGGTTACTTGAATGCAGATACACTACATTAAGCGTCAATATATTTGTGGGTTTGCCCCAAAACGATATTTAATTTTCACAAGAATAGTGAGTTGCTAGAATAAGATGACATCTCAATTGTCAACAAGCTCTAGCCACTTATAACAAAATATTTAACCCTTTTTTTAGCTCAGAAAACATTCCCACACTACTCATCTATCGTTTCAATGGGAATATTTCTGCTTGTATACCTTGACACTTTTTTCACTACACACATATGTATGCATGCGCATACACTTGCTTTAATATTCACTTCTGCCCAGGAGGCATGCTAACATCCCCTTGCTAGAGCACCTGCAAAACCTTAGGCCACTTACTAGTTTTGAGAAGCTATAGTAGTTTCTGAACAGTCTCAGGGTACACACCTACAGGGGAATAATCTCCACTGTACACATTGAGACTTTTTCCTGGGCAAACATGAATAGGATTGCTTTGTCAAGGCTTGTAGTAGTTTGTCCCTCATGTATTATACTTACTTAAAAGACTTATGTCCCACCTTTCTACTGAATGATCTTATAACTGGTTTGCAACTGACTATAACAGACACATAAACACACACACACACACACACACACACACACACGGAGTTTGGAACACTAGGTTTGAAAAGTAATTTGTTAATGCAGGCCATTAAAATAGGAGATTAATTCATTAACATTAATGTTGAAAAGCCTTTCATATGTCAAATTGCTTTGGTTTTTCAGAACAGGCCATACATTTATAGAAAATGATATGGGGGCCGTCATAGCCATTATTGTTGTTTGTTTGTCTTTTTATTTATATACCACTGGAATAAAAATAAACAGAAGACAGTTTACTGAAATTAAAACAGATACAGATAAAAATAGATATACGCTAAAATATTTTTAAAACATAATTAAATTATCTATACAATTATAAGCAATTTAAAATATATCCATTGAGAAGGCAAAAAATAAAAAAAATAAAAAAATAGCACACACTTGAAAACTTAGGCACATATTTTAATATCGATTCCTTCTATGTGTTCTTTTTGTCACTTTAAAGTTGCCTTCCTCAGCCTGCCACATAGATTACAAATCCCAAAGTAAAACTGATGGCTGAGATGCTAGGAGTCCAACATATTTAGAAACTGTCAAGGTGGAAAATGTTGTCTTAAAGCTTAATATCTCATTTTACAATCTGCTTTGTTACTGATTTGCATCTTTCTTCCTTTCTTTCCTATTCACTGCCAAAATGTACATTGGTTCAGTCATTCTTTAAACACCTTGTTGTTGAAAGTTAGTAAGGAATGATGGGCTTATTTCACTTAAAGGACACTGATCCTTGCAAGTGCAGCAGTAAACTATAAAGATCAGTGAGTGAACTGAGCACTGGGGAATTCTTAATTAGATATTGCTTGCATGCCTCTGAGCATAGGCAAAACAGTCTTCCCCAACAACTGAATCATTACATCATCCCTCCCTCCTCACTCACAAACACATTCTGAAAAAATTAGTAGGAGAGCACTTCTGTTGCACAAAGGAGCCAAGAGTCCCAAGTTGGGGTGTCTACATTTTAAAACATCAGGTAACTAACAAGTCTACTGTTCTTTTCACCTACTTCACCTTAATATTTGTTTGCTTAAATCTCTGAACCATGCACTGCAAAGCTCATCTTAAAAAACAGTCCAATCCTTTTGTTGTCTGCCACTCTTTCACACTGAAATGTGATTTTTTTGCAGCAGAAGTTCAGCAAAGGATCCAAGTAGTCCAGGGACTAGCGAATACATGATGTTACAGCAAAACATCTACTGTGGAAGCCTGGTTTTCCTATTCCACTGTTGTCAAGCCCTAAAATCTCCTGACTCTCAGCTCTTACAACCTAAGAAAAATAGGCTGATTAGAAATGGGTGCAGTAATCCTATCACTGCTGTTTTAGGAGAATGGGCCATCAAACTCCGTGGTACTTCTTAAATTATTATTTTTACTGAAGTATCATCACCATTGTGTCATTGTGTCTACTCAAAAGTACAGATGTGAAGAGCCAGGGCAAAAAAAATCCCATAAAAACTGATGAGAAAACATTTTCCTGTCTCCCCAAGCCCCCCTTTTCCCTGAAAAAACCCCAAAAAGAATTATGGAATATTTTCTTTCAGAATGGTGAGCAAAATATTTAAAGTGTTCATATATTTACACCTCCAAAATTATTTCTACCAACTATGTAAGAGGAAGATGTTTAGATAAGATTAAGAATGATATCCTGGCCTTGGTTTCTTTTTTGCAGTGCTTTTTATGGGAATAAGTGCTTTCTGACTCCTTGGTACTATGGAGAAGTAGAAGAGACAGAATAGTTCCATCTGGGATCTTGTAGCTTTGTTTTTTAAAAGAAAAAAAATCAAAGTGTTTGAAAAACAGTGTGAAGAGTATTGAGGCGCTTCAGTTAGTATAAAGAGCTGACGCCAAATTGTTAACTATGACCTTGTAACAAAAGCTATTATTTTAAAAGAGTAAAATTGTAATTATTGTGTAAATAAACTATACTTTTAATATACCAAACATGGTAATTTTTCCAAACTGAATTATACATATTTTACGTTTCCAAAGTAACAAAATAACCTCTCATGTATAAAGGATGTTAATATTGCACTTTTTTCAATCTCTATCTGCGTGGCTTCAACATTTCCATAAATTTTACATTTCAAGTTAGGAGCAAGTCCCACTGAGTTCAATGGGCTTACTCCTAGAAAAGCAGTTACAGGACATTTTCCTACAAAAGGCGGGCACGGGCAGGATAGAGGCAAAAGCATAAGCTTATCTAGCTGTATCTTTTTGTTACAAAGCATGTGGAACACTATGTGAAAAACAGAATTGGGGAACAAGGTGGAGAGAGGGCAGGTAAATGCCAAGAAAGAAAGAATGAGATGTTGAGCTGAGGAAACATACCCAAGTGCTGAGCCTAGCACTATATGAGCAATAAACACATTCATGGAGCACAAAGGGGTTTATTGCAACTATGCCAACAATAATATACAAAACTGGAAAATAACACCGATATAAATTAAAAGAGAATTGAAGAGACTCACAATCTCCTCAGTTGCCACCCAGAAGTCTTAACGCAAGCTAATAAAGTGTGTGTGAGACAGACTTAAACTTCAGTCCTAAAGTTCAATTACATTATAAAAGGATTATTGATATCTGAGGGCCTCCTACCAAACAAACAAACAAACAAACAAACCACCTCTCCCACTATTTCATTTTTCCATCATCGGCAGGGGTTCATCATTTCATGTCCTCGCTATTGTCCTTGTTCTAAAATCCATAAGGCAGCAAGCAGATTAGTACAAGCCAACTGGCACACAGAAATTTGATAAATTTTGCTCATCCCTAACCTTTTGTTTTCTGAGCACCTTCCCTCATTTTATTGTAGCTGGGGGGTGGGGAGAGAGAGAAAGTGCCATTCCCTAATAAATTTTGTTGACTTTTAATTAACTAAGCTTTCTCTGCTGTGGTACTCATGTTGTGGAATACCCTCCATTAGAGGTCCAATTGATGCTAACGTTAGTTCCACTCCAGAGTCAAGTAAAAACATTGTTTTTCACTAGGGCCTTTGGGCCCTAACTGATTTAATCCTAATCTATGCATGTGTGCAGTTATAAATGATTTTAAACTGGTTGAACTGGGTTTAAACTATTCTGTTTTAACTAATCAAACTGCTTAATATTGTCAGTCTGTTCAAATGCTTTAAATGGTCAAATTAATGTTATTGTATACCATCCTGAGATCCCATGAGGCAGGCAAAATATTATTATCTTAACTAGCCAATTTGTGGTGTTCAGTCATACTGAGGAAAACATAATGAATTAACGATTAGCAACCCAATTCAACATTTCCCCCCAAGCTCTGTATAAATAACAAAAATCCCTATAATCCAACCGTTCCTGGTCCTGTGGCTGATGGATGAGGCCAGAGTATGCTTCCTTTCAATACTGCCGTTCCAGACCAAAAAACTGTCCTCCTCTGTGGCCATAAAGAAAATGCACTCTTTCTAATTGGAAATGCATCACTGTTTTAAACAATATGGTTTACAAACACAAAAATTACTGTAAAAATAAAACCTCTAAAGCACAGTCATAATTATATTTGTTCAATAATGAACAGAAGATTTCACCACTTTCAGTAGTAGAACCCCACACTATAGTTTTAAAGCTTGTTTATTTCTGTTCTTCCAAAATGAACACACACCAAGTGTTGAGAACCTGACTGGGATGGGGTCTGTAAACTATAGAAAAGTAAAGTAATTTTTAAATGTTTAGGCTCCCTCTCAATAGTATAATATAAAAGCAAAGTAGTATACATAGAGAGCAGCTTGTGAGAAATTACAGAGGCTATATTACCAAGGAACCAGCTCTATACCAATAGTTAAAATAACACCAGAATGTAATGTTAAACTGTGGAAAGTTTCTTTTACAATAAATAATTCACAACTGCTATTTTAAAACATAGATGTAAACTGTTCAGAAGATGTGTGCTGCTAACTGTAAATTGGAACTTATAAGAAGTGTCAAAAATTAGCCATTTTTGAGTCCTTCTGACAAGTGACACACAAGTCTCCAACTCAGCTTAAGGCACAAACATACCACCAAATATCCTATTCAAACCTTTGCTGTTTCAACTGTAGAAGTCTGTACCATCTGTACCATCTATCCCCACAACTTTAGAACTGTAACATCAGAGGCCACCAGTCTGTTTATCAGACCTTCGATACTTTAGGAGTGATTGTAATCCTTCCAAACCTCCAAGGTAAAGACACAATGAGGGAGTTTGTTTCAACAAGCAACCATCATTTTGTCTATATCCTGTCTTTTCCCTCAAAAGTAGGATTCTGGGTGACTTGCAGAATAAGGTAAAAACACATATACAAAAAGTTAAGATTAAAATAATGTTAAACTGTTTATACAGCTCCAACAGGTCCAAGTTCCCTGGGTTATGGTTTTGTAAGGACACATTTTTATAAAATCCTGAAGGAACCTTAAAATATAATGAATGAATCCCAAATTCTTCTAGTAGATTATCTATGGATGTATGGTGTGTGTGCATGTACCTTCAAGTTGCCTGTCGGCTTATGGTGACTCCATGAATTTCATAAGGTTTTCCTGGGCAAATAGTACTCAGGGTTGATTTTGCCAGTTCCTTCCTCTGAGACATTCCCTATCGCATCTGATATTCACTGGCAATCTCCCATCCAAGTA
This sequence comes from Ctenosaura bakeri, assembly GCA_948474755.1. Lineage (NCBI taxonomy): Eukaryota > Metazoa > Chordata > Lepidosauria > Squamata > Iguanidae > Ctenosaura > Ctenosaura bakeri. The sequence continues at coordinate 185,839 of CAOLHI010001065.1, forward strand.
CTAACCACAGCCGATCCTGTTTAACTTCCAAGATCAGATAGGATTCAGTGCCTTTATGGTATTTAGTCCCCAGGATGTATGGTACTGAACTCATTATGATTCCTCATCCTACTCTTAGTTCAGCGTTACTAGTGCACACTAGGAAGAGGGAATTAGCCCAGGATCAGTTTTCCTTTTAGAACCAGCCCTCTAATAATATAACGGTGAAGAGGGGTCCAATTCATAACCGTTATATGTTTTAAATTTAGCACAAAACGGTTAGATAGTATGCTCCACACAATCTTCTCACAGATTACTTCCAAAGTTAAATTCATCATTACAAGGATGGACTTCTACTCCAGTAGAAGATGGCTTAAGAAATCATTGCACATTGGGGAGGGGCAACGATTAGTACTGCTGGAAGACAAGGAGATGAGAGATTGCAGCATAGGAGAAAAAGGCCGAGAGGTACAGTTTTTGGTTATAAAACTGCATTGGTTCTGTAAAACTCCATTCTCCCTTATCAGCCCAGCTCTGAGGGAAGGCAGTAAGAAAAATTCAACAATACTAAATTCCTATTTGTGGGGGCTCAGACACCAGTGTGAGGTAATGTTTGGAGTGTCTGATTAGGACCCCAGGAGACCAGGGTCTAAATTCCAACTAGGCCATGGGTGGTCTTGGGCGAATCATACTCTCTCAGTCTTAGGGGAAGGTAAAGGCAAATCTCCAGAATTCTATTACTACTGTATATACTTGTGTATAAGCTGACCTTGTATATAAGTTGAGGGCAGGTTTGGAGGCCAAAATTAATGGATTTTGATATGACCCATGGATAAGTGGAGAAGGGAAAGTGTCAGCATTGCCTCAAAGGCTCAGCCACCACAGCAATTTTCCTGCTCAGGTGTTCAAAAAGGCCTTTTGTCTATCTATTCAGAGAAGGGATGTTGCATTTTTGGAATTAATACTGTACCTGAACTTTTATCAAAAAAAGGAACCATGCCCTTCTCTGAGTAGAATGGCACTTGGCACTCTTTTGAGGGGAGATGCCAAAGAGCTGCTGCTGCCATTTCCCCACCAAGTAATTCAAAAAGGCCAGAAGAAGCACCCTAGTAGAGAGAACAGAGGAGGTTGGTGATTCCTTCAGGTTCTCCCGGGAAGGACTAAGCTTTCACTTTTTACCACTCTATTCAGAGAAGGTGATTGTTCCTTTTCGGATAAGAGTTAAGGTACAGTACTTTAACCTGTGGATAAGTCAACTCAGGTTTCTTAGATCAATTTTTTACTAAAATTGTTAGAACTATACATGATTACACACAACAATTTCACGTTTTTTCTTTGACAGAATTTCAATCAGATACACACACACAAAATCTAGAATACAAGCTTCTGGGAAGGAACATAGATCCATATAGCTAACTAGAAACAAGAGGTACTGGGGATGGGCTCATGATCTCAATTTTATCTTCATTAATGCTTATAAAATGAACAGACATCCAAAAACACACAACAGGAGGACAAACAAGAATTGCCTGGCTAACATGGAGAAAGAAGGAACAAAGAGTGGTGGTGTTTAGCCAAACAATCCATTCCAACTCATTATGTCACCAGTACGATAAGCAATATTGATCAGGTCACCTATGAGTAGTGCAAGAACTTTCTTTTGGACAGCAGATCGAAGTATAGCCCAGAGGCTATATTTGGCCTGGCAACATTTTTATTATGGCTGTAACCTTATTAATCACTGGAAGAAGACTTTACATGCACAACAGTTATTTCGACATGATATTTATATGTGCAGTTATAGACTTCTATTTCTTAGTACTAGTCACTGGTCATTTCAGGATACTCCAGGAGGCAAGATGACAATAAAAAATGAACTCAACCTGTTGCAGAGCTTTGTATTGTAGGCTATTTCTGCTCTACACTGTTATGGTACTATTATTTCACCTTCAACATCCTATGGAATCCTGGGCTTTGCAGTTTAAGGAGGGGCATTTCAAATTCTCAGCCAGAGAGCTCTTGGGGCTCAGTAAACTACAAACCCTAGAATTCCACAGGATGTTGAAAGTGAAATAATAACACTATAACAGTGTAGTGTGGGAATGGCCATAAACACGAAACACATATGTCAGAAAGGGAGCAGGAGCAGCAAGCTATAGCCTAAATGCTTAATCTGTAATGACTGAAAAGCACAATAATTCACGAAGCTCATATCTCTCTTTTTCACACAAGTAACAGAAGGCCTTCTTGACCTCTGAAGGGAAAGAAACAATAAACATTCCTGATACAAATCTGTTGTTGTGTGTTTTCATATCATTTCTGACTTCTTGCAGCTCTAAGGTGAGCCTGTCATAGGGTTTTCTTGGCAACATCTGGCCAAAAGCAGTTTGCCTTTCGCTTCTGCTTCTGCTGAAAGAGGGTGACCTGCACAAGGCCACACAGCAGGCTTCTATGGCTGAGTGGGGTTTGAACTCTGGTCTCCATAGTCCAATGCTCAAGCCACTCCACCACACTGACTCTCCCACAATGTGAATACTAAAGGGATTATCAGCAAAGTTACAATGGAAAAAAAAATCACAGCAACTCCAATGCCTATGACACTGTCTGCTGCACTAAATTGAGCTGATACTGTTACTTATACAAGCAAAATAATCTGAACTACCACAGTACAGGAGAGCAGAGGCACAGGAAAGTTTCTTAGAATGAGCTAACAGTTGAAATGACCAAGAGCAGACCAAGTGGCCTACCTACGGTTCTGAAAGACTGAAAAAAAAAACCTCATTTATGTTTGTTAATATAAACCAATAGCAACAGGCATTTCACTGAGACTAGACCTAAATACATGCTTGTATCAATCACAAATCTTCAGTCTCCTTATAAATAGAGTATGTACTCTGCAGGCTTGAGAGGTATACTCCTTTCAGTCGACACTCCTCCTCTTCTAAACAGAAGTACTGCTCAGACAGTACTTAGCATGTTTTCTCAAACACAGGAGCAGGCAAATGCCTAACTCTGCCCCCTCTATTCTTTCCTTCTTCATTTGGAAAGTGAGGCATTTGAACAGAAGTTCTTGTTATCTGTAGAGACTATTCATGTGGGTAGATTCCAGATTTTTCAGGGTTATTGTTTGGATGGAGAGCATCTATAAGAACAGGAACCTCTCCTCTTCAGATAGGTCACTTTCCACACAAGTCTATTTTGGAAAAGTGCACAGAAAGGGCAAAATTACGACAAAGTTGCCAACAATGACATATCCTGATATCTTTATGCTAACCTATATACTATAGGTTATATACATTATGACATCTATTGATTTTAATGACTATCAGAATCTACAGTGTATTGCACACTTGAAGGCAGTAACAACAGAGAAAGTGATTGTTTCAGCAATTTCACTGAACAGTGGTGATTTAATTACCGGTAATATTACAATCTGGCTTCCTTAAAAACGTGTGCAACTGCACAGTCTGTATGTGCTTCTGTAGTAAGATCTATTACTAAAATATTTCTCCCATGCTCAACAGCTTGTTGTCATAATTTGAAGGAACATGTAATCTGATATTCTGTGAGCTAGCACTGTGAGTGAAATTAGAGACAGGAGTCACTAACTGGCTGGCGAGCCTCACCTCAAGATCAGCAGGATGATTTCAAAACTTGGCCTCAAGCAGCAGTCCACCTGAAGTTTCAAGATACAGCTCCTTGACAGACTTTTAGTGAGACTTCATTATGCTCAAATACTTTAGAAATATTCTCTTCTTGAAAATAAGATGTGACATACTCCCTGGTAGGCTACAGTATATTAATATTATTTTGAGCATAGTAGCTTGATGTATCTTCTATTAAGTATTTTTTAAAGAAATTAAATAGCCTACTATGCACATGCATAGACACAAACATTAGGAACACTCCATGCATTTAGGAATCCAGTCTGATAGCCACATAACTGAACTGGAATTATACCAGATCTCATTTCAGTGAAATAGCCTTAGAATATATTTATCTTCTGAGCTTGAAGCCTGCACTTTTGTACAGATTTGCAGAGATGGGCACCCTAGAAAATTAAGTTGGTGTGCAGTAGCCTGTTTGCACCAAAATACACAATGATGCACAATGTGTGTGGAACAAACTCACAAGATTTTAATAGGCAAATCTACAACAAGAAGCTTGCACAATTCCACTGAAACAGCCCTGCTTTCACACTTCTGAGTATAAGGACATGGCATTAAATATGATGATATATCTCTATCCTGCAAAGAAACTTGGTACTCTACAAAATCTACTAGGTCATGAAGATAAAAGTAAGGAAATTCACAGTTCAAACTGCTCCTTCTATTACTCACACTCCCTCATAACACCCAGGTAGTATGATAATTTCCTAACAATGGGTGACATTACGTAGGTCTGGTGAATTATCTAGGCCTAACTAATGGCTTCAGCAACATGACAGCTTTCACTTTATTTTACATGAAGCTAATTAATTTTATATTATATCCATTGTCCTTGGTTTTGACAACCTTATTAAGCAGGTCCTTTCAATTTTTTTACAAGTTACTCGGCATACAGATACTGAAATCCAATTACCTACAACACATATTCTATTACTGTGTACCATACAACTCTGACAAATTCATAATTTATCCCATACAGACATTAAGTAGCTTTATGAACTGTATCGTTCTGGCATTAACAGAATACAAGTCCCAATATTTGTAAAGCCTATAAGCAACATGTTGCAGCAAGTAATGCTGATAAGGTGATGGAAATAATAATTTTCTTTAAAAAAATTGATAATGCAAAGTTGCAGTTGTCCCATCATCTGACTTTTCAAAATATATGCATGGTTCAGAGTTCACTAAAACTCAGTATATTTTTTATATATATATATATATATATATATATATATATATATGTGCATGGTTAACAAGACCTGGTGGACTTCCAGACTATTTCAGATTATTAACACTCAGAGATGGGATGGAAGTGTCATCACTCAGAAAAGAACAGAGGACACAGCCCAGGAGACATAACCCAGAAGGGGCAGGTAAGTGATCTTCACATGACTGAAGAAAAACATTTCAAGGAAGATTGCCCCCCCCCAAAACTCATAATCATTATTCCTTTGATCATTATATAAATCTATGCAAAGTTGAAAAGCAGGCAGAACATTAAATGCACCAGTCCACAACTTTGGAGTTTAGCCTGCTTTAAGGAAGATTAAAATTTCCAGCGAAAATTCCATCTTTTGGTACAATATGTTTAATGTGTTTCTTCATTAAATGTGTACTGAGATTGCCAGAAGACAAGGGAGTTTTAAGAAGCGCCATACTAGAAGGCATCTCCCTTCCCACAATTTACAGATCAGGCCCGAAATAAGCCAAGCAGAAGAACTAAGGGGAAAAACCCAACCAGGTAACCCTGAGAATGTCTTCACTTCTTAAATGAATTTTTATTCCACCTTTTTACTCCTTAAGGAACACTCAAGGTGGTTTGCAACATTCAAAGACTAACTCGATCCATAACCAGATATACTTTTTTAAAATACCCTCGACGCAGCTAAAAATTATTTTTGAAAGGAGGGGCAACTGTCCGGTTCCCTTTCTCAAGGAAGGACGGGGCGGGTGATGGAGAGGCTGGCAACCCGGGGGAGAGAGAGGGAGGCCATTCCTTCCTCATACCCGGGGGCGCCAGAGTCGGGGGCCGGGGTGGGGAGGGGTGGGAGCTCGCCCCCCTCCTCCTCGCCCCGGCTGCCCCCTCTCTAGGCCGGGGCCTTGGAGGGACTGACCTCTCCCCCGCTGAGCGCTTGGCAACCTTTCACTGGGCGAAAGTTGAAAGAGGGACCCCCAGGAAAGGCAGGGGCGACGGCGGGGGGGGGCGGAGGGGAGAGTGCCGCCCCCTCCCGGGAGAGGAGGGGGCGGGCGAGGGGAGGCAGGGCCGCGTGGGCCCCTCCCGGCTTGCCTCCCTCCTCCTCGTGTCTCCGGAGGAGCAGCCGCCTTTCTTCCCGACCCCGCCTCGGCCGACAGGAGCCCGGCCCCTCCCCGCTCGCCTCACCTCCCGTGCCGTCCGAGTTCTCGTTGAGGCTGCCGGAGGAGTCGTGGTGGGAGCCCACACACCCGCCCATGGGGCCCGGCCGCCCCGGCCCGGAGACCCCCTCCTCCGCCTGCTCGCCGCCCGAGCCAGTCCCCCGTCTTTCCCTCCTCCTCCTCCTCCTCCGTTGTCGCCGCCGCCGCCGCCGGTCGGGCAGGCGCGCTGGCTCTGCCGCCGCCGCCGCCGCCGCCTCCTCCTTCTCCTCGCCGCGGCCGGCCCCGCCTCAGCTCCCGCCTTCCGCGCTCCGGCGCCCGCCCGCCCGCTCGCCCTGGAGCCTCTGCGGCGGCGGCCTGACTCAGGCCAATCGGAGCAGCGGCGAGGCCCCCCGGGGCTTAGAGGGAGTTCTTGCGGCGGCGGCGGCGGCGGCGGCGGGCTCTTCGCGGAGGCGCTCTGGCCATGCCGCCCCTCTCCCTCTCTCTTCCCGGCGAGGACCCTCCCCTTTCTTTCCCAGGGCGGAGGAAGAGGGAGGAGAGGCGAGAGCAAAGCGAGCTCTCTGGCGGGCGGCGGGAGAGCGAGGGGCTCCGCGCCCGCTGCCTCCCCCCAAGACCGTCTCCCCAGGACGGGCCGGGGCTGCCGCCGCCGCCGCCCTCCCTTCTCCCCCGCTTCCCCCGGGCTTGGAGACCCGCGGGAGGGAGCTCGGCCTCCTTTCCCACTGGAACTACGCCCCCCTGGCTAACTTCCCCTTTAAGATGAATAAAAATACCAGGGAACCCCAGGGGGAGTTGCAGGAGGGCGGGCGGGCGGTCAAGCCCTCGCGGCCTCGTAAGGGCCCGCTGGGGAACCCCTGGGCACCTCAGGCCACACGCGCGGCCCCGTTCGCCTCGCCTCTCGGGAACCAGAGTACTCCCACGGCACACAACCCGAGGAAACGCGCCTGGTTGTCCTTTTCTCGCCTTCGCCGCCAAGGCCGTTTCCGCACTAGCCTGTTAATCTGCTTTGATTCCACTTTCAACATCCAATGGAACCCTGGGGGTTGCAGTTTAGAGAGAGGCCTTCGAAAGCTTTGGAAGCCTCCCGGGGTTCAAGGCTACCCCGGGAATGTTTCAGCCAAAGTTCAACTTGAAAAAAATTTTCACCCATGCTATTTTTTTTAATTTATTTTTATTAAAATTTTTCATTCTTACAGGCATAAGCTCATAAGACTTGTTAATGTTTACAATATAAAATATACTATAACATACCATAATATACAACATATAATAGACTCTTGACGTGTTCATAAGACCTGTTCATAAGACATTATTTGCAATATATACTATAATTTACCACAATATACAACATATAATATAATAATATAATAATACCTATTAATAATATAATTATATAATATAATAATTTTTGACTGCATTTCTTCTTAGTGTGTCCCTTGTGTTGCTGCCTATGGACTGCCAAGTGGCTTTGCAGATAAGAGACAGTGCAGATATTGTTACAAAGGGTTCAGTCACGATTTTGACATGCCCCCGATGCAACAGGTGGCCCAAAGTGCTTTTGCACATTTAAAGCTTGTACTCTTAACTCCATCCATTCCGTGAGACATCAGATGTGGCCATGGTGGTACATGCCATAGTTGCCTTCTGTTTGGATGGCTGTAATGTACTGTATTTGGGGCTGCCTTTGAAGGGTGTTTGGAAGGTTCAGCTGGTCCAAAGTGCTGCACTCAGACTGCCAACTGGGACCTGTTACAAAGACCATACAGTACTATGCCCCTGGCTGCCAGTTTGCTTCAAGGCACAATTCAATCTATAAAGACTTATATGACTCAAGTCCAGGCCCAGCTATCAGACCATATCCCCCCTGTATGAGTCTGTCCAGGCCCTGAGATCATCAGGAGAGGCCCTGACAACACTTTAATATTTGAATATATTTCTCTCTTTGTAAAGTTTTTTGTTTTGTTTTTTGTTTAGTTTTCCTAAGTGCAAATATGACCGAAAACCAAAATGAGACTTTTTTTTTCTTGGAAAGCTATGCAGTTACTGTAATTGCAGTTCATAAGGGAAGCAGTTTTTTGTGCTGAGGGTCAAAGTAAAAACATTCCCACAAGGTTGCAGAAACTTTCTAGGTACTATTTTTCCTCCTGAAAATGTTCTTGATGGGCCAGGATCTCCAAATTTAAACTCCAATCAGGAAATTGTTGAATATCCATTCCATCCCTAGGTTCTTGTCAGTAGGTATTAATGAAGAGAGACTTTTCCAGTTGTAGTTAGTCCTCTACGACGTCATCCAGTTCTTGTTTGGGGAATCTGTTATTGTGTTCCAGAAACAAGTCCCCCTATATAGGCACTGCATCTGAGAGATAAGCAGTAAATGTGAAGCTATCCTTGGTGTGGATGTATGGGTGATGATGTCATAGGCCCTTTCCACACCGTACCTTTTTTCCAGCGGTGGGGTGCGGGGATCGCACGAGCAGCCTCCGGCAAGAGGTTCCCACATCCCTGCTGCTTCAGCTCCACACGAACTTCCTGCTCGCACAAGAGCCCCACCTCTTCCTTCCACAGTGCTGCACTGGGGCAGGAGGTGCGACTGGCGCAGCTCCGGGGGCTCCGCACGCCAGGTAAGTGTGCACGGGGCCCGGGAGCAATGCACAATTGCGCACCATTTTTGGCTTCCAGCCGAAAATGAAAAGGTGTATGATTGGCCCCTGCCACCCCCTAGAGTGTTGCGTGATTGTGAGTGCGTCGTACAGACTGCTCGTCACAATTGCACGATGCTCCAGGCACCCTTTTGCATGGCAAATGCCATGCGGAAAGGGCTGTAGACTTCAGATGCAATTCACTTCACAGTCTCTTCACAGTCTCTACCTTCCCTTTGGGTAGCTGAGGTTCTTGAGATATCTTAAAGAACAAGGTACTGATGAACTGCAAGATGTCACTCAGCTCTGATGGTATCCACAAAATCCAAAATGGGTTTCTTTTTCAGTATCCACTGATACAAAGTCAGTGACTATTCTCTTCAATTGACTGTATAGGATATATGCATGTAACTGTATTCTGTAGAACAGGAACAACAGCTACAGGAGCTTACCATCTTATTGTAGCATCTGAAGAAATATCCTGAGCTCACGGACTGTGTTGTCAACAGGCACACACTGATTTCCTGAAAGCATTCAGTAAGTTCCTGTTTTTCCCCAAACGCCACAGTCACCACCTGGATGTTGAAATTCCAGGGTAGCTGAGACTGTCTAAGGAGCTGTCCTCTTAAAATTCCTTCCAGAACTACATTCCTCTTCATGCTGAAGGACAATGAGGCAAGGAATCCAGAACGGCATGAAAAGAAAGCCCCTTCTCCCTTGATCTGGAAGACTGCCTGCTCCATGTTAAAGATTAATTGATGGGTGTAGAGTGAACACAGTGAGGGAGTGACTATGGCACTTTTCACACGGGGTAATTAAAACGGGGCAGTGCGACCTCTAACGGAGGTCGTCTACACCGTGGAGTGTGCTGGGTCATATATAATTTTTCAGTTCCACACCCCAATCCACTCTGAAGCGGCCGGAAGTGGTGGCGCTGCGTGTTTTTTAAAAACCTCTTTTAAGAGGTTTTTAAAAAGCATGGAGCGCGCAGCCCCGTGCAGCCCCGTCGCAGCACCCCAGCGTAGATTTGCAGATGTGCGCAAGTGTGTGCCTGCAGATCTGCTGGGGGTGGGCTTCCGGCTGGCGAGCTTCTCCGGTTGGTGGAGAGCCTCCGCCAGCCGTAAGCCACCATTTTGGACACTGCAGGATGCCGAAGGAGTGTGGAGCAGTGAACTCGTGCTGCTCTGCGTGGCGATGGACTTACCCAGCTGCCGGTAAGCTCCATTTCAGCGCATTTCCCCCCGTTTCTCCCTCCACATGTGAAAAGGGCAGCCCCCATTCGGTACTACTGAATCTCCAGTACACATCATATTCAGCCATTGTAGCTTTGAATAATGTGTTTCTTCCTGTTTCTCTCTTCAGGGAACAACTAGGTTTGCTACTCAAATAAGACCATGGTCGTGGCTTTGGCCTGAGACTTCCAGCTGCATGAATCTGGGGAGGATTCCACATATGAGGCCTCTTTGCTGATGTAGTGGAATACCAGGATGGTTTACCTGTATGTAGAGGAGTTTGTGGTTGTCACCAGCTTCAGTGCCTATGAAAGGAGAACTCTTCAGCTGTTGCTTGATGTGATGTGCACTCAAGTAGCAGCTTATTTTGAATTGTCTTTGAGAGACTTGTGGACACTGGGTCTTTGGAAGTAGTTTTTTAATGGCTACTGTGATTAGTGACAAGAGGTTTGCCTGTGTTTGAAAATTTCCTGGATTTACTGAGATTTGCTTACTTCTGAAAATTTCCTGAATTTCCTGTATCTTCCAATGACTGCCCTATGGATTCATAAGCTACAGCTGGTTGAGGTTCGGAAGAAATGCATCTCTTGTTCTTACTCATTGACAATGTTTTCTCAGAGACACATAGTGACTTTTGTCACTTGCTTTACAATACTTTCCACTTGTCTCATTGGGCTGCACTCGCCTTGCTTGTGCATATATTTATTTCCTAATGGAGGTTGTAGAGCTGGCTTAATGTGTTCACAAGTGTGACTGATCCCCTCTTCAGGCTGGCCCCACATTTCCAAACCCTTTTTAAAATTTTTTATTTATTTATTTATTTGTATCCCGCCTCTCCATATGGATCGAGGAGGCGAAAAACTTAGAAATAGCATGTATTTTGAAACATTTCTATACATGCTCCCAACAAGCTGGGTACTCATTTTACCGACCTGCGAAAGGATGGAAGGCTGAGTCAACCTTGGAGCCCGGCAGGATCGAACTCACAACCTTGTGGCTTGCAGTACTGGCATTTAACCACTGCACCACCGGGGCTCCTGTCACTTACCTTGCCCCTTTTCTCCCCAAGATCCCTCCCTAGATTGAATATTTGGGCCTTGAGTTGACATCCCTATATGGACCAGCGGTTATTGTGTTCTGCGGGTTCATTGTGGTAAGCATGACCAGATTCTATCAAGACTTAACATAAACAGCCAGATGTGGTTGTAAAAAATAATAAAGTAGAAGTTTATTAAGACAAGTTTAAATCACACTTTAATCTTTGAATTATTTAATCATTTGCAGCTCCCCCAAGCCCCATTCAGTTCTTCCTCCTGGCTATCCCATCTCTCTGCAATCCTTTCCCTAGGCCATCTTTTGCCTATTTGACTCCTGGCAGAGAGGACCCTCAGTTTTGTATCCTTTCTCCCCTGTAGGCCCTGTTTTCACAGCATTCTCTGAGCTGTGATTCGCTGGCACCAACCAGGCTTGCCCAGCTCCTCCCTGATGGAGGCTGTAGAGCCTATTTAATGTGTTCACAAGTATCATCTCTTTTCACTTAACAGTGCCTGCAATTCTCATTATACTCAGGTCACTTTAACTAAATTTTTGGTTATGCCCCTGAGCAGCAGCAAGCTAGGAAAATGAGCTAGATAAGATGAGATGGCTCTGGCTCAGGGAGGGCAAAGTATGGTCTTTGGAAAGTCTGTAGCCTGCAAACTCTACCTTTGCAGCCTTTGAATCCCCCAAGCCCCCCAACACTTCTTTTTAAAATTTTTGGTCAGATTTTAAGATGATTTTCTGCATGAAAATCACCCAAGTCTCCCCAAAAATCAGGTGCAGACATGGTGGTTTGCTTTTGTACCACCCCTGAGACCCCAGTACTTGTTATTGCTGTTGTTTTCATCCTGAAATGGTGACTGGAAGGGAAGTGATGTCACTTCTGGTATACCAAGATGTTGCCAGTACAGCCCATGTGGTGTGTGTGTATATGTGGCACCTCCTCTTGCACAGTTGTCCACCCATCCTATAGCTACTAATATTCCACACTCAGGCATGAATGAGTGTTAAATGAGGTGCTATTGTCTCTTTAATGTTCTGCAGTTGGTGCCCCATTTGCCAAATAACAGATCAATCCTGGGGACAGACCGAACTTGTCCATATATGGCAAGAGGATAGTCCATCTGGATATCTTTCATCACTCCCTCTCTGTGCATATCAAATGCTGACTGAGAATGCCTTGCTCAATGCACATATGCAAAAGTCCCCAAGGTTGTTTTTTTTTAAGGATTGTACAGGACACATTTAGGTCTCTTTGAGCAAGTAAGCACAGTACAGATGTTGCACACTCAAAACACGTCATACTTGCCTGTGATGGGGATGTTTGGAGAGATACCACTGGATGCTCCATATTAAAACCAACTTTGTATAAGATCTCCTTCGTTGCTTTATTAGTTCACATATGCTTTTTCTAATATTTCTAATAATTAAATGATTATTTTTAAAAAAGATGCCATCACTCTTGGATGGCCACCAATTGAAAGGAAGCTAAGTCCTAGAGTGCTGTCTATAGGATTTCTTAACTTCAACAGAAATGAGGAGTGAACTGGGGACTTTTTTCTGTGCCATTGTGATTTTGGGTTTTTGTAAAGAAGCTCCCTGGAGCAGGAGAGTGAGCTACTACATATTGATAGAATATATGTGCAGAATCAGAGGACAGCAAAATGAAAGCAGTAGTATTTTATATTTCCACCTAGCTGTTTCTAGGTGTGATGTTCTTCAGTGATTCCCCCCCAACCCCAATCTGGTCCTGGAATTGGGAAATGATACTTTGGCAGCTAACCGCTGGGTATGTACATCTTATGCCCAGGGTAACCGTTCCAAAATTCACTTCAACATCTTAGGTATTCATACTATTCAGTAACGAAGTAGGTGGAAGTAATTGAAAGGAGTGACAACAATACTTGATAGCCATGGGCTCCTGACAGTTTCCCATTACAGTCATGGCCAATGGGGAGGGGGGAGGAATCATGTAGCACTCCAGATGTCCTTGAATTGTAACTCCCAGCATTCCTGGCTACTAGCTGTGCTGACATGGGATGTTCAATCACAGTTCAACAACATTTGGAGGGTCAGAGTATTCCCACCCCTGATCTATAGTGCAGATATTATTGCTGATGGTGGAAATCACAGCAAGCATGTTGTGTGGCTGAACCACCTTTATGGGATCTGGAAATACTGAAGCTGAAGGTGGTGCTGTTTCAGAATAATATTGCTAAAATAGCAACCTCTGCATTGTGAATGTATAAGCAGTCTTGAGAAATCTCAAAACCAAGACTGCTATATTGTTGTGTTATTTTAGTAATAAATGATGACGGAAGTGAAAATGATATATATTTTGTATAATTATTTTACTATTTACCATGAATAATAATTATAATTATAATAATAATAATAGTAATAGTAATAATAGAGGTCTTACAACTCTGTAGACATTTTGCCTGTCAATAGAATCATAGAACAATCCATGCAGTTATTTTGGCTTCAGTTCATATTGTATTTCATGACTTGACTTATCACAGTTGCTTGAGTAATTGCTTTCCCGACATTTTAAAAGCATTCTTCAGGTGACCTGTGCTGCATTCAGCAAGCATTCTATGCTGAAAAAAGAAACAGCTATCAGACACATGTCACTAAAACAACATTATATGTATATCGTAGTGGATAACCTAGAATATGTTTGTCCCTGAAATCAACAATTTTAATAGCTTGTGGCCTTTGAAAATCTTAGGTATATGAGCTTTAAAAAAACACAGTACCATAATTTCTCCTACATGAGTTTTAAAAGCACAGATAAATGCTGAACTTAGCCTGTTCTCTCACTCTATGTCTGCTAGCTTTATTCTCCCCACCACCACTTTTTTTTTTGGTGTTGCTAGGAAGTAAAGGTGTTGCTGGACTGCAGCTCCCAGGGTTCCTCATTATTGGCTCTACTGCCTAGGGCTGATGGGCATTGCAGGCCAACAATATCTGGAACACTACAATTTGACTGTTTCTCCCTTATTGGCAGGAACTCCTCTGGTAACAGTTGCTTCAGGCAAGAGACTCACCAACATCACAGTGGACCTTTTCACCTGCTGGTGCCCCATCCTCCCTAGAAGTATCACCAGAAGCATCTCCTCCGGTGACAGCTCCTTCTGGAGGGGACTAACTGCTACCAAGGATGGAGGTTTCCAGAAGACTCCCTAAATCCTTTCCATTCCATATCACATACTACCATAATAAGAACTGAACTACTTTTTCTCCTCCCTCTCCATCACTTCTTCCTTATGTCTGATGTCTTTCAAGTCTGAAAGCAGAGAACTTTCACATCACTCTGTCTTTTAAGCTACTTTTCTCTGGCCAGTTGATGGGAAGGAGAGAGGCAGTTTACATGCCAACAAATCTCCAGTAGGCCACACAGGCAAATTCTCCTAAAACTGGATGCAATATGACATCACTTCCTGTTTCATTTTCACTCTGTTTTTAGCTGTTTAGAGGGAGCTGAGATGTTGTGGGGGGCAAGATTAAAAAACATGTTTTGAGTCATTATAGGCTGAGAAATCACTCCCATTTAGGAAAAAAAAGTCTTCTATGGGCTTCAGATGTATCCAGGGGACCACAAAAAGGTTGGGGGACACAAGTGGGCTATGTGCTACAGTTTACCCACCCCTGCATTAAAAAGCACAAGTAGAAGTAGGTTCAACTTCTGGCATGCCTATGGATAAAAGCTCCTGGCTACAGCTCTGCAGCAAGGGGAGCTTTCACAGCCAAAGTGCCGGCCAGAGGGATCTCTGGCTGGAGGAACTCCCCTTGGATTAAAAGAGGGAGTGAAGGATCACACATCAGGGTTCAGAGTTCCCATTCCTTGTGTTTACTTTTGACTAAATGTGTTATGAGTGAGAAAGACCAAAGGAGTGACATCTTTTGCCCTTGCTGTGAAACATAGCTATTTGGATCTCAGGATCTGACAGAAACTCCTACACCTGGAGAGGAATATGTTAGAGGCCCTGAGGAATGAAATTGGTGAGATCAAGGGATAACTGGGGGGAGATGTAAGACAAGAGAGGGATACAGGAGTTAGCAATATGGAAGTCCAGAAGGTTGAAAATCATACAAAGAGACAAATTCAAGTTGAGTTAATTGAGCCATTAGCTACTGAACTGAAGGAGATGAATGGGCAAGAAGTTTTGGTTTGTGAAATGGGGAACATTTCTGTTCCCTATCACAGCCTAAAGGGAGAAGAATAGGAGGATAATATGAAACTGATGTTTAATCAAACTACTTTGATCATTGAACAAAACCAAAATGATTTATTTAGTCTGTATGCTTGAAGAGGGAGAAAGAAAGGTGATTTTGAAAGGGTACTGTTTCAGGACAATTATCCTAAAATATCAAGTGAGAAGGAACTTGAAATAGTAGTAAAAGGCAAGGAAGGAAATCTGAGAAGATGGAGGGGGGGATGAAGTCCATGGATAAGATGGTTATAAGGGTGCTACAGGTTGTGTGTGTGTGTGTGAGTGTGAAGGCCGTGGATAAGAGAGTTACAAAGGAAAAGAGGAATTAAATTTAAAATGAAATAGGTTTGGCTGAAACTAGGTTATGAAA
The DNA here is from genome assembly GCA_948474755.1 of Ctenosaura bakeri. Lineage (NCBI taxonomy): Eukaryota > Metazoa > Chordata > Lepidosauria > Squamata > Iguanidae > Ctenosaura > Ctenosaura bakeri. The sequence goes on from CAOLHI010001065.1 coordinate 201,328, forward strand.
AGGTTACAGATATAAGACAATGAAAACTGCATTTGGTTAAATGCTGTAAATGAATTTACAATATGAAATGGTATAGAAACATTTGGATTTAGTGATTTCATATAGCATTTAATACAGTTACAGTTTTAAGTAGTGACAATATTATGTAATCAAATCAGCAAGTAACACTCAGTATTAATGTTATTCATCATGTAATGCCGTTAGCCATGGAAATGTAACTGAATGTAACAGAAAGTCATATTGAGGTACTATGCTAGATATGTTAACTTTTGGTAGAAGAAAGTTCAATTTTCTTATTTTGGAAACCATGAACTGTGAGAGGAGAAGAAGAGAAATGTTGGATATTATGTCTGAGAGGCTTGAATCAATGTGATTGTTATAATCCGTCCAAAGGAAGAATGGAAGTTGACCCTTTTCTCTTTTCTCTTTTAGTTTTTCTTTCTTTTTATCTACTTTTGTAATTTCTAATTCATGCATCCCAGGTTTTCTTTTCTTTTTTCTTTTTACTTTTCTCTTATGTATCTGTAGAATGTTAGTGGTTTTAGAAATTATTAGTAAAGATATCTTTAAAAAAAAGAAATGTGTTCCTGTTAGAATTGAGTGTGTCCCTGTGCACATGAAGCTCACCTGAGCTAAGTACTATTTCAATTCAGTTAACCCACAGATCACCATGTATCACAACTATTTTCCAGTGCACTGTCTGTATTTTCTACCAAATAATAAAATTAGGCTAAAACATAACTAACACTGGATCTTATGTTTTTCTGTTACTTGCATCTCCTCTAAGCAGTATGACTTTTCCTGTGCCATAACCATATCTTTATGCTTCCCTGTTTTCAGTAATGCTTCATGTTCAAGCCAACAAAAATGCTCATGCACCAGTAGATCTATTTATCTTTGTCATGCCACAGGACTCTTTTGCTTTTATATAAGAGACGAGCAAGTCTTCTGTTCTGGAATTAATCCCTTTAGCAAATTGTTTCTACCCTAATAAATGTGCAGTATGTCTTCATGTTCTTGCACTAAGCCTAATGTTCTTAACCTTTATTACAGTGAGCTGCCCTAAAGGTCACTTCATATACTGCAGTCTAGGTGTACATCCAATTTAATTTGTGTACATTTAAAAAGTTTTTAGTGGAAGAATAGGCAACCTATCCACTTATCATTAATAATATTAGTAAATAAATAAAGAAGGTCTGAGAGTAGTGTAGCCAGTTGAGGATCATCCCAGACTCTGAGGTTTCTAGTCCAAAATCTGAGACCAAGGGGTGGTCCCTAGTGATGTCATTAAGTGTGATATATTAAGTGCCAATTCACAGTTTGTCATTCAGACACACACATGTGTACAGAAAATGTATTTGCCTGCTTGGAAATCAAGTTAGAAATCTTATCTAAAAGGGCAGTTCCCAGAATAAGATGAAATGAACAAGCTATTCCTTCCCACTTACTTAAGGTGATGAGGAAAAGACCATTTCACTTAGCCTACTTTTACTGCTGGCCAGAAAGTGGATGTGGAACATCCACAGAAAGTGAACCCTGGCACTGCAACAACTGGGAAGGAAGGAGGAAGCTAACTAAGTAAATAGGTAGACCCTCTTTGCAAGTTGCATTGACAAATGAATTAAACTTTGGAAGCTATAGCAAGCTGGAACTCTACTAGGCAAGCTGGAGATTTCTACACAGCCCTTTCCTCTTGCCTGGAGTTGAGTCCATCAAAACTGGAAAAAAATTAATCCTTGTCTCTTGCCTAGAGAAGACCCACCAAAACTGGGGACTAAGGGCTAGTCCTGAGATCTGGCAACACTATCTAGAAGCCACACATGATCCTTGCTGGATCTGGGTGTTTTCTCTCCCTAGATATATTTTACAATGTTTTCTGTATAGAAAAGAGCCCCTTACATCTGGACTCCATGGATGGCAATTTTGCTAGTCTCCCCATCATGATTTTGTCATATGGGCTCTTTTTTTTTAAAAAAAAAATCAAAACAGAAGGTAACTAGAATTCATTTCTAAAGTTGAAAAAAAAAAACCCCTACCTGGGTGTAACATACAGTGGTATTCAATCTGCTGATGTCAATTACTTACTACCATAACTATACCCTTCAATACTGTTTTAAACATTTTTGGTGACATTTTATGGGTAAACTAATATTTGCCCTAATAGTTATCTCAAAGGTTTCTAAAAGTCTAAGCTGAAAAACTACAAAATGATAGCAAATCAGGAATTATTTTGGACAAAAAGAAAAAGATCTGTACAAAATACATTATGAAACTAAATATGCTAGTAGCAGAGAGTGTTTCTAAAAGTCTAAGATGAAAAACTACAAAATGATAGCAAATCAGGAATTATTTTGGATACAAAGAAATCAGGAATTATTTTGGACAAAAAGAAAAAGATCTGTACAAAATACATTATGAAACTAAATACGCTAGTAGCAGAGACTGTGAAATAATGTATAGTTTGGCATATAAGCCAACCTTCTGTGCTGAGAAAATGGAAATTTAAAAATCTAACATAGCTGTCAAAATGAAAATGGGTGGATCCTCTGGATTGTCCCTGACTCTGATGTTCTGGAAAGGAAAAAAAAAAAAAAAGCTGCATGCAACTTGAAGCACTCAAAACAGTAAAATGATGTGTGGTGCTTTAGTGAAAGTTTAGATTACTGTTAAGTTAGCAGGTGGAAAGAAGTTTGAATCTGAAATCCTTAAAGGAGGCTCTGTTGCATGTCCCACCACCCAGAGAGGTTAAGGGAAGTGAGTATATGAGGCAGATCTTTCTCTGTAGCAGCATCCCAATTACTGAATTCCCTTCCAAGAAAGATCAGTTTGATTCCATTGCTACTAATCATCTGGTGGGCAGCCAAGACTGCTACTAATCATCTGGTGGGCAGCCAAGACTGCGTTGTTTTGCATATTGTGCTCTTTCTCTACTTTAATAGTTTGTGTATTTTAAGACTGGTTTTTTTCAAAAGTTGTTTACCTGTAGTCATCACCTTGGGAGCTTGTAATACTTGTAATAAACAAACAACACAGAGCCTGAAATTAGTAATTCCTGGATACATATCAGAAAGAGCTTTCTACTGAATTTCCACTTTAGCCATTCAATTTGAGACAAGCTGCTTTTAAGAGATCAAATGTGTGGAGTGGTCATTTCCCCCTTTGTTTGCAAAGTAACAAGTGAAAGGGAATCTGGAATTTGCATCTAAGTCTTCAGGGGAGATATGTACTAGTTCTACAATTGAGTGCTGACAGCTCTTGTCCCATTGTGACATGTTAACTCAATGAGCAACTGTTCTCCTTGTGAAGAATATATTAACTAGCATCTTCCAGGATATAAATATGGGCAGTAGGAAAGCTAGTCACAAGCCAGGAGAGCTCATTTTTTGGAGCATAGAATCTGGTTTCTTCTGTGACCACTGTGTCTTAAAACTTGGCAGCCTAGTGGCTAAGAGCTGGTACACTGAAAGGAGCAACAATTGCCACAAAACACACTCTAAACTGGAAGAAAATTGGTCACAACTTTTATGCCATTATAGCTGCATAGGTTGACCTGGCACAAGGCATAGATCCAGTGCTCTAATCCTACAATAAAATGACCCAATACATTCAAAAGACCTGGACTCCTGTAGCATTGATATGGCACCTGGGAACCCACTCAGATGTATTAAGTGGGGACTGCTGCCATCTGAGGTGAGAAAGGTCCTGTCCCCTAGGGTAGGTGTTACCCTGTATGCCTATACCCCACCATCTCAAAGGGGGAATGATGGCTTCTAGTTCCAGTTTTTTCCCCTGCACTGGATGCCACGCTGTCCACGTTACACCACCAAAGTTGTGACAAAGTAAGATGAATAGCACAGAAGGAGGAACAACAATCAACACATGCATTATCAATCAGATAGCCTGGCCACTCTGGTTCATATACTGGCAACCTCATGACTAGATCAAAGTAATTTACTCTATGTGGGCCTTAATGTCTAGCTTGGAAGCTCCAGCTGGGACAGAATGCAACAGCATGGGTGCTGAATGGAGTACAAGAGAACCAAAGGCCTAGTCCAACATTCTGTTTATACAGGGACCAGCCAGTTGCCTATCAGAAGCCTGCTGGCTAGAAATGAAGGCAACCAAACCCTCTCTCATATTCCTCAGAACTGATATACAAGGGGAGTATACCTCCAATGTGTGATGTTGTTGTATGCCTTCAAAGGGAATACAACATTTCCAGCTTACGGTAACTCTAAGGTGAACCTATCACAAGGCAAGATTTGTTTGAATGGGGGTGCACTTGCCTTCCTTTGAGCCTGAGAGAGTGTTATTTGCCCAAAGTCACCCAGTAGGTTTTCATGGCCAAGTGGGGATTTGTGTCCTATGCTCCAGTCAGCAAGTGTCCCAGGAAGTAGGTGGTTGGAATGCAAGAGCTGTCAGGTAGTTTAGCCAGTCCAGTTCAGTCACAAGATATTCAGCAGGATGATTTGGAAGCAAGAAGATGGTTGTCAGCCAATACAGAAGTTGCAGAGCAAGTCAGCAGTCCAGGTAAACAAAACTAATAAGTAGTAAAACAGAGTTGTAAATTGCCAGTCCAAGGTCCAGAGAACACAAAATGTCAAAGAGTACAGCCAGTCACCAAGACAGATGGTTGTAAGCAATAAAGCCTTCAGTGAATTGCTGGACAATTTTTAGTCAGGTGTCTCAAGGCACCAGGTGCTTTATTTAGTCAGCATCTCCTCCTTGAGTCTCTTGGACCAACACAACTTCTCCTTATTCCTCTTACGCTTGACAAATGGTAGAACTGCATCTTCAAGCTTGTGCTGGGGAGTAGGGTCCCCTTCTGCCTCAGCCCTCAGTACCTCTGATTCAGGAATTGTAAATTCCTGTCATTCCTGGCACTCTCTCTGTGTCTGGATCCTCTAACTCCAGAAGGTGAATTTTGACAACTTGAATCCTGATTTTCAGAGTTATAGTCTAGTGTTCAAACTAGTATATCACACTGGCTCTCTAATGTGAGAATTACACTGGAGTAACATACCAACAGGATTCCAGCCAACTGTTTATAAAAAGACGTCATGCACCAAGCAAAATTAACTCTGTCACCTCCAATATGGAAAGTGATATAGAGTCATCCTGAATAGTAACCAGTGATAGCCCTAACCTAAGATGAATTTATCCAATTGCCTGTTAAAGTTGCCCAAGTTGATAGCCATCACCATTTCTTGAGGCAAAAGGGTTGCCAGATTGAAAACCAGAGCAGGGCCCTGTACTTTTAATGGCTGCGTAGAGGTAGGAATTTCAGCAGGTATTACTTGATATGTAACCAGGTAATAACATCTGCTGAAATGTCCTCTTTTGTACAATAACATAAGTGCTCATATTCAGTTGCTTGGAGATGGAGTTAGTTTAAAGCTCTGTCAGTCTATATAAAGTGCTTTACTGTGAACAGTCTTTCCAACTAGTTTGAGACAAAGAATGTTAATGAGTGAACTGCACCTCTGAATTCTGTCCTCTAGATCTTTTGACTTGGCCCATATTTCTGTTCAGTTGTGCTGTCTCTTAGCTGAGTTGGTTTTCTGCTTGCAGATGCTACTTGCTCAGCTCATTTTTTGACACTCCTTCACTGGGACAGTAAACAAGGCCCCTTAGAGACTGAGATGTTCTGTGGAAAAATCCCTTTGTGCAAGAGTGCCTCCAGTTAATCAGTGGGAAACCATCTGGATTTCTGAATGGAGCCCTTGAGAATATCTTCTGTGTCACCCTAGCTGGAAGAGAGAATTTCCTTTGACAGATTTTTCTGTACCTCTACATCACTGTACATTAAAAAGGAAGTAGAGTGAATCCAACTATTATGCTACCTGCACTAGAAAATAATAAAAAAAAATCCATATATATTCCTCTTCCTCCATAATGATAAAATGCAATCACACATTAAATTTAAAAAACAAAAACAACTTATGCTTTTTAATGGCATCTCACATGTACTGTTAAATGCAGCTCCCTCCCTTGGCCTCATAGTATTGTTGGCCCTGATTCAAAGATAGATTCCCCTGCACTGCAAAATGCCAGGCAAATAGCACCCTGCAAGAAGGCCTTACTGTAAGTCAGCAGCAGGGAGAATAGATTTACAAATCTAGACATGGATCTCTACTCCCCTCTTGTGGCGAATATTTTATCATGCTGTGTGGGAGAACAACACAGGGCAAACCTCGCACAGAGATTATTTTGGCATTGGTTTTGATTAAATAGAACTTGTTTTACATGAGCAGACCATTTAAAAGTCTCAACTTCCAAATGCATGTTCCTAAATAAATAGAAATGCTGTGTTTATTTCACCTACAAGCAAGGATTAAGGTTTTAGTCCTGAAACAGAAGTCAGCAGGAATGCATCCAAGACTAGTAGCAAGGCAGATGTGTGTTTGTGTGTTCTGGCATTAATTTCAGGGATAAAGCAGTAAGTGTGGTCTGAAAAACTTAAAATAAGAGTCAGTGTCTTGTTAGCACAGTCTGTAGGAAGAGCATACTGGAGATGGGAAAGTCAAAAGAGAAGTATTGAAGGAAGCTAAAGGAATGATACTAGCAAAATAGGAACAGAGGAGGTTGCTGTGTTGAACCATTCATCTATCTAGTCCTGTTTTGCTGATACAGAATGCCAGTGGCTCTCCATGTTTCAGACTAACTTTCTTGTCCTGCTTGGAAGTGCCACGGATTGAATGGAAAGCCTTCAGTGTGCAAATCACACAATTGCATAGGGACGCGGGGGTGAGGAGGGTGGTTCTCCCCGGGCAGCAATGTTTTTGGGGTGTCCTAGCCCATAGCCACACCCCTGCACACCCTGGCCATGCCCCCACACACCATAACCACACCCCCCCACAGTGGCCACATCCCTCATGCCATAGTCCTGCCCCCTCCACACACTCCAAGCTCCACCACTGAAATCACATGCTCTACCACTGCTCTATAGCTCCTCTTTATGTCTAAGCCTGTATTTATGTCTAAGCAAGAACTCAGAGCATTCTTAATTTCTACTTGAGCCCTCACTTTGATTGTTAACTCCGAGCAGCCTGAGTATGAGGTCCCACAAAACTGGATATCCTCTGACACCAGGGCAACATGGGCAAAATGTAGTCATCTTATGAACTAGTTCCAGCAAAGTAATATACTTTTGAACAACGGAAAATGGAGCAGGAGTCTATCAGATGCCTCACAGCCTCCATCATTTCTGGCATTGCCAGCAGTTACCAAGATCGTTACAGTACTCCGCTGGCAGCTGCACAGGTCCTCTGCAAGAGAGGAAGCAATTCATGTACAGCCTCAGAGCAAGGAAATGTTACAGTTTTAGACTATAAGTCCCCACATCCTCAGATAACATGGCCCAAGGCAATATTTCTATGCTGAGAGCACAGTGATGGTTGAACAGCTCTGTGAAATTGATCTACCACACCATGCATACTTTGAGTAATCTGGCAGAAACAGTGATACTCTCCCTGTGGCTGTCATGAATGTGGCCCACTTGGCACAGCCAATATGGGCCCCCAAATTACTATGCTTTTGAGAAAATGGGCTCTTCAAGCCCCTTGCGTCACAAACTCTGGCAGTCAACAACAATGATCCTTGCTGACAGGGAAACAGCAGAAATCCATAAAAGAAAGATGGATGTTTGCTTATTTTTAGCATCCATCAAAAATCCATGTATTCCCCATGGAAAACATTCCAGTGTGTTGGGGTGGGGCAGCATAATGCTTCTGTGAAGGTAGCGGACCTTTTCCAGGGATGGGAGACAATGACTAGGAGAAGCACTAATTGAAGTCATTGTTTTAAAGTTTCCTGGAAACAAACCCTTGACTTACTTGGTAGTTCCCTGGGAAATATCACTGGCACCGGAAGTAGGATATGGTAGTTCAAGGTCCAAGATGCTGCAGACATGGAGTATACGATTGCCATGGAGGATCTCAGGGAATGCAGCAAGGATCAACAGGATATAGTCTGCTTTGATAGCTGGATGAGGATGATGTAGAGGTGGTAGTTGTGTGACATTTTGTTGTTGAATTCAACTATTGGTTGAACTTGTATCTGTGTTAACTTAAATATCATTATCGACATCTCTCTCTCTCTCTCTCATGTGACCATATTGCTATGCTTGGCCAGCAATAAACAGGTCAAAGGCAAAAGAGGAGGGAAGAGGTAGAACTGCATCTTTTTGAGGTGTCATTTACCACCTTTCTGAGTTTAGGGCTGCACAACAATGGCACAACAGAAGGATGTACATCACCTTCATCCAATGATAAGGCAACCCCTACTGAGTGCATCTTTAAAAATTACACTATGTACTGAAACAAACGTCCACTTGCTTCTCTTGGATGGAAAGAACTGAAAATGCTATCTCATCCAAATTCAACCCACTGCCCATGTATCATATGAGCCCTATTTGCTTAATGTTATTTGTTTATTTCATTAGTCTATTATATTCCTACCCTATCTTTCTCCTCTCAAAAATAGGTTTCAAAGCAGCTAAGAATAAAATAAGCAGAAAAAGCATAAGTTAAAAGCATGAAACAAGTTAAAACTGAACAACCTTTGAAGCAATGAAAAATGATTCTTTTTTTTTTAAAGGCAGCACTTCCCTGGATTAAAAGCTCCCTTTATAGCAGCCTACCTTAACTGCTCAATGTCTGCTTGAATAAAAATGAGTTTTGCCTGACAATGGAAGAATAACAGAGAGGGGGAAATACGAATGTTAAGCAACTGACCCACCAGCAGACATACAGAAAACCTGCTGTCATCCCACTTCAGCTGTGTGCTCTTAAAACTGGGATGGAGGAAGAGGAGGAGGAAGAGGACTGGGGCTGGGACTAAGGCCATTTCCGCACTACACTCTTATAGTGCGATTATTCCACTTTCAACATGCTATGGAATCCTGGGGTTTGCAGTTTTGGGAGGGGCCGGCCAGCCCCTCCCAAAACTGCAACCCCCAGGATTCCATAGGATGTTGAAAGTGGAATAATCACGCTATAAGAGTGTAGTGCAGAAATAAGACTGGCTTTCTTCCCAAATGTTATCTTGCTATTACAGTTATACAGCATAGGCATAATACGAGGCAGCAACATTTGATTTGGGGCATTTCCAGACTAGCCCCTTGTTCCACTAAAGAAGTGAGCTTCATATCGTCACTTACTGGAGTTGTAATGCTGCCTTTTGTCCAGTTTTGGTCCTGTGCTTATAGCAGTTGTTCTTCTTTAGTTTTCTCACGATTGAGGCAATTTTGGATGGCTATTCAGGATAATTGTTTTCCCACATGTTTACATATGCCTCACCTTTATTTGGTTGTTTCCCAGGAGACTGGCATCACTTTTCTCTGCCAGGCAATTCCCACCTTTAAAAAAAAACTCTGCTGCAACTGCACTAGACTGACATTCTTTTAAAATGCTCCAATAGGATCCCTTGCTATCGTAGCACTATAGCTGTATCGTACAACAGAATTTTTTTTTTTTTTAAAGGGAAGAATCAGGGATATTTTGCAATGGGCAAAACACACAATAGGAAGGATGAATAAATGAGACGATGGCATCCCCCAGGGAAGGCATTGTCCTTAGTGTATCCAGTCCTTCCCTCCACCTCCCTACTGAAAGTGATGGGGTCCCTGGGGCCAACCTTGGGTAGCCACACCTATTATACATGCATAAAACACATCCATCTGGTCCCTAGATTGAGATGCTTGGACCAGTGGACCCCCCCCCCAAAAAAAACACCTCAGAACAGTACTTTGTTCTGGGCTGACAAATGGATTATTTTTGGTGGCAAAAAACCTGGGAATGCACTAGGAGGAAAACAGAAGAGCACCATGCAAATAGGCTGCTTGCTTGCCAGTGCTAAACTCCCTCTGTGTTTCTGACTTATGGAGACCATAAGGGGGACCTATCATGGGGATTTCTTGGAAAGTCTGATTTAGAGAGGGTTGGCCATTGCCTTCCTTGCAGGAGCTGAGAGAATGTGACTTGCCCAAGGGCACCCAGTGGGTTTCTGAGTGGGGATTCAGACACTGGTCTCCCACAGTCCTCATCCAACACTCAAATCACTACAGTATGAGTGTTTTCCATAGACACATATCCTCAGATAAATCTGATGCAGTACAATGAATCTTGTATTTGCAGTGTGTGTGTTTGCTGGCTGGCTATCCATAGATGGCAGCAAGCTTCTAAGAACATTTTCTGGAGAAATTTTGCTGAAAAAAAGAGGAAGCCTCATGCTTGACAACCAAAATGTTTTATACGTAGTGGATTACCCAGAACATTGGCAGTTATTGTTTTTTGAAAGTAATTGGTTAAGTTTAAGAAGAGAAATAGAAATAGAAGATGTGTTAATCACCCATTGTTTTGACCAAACTTATTCTCTTATCTCTCCTCCTAAGAATGTGGGCTGGCAAAAATGGTAAATAGTAATAATATATTATTTAGTGTTCTGATTTAGTGGCTTTCATTTAATCCAAATTGTGGTTTCAAGCCTGAACAGACATATTGCTTGCATAGTCATGTGGGTGAAGTTTGTCCTACAACAAAATGTGTTTTTCCCCCTGATCATTGTTTATTTTATAAATCTGTATGAATATGCATGCCACAGATCCCCTCCCCAGACCTGGAAGTTTGGATCTGTTTCTTATAGCTGGAAAATATCCAGACCCTTCTCTGTGAATGGCAACTTTCAGAATCCATAAACTAGCCAGGCAAGTGGATTAGATTGTTGTCAAGGAAAAGGCAATGTTTCCCATCAAGAGTCCACTATTCTTTAAAGGGTCAAAAGCAAACAAATTCAATACTGAAAATTGTGGGATGTTTTATCCTACAGCTTTCATTGTCTGTGACTACTCATCATGCTAGCTGGGTTGGGGAAAGCTATCCTAATGGTTCCATGGTACCTGAATAGGATAGATATTGTGAAAGGGACAGGACAAGGGACAGAAATTCCTGAGGAAGTGTTAGCAACTGAAATGGGCAAGGCAAGGAAGAAAGACATCCATGAATTGGTGAGACACAACTATTTGCAGGATATGAAAGAAGACTGAGCAGCATAGATATTAGCCTACTTTCTCATAAAGCTTTCTATGAATGTAGGAGAAAGATGGAAGCAATAAATGCAGTATTTGTAAATACAACAAGAAACTGTCCTGTGGTTGTTTTGTGTGATTAGCCGTCCTTGTGCTAACAGAGCAATGATGTTTATTTTACTTGCATTGCAGAGTGCCTAACCTTTGGCATAAGTTCTGTCAATGGTTTTCCACATAAGAATACTTCAGTGTGTGTGTGGTGAGGGAGAGTCTGCCTCTTTATTGTTTTTTTTTAAAGTATTAAATTCTCTTGAAACAGTTTGAAACAATTGGCCAAGTTCTTAGGTACAAGCACTGCTTGTTAAGCAAACCAGCCACCTCCTGTGAAGTGCAGTTAATTGTCACACCAGACCTCTCAGGCATTAAATGGACACATTATTTTTTAAACTTCCTAAGTGCCTCAAAGGCACCATATCCTGTCTGAACTTGGAAGCCAAGCAGGGTCAGTCCTGGTTAGTATTTGGATGGAGACTGCCAATGAATACCAGAGGAAGGGACTGCCAAAACCACCTCTAAGTTTTTCTTGCCTAAGAAAATGCTGTGAAATTCATGGGGCCACCGTTAAGTCAACAGACAACTTGAAGGGACATGCGCACACACATGGAAAATCAGAAGGTGAATGTATTTGGCTTGAGAATGCTTATTGCCACATGCTGACTGAGAAAGAAATCAATGAAACCAGCCATCTTGGAGTTCAACCAGGCCTTTTGTCTTCATACATCATGACAAACAACACTACATGTAAGCCAGGGGTTGAGAGCCTCTTACAGCCTAAGGGGCAAACTTAATTTCAAAGATGTGGATTTCAGAGAGGGATGTGGCCAAAAGCGACAAGGTGGAATTGCTTTCAAAATGTTAGCATATTTTAGCTCAAAGTTCTTTCTACCAGGAACTAAACTGTAGAAGAATGATTTCAGGTTTTCAGAATGAGGGGAAAATGTGAAAGAGTTGGGGAATCACCCCGTGATGGTGTCAATATGAAGACCATTTCTGCACTAGACTGTCATAGTGCTATTATTCCACTTTCAACATCCTATGGAATCCTGGAGTTTGCAGTTTAGGGAGGTTCCTTTGAGGTCCCTCCCTAAACTGCAAAGCCCAGGATTCCATAGGATGTTGAAAGTGGAATAACAGCACTATGTTGAAAGTGGAATAACAGCACTATAACAGTCTAGTGTGGAAATGGCGGAACAGTGTGTAGCCATTTAGGAAAATTCTGAGAACCAGGTTAGGACCCCAGAAGAACCAGAGGTTTCGATGGGACGTATGGAACACTTGGGAACTATAAAAATGGCAGTTTATTTTACTTTTTGAAAAATGGTTAACTTCTGTTTTACTTTCTGCTTTTAAAAAAAGCCTCTCCTAGAACAGCCTAGAGGACCAGAAACATGGCAAAATTGTGCATTGTGCTACCTAAGGGACATTTTTAGTAAAATATATATTTTTTTAAAAAATCACAATTTTCTAGATGGGACCTTGTGGGGAGGCTCAAAATGGCCTTTGGGGGCTGGCAGCAGCCTATGGGCCATACTGTGCCCACTCTTGGTTTAGGAATTAGAGGAAGAATATGAAACCTCATTAACTGAGAACTAAGGGTCTTTCTGCCCTACACTGTTATAGTGCTATTATTCCATTTTCAGCATCCTGTGGAATTCTGGGGTTCGTAGTTTCCTGAAGCCAAAGAACTCTCTGGCTGAGAATTCTAAATGTCCTTCCCTAAACTGCAAACCCCAGGATTCTATACCATGTTGAAAATGGAATAATGGCATTATAACAGCATAGTGTGGAAAGTCCCTAAGTCCCATTGAACTCCAAAGGATTTTCATCCATACAAGTATGGAAAAATGGGCTTCAAAGGGAGAAAACAAAAGTTATGTGTGACACTGTATGAATATTATATTCTTTGAAAAGACAATAGCTTTTAAAAACCTGCTGAACAACAGATATTAGAATCGGCACAAGGTGGTAGAACAGGATGTTTCATACAGTTCTGCAAAATGACAAGCCATTCTTGAAATACAGGGTATTTAAGCCATAATATCCCTCTGTTCTCATAATACAGTAACACCTGATGATTCCCATTATTCACACCAGTGTAGAAATAGCCATTTCATCAGCAAAACTGATGCCTACCGTACTTGCCTGCCTGGCTGCTCAGTCACACTTCCAATATTTTCCCCTGAGTTTCTGTCTGCAAAATAAAGTTTACAGGTAACCATTACAGAAAAGACTAACATTAAAGATGCAAATCACAGCCAAAACAAACAGGTTCATTGTGTATTGCTTGAAAGACTTCAGGGTAGGGAGTGTTGCAGACATTTAATTGGGAACCTTTGGCTTACAAAATATCAGTTAAGGAACTAGAAGCCTGGTTTTGTGAACAGGTGTTTATATAATACAAATGGCTATTCTAAAGGAAGGAGTCAAAATATATACAGATGCTGAAGGTCAATCAGGAGTTCAAGTTTTTGGGTGGTTTGACTTGCAATTTCTCACCTTGGGTAACATTTTTTTTTTTTTAAATGAGTTTACCTGTGTCTGGACAATACTTTCCTCCCTTTCTAACCCTCCCATACTTTTCCACCTATTCTTCTGAGTTTCTTGATAAACACAAAGAAAAGAAAGATACAACAGGTTGCACAATGCCTTTTGATGGGTAGCTCTGTGCTGGGAAGCATTCTTTATTTTGTTCCTAAAAGTGGGTATCTTTTGACACAGACTATTTAACAGTATGATATGTACTTTTGCTTCCTTATGTGGCAAGCTTAGCTTCTAGGCTCTACTACTCAGAGAAGCAAAAATGGCTACAGGAATGTCCAGAGGAATCATCTGTCTATCATGGTTTATTTGTTGACAAAGGTCCCCCTCTCCACTTTCCACAATGTGTGGGAGGGATGACTTGACCGAGAATCTAAATAAGACTCCAGAGTTAACTGAATAGCACAGCAGTGCATGATGTGTATATAAGCAGAGGCCAGAAAAGTGGAGCCCAGAGGTCACATATGGCTCCCAAAACTGTTTGCTCCCATGTCCCCCTATATTCCCTGGGTTGCCCTTTTTCTGGTCAAAAATAGAGTTGCCTCCCTGCAAGCCTCTAAGAGCAGCCGCTTACCTTTTAAGCAGATAGCAGCTTTTCTACTCTGTTTAACAATAAAAAATCTCCCCACCACCAGCCAAAATCAGCAGTGGACTTCTGGCTACTTCCATTTGTTTGCTTTTTAAGGCATTTGTGGCTGTCCATGTGGCCCCTGGGTCTGCCGTAGTAGCCTACATTTCACCTAATGGAAACCCCTAAAATGGCAGAAAAATTAAGGATTGTAGAGTGTTGCAGTTGTTCAGATGGACTCGACAAACAATTCAACCGCTACTACACGCAAGCACATTCTCTCTCTCTCTCTCTCTCTGTGGCTTTCTCCTTAATGCTTCTGCTATCCTTAAATGAAATATATTGGATATATTTTTCTCCTAAAGCACTCAATATAACCACAGTTTCAACTCATGCTTGCTGTTAATTATCTTCAAGGTATTTTTCCAGAAGAAAATAGACCAATTTTTTAAAAAGTGCTTTAAGAAGCATTAGAGTGTTGAGATCTGTTCCTTGCTCACTTGGCATTCATTAGGCAGAATGATTTTATTTAGCTAGGGAAATGAATACTTGGATCCCATCCTGTCAGCAAATACCCACAGTCTTGAAACAAACTACTTAATCCCATTAGATGTAAAAACATATCCACTGTGCGTGGACAGACTGGCTTGCACCAGAAATGCTTTTGACCCCCTAAACTAATATGAGTCCTTATTTGCATTCAAACCAAGGAACATGTTTAGATCAGAGCAACCCATTTTTTGAGCACTGGCTGATCTACAGGGTTTTCGGTCTAATGGTAGGAAAATGTGGAGGCTTCATCACTTCCTCATTTCAGAGTAGCATTGTGTACCAAGTACCTACAAAGACTGCAACACGTGTACAGTTTGCCAAAGCTAATAGGCAGTCCCTCTGGACACATCCTGTCAGTAAACACAGCATGCAATCAAATAAACAAAACTCACAGGGATAAGAGCACCTATTGACCCCCAACCATACTGCCACTCTGCTGGAAATAGCAAGTGAATGAACTTTCATCAAAGCATGATTTTCTTCCCCACAGATTAAACAAGTATCAACATCTAGTTGTTTGTCAGGACATTTCCAAATCTTCTTAAAGAGAGAGGCTCACTGCAGGCAAAAAGGATAACAAGCTCACTTTCAGAAAGTAGGAGGAAAGAAAAACACTGAATACCATGATCTTGAAGGATGTAGTTCTAACACTCAAAGAAGAAGAATAGTTTTCTATGGTTTAACACTGGGGTGTGAATCATGTTGTTGAACTACAACTCCCATCAATTCTAGTCAGCGTAGAGTGGGGAATGCTGGGAGTTGGAGTCCGCCAGCATCTGGGCGCTACAGTTAGCCCAGCTCTTATTGTTGTGTGCCTTCAAATGGTTTCTGACTGATGGTGACTCTAAGGTGAATCTATCATGGGGTTTTCTTGACAAGATTTGTTCAGAGGGAGTTTGCTTTGTCTTGCTCTGAGGCTGAGAATGTGTGATGAACCCAAGGTCACCCAGTTGGTTTCTTCAGCCAAGTGAGGACTTGAACTCTGGTCTTTAGAGTCATAGTCCAATGCTCAAACCATTACACCCCACTGACTTTAATCTGTCCAAATTGCCCAAATTGTGGCCACGCAGTTAAAGTTACAAATTAGGAGACTGAGGCCCTTTCTGCACCCTGTCTTATATTGTTGTCCTCCAGTGGTGACCTTGGTAGTAGCTCTGCTGAGAAGGGAGCATGATGGGAGCACTCCTCTCTGCACCGGCAGGTTCCCTGCTAAAGGAAGCACGATGGACACACCTGTTCCTTCCACAGTGCAGCCGGGCACTTTCCCAGGCTGTGCTGGAGCAGGAAGCACCTCTGTTGCACTTCCGGAGCTTCCACAAGCCAGGGAAGTGCACAATGGTGGTGTGATCATGCGTCATTGACAGGGAAAACCTGTCAATGGTTTAATCAGTGATTGTGCCGCTTCATGATGGGAAAAGGACAGGACTGTGACAGTATAATGCAGAAGCATAATTGCTGTCCCCCTCCTCTCCTGTCCCCATACTGGGATGGGAGGCTTTTGCAGAAAGGGCCTAAAAATGAGAAAGTATTAGCATTAATTTAAAGAAATTGATTTGTTGCTCTTACCTATAACAGACTAAAAGTGACATATTGCCTTACTCATTTAGTCACATTTTACTGGGTCTTTACTTTTGTTTCTTCAACAATTAATTCAAAACATCCTTCCCCACAGGATCAAAGTGGCTAACTATTCCCCCCATGCTTCCTAAAAAGTATTATTTTGAATCACTGTCACTGACAATATAAATATTAATATCATTGATATTAAAGTGGTTTAAAGTAACTTCATTGTGTATAATTTTTGTTATAAAATAGTATTGCCTTTAAAAAGTTCCTTCCAAGTTCTTTCTGCCCCAACACTCTCAATCTGTCACTAAAGATGCTTGTACATTCTGCCTATCAATAAGGCTAGCCCCAGGTTAGGTCTGCCATGATGCCTTTTGTGGAAAATATGTGTTCCAGAACTGGGCATAGCTCCCGGTCTGCCCAAAAGTTTGCTCATTGCTGAATACTGACCCACAGTAGTACTGTAAGATGAGTCTTATTTGTGCTTTCCTTGTCTACAGCAAAGAGACATCCCAGCCCTTTTGCTGATGGACTCCAGAATCTCCTGAGAGTCAGCAGGAGAAATGAGCCACGAAACAACTAATTCCACCCACACTGTCTCTGGCAGGCTGTAAAATTTCCCATGACTGACTAAATGGGGAGACCCTGGGCTGGAGTGTACATCCCCTAAGGGTGAAAGTGATGAAAGATGGACCCCCAAGGGTTATATAATGCAGAAACAGACAAAATCAAAGAGTGCAGATGTGACTCATCTCTTCACCCCCCCTGCCTATAGCTACAAAGACTGTGCATGCAGGTTAGTAGCAGAGGAACATTCACTTTTTTGGACTGTTCTCAGCTTTCATATCTTTTCCTCAGCCTGAAGCTGCTAAACTAATGCAAAATAGTATCAAAACTGCTAATATTAACTGTTTCTGTACTACTGGACAGCTGCTATTGTTTGGCTATGATGATACAAGGACTCCAAGACCCATCTACTGTGTCGCAGAGGCTCAAAAGAATATCCTCTGTCTATTTCTTTGAAAAGTCAGATTCTGATATAATACTTCACTGTCTTTTTGTCTATTGTACAATACAAAACATTTGTTAGCAGATCAGCTCTTCCTATGTCCCATGGAAAGCAGTGTAATTTGCATGTTTCATTCTTTCTGATTTCAGTGGGAATAAGCCACTTCTACAACTTTGCCTTAGCTTCACTTTTGCCTTGGGGCATTATCTTCAGAATTTAACGGTTTCCTTTTCTTTTAAGCTAAAGCCACTAGGGGGTGGTGTAATTGTACCAAGTTGAGTTTTCTGTCATATCTAATAAGGGACAATAGAGGCCCTGTCATGTCCATCACGTCATGGAAGATAATGTGGGAAAACAGACCTCCGTGGCACTGAAGCAAAGGAGGCTAAATGTGCCAAACTAGATAAGACCTCCTTCCAATATTATTGCTCTGAACTGAGCGAATTATATCTCCTCAGCTCTGCTTTTCTTCTCTCTCTTTTTTTAAAACCTGCCTTTACATATTTGCTTAACTAATAGATCCCAGCAGCTCTCGCACTTGCTCTCAACACATCTGCTATATAAATACATATATAACCTTTTTCTTTTGGTGTCAGCAAATGGAAGTTTTGCAGGAAGTATCTTCTCTGGTGACATGGAAGGATTGGCTTTTTGACGGGCAAACAGCAATCTAACCACGGCATGTGTTTTCCCCCTGTCTGATAAGCAAGAGGATTTGAGTATTTGGAGGATGAGCAGGTTCATGGTCAAAGAGGATTTGACAACTGGCCTGTGGCAAGCTTTACCTCTGGTAATTGCCAGCAAACTTCATGAGTGTGTGTGTGTGCGCGTGCACACACACACACCTTCAAGTTGCCTGTTGACTTGACTCCATGAATTTCATAGGGGTTTCTTAGGCAAGGAATCCTCAGAGGTCATGTTCTTTCTTTCTCTCCCTTTCTTACTTCCTATTAAGTTTGGACGTTCTGATCTGGCCTGGGATTAGCAGCGCCAATAGAGTTTTACCCTCTCTTTTAAAGCCCCTTTGGGACGATGAGTTGGAACTTGTGGAAAAAATTGGCTGAGGTGGGAATTTAAACTGCCTTTGTCCATGTATATTGGCCTGACAGGTGTCCTTCACATTTGCTTGCATGTAAAAAAGAAAGAAAGGCTTAGCAGCATGTGGCATTTTTAGTGTAGCATGTCATTTAGTCCTGAAGTGAGCCAGGAGTTGGGACTTCAGTTGGGGTGTAGTAGCGGTTGGGGATAGGAATGAGGACACTGCCTCCCAAGAAGAATTTTGCTCCCCCAGGAAGGTTTACTTAACTCCCAAAATTGCTAGTATTGAAGTAACTTAAAACTTCAGTTGGGCATTTAGAAATAGAGTTTTGGCATCCAAAGCAAAGGGACAGACAAAGCTACCCAGGAAATGAAGACACTGTAAATGTAAGAGTTCACCTTGTGGATGATTTTCAGTGTCTCATTTCCTGAAATCCTAAAGTTTGGAGAACAATGGAAAATTTCATGTCTGCCCTCCCCAAATTCTTATTTGGAGGATGTCCTCCTTTTGCTCCCCTTTCTTTAGCTACCACACTGCCAGTGCCTTGGGTGGGCAGAGTCTGGGCAAGGCCAGAGTGCATTTCACTGAAAACCAGCTGTATTTCAGTGATTCTCCACACTGAGTAGGTATTTACAGATCTCAGCAGCTCCTGATACACTAGTAGCTGCAGTGGCACAAGACTGAAGTCAGTAGATGTAGCTGGGGAGGTTCAATGAGAACACCGGAGAAGATCCAGCAACTCATCCACCACCACCCCTTTTAAATATTTATTCTGGCTCAGAATATAAAGAGCAGAGTTGCCATGTTTTAAAACAGGCAGTGTGAATAGGCAAAGTTCAACAAATGCAGGGTTTTTTTCTCAGCCCAGAAATACAATGTTAGGGAAAGCTTCAGTAGATTTCTATTTGCCAGGCAGCTGTGGAAGGGTTAGAGCTCCTATTAATTCCCCAAAATGTCAACTGACAATCTCAATCTGGACATGGAGTAGATGGAAAGAGAGAGGAGAGAGAGGAGGGCTGCACTGTACTTTATAGTCACTTTTTGAGTTAAGAACATCCCCAAGGGTTTAAGCGGATGTGGAAGGCAGAGAATTGGTCATGTGCTACTTAGAATCGACACTCGATCCAGCTGGATTTAGCATTAGATAATATGCGTAATCTAAATTTTAGATTCTAAAACAACACAAGACTACTTTCAAGTACTGTATCTTCGCCTGTGTGCTGTGATTTGCAAACACCCTGCATGAACATCTTGCAGTTACCTCTAATGTACAGTTCAGCAGTACCACCCCCATAAGATGTTGCCTATAAATCACTTAGGTAAATGTTACAACTTTTTTTCCTTTTAGGTGAGCTAAAAATTGATGTAGAATTGGCTACAGTAGCAATCAGTACATCTGTAACCCACTACTGCCTGAATTTATTTATTCTTTTGTCTTCAAAGAGCCAGTAAAAGAACTTTGTCTTCATCAATGCTCAATAAACATTTTTGAAATCCAGTGTGAACTTAGAAGTCAAGTTTAAGAAAATGTTAGAATAAAGTAAAACAAACTTTCTTTTCTTTCTTGCTTGCTTACAAGGCAGCTGAGCAACAATGTCCCTCAAATGTTTCTGAACTAGTTGTCCCATCATTCTTCATTATTGACCAGGATGACTGTGACTGATGGGAAATGGAATTCAACAAAGTCAGAAAGGTCACAGGTTTTCCATTGCCACAGTAAGGGCTAATCATAAATGCATATTAAATAGCATCCTACTCTCACACACAAACAAATATGACATATTTAATATTAGTTATGTGAAAAGGAGAGGGAAGGGTGGAGGTAAACGGAGACTATGAGATGCCAGTGCCTTCACTGTGAGTTGGGAGTCTCACATGTACTCAATACCACTATCATTCCTGTGTTTATTTGCTGACCACTAAAAAACTTATCTTCAGAAGCAGAAACCCTTTGAGTCTGCTAGAATTTTGGGACAATGCTTTAAAAATAAGAAATGCTATAGGGCTGTACATTTCCAAGGAAATCATTGGAGCAGGTTTATCTACAAATAAGGGACAGCAGAGATTTTAGGACCAATGAAAGAATTTCTTTCCCCAGTATAATGTTTTATCCTGGGCTCAATTGCATAATTACTCTGTCCACCGTCTAAGTTCTTTATCCAAGCTTTCTTACAGCCTCTGTTTCTCTGCTCACTATCCAATCTATCTTCACAGAGCCATATGGCTTTGAAAACTTCTTTCTAACCATTTTTTTGTTCTTTGTCTTCCTAGGTCCTTATAATATTGATGCTCTCCATGTGTGCTTGTTCGTGAAAATATATTATCTCATCATTCCTTGACTCCTAACTGAGACCCTTTTCGCATCTTACCCTTTCGTGGTGCTGGGGTGTGGGGCTCGCGTGAGCAGCCCCTGGAGGAAGGCTCTTGTTTCCCTGCCTGTTCAGCTCTGCACGAGCTTCCTGCTTGTGCGAGCGCCCTGCCTCTTCCTTCTGCAGTGCAGCCAGGGAACTTTCCCAGCCTGCACTGGGTAGGAAGCGTGACCAGCCTGGCTCCTAAGGCTCCACATGCCAAGTAAGTGTGCACGGGGCCCTGGAGTGATGCGTGACCGCGCAGCATTTTCAGCTTCAAGCCGAAAATGAAAAAATGCACGCGCAGTCCGCGTCAGGCTCTTGAGCGTTGCGCAAATGTGAGTGCATCGTGTGGACTGCTCCTCACATGTGCGCGATGCTCAAGGGGCCCTTTTGCATCAGAAATGCTGTGCGAAAAGAAATTCTCTTGCCAAACCAAACTGTTACTTCAGTCCTTCTGCTTGCTCTGTTTATGAACATTCTGTAGTTCTCATTTTCCCCTTATATTTCAGAATGTTTGCGGATATTCCATGACATATCATTAATGTAGAAAACGTGGAAGCTTTGACTGGAGAGCCAGCTGTGGCTGTTCCTAGGCAGGGACAGCTTAAACCCAGGGTCCCATGCATTGCTAAACTGCTATCTTGACTATTGTAATGTACTCTTTCTGGAGCTGCTTTTATGCTTGGCTCAGAAATTATAGTTGATGCAAAATTCAGTTTATTGTGTGATGCATTCAGCTATCGACACATAAGACTATTGTTGAAGGAGTGTTCTGGCTGTTATTTGGTTATCAGGCCAGATTTAAGGCTCTAATATTAAGCTATAAGGCCCTAAACAACTTCAGGAGAATGCCTTCTCCCATATAAATCTATCCAGTTGCTGTGATCACTTTCAAGAGATTTCCTCCTTGTGTCACATTCTGCAGATATCTATTCAGAGACATTCAGGGATGAGAGTCTTTTCTGAGGTGGCACACACTTTCTGGAATGCTTCTCTGAGTTTCTTGTGGCTTCATTGTTATTGGCTGGAATTCGATATGGGACTTGTGCCTACATAAGTTGACTGTCTGTGGGAAAAAGAATTGAGCAGTTTAGCAACTTCCATATTCAGCAAGGAACTGCCATAACTTTACTATGTAGGGGGGCCAGCAAAGTGACCATTGCACAATGGGACTAGTGTGCATTGGGATACCAACCAGGCAGTTCTGATGCATATTAGTGTGTCTTGGGACACTCAGTGTGTCTTGGGACATTGTCTAGGAAGTGCTGATGTGCCTCAGTAGAGCCCAATGCTCATTGGGACACTCTTACCAGTGACTTGATATGGATTTTTGCAATTCATTCGGAGGGTTCTGTAGTGTAAGTGTATGTAATGTATGTAGCAAAGTATGTGTAAAGTAAGTAAGTAAGTAATGTAGATTGCAATATAGAATAGCGGCCATGATATTCTTGTTTACATACTATAGTATACATATTCTAGTTTATGCTGTTGTATACTGTCTGGATATATTATACATGACTGATGGTATAGAAATGCTTTCTATAAAAGAAAATAAACTATATCACATGCTGTACATCTATTACATCTATTTGCAGGAATGATTTGATTGAATAACACAGATATGTGTTTTTCCCACTCCAATATAGTTGTAAACAGATAATATTGCAAGGGAGGAGGACATTTATTCATTTCTAGACATTACCTTGCTGTAGGTTAGTGGGTTTCAAAGTCAATGGAAATCCTATTTAAGGTTGGGAAGAAACTGGAAAATTATCCCATGAAGCTTCAAGTAAAGAGTGGAAATTTTGCTGGCAGCTACAAAACAGATGGAGAGCTCCAGATAATAGAAGTCAGTGAATAGCAGAAGTCGTTCTGAATAGCAATATTACTTTTCTTTGAGTTACCTAGCAAGTAAGTGTCATTTGATTTTCCCAGCAGTTAGGAAGATGGCTTTATGAATTTAAATATTAGATAATTTTTGGGATTTTCAAACAATGGAGTTGTCTTTCTAATACAGGAAAGGTAAGAGTTTTGGCTAGACCCTTCTGTTCCAATCAGATTTTTTTTTCCTTTGAGAATTTCTAGAAATTATTATCACAACATCTCCTCACGTTGCCCCACCTGCGTAATTGTACACAATTTGATATGTGCATCTAGAGAGAAACGGAACTCATGGTGTGTGTGATTCAAGGCCAACGGACAAAGAGAACAATTTGTTTAGCCTCTTGCTGGTTTGCGGCATCCACAGAACCCAGCAGGAAACGATTTGACAGGAAAGCACGTTCTTCAACCACCTGCAGCCAACTAATTTCCTGAAGTTCAAAGTTTAGAGGAGGAAATAAAATTGGCATCTCTCTTCACAAGCTATCCCAGGAGAAACTCAACATTTTCATTTAGCTCTCATACGTTGCTGAAATTACTTCATAATGTCAGTATGGATCTACACAATGGGAAGGCAGACCTGTATGAAACAGATCCAATGGATTTTAAATCTAACTGATGTGCAGGTATAGGATAGGATATAAGTATAATTTTTAATGCAGTAGGAATGTGTGTGTTTGTGTGCACATGTAGGGGACACGTGAGGAAGATTAAGGGTATCATGAATAGACAGAGAGGTTTTATTTATCTTTTGTATTATTACTACCGAGGACAGGGAGAGGTGCTTGTCAGACTCTCTTCCTCATATGCCAAGTAACTTGGTTTCAGTATCAGTTTATGGAGTTGCCAGAGCATTGTATCACTCTAGCCTGCTCTGATTTTTAATAAATAATAATAATAATAATAATAATAATAATAATAATAATAATAATATCCCACCTCTCCCAATGGATTGAGGCGGCATTACAACAGTATATAAATACATTAAAAACACTAAAATGTAACCCATCCTCCCCACTCAGGGTTCTGTGCTGCTCTGAGCAATGTGGAACCCATGTTTTCAGGTTTTAAAAACCAGCTACTCCGGCCATCTCATATAGTTAAGGCCCCACCTCCAACAATAGCCAGTGCAGTGGAAGGGCAATATAGCTTTCACATACCCGTGAAACAGTAACGTCAATGCGTTTGAACTTGTGGGCTTGTAAGAAGCAAAAACAAAACAAAACAAACACATCAGATTTCATTTTAAAAATGACATTGCAAGCTCAGGTTATTTCATTTATTGATTTGTTGCTGATGTGTGCCTTCAAGTTGACTCTGACTTATGGTGACTCTATCCTGGGGTTTTCTTGACAAGATTTATTCAGAGGAGGTTTGCCATTGCCTTCCTGTAGGGCTGAGGGAGTGTGACTTAGGCCATTTCTGCACAAGTCTGTTATAGCGCGATGATTCCACTTTCAACCTCCTATGGAATCCTGGGGTTTGTAGTTTGGGGAGGGGCCGGTTGGCCCCTCCTAAAACTACAAACCCCAGGATTCCATAGGAGGTTGAAAGTGGAATCATCACGCTATAACAGACTTGTGCAGAAATGGCCTTAGCCAGAGTCATCCAGTAGATTTCTGTGGATGAGCAGGAAATGCTTCTGTGACAAGGCCTGCTTTTCTACCTCACAGACTGGTATGGCAGCTTCTCCCACAGTCTGCTATAGCACCTTGTCACTTTATATTCAGCTCTGCTTTTCCCTTTAAAACACCACCTTCATGTAGAAAGAGTAAAGCCTTTCAGGTGTTTATTTTATATGATTTAATGGTCTGTAGTAGTGTGGTTCTCTGGTTATAATGACTGAAACTTATTCAGCTGGGTCTAAATTTATAAAAATATGTTACAATCTTTACTAAAACAACAATCAGAATAAAGTATTAGTTTTCATATGTGTGTCCAAGCTCAAACAGACCTTCAGAATGCATTTAAACAATTTCTTATAGCATAAAGGCACAGGTCTCTCACACACATATAGCCCTCTGGCTACCCTTTTGCCAAAGGCTCTGTTCTCAAATCTAGGTCACTTTCTCTGAACAGATTCAAAAGTGGATTGATTTCCCTTCTGCCCCCCTCTCTAGGTTTTCTCTGAGAAAACACACCCCTCTCATTGAACCCCCTCCCCAGGTTGACTGAGAAACTCTCTAGCTGAAAGACTGACTTTTAGCCCCTCTTCTGGAAGTTTAACTACAAACCAATTCAGTGTGCCTGCTATTTATACATTTTTCCTCCCAGGCCTCCAACCCCTCCTTCACACTAATGGACTGGTTTCCCTCTGGAGTGGCCATTCTAGTTGCCTGGCAACCTGTTGCTGGGCAGCGTCTATGACACCCAGGATAGCCCCTCCCCCACAGTCTGTCACATTTTGTCCCCGAGGTCCTAGTTCTACCTTCACATCAATGCACCAACTAGCTGTTATTCACTGACTACAGTATTTCTAATATATCAGCTGATTTCAGAGCGGGTAGAATCAGTCGGTGAAATCATTTTACAGTCAGCCTTCCACATTTGCTGGTTTCACTTTTGTGGGTTTGATTATTCATGGATTATTTGCTGTCACTTCTGCTGCCTTCCTATGCCATTTTTAATAGGGACTGCAAGCCTTGTGAGACTGAGAAACTGCGAACAAGTCTCCTAAGTCCCAATTAAAAATGATATGGGGCAGCAGTGAAAGTGGCAGCAAGAACCCACCAGCCACGCACATCTGCCTTGTGAAGGAACCCTGATGACTCAAAGGAATCCACGGTGGGTTGAATATGATGATCATACCTTTTTGTGTGTTGAATATGGTCTGGGAGGGCCTAGAGTTATTCACAGTTTTTCCACTTTCACAGAGGTCCTGTGCCCCTAACCCCAGTGAAGGTGGAGGGATGACTGTAATGTGATCTGAAAAACAATCAAAACATGTGTCTCTTTCCTTCACCATTCCAGTATTCATCAAATTGTGCATAGTTAAAGTTGTCATGGACTTTGGAGCAGACCAGTAGAAAGTCAGAATCCGGAGCATGGCAGACACAGAAAAGCTAGACCACATTTCACATATCATAATATATGACTATATTATATGTTTGGCTTGTTTACTCTCATAAGGAGACCAGACAGAAATGTCTGACTAATATTGTTAACAGAGTTCAATTTTGGTGAGTAGGAGAGAAAGATGAACACCTGCGCTTGGGTGGTAGTGGCCAGATGGTAGTGGCATCCAAGACAGCTATATTTGCACTTATGAAAAACAAAGTTCTGATCTGCTTTCACAAAAACAAACTCTGTATATAATGTCAACATTATGAGGCTGAGTGACTTGTTTATGGTCAGATGGCTGATGATGGTTTAAAATGTTCTGTTGAATGCTGTTTTAGGAGTGTTTTATGATATTATTATTGTACTGCTGAAATGACAAATTGCCAAGCAGCAATAAACAATTCATAAGGAAGGAATGAAAAGGGGCCCTCTAAAATCATTTGGTATGCAGGGAATCAGCTGCATATAGAGACAAAAAAGAAGCTCTGTTAACTATGCACCCCAGAACTTGGTATCTCCTCAAAAATCTAGTTGGAGGGTTCTTTGTTAACAGAGCTGGCAAAAGGGATGACTTGGCTAAACAGTTGTGGAGGAATATTTTTGCATATGAAAATACAAAACAAAAGCAGAAACAAGGGACAAGGTCTTGGTTTCTCTCCCAAAAAAGAAAAGAAATCTGTTTGTCTATCTATCTATGAACTTATCTATCTGTCTTGTTGGATCCAGAGCTTCCATGAGTGGAATTACACTCACAAAGTATCTAACTAGAGTAAGAGAGATAGAACCAATTTTCACCAGTTCTCCACTTCCTTGCCTCCTCTTGAAAAGCTGCTCCATGGGAAGTGGAAGATGTTTTAGAACAATGAGGGGTGGTGGCTGGGTTGGCTGCAGGCAGAGTGGGGAATTAGTGAAAGTCGCCTTCCCTCATCCCTTCTTCCTCCTGCAACAAAACCTTCTGTTGGATCTTAAACTATTCTGAAAATGGAAGTAGAGCTCTGGATCCAACCACTTTCTGTTGTGTTTTCTTTCCAGCAATCAAAGCACTGTACTCTGAAATATTTTTTTAAAAAATACAACAAAATTACAACATGTCTGTAATGTAACTTAAAGTTTATGTCTGTCTGTTGGTTATGCTATGCAAATCCACATGCATAAATACATAATGATGAAAAGTGCTGTTTTATCTGATGAGACCAATGCCAAAGCCATAGTAACTTCTTTGGCTACTTAGTAAACTATCACTCCTTCCCTTTTTTGCTGTAGAATGCACATTTATGAAAATTTGTGCACATTTAGGTTAGCATGTCAGACATTTTTGTGCAAGTTCAGGACCAACCAGGAAACTTCAGCTTTTTTTTTTTTTAATTGCTTCTTCAATTTCATTTCCAGTGGAATTTGGAATGAAATGAACTTAGCAAATTGTTGTTGTTACACTCTAACATTTGTTTTATTCCAAGCATCATTGTCAACATTAACCTAAGCATCTCAGGATGAATTTCCTAATTAGAAATACAGCAGGGAACCCATACCAGTCATAGAGGCTTAAGAGGAACCAGGTAACACTGACAGTGTGGGGCACGGAAGAAAGAAAAGAGAATACAGTTAAAGAGGCCAATCCATTCAGGAGGGCATACTAACAGGACTGAAAAAATCCTGCTTCTCTTCAGTGATGCTCTCTGAATACATGGGCAGAATGTAGAGCAGTGCCTTTGCTAATGATCCAATATGCCACTTAGGATAAGTAAGGAAGAGAATTCCATCAGTAGTACAAGTTGAAAGAAATTCCATTTCTCCATGCACCCACACCTCTGTTCTGTTCTTCTGCCACAGAAGTTTGATTCAAGCCAAGGGTTATTTGGCTTAGACAGGGTTATTGGAGTAGTAAGACTCTGCTAGCGCTAGATTGATGGTACCATTTCTCATTGAAACACAGTGGGTAGCTGCTATTGGTGCACTGACTGATCCATGTGAAAGGCTCATTGCCACTCTATTGGGATTTCCCTCTCCAAGTCCTACCCCAATGATTGTGTAATAAAAAGACTTATTACTCATGATGCTAGCATTCTGCTCACTGTTTTGCTCCAGATGGCATGGCAGGCACAACTGCATGTCTCCACCAGTCTTCAGTCTCTTTTTTTCTCAGTTGCATAGGGATGTGGGGGTGGGAGGGACAATTTGCCCTGGGCAGCAATGTTTTTGGGGTGTCCCGGCCCATAGCCATGCCCTTGCACACCTTGGCCATGCCCCTGCACATCCTGGCCATGCCCCCGTGCACAGTGGCACCATCTCTTGTGCCATAGTCCACCCCCCACCCCCACCCTCCAAGTTCTGCCACTGTTTTTTCTTCTTGCTCCTTTGTGTGCCAATGCTGTGCAAGGCAACATCCACACTAATACCTTTGTACTGAGACAGAGCCAACCACAACGCCATTGAGGAATGGGGAAACAGATGAGCACCCAGATTTTAAACCCACCTCATGCAGCACACTTTGTTTTCCTCCAGCACCACTCACCCTGAGAGTTGTCTCCCTGTCTGGGAAGTGTAACCATGTCCTCAAACTCCAGCTGATGCCCTGAGACCTGGCAATCCTAGTGCCTAACACCTGTGCATTAGCTTGGCTGTCAGTAAGGTTCCAGAGACCTGAGATTCTTGCACGTGCCAGAGAAAGGATATTTGGGAAATAGGGGTAATTAGGTGTGAATGAACTTGCTCTAGTTTACTGTACATGAGCTTTCACGTAGCTAAGTTCAATAAACTGTAACATAGTACCTAAGGAGGGTGAATCTTTTTTAGACTTCAACTCTCAGAATTCCCCAGCCAACAATGGCCATAATTGCTGTTCAGCTTTTCTGGACTCTGGATTCATGCTTCATTATGCTGTGGAAAGTTGGTTGAAGAAAGGTCACATATGCAAATTGGCAACAGCTATTTTGGCCTTGTCTTCCCTTTTATTTAGGACATCACACTCTGTTGCCACATGAATTGACTCCTTAGCTGGAGTCACCTGCCATCTGCAGTGCCCTGTGCACCATCTGCTTCCTTGTGTATGTGTGCGAAATTTCAACCTCCCATTCTAAACATCTTGTTCTTTCACTTAGGGGGATGAAAAAGTCCTATAGCTCTGTGCACTCCATGGAACACACGACTGGCACGCTTGCTGTCCTGCCACCGAAATGGACTCCTCAGTGGAAACAGGCAGTGATCTGTAAAACTAATGCTTAGGCAAATAGAATGGAAACAATCAAGATGGAACATGATACTGGCAGTGCGTCACCAAGCACAACTGATGAAAGAGCAAATGAAATGCTGAAGCACATTAAAAGAGATGATATGAAAGGAAATGTCTGTGTCTCCATATATTTTTTTTTACATATAATTGTACCTATGCAAAAAAGGGGAGAGAGCAGATTTTTTCCCCCAGAACCAAACAGGCATTTCTCTTATTTTGCGCTTACCTGAAAGTGCCCTTTATTAGGCAGACTAAAGAAGTAACTTGTTTGGCTCTAAATACTGTTTTGGATTGGTCAGTGGGTTGCATTTCCTGTATTTTAGACAAATACTTTGGGTTGTTCTTAATAATAGGTTTGCACTAACAGAAAGTACTTATGCTCATACAAGGCAAGGGTCATTTCCACACTAGACACTAGAAACTGCAAACCCCAGGATTCCATAGGATGTTGAAAGTGGAATCATAGCGCTATAACACTCTAGTGTGGAAATGGCCAAGGTGTTTAGCTTTTAGTCATCTCAGCTAACTATTAGAGTACTTGGTAATTCTTATGCTATCCTGGAAGGCCTGCCCCAAATCTCAGGAGCAATCTAAACAAAATTTATCCAGACTAGTGGTTCCTGACCTCTCATCCCCCCCATATTGTTGGACTAAAACTCTCAGAATCCCTCAGCATTGGCCACAGTGGATGGAATTTTGTTTGGAACTGATGTCTAACAACATATGGAAGTCCAATGATTGTTCAAGAGTTTCTAGAGTCTTGGCAAGGGGTGGACATGCACCCATGGTCTGCATGCAGCCTTAGGAGGATTTTTGTGGTCCCAGGGTCTCCCATGTTTCAAAAATTATTTTATTTCATTTTTCTTCCAAATGACCTCTGGTACATGTAGGGACCATTTATTTTTGCCCTTCCCAGGCCATTTCAGGTTCAGTAGAGCCCTTTGAAAAACAACAGGAAGTGAACAGGAAATGATTTCCACTTCATTTTGTTAAAAAGTCTGTTTCTGAGTTTAAAATGGCCCAAGGGGCCTAGGAACTTGGGGGAAAAAAGATGGCCAAGAGAGCATTTGGATGAAAAATTCTGATTGTTTTTCTGGAATTGCAGAGCATAACTTTCTTCTGAGGACAGCTAATGTAACCCTACCCTTACTTCCAGTCCAGAAAGACCATTCTGTGTAAATGTGCATCAGAAGAAGATGTCCTCCTGTCCTGTTCTACATACATTCAATACACAGAAATCTATGACCCAATTTATAATCAGCAACATCTATTGAAAAAAATCCCGCAACGTCTTTCAGATTGTTGGAAGGTCATTTGTCACACTTTAAAGTCTTATAAATGATCTGTTTCTCAGCTTCTTTAACATAAAATGTGTATAGTCTGTCTTCAAAATGACCTCTCCTGTTTTGCCAAAGTATAGGTTAATCTATTTAATCATTTTTGTAGTACGAGCTGTAGAAGCTACTGCTCTACCTGCCCCCATCCCAATTTTTAGTTCCAGTGGCTGAATGTGATTATTACAACTGTACCAGAAGGGCTGCTCAAATGATGGCCCTATAATTACTTACAAGGCTTCATTCTGAGCAACCTTCATAAAAGTTACTAATATGATCCTTCCCTTTTGAGCACAATGGTAGAAAGCATGCCCTCCAACCAACCCAATTTGACAGGTACAGTCCTGATTAATCCTCTGTCATTCTACTTTTTCAGGTGCTTTTAAAAAGTTCCAGTTTTTCTCTCCTCCTCCCACTTTCTCCATTTGTCCTCTATTTACTTCCAATTGCTGAAAGCTGATTTCGAAGTGCAAAAGTGGTTTGTACTTATTTAATTCAGCAAGGGGAAGAAGAGAGGTGGTAATAAAAATTTGCGCTTTCCCAGTAGACCCAAGCAAAAGTAAACTGTACAATCTATCCCAGCTTGTCCGTTCTTCCTCTTTAATAACTTTTGCCATCTTGACCACACTCTGATGTTGGTTGGCCACATGTGTCCCAGTTTTCACCTGTGAAATGTTGGAGGGTGTGAGCAAGATGCCAAATTTTCACAAGACAATCAGCTGAGCTTTATCAGTGTCTACCAGTGAAATAGTGTCATTGTGTCAACAACAAATCTCAAGCTCCTGGATACTAATGCATATGACAACAAATAGCTGCTTAAATAGACAAAACAAAAAGCTGCAATGAGAGAACATGGGAACAGCTAGTGATTTTGTAAACCCCATTAAGTAACTGGACGGTAGCACCTCTTTTGCCAAACCAGAACAAAGAGGCTAAATTAAGCCCAGGACATCTGGTCCAGTGTTGGTTTTATATTCATGGAGATAATGTAGCTTCACAAAAGTCGATTAGACTTCACACTTGAAGTCTACATGACAACTAAAAATAACTTCCCACCGTTAAAGTGACCACTTCCCTTAGCTTATTTATAGTACTGTCATGGAAAAAAAAGTCATTATCTGAATGAAAGGGATTCATGGGCATCACAAATCAGATTAATTTACTTTATAGGCATGTTTTACCCCCAGTTTTAATATACTTGGTTTCCATGAGAAATGGGCTAAAACTTTATTCCTTTATCTATAAAGGAACATTCTTTAATCTCCTCTCAGTCTCTTGTACAGTGAAAAGGCTGATATTTTACACACCCACACAGAGATAATGCAGGCATAAATTGTACTACACCTGCAGAGGGGTACTTTGTATCTTTGCTGTACTTTTGTATTGCTATTTGGGTGACCTGTTCATTCTCATACATGTACATAGATATGGTTTTGTGTGTGTGTATGAATCAGATTGAGAGAATGAACAGGTCATCCACAGATCAATACAAGTTACAGCAGAGATACAAAGTCTAATAATACTGTTGATGAATTACACATACAGACACAGACTTTGGCTGGCATCCAGTTAGTGACATATGCAGGCATAAGTTGCACTACACATGCAGAGGGGTACAATATGCAAAGGATGTATCCAGCTGACAGTGGCATAAATGGAATAGCACTTTTAGGACCATTTTGCATGTGATAGAGTATTAAACTACACAGAGTAGTATGTGAATGCACAATACCTCTCTATATTTCCTTTGTGTTTTGCACATTGCAGTTGCACAATGGGTTACCATTCATGTGTATTGACCATTGATCCACATATATCCTGCTATGTTGATATTCAGTGCTGTATAGGAGTTGCATGACATAACTGCTGGAGAATGTTTATGCTATGCTGAAATGAGGTAGGGTCGCAGCCACATGCACCCTTCCCATACCTCCTTGCAGGAAACTATTAGCATTTGGTAAGGGAGACAGTCCATAATGTGAAGTATTTGTTTTTGTTTTGTTTTTGCCCCCCCCCCCCCAAAGTGATGACAAACACAAGTGTGGGGGACAGACAAAATGTTACTTCATAGCTGTGTCTAGTTATTGTCAAATGAGGTATCTGACTCTGTTATCTTGTTCTGACTCATTAAGGACAATAGGTGTGTGATTTGGGCTAGCATATCTGACCATAAAACAGAGTCAGGCAAACATAGGTGTATTTTCCAGACCAGATTTTCCAGATTTTGTTTAACCAAGTAACTGTGAACAGGAAAAAGTCTAGTTCAAACTAGAGCTGAAGTCCTAAAAAGGAACTTTGTCATGTCAAGATGTATTATTATTATTTATTATTTATTTGTATCCCACCTCTCCATATGGATCGAGGCAGCGAACAACTTACAAATAGCATGTATTTTGATAAATTTCTATACATGCCCCCAACAAGCTGGGTACTCATTTTACTGATCTGCGAAAGGATGGAAGGCTGAGTCAACCTTGGAGCCCGGCAGGATCAAACTCACAACCTTGTGGCTTGCAGTACTGGCATTTAACCACTGCACCACCAGGGCTTGCAAAGTCACTTAGACAACCAGGAAAATCTCTCAGTCTTCCATTTTTCTTCACGTTGGAAGCAAAGAGGCATCAACACTTGTAAAATGATTAGCTAGAGAGGGAACTATAGAGAGCATGCCTGCCCTCTCTGTTTCTTTCTTTGAATGTACTCAAATCTTTTATGCTTCCTTCCTGCCTCCAGAGTTGACCCACTCCCTTTCTTACAAGAAGTTAATTAGTCCTTTGTCTCCCTTTGTATGGGAAGGGAACACCCATGAGGCTCCAGCCTTGTAATGGATGCTAGCTAATATCCGCAAATGAAAGATAGCTTTTAGGGGCTCTTCTAACAAACTTTAGGTTAACTCTTTTTGTCTTTCTCCTTTCCGATCCCAAGATGGATTTCTTGAAAAAATAAATGTAAGCCCTGCTGCCTTTTTAACCTTATAAGAACATGTATAATAATTTTTCCATTTTCTACCACAAGCTCATAGGGCATTACCTCTGATGCACACTCCTTGATATAGATACCAAATATTATTACACTTCAGTTTTGCATACCTGGCTGACCAGCCTTATGGGCATTAGAATGGAATACGTTTACATCTCTGGGAAAAGCTATTGCTCTCTGGAAAAGATTATTTAGATTGAAGTCAATATTCATCTAGCCTTGAGCCACTCAGCGCTCCCCTTGTCTATGGCCAGCTCAAAAACTAAACCAGTACATAGATTAGAATAGGCTGGGCAGAAGGTACACTGGGATTGTCTAGTAGATCTCTGGCTGGATTTGCAGTCAATTGGCAAGCATTTCTGCCTCTTTCATTATTTAACAAAAGTGGCTCTTTTCTGCCCAAATTATACTATGAAAATGGAGAAAACTTGGGGTAATCAGCGATGAATTTCTGTGCAGGACTGTGTAGGAATGCAGCTCGGCTATAGCATTCCAAATAAATGTCCATAGTCAGAATTCTTTAATTCCATGTGTTCAGCTTTGGCACCAGGCTCTTGATTGGTCAGTATCAGTGTTCTAGTTAAAAGACAAATCAATTCTGGAAACTTAGCTTGTCTGCTCTTGGAGTAGAATGCAATGGCTCAGGTCTGGATTCACATGAATCCCTTAACTCAGGTGTTGAGACAGAGTGGTATAGCAGTTAGAATGTTGGACTAGGACTGGGGTGATCGAAATTCAAATCGTACTCTGGACATGAAATTCACTGGATTGTCTTGAGTCAATGGACTACAGGTGCTTCCTGGAAAGGCTTTAATGTACAGTGTCATTTAAACTGTGACTAGGAGGAGTCTTCTCTTGGAAGTCCTCTGTCTCTTAGCTCCGAGGATCAAAAATTGTTGGAAGATATTGTGGACCACCTTGAATTCCTTAGAGGAAAGGGAGAATATATATGCAAGAAATAAACAACAATACTAATAAATGTAGTTTTGTGTGTGTGTATGCACATGTGCCTTTGAGACCCAGCGTGGTGTAGTGGTTTGAACATTAGATTACAACCCTGCAGACCAGAGGTTGATTCCCCTCTCAGTCATGGAAACCCACTGGTTGACCTTGGATGTGTCACACACTCTCAGCCCGAGAAAGTCCTGTGATAGGTTCATCTTAGGGTTGACATAAGTTGGAAACAACTTGAAAGCATGCAACAACAGCAACAGTATGTGCCTTCAAGTTGCCTGACAATTTATGGCAACCTCATGAATTTCATAGTTTTCTTAGGCAAGGAATACTCAGAGGTGGTTTTGCCAGTTCCTTTCTATGAAAAAATAGTGTACAGCATCTGATATTCATTGGCAGTCTCCCATCCAAGTACTAACCAGGACTAACCCTACTTAGCTTCCAAGATCAGATGGGATTTGTAGTAAAAGTGGAGTGCTTCAAAGTAAAGTAAAAGTGGAGTGCTTCAACTTCATGTGCCGCTGGTTGAAATAATTAAGTTTCTTCATCTGTTGAAATACAAGTACAGTGGGCCTCCTGGATCTGCAGGGGTTTGGTTCCAGAATCCTGAAGATGTCAAAAAGCAAAAATAATTGCATCCCATATTATTAAATGCCAGTGATGTGCATGTAGATGCTTCAATGTGTCTGTGTTCCCAGCATTGCCATTTTATGTATAGGATGTGACAATCCACAACTTGTGGAAACCACAGATCCAGAGTTTGCAAGGTGTGGCGGATCCACTGTATGTGACAAGGTGGTTGGTACTCTGAATGTGATCATATGCAGACTCCTTAGCTCCTTCTCTTGTTCTGCTGTTTTAAAAGTTCTTCCTAAGATACAATAGTAAAACTATAATTTCACCCCATATCCTGCTTTTTGCCTCATGGCTGGTACGGATAAATGTATTTGCACATTTGGAGTAATCTCTGGTTCTGCTGCTAATATTTTACACTCCAGGTACCAGTCTCATCCCATTTTCCCCTCCTCGGAAGACAGGAGTTCAAGCTCATTCTGTAATTTCTTCAATTATTTATTATTTTCAACACAGTTGACAATTAAAGAAATATACACTTGGAAAAAGAAAAAGCAGAAAGAAGAAAAAACTTAAAACACAATATACACAAAGCAACAACATTGAACTAGTTAACTAAAATGCGAAACATTAACTTATTAAAATACAAAAGGGCTCTGACCCCTGAACAGAACATTTAATGAAAGAAAAAGACTTTAAAAAAGAAAAAAAATATTACTCTAGCATTACATATCCAAGTGAGTAGCCATACTAGAATTACAGATGACCATACCCACAAATTATTGCTTCATTAGTTTTTTTTAATTGCTCAAATAGTCCATAAACAGTTTCCAATCTTTCACAAAATCCCACTAGTTGGGTAATTTGGGCCAGCTGAGCAACCTTAACAATCCATTCCTCCATTGCAGCTTTTTGTGCAATTTAATACACAGCAGGGACATCAGAAGAAGGCAGCTATTTTCTTTCTTGGTTCAGGTTATTTTAAAATCCTCTTCATGCTATCTGGGGTCTGCTCCCTGCCCCCATTCTCCCAATCCTTTTTGCCCTCTAATTCCCCTTAATGCATTGCTTTCTCCACTTTCTTTTACATGTAACATACATCTTTCTACCCATGCCATTTTTGGGAAGGTGAAGATAACACACAGTGTAAATGCTCTTGAATGAAAACAGAAGAGCAGCAAACATATCTAATTCAGCATCCTATTCAGTCTCCCAAAATATATTTACTAGGAACAACAAAGCTCAAATTCTATTGCTCATAAAGTTTAGAAAAAATATAAATGTCTGGGTGACAATCTTTATAGCAATACACAGAAATCTGTCCCTTAATAAAGTGATTTATTCCCAGCCAGGCCATGAAAAGGATGTTCCTGTTCATGATTCAAGCCATTTCGGAACAGAAAACTCTAAAAATGTTGAGGCTTGCTTTCATGTTGTGCTTATTTGAGGTTTGTGAGACTCTGAACCCAGTTTTCTTGTAAAAATGGAAAATTGCATTTTTGGCTCAAAATTCTTCTTAGGGAAGGGCTGGTGACTCCAGGATATTCTATATCAGCTGTATCAGCTATATCAGGATATTCTGTATCAC
Source organism: Ctenosaura bakeri (assembly GCA_948474755.1). Taxonomy (NCBI): domain Eukaryota; kingdom Metazoa; phylum Chordata; class Lepidosauria; order Squamata; family Iguanidae; genus Ctenosaura; species Ctenosaura bakeri. Next base: position 237,635 of record CAOLHI010001065.1, read on the forward strand.
TATTCTATATCAGCTATCTAATACGCCTTAGTATATTTAACTAAGTAACCTCTCCTGGACCTGTTAGTGGCCCACACAGATCAGATATGATTTAATTGGCAAAATACATTAATTGGCATTGATATAAAATGGATCCTGAGGTGACTTGAAGGTTGAGCTGGGCAGAGGAAAATTACTGACTGAACATGTGTGCTACGATCCCCTCTTGGTGTAGCCAAGGTGATTGTCAGGCAGATTAGCAGATAACTCCAGAGATATTAGGCTTAAACTGAAGTTGTAACATCTCTGAACCATACAAGAGCAAAGAGAAGTTCCCACCAAAGCACTATTGTTTCAGACCTTCTTCCTTGCACCTGGACATTTCCCTGCATTGTTCTCTTATCTGTCCACAATTATTGAGCTATTACAACAGCTGTTAACTCTTTGTCACCTAACACAAAGACCATTGACTCCATCCAGACCCCATTGTCCATGTGGCAACCTCCGTTGTTTGCTCAACCAGAGAGCCATTCACATCCATGCCCTCCAGGTAGATAAAAACCCTCTGTTTTCAGCAGTTTGATGCAGTATCTCACATGCTGAATACCACACTGTTGCTCTAATTTCTGACCAAGTGTCCTGTTTCAATATGGGAAGCCAGCCAAAGGCTTGCAGCTGCACAGAAACAACATGGGCAAACTAGCAAGCAATCAAGAAGAGCACTTAAGGTCTGGTTCTTACTTTATTGAGTAAGCAAAAAGTCATAGTCACAATCAGAGTTCAACAATATCCAAGTCAGGGCAAAAGAATCCAGAGCCAGACCATTTCTGCACTAGAGTGTTATAGTGCTATTATTCCACTTCCAACCTCCTATGGAATCCTGGGGTTTGCAGTTTAGGGAGGGACCTCAAAGGCCCCTCCCTAAACTGGAAACCCCAGTATTCCATAGGAGGTTGAAAGTGGAATAATAGCACTATAACACTCTACTGCAGAAACGGCCCTAGTCAACACAATCCATATTAAAGCACAGAATTTAGGAATGCAACAGGTAACCAGGGAGGTCAGATAATCTCTGACAACTCATGGAGGGAGAGGCTGTGTCTATATAGGTGTCAAATCTCAGTCCCAGCAGCACAGCTGATCATTCAAACAAAACAAATTGAATAGCTCTCAGCTTGTTACTTGCTTTTATTCAATAAGCACAAGGTCAAAAATAAAGTCCAACAGAATTTGAAGGCAAGTGAGTCCAAAGTCAGTCAGGGAGTCAGGTGCAGAGGTGGAGACTACAGAGTTCAGCAAGGCAAACAGACAGATCAGATAAGTTCTGACAACTCCTGGAGGGGAAGGACGGTCAGCCATCTAATGCAGCTGTTGCCTGAGTAATTGTTGGCAGTTATAAATTCTCTGGGATTGGCATAGGCTCTCTCTTTGTTGTCTGCGCTCAGCAAAGGTGGGTACTGGCAAGTTATCCTCTATGTCTTAAGGAGCAGGACCCTGTGCTGGCGCCGGCACCACTCTCTGTTCTGTTTGTGGCACTGTAACTTCTTCCTGTACAGCAGGTCCTGGCATGCCACCCCCATTTCAGCCTCTGGCATATCTCCTGTTTCAGACTCTGAGTCAGAGTCCGTGTTCTGGAAGCAGGGCATGACAACAGGTCAGCAGCTAATGCAGCTGCTGTTTAACTAATTGCTCTTTTCTATAAATCATCTTGGACCTCCTGAAGCTCTCCCTTTGTTATCTCCACTTGACAAAGGCAGGTACAGGTAAGTTCCCTTCTGTATCTGAAGGGGTAGGGCTCTCTGCCAGCGCTGGCACCTCTGTTCTGTGTTTAAGGTTTGTTGCACTGTAACCTCCTTCTGTTCAGCTGAAGGTCCAGGCATGCCCCCTGCTTCAGTCTCTGAGCTGGAGTCCATTTCCAGGTTCTGGAAGCAGGGCATGACACCAAGTACTGTCCTTAGGAGCAAGTCTAAGCCACACTGCTGCTTTCTATGCTGCTCTCCGGGTTGGTAATTATTGCCCATCCCCTAAAACTCTGCTATTCACAACTTTCCTCTCTTTATCCTTCAGTTAGCTCTTGTGTGAGTGTGTGAGTACTTGGATCTTTTGTGTGTGTGATTAAACCTTTCTCTATAAAACACATTTTAGTTTACTTTTGAATCTCTGGCTGGTTCTTTCCTGCAAGGACCCCATAAATGGTGGTTGATGAACTCATTAGGTTACTGCCCTCTTGCAGGCCTCCTAATTGAGCTAATTAATTTCCCATTGTCATGTGGAGGTACTGGCATTGTGAGTGTACCCCTTAGTCACCTACTTTTTGGGATAACAGCCTGATTACCTCAGACATGATAAAAATGCCATTCAGTCATGTTCTGACTGCTGGTAGAATGGACCTCCTTTCTCTATACAGCTGATGTCCAGTAAATTAGTTTAATGGAAGGAATTATGATAATAGCAACAGTGGTAGAATTGTGACTAAGGGCCCTAACACACTATTCCACTATTTCAAGGTATTATTCTACTTTAACTGCTGTGGCAACATCATATGGAATCCTGGGATTTGCAGTTTAGGGAAAGGCATTTAGAATTCTCAGCCAACTAGTTCTCAGGCCTCACTAAACTACAATCCCCAGATTTCTGTGGGATATTGCCATGGCAGTTAAAGTGGAATAATAGTTCTATAACAGTGTGATAGGGCCCCTAAGTAGCAATCATTAATATGAAACAGCTGTGAATGAGTAAATCTGGGTAACTATTCTATATTCACAAACTCTACTTAGTCATGATTGTTTGGCCAGTATTCTATATTAGCTATTTAGTTAAATAATTAACTTACTTCACTAAGCTAATACACAATACTGGCCAAACAAACAATCAAGATTTCAGGGGAGGGCAGGCTTTGCCTACGCTATCTGACTTGGGACCACCCTTATATGGCTTGGAACTGTATCTCTCTTCACGAGCTCGTTAGTGCTGTAAGATCATCTGCCCACCTTCTTCTTAGAGTCCTTTGGTGGGAACATGGGAGACAACCTTCTTGGTGGCTGCTCCCAGACTTTGGAACTCCCTCCCTAGAGAGGCCAGGAGGGCCTCATCCTTGCACCCTAGCCATTGGCAGGTCAAAACATTTTTGTGCCATCAGGCTTTTACAAACTGACTAGGGTTGGGTCTTTAATGCTGCATAGTGCTGTTTTTCAGGTTTGTATACAGTCTTTCAATCTTTAATGTTTAATATTTTAAATTTATAAATTGTTTAATTGTTTTTAAATCTTATATTTATACTTCTGTTGATGCTTTTGTCTTGTTTTTAATTTGTATTATTTTAAATATGTAGTCACCTGCTGCCGTATTATTGGGAGAAAGGCCTGATATAAATGAATAAAATAAATGATGATGATGATGATGATGGCTTTGCTGTACAGGATAGCAAACTGAGGTTTTCTCTAGATCCTAAATCATCCCTTCAAGGTGTCATAAGTTATCTAACAGGAACTTGAACAGATCACCCCCTCCATTTCCCTTTTCCTGTTCTTCAGCAGACACCCTCAACTTTTCACAGCTCATACACCAGGTCTTAAAAGCCACTAAATGGAGGTCCTTATCAGATAATTTTTATGATCGGATAAGGATCATAAGGGCACACCTGTGATGTATTTACACAGGCATTTTTATTTCAAAAAGATTGCAAGCTAATATGCTCTGCATGTCCTGTTTTGCTTTCAAGCCAGCAGCAATGAGATCAATCAAATTCAGTGTTAGAGGAAATGGAGATGATGATGATGATGACGACAACGACAGCAACAATGACAATTCAGGCCTCACAGATCTTCATTCCCCCCTCCCCATATCTTATTTTACTGGTATCCAAGAGCTCTCCAAGGACTCTTGTTTGAAACTTGGCTTCCTACTTTAAAATTATGCCATTTTTGTAATGTAACTTCTAAGCCTTGCTGATGGATATATCAGTGGCACTTACAGAAAATGCCTTCTCAGTGGAACCGTCATCCATCAGCCTTCTGAACATTACATTATTCTGGGGATAATAACGTTTCATGATCCTACTTTCACTGGCATAACAGTCAAAGTGTACCCTGGGTATGCATTCTCCAAATTACTTGTTCTAGTATAGATCCCAAAGTAACAGTATTCTGAGAACCAGAATTCAAAATGGCAAGAGATGTTTGATGAGACTGGATTTCGGAGGTACCAAATGATGTAGCAGTTTGTAAACCACTAACTTGTGATTGCTTAAGAAGAGATGACATAGAAGTTCAATAAGAAGGTATCAAAAAGAGTTTAATAAAAGACAACAGGTCCCAAGTTATTTGGAGATTATTCTCTCTTCTGTAGGATCTACTGGAAATATTAAAATGCCTTCTTTATCAGTGTGAAGAATTTGTATTTGGTACTTTCAAACATAGTCATTTTAAATAACAATATAATGGCTCATGGCTGAGGTACTAAATGCACTCAATAAAGCATTTTGCACTTTCACCTCATTTCTGTCTCCTTTCAATCGCTGCCCAAATGCACAACAAACCTAGTTGCTGCTAGAATGTGCCCCCATTGCCAAATAGTGGCTGGAGCAGAGCAGGGAATCTCCAGACAGAATCAGACCAGACTTCTACTGCTGGAAGCACAGAGACTACCTCATCCTCCCTGATTCACGAGGATGAGATGGGCTCTGTGCTTCCTTCTGCAGAGCCATAGTCAGATCCTATCTGACAACTGGTGCCCTCCTTTGGCCACTAACTGGCTGTGGGACTGTATTTCCAGCAACAATCAGTTGGTTGCATATATGGAGAGATCATTGCACAAGTAGGTACTGAGTACTCCATGCTCAACAGCTATATAAAAATGCAGGGGTAATAGGAGTATATGCTTGTGTATGTCACCAACAGGATTCCAGCCAATTCCTAAGAATTATAATTTCCCCAGTTGTGTCTCTGAAACAAATGTAAACATTTCAGATGTGAAATATCAGCCTGTTAGGGAGCAGTTAATGAAAACAATGAATGCTCTTGGCTTCCATTGCAGTGGGGACAGTTTCCTCCATGTGGATTATAATCTGCTCCTGAAGTTTGAAGGAGCTGCCCAAGGTGCTGAACCTAGTTCGTGGATAAGGTTGAGCACCTAGGATGACCACCTTTAAATTTCAGATTAAAATCCAGTGTACCCAAAGTGGACATGGAAGCCACCTATTTAAAGTATAAGAGCAGACAGGAAAAGAAGGCTGCCAAGAATGCTTTTCCTGATGGCTTAGTTCTTGCCTGCTTTTCTAGCCACTGTCTATGGGACTGGGAAATATGGATTGTACGTTGGACACAGGCAATTCTCTAGCTTAATGTAGGAGTAATGGTATAGACTTTCAAAATGTTCTATGTCAAAATATCATGCTCCTTGACATGGCTGGGACATGAGACAGCATTTTTTTATTATTACTTTCATTAATTTGTAGTTTGAAGCTTTTATATAGTTAGTTAAGACAATATAAAGTCTGGGCACTAAACCAGCTCAGAGATAACTGTGAAAGATGCCACAAAAGGCAAGTGCCCAGCATAATCAATAAGAAATAGGTGGCTGTAGATAGAAACAGTTTATAGGAGCCAGACAGAGATATCATAGGGCTAGCTCTTACAACAGAGGATGTGCCCAGAGGCAATGAAAGAATCTACTGGGACACATCTGACAAAGGCTGAATAAAAACTCTATAGTCCAGGTAGACTTTTAAGACTGTGCTGAAGACTCAAAATTGTAGTACTCTGATAAGGTATGACCAGTTGAGCATAAATGCTATTGCTGTTTATACATGCTGGGCAAATAAGGAAACAGTTACGGTACCTTACATTGTAACAATACTGTATACTGATATACTAGCATAACTGAACTATGTCTTATAAGAATGTATTGTCACAACTGCTCTGTTTATATAAAAAAACTTACGATCTTTAACTGCTAAAAAAAAAAAAAATCCTTATCTTGAACACTCCTGTTAATTTTCCTGAATTCTAATACCTGAAAATATCTGAGGTGAATTCTTAAGTTTGTCAGCCTACCAGACAATATTGTGACTTGCAATTTTGGAAGTCCAGGTGACTTTAAAAGCAGATCTAAGGACCTCTGAGTAAATACCAATGAACCAGTTTAAGGTTGAATCTTCAATCTCATGTATTAATAGACTTGGGAGCACTGCACTTCAGGCTGGGACTCTAGGAGCTGAAGTCCAAAAATGGATGGTTTCCAGGCTCCACTTCTTCCCTTGCACATGGTACTCATGACTTTACTGAGGCTTCTGAAGCAAACCTTCTTTTCTGAATCTTGTTGAATATTTGAAAGACACTTGGAGAGAGTAAAAATGACTCCAAGGCTCCTGGAGAATGTCTAGCTGCGTGCAGAGCCAGTAACCCTTGAACAATGAGTCATCCTGTCTCTTCAGGTAATGAATGAAACTTCCATTTACTTAGGAGGCCACTTTAATTGCTTCTTTGCTAATTGTAGTTCACCAGGCCCTTTCCTCCTCAGATCCAGGGAATCAACCAAAGACTGGTGTCAATAATCCCATCTATTTTAGCCATGCAAAGCATGAATCCTATTAGTTTCTGATTGTACTCAATTTGCTTCAGATTCCTCTGTGATAACAGGGTCAGATTTTCTTGGCTGACTCTTTCAATAAATGCTAAGCTTCTTTTTCACTTGACTGTGCACAGCCTGGAAGCAGTGTGCTCCCTTCTGACCCCTTTGACAATCACTCATTCCTAGCTAACAGAACATGTCAACAGCTCTGCCCCTGGAATTTCACTTAATAGAATATTCCTTGTTAAGCCAACATACTCCATTCTGCCAGTTTCCTTCTGTGGTGTTTCTTTTCCCTGCTTTCTCTCTCCTCCCTGCCCTCCTTGCTCTGCTGTACATCCAACCAACTAGATATCTAAGCCTGACCAAATTGACTTTTGAGTAGCAAAAGGGTCTCAGGATGAAAGGGTGTATCTTTTAACACTTCCTAGGTATTTTTTTCTACAAAGAACAGATGTTACACATAGCTTATTTCCACATTCCATAGCTTTGCCTTCTGCTTTACCTGTGGAAACACACATAGACACACATATGCGCACGAATTCACCCTTATGGCATTTGAGTTTACATTCCAACAATACCTTGAAATAACAAGCATTGCAGACAGTTCCCAGACATGCATATACAAATAATTATCCATGATGTAATTTACTAGCCATACCTTTCCTGTGTCCTTCCCTCGACCTCACTCAAGAATACACAGAATTAAGCAGATCTTGCTAGTATCTGGATTAGAGATTACTTCTAGGAAGGAAGGCTGTCTGCACCATCATGTTAAGTTTCTTGATGAATAATGCAATAAGTAGACAGAGAGACAGAGAGATGACCATAGCTAGGTTTGCCTGCCACCACGTCTGCTCAGAGTTTCCCTGTCTATCCATCTGTCTAGCTAGCTAGCTGGGCAGATGGGTAGATAAGAAAACTCTGGGCAGAAGTGGCAACTAGCACTATGTAACTTCCTACTTCCTACAGTGCCAGTTCTGCCATTAGGCAAAATAAAGTAACACCTCAAACAGCAGGTTTGGGTGTCATGAAAAAGCAGCAACTTGGTAATCATTTAATTTGTTATTGTTATATTTTTACTGCCAGGTATGGGGAGAAGTCTTAATGGGATTTTCTTACGCATGTGCCAAAGTAATTTGGTTTATTTAGAGTGCCATGTTTCTTCTGGGGAAGGGGTGCTGTTTGTTTCCCTGGCTCAGGCAGCAAAATGTTGTGAGCCAGAAGTTTCAAAAAGGAAGTGGTTCTGGAGAAGCAGCTTGGAAATATGAAGTCAGAGAACAAGCTGACATCAACTTGCTGTCCATGTATAACGATGGCTAGTCTGTTATCCAGAATAAATATTATCTTTCAAAGAACAGAATCTATAGTTGGGCAATACTTTTATTTGGGCTGGCCAGAATGACACAAAAGCAAGCAAGCTCTCTTCAGAACTCTTCATCAGGTCTGGTTATTCAAAATACTGGGTGAGGGGTGAGGAGGGGGAAGGAAAAAACCGAAAAGTGATCTATTAGGCTAGGAGCAGAGTCTAACTTCAGATCCCTGTTCACAATATGCAATCTAATTTTTTGAATTTTTCTTCCCCCTCCCTCATCTTCACTTTAACACGTTACCTAGCCTAATGAAGAGTTGTGAAGAACACAAAGACTTGCACACTGTTCTGGTGATTTGGTTGTTTGTGATAAAGATACTGCCTAGCTGTGCATTCTGAATCTTACCCTCCTCACCAATGGACTAGCACACCTATATAAACTTCTACGTATTGTTTCCTTTACACATTTTTAAAGGCACAACATGAGGTTTCAGTGTATATGTTGCAATCTAAGTCTTCACAGCACCTTCTCAACTTCTGTGATACAAATACATTACGTAGCATTTTATATATGCTTTTGTTTGACTTAAAGTACTCTGCATCTGATTTTTACAGAGGAGAGAGCACAAGGAGCTATACAGTCACCTAAAGTTACCCACATTATGATGGCTGGAATTCTTTATCAAATCCTACCTCAGGAATCTGAAATTTTCTTAATCAAATACTTTCATATAGACTAGAATAACAACAACCAAACTATCTTTATTAAAGTGAATGTCAATATTTTTTGAATGTTGAACTCTGGACTATATGATAGCTGCTAAATTACAGTATGAATGAAAGTTGCCAGGCCACGGTAGCTATAGCTATGTTTTGAGTTGAGAATCTCCTCATTCAACAACATACCTCAGCGATATATGGAACTGGTAGCATCCAGCAAGCCATTCCAGTCCTTACCCTCACTGCACTTGTTCTTGTAGATCATATTATATTGTTTATGCACCCAGAATTTTGTGTGGATTTTTGCTCTGAGATATTGTAGCTAAAGGCTTTTGAATATTTGAAATAAGGCATACAAAATCATATTTGAAGTTTGCATATGGCACCAAATATCAACCAGTAAGAATTTTATCAAGGAACAGTTAACTTCTATCTAGAATGTAGCTGAAACTGGATAATCCTGATTGTTGTTACAGAGGACATTTTGACCACTTATGAAGGACAAAATATTCTAGGGAACATCTGGGAAAGACATGTTTCCTGGAACAGAACAGGAAACAATTATGGAGCTTGTGGGGGGTAAGTTATCTCCCACTGTGACTGTGGGATTAAGTTGTAATCCCTAAAGTAACTTTTCCAAACTCAGAGTGAAAAAGGAAACTCCATCTAGTTTGGGTTATAACCACATCATTTCCCATGGTTTCTTTGATCTACTGAAATAGGAAGTGAAAATGAAAATGAAAAACATCCAGCCTTGAAGACCCAACATAACCAGAATATTATGTGTCAAAGACTCCACATATTCTAGATATATTCAGAGGTGGGCAATATGAGATCTTCTTTCATAATGGCAGCAATGATGTCACTTTAGTTCTATGATGGACAGCAGCAGTTTATGAGTCAAACAGCATCCTCAGTAATTCTCTTCTGGCAGTTCAGAGGCTGCTTCCTCCCTTTTAGTTGACAATATTGTTGCAGCAAATGGAACAATTAGGCAGCTTAATTTAGAATCCTTCTTCCATCACATACTTTGAAAACGATGAAGAAGAGGGGAAAGGCTTATGATGTGAATGGTGAGTAAGTGATAAACAGTCAAAGGAACATTTTATTATTTACAGTAGCATGACAACAATTTCAGACTGCTTTCTTGACACCATGGAAGTTAAAAAAAAAAAAAAAGATCAGAATGTTCTAAGCCCAACACATCTTTAGCAATACATCTGGGTGGATGTTCGGCATCCTCAGGCATTTTAGAATACTAGCAAGAAATAGATAGTGTGCTTATGCTTGATAGGTTCTACCGGAAGGCTGTGCAGACATCTAAAATGTGTCTGGTGCCTAAAGCAGATTCTTGTTCTCAGGTCCACTGAGGAGAACTCAGGAAAATTAGCCCTTTGCATTACAACTCCCAGAATCCCTAACCAACGAGGAAATGTAGTCCAAAAGTAACTTAGCTCACCTCAGCCACGGACCATAGTTCAATTGGTCTTAATCTTCAGAAAATCTAAAGAAAATAGATTACAATGCTACATGTTGTTAAAACTCAATCAAGATTGAAGATGCTGCCTAGATAAGTTTTTAAAAAGTCTGTGATCTACAGTGATGTTGTTATTTACATTTCTACTCTGCGTCACGACTCTCTCCCTCCTCACAGCATTATTCTCACAACAAATTTGTAGGATAGGTCACATTGACAGTGGCTTGCTCATGGTCACTCAGTGAGTGTCATGGCTGAGTGGGAACCAGAACCTGGCTCTTTCAAGTCCAGTCAAGAACTCTAATGACAGCACCACACTGGCTCTTGAGTCACTCCAAGATCATCTCTTTTATGACATGTGGTGATTTCCCTGACATCTCGCAGTAGATGTGGGGGGACAACTGTTGCTCCCTTCCCACTGCAAAGTGGGGCCTCTGCTGCCTTGCTGGAGTGAGAGAGCAACACAGTGGGTATTCCAAAGAGCTCTACCTGTTTGTTCTTTTGCTGCAGCATTACAGCAGCAGGAAAGCAAGGTTGACAAGATTTCCTGAAGCAGTCACTTGTCCTCCACTTTGCTGTAAGGACCTCCTGATAGTGAGACAGTGAGGGCAAGTGAATGCTCCAGAGCAGTTGCTGCAGCTAGCGGGTGGTGTGGTATGTGTTCCCTTTTCAGTCAACTGAAAACTCTGCCTAGTGTCCAATGAAATTCCCCATATTAAAAATCAATGGAAATAATGCCAGGTGGTTTTCACGACAGCTCCAGCTGTGACTGAAAGAGATAGAATGTCTGAACAGGAAAGACCATAGGCCTGTGGACTTTGCCGAAGGCTAAGTAAAACCCTTACATTATTATTAGCGCATGAAAAATTCTAGTTGGTAAAACAAGCCAACTAGACAATCCAGAGATTGCCATTAACTTTTAAAAAAGGTAATAAAGCTCTCCACCCAACTGTTTTATCTGCACTAGGCATGGTTGGTGGCTTCCATGACAGTGGAAGTTTTAGTCTCCAAGTTTTAGTCTACATCGGGGTGGGCAACCATCAGAGGGCAGGGAGACCCTGGATGGCTATCCCCTGTAAAAAATATTTTTGCTTCCAAATACCCTTTAGGAAGTATGGACACATTTTTGGACCCCTGAGCCATTTTGTTCCCATTTTGACACCCATTTTGGTCCTGAGTTGTACTTCCTGTTTTTAAAGAGGCCTCCTCTGTGCCTAAAGTGGTCTGGGAGGGCAAAAATGTGGCACTAGGTGCCTTGGAGTTCACAAAAATAGCTCTGGTGGCCACCTGCAGCCTGGATTTGCTGACCTTTAGTGTACATATTAAAAGAGCTATTCTAGGTGCTAAATTCTGTCTTCTAAAACCCATTCATAACCATGGGCAGCTCCTTTACAGCTATACACAAATGGATGTGGAATCATGCTCCTCCTGCTGGATCCACCAGCTGTCGCTACTGTGCCCTCAGGTTGCACATATCAGGAAAAGGGTGTCAAAGGTGAGCCATGGGCAGCAGAGAAGTGAGATGAGTCATGGGAATCTGGGGCTTATAAACCGAAGAGTTCATCCCTGTGCAAGGGATGAACTAGAAAAGTAGACCAAAGGACATTCACAGAACACAGAAAGAAGCACATCAGAGCTCTGGAGGAACTCAGCAAAGCTTAATTGAAACAGGAAGCCATCTTAATCTCTTTTTGATTCACCAATATCCAGCCTGGATAGACAAGATCTGCCTAGGGCAGGGGTGTGGAAAGTGCAGCTCTCCAGATATTATTGGACTGTAATTGCCATCAGCCCTTGCCAACATAGACAATGGCAGGGAATGCTGGCCACTGCAGTCCAACAACATCTAGAGAGCTGTACTTTGCCCATTCCTGGCCTAGACACTGATACTGAGCAGCCTGGGCTGCCCATGCTGCAAGAAGCTGTTTAGGGGAGAGAGGGTAGGGATCACATAGGCTGACAGACATGGGCATGCCCAAGCTCCTGGTTTGAGTCCCAGCAGCTCCTGAGATAGGTGGACAAAGCCATATTTCATCCTCCAGATGGATTCAAGCAGAAAATGGTTGTGTTAGGCTATTAATAAGCACCCATGATTAATAATTAAAAACAGTATAATAAAACAAGTGTATTCAGGTTAACACCATAGTATAATTTGTTGGTTTTTTTTTTAACTATTAAGTGTTATTTTTTCTTAATAGGGACACAGATTCTGATAACTAGTCCTGTCTGAATTGTGACTGCACAATGAAAACATAGCATCTGAAATCTGGCAACATTGAAATAATCACAGAACTCTAAGCCTCTAAGTTATAAATAACATATCAGACACTGTACTGTTCATAGGACTCAGCATTTACCAACTGCTGGGCAATCTTGGGAAAGGAACTAGGATGCATATCCAATTCAGCTATTGAATCTGGAAGCCAGCAAACAAGTGCTTAAAACATGCTGCCAGCCCAGAAGCTCTGAAAGTTTTATTTTATAAGATCAAAATGGAAAGGAGATATTCATCTTAGCTTTGTGAGGTGGTCTGAAACCAGGTCTATGCAGTTGATGTCTTCATGCAGAAGTGTGTCTGGAAATGCGCTGCAGTCATCAACTGCAGATTTTGCTTGCTACGCATAATACGGAATTGTGATTTCATTGACTGGCCACAGCATACTTGACATCTACTTGCTGAATATTTGCCATGCAAAGGGTTTACCTATATAGACCTAAATGGTTCTGCCATGCTCAGAGGCACATTTGCTAGAGAGGTAATAATGGGCGCAGGCACTTCTAGGAAATATGGCTGGCAGTAACACTAAGCCTCACTTCCTGTTATAGTGTCATAGAATCACAATGGTGAAAGGGACCTCATAGTCCAACAATCTGCTCATTGCAGGAACCCCAGCTACAGCATCCCCCACAGGTCTTTTTTTGAAGATGTCCAGAGAAGGAGAGCCCCATCACTTCTCTGGGTAATCTGTTCCACTGCTGAACACCTCTTACTGTCAAGATGTTCCTTCCAATGCTAATTACTTTTTAGAAGCAGCAGCAGTAGCTGCTGCTGCTTTCTGTGCTGTTCTGTGGGACAGGACAAGGTCATAGTTTAAAGAAGACACTGATTTGCCAAAGAAAGAAAGAAAGAAATTGCTATTTACATGTATGCATGCATACTAGAAATTACTTTTATTTAAATAGAAGGGCGATACCTGTCACTGTAGCAGGGAAGACTGTGGCCAGATAACCAGTGTGCTTGCCTGCTGCCAGTCTGCTGTCCAGGTGCTAACTGTGGGTGCATATTTGATTAAACAAGGAAGTGAAAGATGACAACAATCTCACAATATATAGTGGTGTCAGTAATTTTCATAGTCCATGTCTAGTCACAGATTGGAAGTACCTTGATCGCAGTCCAAAGTAATCTAAATTGTGTCAAGTGTAATGTATTCCTGGGCCCCACTGGTAACATAGTGCCAATAGTGAACTCTGCTTATTGTGACACCTCTCTCCATTCTGATGTCCATCGTGATTTTCAGTAAAGCAAAGTCATTGTTATATATAACAAATGGGACAGGATGATATATTGCCTAGTGCCCAGGCAAGCTATGTTATTACTCCACTGCTTAGGTATGGCTGTATCTCTGTCTTATGAGACACTAAATCCATGGGCTTTGCATTCATCACTTCAGTTTTCTTGCCAAACACACACTATGAAATGGAGGAGGCTGTGATCTTCTATGTTCTACCTTGATATATAGGCTCAGCAATCTCAAATGGACTTACTTCTGAGTAACTAGGTATGGGACCGACTTGCATGTTTTTCCGAGGGGCTACAAGCATTTATCATGGAAAGGAAGTAGGAAGTTTTGAACCTATGAAAGGAGAAGAACCTTATGTTTCAAGAGGACACTTTTATTTTTGATAATTTCCTTCCCCCACCAGATATAGTTGTTTGTTGGTAAAGGATTTCAGTAGCAATTCATCTCACCAAGAGCAGCAGTCAGCAAATACTAAAAGGGAATTTGATTCTGCACAGTCTGTTGTCCATTCCATGTAGGTTTGGCACATCTGATTTTATTTTAATTTATACTTCTGGGAGATAATATAGAAATTTTTATTTTATACCTCAAGATTAATAGAACTTAAACCATGACATGCTGTCTAATCCATCAATTTTTTGGGAAAATCTTATTGATGGTTGGGGGAGTATATAATAAGGACTGCCTGTTTTGCCTTCCTTCCTTTCGTCCTTCCCCTTTCTCTTCCTTTTTGCTATTTGGAATTTTTCCCAAGAGTAATACATGAAACTATTCTTTCACTTCTTTTTTCTTCAGTGGAGACCTGTATGCTTTTCTACAGCCTTCCCTAATCTGGTGCGTTGTGTATGTCTTGGACTACAATTCCCAAGAGTATTGTTCAGACAACTGTAATTATTAGATCTGAACATCAACAGGGTTAGCAGTTGCTACTCAGTTTGCCTCCTATAATCCAAGTTGGCCTTCTGGAATCTATATTGCTGTGGATATAGCTGTTCTTATTTTGTTTGCTGATCTGTAGTCTCTTGCTGCAGCTTTTTCCAGTCAATTTATAGCAGCTATACTATGGTTAAGCAGACCTGCCATCTAATGACTGAAGATGATACTGTGAGGGCTGCAGACACAATTACATTGATTAGTCTGCCACCTAGTGGTTGATGCTCCTAATGCAGGCTACAGCCATGTTAAATTTGATTAAGATGAATGAATATGCTTTTAAAACGAAATAACCCTAAGTTACAGACTCCTAGGATCCTTACCAAGTTTCAGATATCCCAGCTTCTCCATCTTGGTGGCATGTACATATTCTATTTTATTTTATTAGGTGGTTTACTTTGGGGAGGTAGAACATATCTGGACTTTTACTGTAGTGACTCCAAAGCTTTGGAATGATGTGTTATTTGTTAGATAAAAAGCCCCACTGTCTCTGGCTATTTCTTATTATGGATGCTAGGCAGAAAAAATATACTAGAAAGAACTTGTTTAATAATTTTGGTATATTTAAACAATTTATTTAATTATTATTGTTATTTTGGGGGCTTCTCCATAACCTTTGGTTGTCAGTCATCTTGCTGCTGTTGTATTTGAATAGTGCGTTGCCACTTGAACGTCAAGCTTCTATGAGGGTTAGTTATATGCCTGTCCTTTCTGGTGTAAGTACTACTGAAGGGGGGTAGAACTGCAGCCTAATAAACAAGTAATGAGTACACTGTGTTGCCAGGCTGAGGACAGCTTAGGACTCATGCGAATGCTGTCTTGTTTTAGTAGATGGTGGATTAGCATGCAGGCAATGTTTTTGTGTTGAGGCATGAGGAAATGTGTTTTGGGGAAAAAAGTGCTTATTTAACAACCTAATTCAAGATGCAGTCACACAGATTTTAAGGGGCTATGTCATGTCATGCTAATGCCTGAGACATATATTCTCATATTTTCCTTTGATCATGCACTGTCCTCCAAGGGGTGGGGAAGGGATTGACTGGAAGGCATTCAAATCTGAACCATGGCCACTGTGCTCAAAACACAAGACCAACATGGAAAGAATCTGCTACTTAGAAGGACAGTGGCTCTCTTTCACCTGGACAGCTTGCAATATGCTAGAGGCAAGAATCTCATTTCCACTGGTCAGAGAAAAAAGAATGTTGCTCTGTACATGCCATCCGTTCTTGGTTAACTCCAGCCACATGGAGAGGAATGGAGGGAATGTCCCTCTTCATCGGCCTGCCAGGCCTAGCTCTGGTTTCCTATGCTCTATTCAAAATGTGCAATTAAAAATAAATAAATCATCAACACTTGGTATGGGGTGGAAAGTAGAGTTTCTTGCTGTGTTCTGACTGTGAAAATCTGAAAATCAAATCCAGACTGTTTTTTTGCTGTCACTTCTGGATTTAAAAATAACACATAAGATTCTACTACCAGGTTCCAATTCCCACAATGTCCATACCTGATCTAAAATAAATGTCCAACTTAGATACTGTGAAGAAGAAACCCAGCTTGGTTGTCTGGATGTTCCTTAGACAAAGGATGGGCAATTTGTGGCTCTGCTGATGTTACTGGAATGCAATCCTATCATCCTTCTCCACAAGATATTCTGGCTGGGGCTGATGGAGTTATAGTCCACCAGTTTGGATGGCCACATGCTCTTCATCCACACCACTGACCCGTGAGAAGGATAATGTGAATGTACATATAAAGTCTGAATTTCTTTCTGGATGGCCACATGCTCTTCATCCCCACCACAGACCCATGAGTAGAATAACAAGAGTGAATGTACATAAAAAGTCTGAATTTCTTTCACAAGAACCTCTACCTAACAGTTATGGATTATAAAGGAAGTTCAGTCTAATAATCTGAAAGAAGCTATCCAAGATGCTGTACCCGTTCTTCCAAATAAAAGATAGCTCTTTCAATCTAGCACTGATGCCACCAGCAACCATTGCTTAGAGAGAAACACATTTATTTTCAACTTCGTTATCAATAGCTGGTACCAGATCCACAATCAAGCATGGTGTTTAATTGTCCTGAGAACAGTCTGCTCTTGCAAGATCATTTCATAGGCATTATTTGAACCTGTATGCCAATCTAAGATGGTCAATGGTCATGCTGGCTGGGGATAATAGAAACAGTAGTGCACACATCTAGCTTCCATTCACACTATGCAGTTATAGTGCTATGATTCAACTTTAACTGCCATGGTACCTCCCACAGAATCATGAACCTGGCAATTGAGGAAGGGATATTTAGAATTCTCATCCAGTGAGCTCCTCTAATGCTCTCACCAAACTACAAACCCCAGGATTCCATAGGATGCAGCCATGACAATTATAACTGCTATGGCTATGTAGTGTGAATGTGCATTTGGACGGCTGCATACTGGGGAAGATGGATCCAGGAACATCTGCCTGAACTGAACATGAATAGGTCAAGAGATCAACATTTAGCAGGAATGTTCTGTTGGCTTTATATGGTGCATTTGATGATGTACAGATAAATCAGAACAGTGCAGTGTAGATGTGTTGGCAGCTTCTACTTAAAATTAATAATGATTGAAGGGAAATTCAAAGCTATTACTTTATTCCATTCAGGTAGACTCAAAAATAAAAGAAGAATAATAATAACCACCACTACCACTACCACCACCACCACCACACAGCTTTTTTCCCAGGTTGGGATCTCAGATACGAAAAACACAAACCTCTGTTTGGTCTGAAAAGCAAACCTCTAGTGCAGTGGTTCTTAACTTCTTCTTTACTTAGGACCCACTGTAAATATAATTTGCTCCCAGAGACCCCCAAGACTTAACTCAAGATTTAAAATATTCAAATATTTATTTAAATATTCATGTTTGAAAAAAAAATATTAAAGGCTTCTGGAGTCTAGGATACAGATCCCCACTCTGATGCAGTGTGAACTTGGGCAAGTCACATTCTCTCAGCCTCAGATGAAGGCAAAGGCAAACCCCCTCTGAACAAGTCTTACTAAGCAAACCAACCAACCAACCAACCAACCAACCAACCAACCAACCTGTGATAGGTTCACCTTAGGGTTACCATAAGTCAAAAGAGACTTGAAGGCACACAGCTGCAGGGCGGGGGGGAGGTCCTTTCTGTCCTTTCTGTCTCTCCCCTTTGAAAATTGACTTATGGAGACCGTAAGATGAACGTATCATGAGTTTTTTTCTTGGCAAGCTTTGTTGTCTTTGCCTTTTTCTGAGACTGAGAGAATATGATTTGCCTGAGGTCATCCAGTGGGTGTCCATGGCCTAGTGGGGATTCATACCTTGGTCTCCAGAATCATAGTTTGGGTGAACGCACATACCTGCTGCTGTGCCCTTTTTGTCAGGGGCGTGGCAGCAGTCGGGAGGGGGGCGTGGGTGCTGAAACTGCTCCCGTGTTTGCAAATGAAGGAGCAGTTTGGGCATGCACACACACCTGTTGCTGTGTCCCTCGGTGTTGTTGTGTCCCTGGTGAAAGGCACATGGTGGCAGGAATTTGCATGCCCCTAAACTGCTCCCTTGTTTGCAAAAAGGGGGAAGTTTCAGCACCTGCACCCCCTTCCACTGCCACATCCTTGTTGCTGTCACTGTTGTTGATATCCAGCAGCAAGGCTTTGCAGACCCCCGTGAGGGCTCTGTGGACCTCCAGATTAAGAACCACTGCTCTAATATGATTAAACTGAATTCCCCCCTGGACATTTTATGGGATCCTAATGTGACCCAGGTCTAGTCCACCAATAGAAAGCAAAAAATGAACAAACCAATTCAGGCAAACACAATAGATTTTAGTTGAATTCCATGCGAGATGGACATTTGGAACTTTCGGCCTGCATGAACTTTAGTTGCAGAACCAGAAGTGTTGACTTGGCAAAAAACTCTAAACATAAAACTAAACAACACTAAAAACATAAATCTCTGTGCCCAGAGAGCAGGAAACTGTAGAGCTTAGAACAGTTACTGTTTCGGGCTATAGCTCCTAGAATCTTCCAGCCAGCATGGAGCCATAGTCCAAAACAGTAACTCTGGGAAACTATCCCATGGAAACTGTCCCAGTCCATTTACAATCTGAACCCGCTGGTTCAATTGACTTCTGGGGGCCTCCAAAGCACAAAGAGGAGTGGGAAACTTTTTTTTGTTCCCTTTTCCTAGTAGCATGGTAAAACAGCCTTTGTGTGTATCCTGAAAGCTGAGAAGTATGTACCAGGAGTCACAGAAGGGGAGCTGAGATAGACAATTTGCATCAGTGTAGGCACACAGAATGTTATTTCAAAACCTTTCTTTTCAAGAGTGAAAAATCCAGCTGTTGTACAATCACCCTGCCTCATTCACAGAATTTTATACGGAACCCAGATGTTGTCACTTTCTATCTGTAATCCTCCTGTGTTTTCATATAGATTCTTCTTTTTATCACTCTCTCTCTCACTCTCTCTCTCTCTCTGTCTCTCACACACACACACAACACACATGTTAAAGTGGGGGAGGGGAGAGGGAATCAGATTTGTACCACTGTGAGTTGCCCGTCCAGAAGCATCCATAGTTGTCAAGCCTGAATTTCAGATTGCATAGCAGCATTCTGCTAAATAAATTAATTTAAAAAAAATGGAAAAAAGCAGCAACCAGCTGCTATGGGATGACAAAGAATGTATACTGATGTAAAGAAGAAATGATGATAACTCTAGTGATCCTCTATCACTCTCTACCTATGCATATAAATGAAAAACTCCTTATCAGTGGCTCACAGAAAGCTGATTTCGGCAGCTCCTGGCTCACAGTTAGAATAAAAACTTGCTCTGAGACACAGTTTGCCTATTACAACATCAGCATTTGCAGCCAATCCCATGTATATTTACTCAGAAGTAAGTCCCAAGTGAGACAAAGTTCTGAATGGAATTGCAGCCTTTGCTAATTAAGTGGTTGGGCTTGATTACTTGGCAGGGGAGAGGGAGGTGAGTTAGGAGATAAAACTGTCATGATTGTTAATTAATACAAGTGCCCATAAAACCCACGGGTGCAAGGACAGGTGCTGTCTTCCAAGATGTATGCCTTCCTGTCTGTGATGATTTGTGTGCATCATCTAAAACCAAAGGAAGAACAATCCCTTTATTTAAAAGTATTGTTTTATTCATATGGAGACATCAGCACATATAAACCACTAAATATTTACAATTAATAGACTGAGATTTTTAAAACTGGCTGTCGGTTTCAATAATTCTTTGATATTCAGTTCAGTCAGTCTAAACACTAGTCTTTCTCACAGCAGGAATAAGGAATCCTTTAACCAGCGGTGAGAAATCTGTTGTCCTGTAGATGTTGCTGAACTCTTGACTCCCATCAACATCAGCAAGCACGGCCATAGGTTAGGAACAACAGGAACTGGAGTCCAGCACCCTCTGGAAAGCCACAGATTCTTCTCTGTGCCTGCTCCAAGCACTACAGAGCTGCATGGCAACCATATCAAGCACTCATAAGTTATAAATTGTGTGCCTGCCTACTCATATTTACACAGTTTATAAAATTGATCAAATGTGCTTATCATGCTTAAAGAGAGACAGCTTGCTGAGTTTTTTCTTTGTTCTGCTTTTATATGGAGAAGATCATTTTAAAGAATGCTTAGGAGACAATAATAGGTCAGTTGAGATCTACGGTTATACACATGATTAGAGTTTTTCTACCGGATAATCATGATGCACCAACCCATTTCTCACATAGCACTGCAATCATCATGCAAGTTGACGGTGATGCTGCAGACAATCTACACTTCACACTGTTAGGCAGTCTGGGTGTGGAGGGACAGCTGTGCTGCAGTTGGACACAAGTGTTATTGCTGTTTTAAAGACAATGTTCTGGGATCAGGCCGAAGAAATGAGAAGCACACAAATAGTAGATTATGAAAGGGAAGCAGCTGGGTAAGCAGTCTGGAGGTAAAGTGAAGGAGCTGAGATAAGCACACTTTAAGAGGCACTTGGTCTTCACCCAAGTGGCATAGTATTCAGGCCCAGGACCTAGGCCAGAGTTGCAATGTAATTATACTATATAGTTACAGTTTACTGTAACCAGTTTAACTGTCATGGCTCTATCCTATGGAACCCTGGGATGTGTAGTTTGGTGAGGTTTTTAGAATTCTCTGCTAAAGATCTCTATCACTCTGTTACAAGGGAGTAGACCAGAGTTCTCCAGCAAAGAATTTTAAGTACCTTGTCAAACTGCAGGTTCCAGAGGGTGGGGTCATGATAGTTAGGGTGGCATTGAACTGCTAGAGCTGAATATAGTTATAGCTACTCAGAGGCTTCAGAAGCCTCAATAGAATCATACCATCCCCTTTGTATCACCTTAGAGTTGTTGAATTAGAATAGGATTCCCCAATCTTGCGTGCTCTATAGCTGTGTTGGAGTACCAGGTTGCCAAGAAATGATGGGAATTGCAATCCCTTAGATCTGGAGGACATCTGGCTGAAAAAGACTGAACAGAAGGTATAGTATAGGGCTCTGGCCAGCTGCATTTGTGACAGTGCCTGTTGTAGGGAAGGGTAATTTTAATAGCTCTCTCTTCCACTGAGCCACTAGAAGATAGCACAAAGCATCTGGGTCTGTTGCCAGAGTTCTGGGTCAGAGAGCATCCCAGTACTTTACGTCCAACTTGGGCTTTCTAACTTGTTCTACTGCGGAGCATCAAGCATGAGAGCTGACTCAGACAGTCAAATGAAAAGAGAGCAAAATTAAAGTCACACGGCAAGATGGACACTCCCATTCTAAATCGGATAAACAAAATTAATACTCAACCAGCATACAATGCTATTTAGAAAGCAGGAAAAATGTTGCCAACACTTCTCTTCCAGAGGAGAGAAGGAGACAGGAATAACTGTTGTTAGTCATCATTGAATCTGTCACATCCACGAGCACCTGTGAGAATCAGTATTTTCTCAGAGACAGGGCAGAACTAGTACAGCTTGAATACTGGGAACATATGGTATCCTATCAAGAGAATGCTAGCTGAATGAAAGCTGTCAGGATTCCCTGTAACAGATGGGTGACAACTGTAGAAGTTTTTGAATAACAGGAATTGTCTGGGGAAGTCAAAGGATGTGCTGTGTGGTTGTACAGATTCAGAATGCCAATGAGAGAAAAGTTACTTTAAATCCCTTAAATATTTTGTTCAAGAATCTATTTTCAGTAGCTTCTTTTCACTCCCACAGGCTAGAAATACACCCTTGAGAAAAGCAGAGGTCGGGTGGGGTGAGGGTGGAAATGTAGACTCTTAAGAATCTATCAAGTCACACAGGACTGTCTGTGAGGAAGGGAATGAGAAAGCTGAGTCACATAACTCCATGAAGATGCTGAGAAGTGGACTAGATTGGAGCCAAACTGCTGTAACTCTCTGGTGGAAATAATTGTGAACTTGTGATGCTCCAAGGCTGGCCATCCAGATCACAGCAGAGTGGGCAAGAGCTGAATACGTTCACCTCCAGGATGATTTGAAAGAACAGTAAAGGAATCTGGTATACTGGTGATTGTTAACTCTTTCTTGGATCACAGACACTTTGAGAAGCTGATTAAAGTTAACAACAACAACAACAACAACAACAACAACAACAACAACAAAATAATAATAATAATAATAATAATAATAATAATAATAATAATAATAATATTTTGTTTCTTACCTGCCTCTCCCCAAAGCTTGAGACAGGGTACATCATAGATTAAAATACAGTTAAGAACACATAAAACCGTTTAAAATACACTAACTTAAAATTCATAGTTAATTTTAATATCAGAGTGATATGCTTAAAAAAATGCACCTGAACACAAATTTCAAAATAGCACAAAGGAAACTTAAGAAATAAACTTTTTCTCCTGGTTCGTGGACTCCCTGATGTCCATCCATGGTCAAGTGGATACTTCATAATATGTATGCATGGCAGTGTACATGGATGCTGCCCTCTATCTTCACATGTAACAAGGGTTGTGTTAAATGAATGCTTACCTCATTCACGTAAGGGATTTTTAGAGCATGATTGCTGACGGTATTTGCGGATTTGTGGAAAGCAGATTTTAAGTTTCAAGTCAGCATAGGACCTCTCTCTTATACATCCGTCAGGAAAGAAATTGCCACTGAGAAACTCAGTTGTTACAAATTAATGTCTTAGGCATTAGCAGATGCAGGAATTGCCTTCAGAAAGCAAACAAAGTTGAATGGAACTCTTCACTAAGGATCAAATTAGTCGTTAAGGGGAGTATACATTTCCTGCAATTATTTCCCTCTCACAATGAAATTTCATCAAAGATAAATTAAGCCTGTGTTTACCTGCTAGTGAGAAATCACAAAACAAAAAACAGTAAGTGCAAGATACTGTATGCACTTGAAGATAGTAATGTGCTATGAAAAACAGATTTTTTTTTTTACCATTTACAAAAGCATCTCTTATAAATATGTGCTACATTTATTCTTTGATACAGTTTTTATGCACTTCTGGTAAATGAACTACCTTAGGAAATGATTACAAAATGTTCCCCAAGGCACTCATATTTGACTCACTGCTTTACAGATACTTGATCCTGCAAGACAGATACAGGCCTAGACACTAGACCCTTATCATTTGCAGGTGATATGTAAAATACCTAGCATTTCAAAGAGGAAAATAGGGACAGATGTAACTGAGCAACAGCAGTCTGTGGTCAAAAGGATGTGGCCAAGTGATAATAAGACAATAGTTATCAATGCAGAGAACACAGAAAATTACCGTTTTAAGCAAAGAAACACTGAAATTTATGTACCAGTTTTGAAAAATCTGAAGAAAAGAAAAAAGAAACCAGATCAATATATATAACGCTATGTGTTTATATGTGCAAACACAGCACAATAAACAATAACTATAATATTGTATTAAATAGCACATTGAATGAGATTGTGCACTGGGAAACATTCTTGTCTCATGCAGCTGCATCTCTGTTGCTATATCTCCAGATGTTCTCCTGAAAAGCTCACCTTGTAAGCAGTATGGTCCCCTACAACACAGCCATTTCTGGGGTGTTGGAGAGTGAGGGTATTGGCGACAGCGCGTCCAGCAGTTTATATATGGTCCCAAATCCCAGCTTCCCCATAACACTCATGTGGTTCACCTAGAGCCTCTCAAACTTACCAGCTTCATGTAATTGGTGCTAGGATAAAAATGGGAGTGGGTGGGAAGATAAGAAAAAAATAACAGACATTTTTAAGCTCCAGGAAATAAATGAGATGACAGTAGCCAAGAAAGAAGTAGCTGAAAAAAACCATTATTATTGTACAGAAATATATATGTTCCATTGGCATTTTAAAATGTCTCAGTCTACAGCTGAGAGGGAGCCCGCTGCATAGTTCTGAGGGTGTTAAATTCAGAAGGATTCACTTCAAAATCAGGTCTCTCTACTTTCCCTCTCTCTGTGTTGTATTTATTCTTTTGATTTGTTATCCTAATTTCTGGGGTCCCGTGGGGTACACCTTAATATGCTCCACATGATAGGGAATGGGAACTCAACAGAGCACAAGCAATAGCAAAGCGAGAGGCAGGATAACCTAGCGGGGTCTTTTTACCCAGTTTTTACAGGGTCAGGCCAAGCCAAAAACCAAACAAAGATGTCCAATAAATGATTTTATTGAATGAAAGTCTCACGCATCAATGCAATCACACACACATTCACTCAAGACCTGAGAAGCAAAGAGTGGAAACTGGATAGGGGAAATATTGAAGGGATCATAGTCAGGGTGATACTGCACCTTTTCCTGAAGTCCTTGGTCTGGGAAAAACAGCGAAGAAGTAGAGCTCAGCACGGAGAGGGCTAAGAGGATTACTTGACTGATGAAGAAAAGGTCGGCTGGTATGACTGGGAGTGATCCAAAGAAACGCTCAAAAACTGGGACTATTTGTAGGGGAAAAAGTACATTGAGGGCAAATCCTCTCCTGGGGAGAACAAAGGGTGTTGCAACGGAAAAGAAGCTCCACAATGGCAACTCCTTTTGCATGATGAGATTACAAGGTGTTGCCAAAGTTTCAGGGTCTTCAGTTGCATTGGGCTGTGGTGTGAATTTATGTAGATGGTCCTTGCCTGATAGAATTTTATTGCTACCAGTGCTCAACTTGGGGAAAACACACTAATCTCCTCAAGTTGGCTCCTCAGTGGCTAAGGACCCTTTGTCTACTGTGGGCTTGCACAGCTTGAGATCTTCTGGGGCTATGTTGTACTGCCCTGACCTGATTTTCGATCGTTCGACCGTTGCTGCCTATGTGCTCATCCACGTTGAATCATATTTAATATCAAGAATTGTAGAGCCTGGGACAGGGTTTACCAGTGAGGTAACAGACCTACCAAAATAAGCTACTGGAGTTGAACAGTCTGTAGAAATAGTGAAAACTTTTGGGTGGTTGCACCACCTCCTCTTTGCTCTTGCCCTGACCATACTGGGAAGGGCAAGACTCTATCTCTCCTCTCCTTTCCTCTCCTCTCCTTGCAAGGGCAGGAGTGCAGTCTACTGAGCTGAGTGCAAAGCACTTGGGATTTTGCAGCCTATAGCAAGCAACATGTGGCTGACACACAGAGGAGGGGAAAGTAGGCCTCTTCAAGACTAGTGAAGGATCTGAATGCAGAAGGCTTGTCATGGTATCTCCAACTTTCTGTGGCTATTGAAAGCCAAGTTGCAATGGCTATAGACATTTCCCTCACTGTGATAAGGAATTATTTTGATTCAGGGACCTTGGCTTCAGTCCAATAAGAAAATGGGGTTTCTAGGGCAGACAAGAGATTGCTTTCTCTGAGAAACTGTCCTCTGAAAGATCATGAACGGAGTTCCTCTTTATGTGACTGAAGACAGACCTGTAATAAGATCATCTACCTTCTCCTTCCTTCCTCTTAAGCTTTAGTACTGAGTTGGTGACTGTGTCACGACTGTGGAGGAGGGCAACTGTAGGAAGGTGTTAGATGGCAAAGGGGTTGAGTCAGGTGAGTGGGTAGCATGGCAGAAAGTTTATTGGGGATAAGTTGCAGAACCTCAGAGAGCTCCAGGGCTAGCCATGTGGAGTACATGTGTGCTTTGGTAGACTCTGGAGCATAAGCCTGACTCTTTATCTGTGGGGACTACCTGCTTTTGGTTTCTTGCATTCCTGTGGTGCTTGGTGATCTGTCATTGATCTTCTTGTTTTCCTAGCTAGAGAGACAAACTTTTCATAATTCTGGGTCAACTGGTGAAAGTTATGGCAAACATCAGCAACTGGCAATTTGGGCAACTGCCAGAACCATTGTTGGCTTCTGCTCTGTGGCCTTATTTATTTATTTTTTCTGCCTGGTGTAATGTCTAACTGCCATTTTAATTATCCACAATGTTTTGCCATAGGGCCAATCAAGGCTGGCGGCGGGGGACGAGGGAAGGATAGGTCATTTCATTTCCGATAGCTATCTGATCTGTAGTTCTCATTGTAGTGAATTCCCACTGAACAATGCCCATGTTGGTTTTACGTTTGGAACATTATAGTTCAAATGTCCAGAAGGGCATGAGGCTACCTGCCTCTGCTGGAATACTATGGGAAACTTAAATGGACATCCTTGCTGTCTGGTATTATGCAAAGTGCTGCTGCTTGGTGGTACTATCAAGTTGGAATCAAGGTCCACCAACTGAAAACAAGGCTAGGCAGCTCTTTGTTTGAAGCCTCCTCAACTCTGGAGGCAGCTTTGGGTGAAGCAGTCTTTCATAGAGTTCCAGATGTTTGCTCAGGTAGGATCATTGTTGGCTTTGGCATTCATGTCTAATGGTGTTGCTACCCCTTGATTCTTACTCTGTGAAATGAGCCCCTCTTTTGGTGAGGCTGCATGGTTCCTGTGTGGTTCTGCCTCTTCTTTTTTTGTACCAAAGCTTGGAAATATTACTTTTGGGACTACAGCCCCAGAAGATTGGACTCCAATTCACTTTGGATTACAAACCCCAGAATTTGTTGGAGCACTCTGGGAACTGTGATCCAGAACAGTAACTCTTCCAAGCTTTGGATTGTACTAGACTCCAGCTAGGTGTCTGAGGCCCTTTCCACATCCTACCTTTTCTCAGCACTGGGGTGCGGTGATCGCGTGAACAGCCTCTTGTGAGAGGCTCTCGCACCCCTGCTTCTTCAGCTCTGCATGAGCTTCCTGCTCACATGAGAGCCCCGCCTCTTCCTTTCGCAGTGCAGCCTGGGACCTTCCCAAGCTGCACTGAGACAGGAAGTGCAACTGGCCCAGCTCCTGAGGCTCTGCACACCAGGTAAGTGCACGTGGGGCCTGGGAGCAATGCGCGATCATGCAGCATTTTCGACTGAAAGCTGAAAATGCAAAGGTGTGCGATCGTTGCCTGCCGGCCCCTGGAGCCTTGCGTGATTGCGAGGGCATCATGCAGATTGCTCCTCACAATTGCACGATGCAAAATGCAAAAAGGGCCTGGGTCTCTGCCTGGTTCAGTAAACTTGGCCATGATAAGTACTTCATCTTAATCCATACCTTGTTGATTTTTACAGGTCCCACCTGACCCACAGAGGTGATAGCAATCCCTAAGTAATATGGCACCTGATAACCATTACCTCATCCATAGCACATTCTGACCAAGGAAATAATGGTGTACGATAAGCTGTAAAACTAAGAGATGGCGAAGGTGTAACTATGAGGCAGATGAGGGA
Source organism: Ctenosaura bakeri (assembly GCA_948474755.1). Taxonomy (NCBI): domain Eukaryota; kingdom Metazoa; phylum Chordata; class Lepidosauria; order Squamata; family Iguanidae; genus Ctenosaura; species Ctenosaura bakeri. Next base: position 264,872 of record CAOLHI010001065.1, read on the forward strand.
ATTGTCCTTCAATTAAAGGTTCTGCCCCCCAATAAAGTTTTCCTTCAGTCTCAAAACTTCTAGCACTGCAATAACTTAAAATTTCAGTTAGGCATTTAGAAAGACAGGGTGCAATTCTAGATTAACTACTTAGCTATACAGCTACTTTAGTTATATAGGTAAGTAGCATCTCCCAGTCCAACTCCCCCTATCTGGACTTACCAAGCAGCATCTGGTGCAAGCAACAGAGGTCTGTTCTTCTGTTGACTGGGGCACAGCTGACTGATGTTTTATCCCTCTCCTGCCAGTGATCTCTGGTGTAATAGTAAAAAGCAAGATCACTATCATAACTCCCCTTTGCATAAGAGAATGCTGGTGGGAGCAGGGTGAAAACATAGCTGCATCCCAATCAACAAGAGAACAGAGCCCTATCACTTGCAGCCACTGCTGCCCAATAAGTCCAGACTGGTAGACTTTCATGATCCTTACATATTCCCTGCACTATTGAATACACATGGATTGTGAATATGAACCAGTCACAAACACATAACTTCTAGCCACAGTTTAGGCATAGAATGAAAAGAAGCAGGCAAAGCTACCAAGGGAATTTGAACACAACAAATATAAGAGTTCTAGGTGTGAACAATTTTCAATGTCACGCTATCTGCAATATTAGAAATTTGGGAACTGAAGAAAAATTTCATTAAGGTGGCAAAATTCTTATGTGGGGGTAATGTTCTCATTTTGTCCCCTCTGTAGCTACACCCCTGAGAGAAGATAATAGTATGCTGATTTCATAATGACGCGAGAAAGAGAGAGGATGGTCTCTCATCCAATTACATAGACAGTGGACCTGAAGGTTCCACAGCAGTCTGAAGTAGCTTTCAGTAGAGCTGAAGACTGGTAGCTGGTGATCAGGACAGGAAGCATGATCAGGTGTTTCTAGGATAAGCAGGCAGTTGAAGGTTGAATATATTAGCTTATTCTGAGTATCCTGACTTTGATTTCATCTTGGGCTCTTGAATTGTCAGTTATGAGCTAAAATAATGGAGCTGATTATTTCCTGCTATCTCCTACTTGCTATGCAGATTGCCCTGACTGAGAGAAACACTCAGTCCAGACTGATGTGAAAGGAAGCTGAACCCATATCAGAAAAAGCTGGCATCCTGAATTTATTAGAGGAATTGAGATGCCTTATGCTAGAGGAGTATTGATCACTAAGAGAAAAAAAAGTGACAGCATGAAATATAAACTGCTTTTGTTTAGACTTAAGGCGGGGGGAACACCTATGCCCATCCTATAATGTACTCCAGGGTTTCCAGCTTCTTATGCAGCAAGCAATAGAGAGACGGGGCAGGGGGGCAACCACAAATCTCAAATGTATGTGTGTGTTTGTGTGGGGCATAAGGAACACTTCCATGTGCAGGCAGTGGCACAGTGTGTACTCAGCTAATCAGAACGTGCTGAATGCATAGACCTGGACAGGACACTTTTGTTGAATAGCCAAAACATGGTGCTTTGAGGTGGAGCTGCTGTCTCAGCAACAGTGTATAACAACAAAAGTAACACTGGCAGAAGGAGCAGCTTCAGGGTTGGCTGAGGTCAATGCTGTCAGGCAGACAGGTATGGCTTTCTAAGGCACTTAAGGATCTGCTTTCCTGTTTATGATTGACCTACCAAGACACTTGTTTAGGCCTGGGAAGCCAGTCTGTCCTTGAACTGAACAGCTATGAGCAACCTTTTCTGAAAGTGGTTCTTGTCACTCCTTGAAAGCTTGAGTAGCAGTGGTTTAGCCTCCTTTCTAAAATATTTGCAGGAGAAGGAATCCTATGACAGACTTTGGTAAATGCTAACAGTGAGGGTTAAGTACACTCAGCCTGATGAATGAAAACTATTCAGAGTTGCAAGTCAACTGTCAGGGAGTGCCAGGGCCTGTGGGAGTATCAGTGGGGGTCCCAAAGGCCATGCCAGAACCCCGTCTAGGGCTATATGTAGCCTACAAGTTACATAATTCCCACCCTTGACCCTCATCCAATTGTTAATCACAACTAGAGTTGATCCACTGAGTCAATAGTGCTTACAGTATAACAGCTCTGTATGGTAATCACCTAAGTGTTGCCTTACCATTCAGCAGTTGATTTCATGAGTATCCTTTATTTAGGAGTATTCATTGGATTTAGAATTTAGGGGTTTTTGTTGTTGGTGGGAGGCTACACAACTTCTGGCCATAATAGGTTGGGCAGCATCCCAAATCAAACAAAATTAAAATTTATTTTGCAGAGACTGATTGACCAACACAACTGAAAAATCTTCTTTTCTATGAAATCATATCGTCTTAGTCAGGACAAAGAGTGATCATCACACTGGTTTTATCAAAAGATGATGAGGTGAGCAACATGGGGAGTAACTGCTATCTTTAGTGAAGTGGGATACAAGTGGAACAGGAGGAGAAGTATCATATGTAAGATATTTATAGCCCAGCTGAATCATGAATGACATTTTGGGCACTGAGGGTGCTCTTTCTTTAAACCTGCTGGATGACATTGTTGTGATGGCATCCAGGTAAGCTGCCTTTTGTTTCGGTCTGGCCTTGCAGCAGGCTGTATGGAAAGAATGCGAAACTCGAGCTTCTCTGACAACTTTTCTTAACCTTCCACTGTGGGGATAGTACATGTCCAGTTCATAAAGGGAGAAACTCTATAGCAACAAAATGGAGAAAGAAAATGGCAATTTTTAAAAATTGCCTTTGGTTCTAGAGACTTCACAGGCTCATTTCTTGTGGGGGTGAGAAAGGCAAGTCTCAGATTTCTATCTGCATGGGGTCTCTCTTTCTGTATCATCTCACATAAGCAAAATGCTGCCTGTGACTCTAACAACATCACCTTCATCTTCCTTCATCTTTGCCAGATGAAGAAATCAATCTGCTCTGAAATCCTTTGTAATGATTTTTATATATTCTGGTTGGCCTAATGAAGATATCATCATGATGTGGATTTTGGATTTTGTTTTATGGTCAACATGATTGCCCCAGATGAATTAGGAAAGGCAAGTTACAATGGGAGTTACAATGGGGCTCAATGGCACATGGGACTTTTAAGATAAATATTTAAAATTATTTTTGGCAACTTTTGATGATGGAAAGGTAGGTGTCATGAACTTCCCTGAAGTCCTCCTCTCCTTGAGCCCAATGAAATCTTAGTTAATAAGGGTTTCCTCTATTTTCTAAAAGCAAAGGCAAATTAATTTTGAAACCAGATAATATGAATCACATCCTGTAGAGCAGAACTGCTAAGTGTAAAAGGGATTACATGTCTTCTGCACAAACAGCTTTGTTTGTCTAGAAACTGGAGATGTTTTGTTGACTAAAAACTATGTAGATCGTTGTTAACCTCTTTGTTCTCCGACTATAATAGATTCGTTCTTTATCCTTCCATTACAGTATGAGTACTAGGAATGCTGTCCTAGTTCCCATAGATCCTAATGGGCACATAAATTATTGATGCTTTGGCTGTTGTATAGATCTGAAATGAATGAATGGCTCAGTCTCTCCAGATGTGAGGATGGATCACCAGGTGCCTGTCCTACATTTCTCCCTAGATTGAGACTCAGGATAACTCACATCAAGATTAATTTCAAAAGCTGCAGAAAAAAAAAGACAGAGACATAATACTAAAATGCAATTAAATAAACCGTATTGTAGTACAACTGAATTAAAAGCAGTTTAAAAGCATGCCAATAGGGGAAAAAATACAGCACCAACAAAAGCCTCTTCCTCAGCAATTGGTAAGTTGCTGAAATCTTATCCAACTTTGCTCATAAGTGGAAGGACAGCAGGGAGTGGATCAGCCTCGTCTCCCAGGGAAAATAATTACATGGCCTGGGAGCAGGCAGAGAGAGGGCTTTCTCTCCCATCTTCTAAGTGAGATGGGACAGAGAGAAGGGGCTTCTCTGAAGACCTAAAATCCAAGACATACTTGGATAGGGGAATATGGTCATCCAGGTAGCTTAAACCCAAATTATACAGAGCTTTATAGGTCATAACTAGCACATTGAATTGTGCCCTGAAATAGACCAGTAGCCAGCAAATCTGTTAGAGCAATGGAGTTGCATGCTCCATTTAACTAGCTCTGGTCAACAGTCCAGTTATCTTAATTGTATAATGAGATTGATCAAGAGAACTGTGGCTTACCCATTTGGTCCACGTGCACACCTAGGAAGAGTGTACTGCCAAGTCTAATGAGAACTTCTTCCAACACAAACAAAGCTGAAGTGCACACCAGGACGTCCCAATTGGAGACACGCACTGCATGCATACAATGCATTTTACATCTACAAACACTCTGAGTTCTGTTAGATAAATAACAGCAAAGCAATTTCAAAGGGATTGATGTGGCAAGAGATGCAAGCAGATATTTTGTATTCTCTTTGTGTCTTCATAGAACAGTAAATACAGCATGCCCATACTAATGTAAAACTATGCATTAGTGCTCCATCTGATGAAACAGGAGGGGAAGTGACATTCCTTATTCTGGTGGGCATTCTGTTCCTTGTTCTTTTTTCCCATGATTAGCAAGAGGAAGTGTGGAGGGTGTATCTACACAGATAATTTCACTACAGGTCATTTCAGGTGGAGAAATAAGCTTGGACAAATAGAAGTATGACACTGTGGGAAGCGCAGTAGTAGCTGCTGATCTGGACTTGGTTTTAATGGAAAAATAACTAACTTATAAGGCAGGAACTCCAGCATTTCAAAGGGATATATCCAGATTTTTACATTCTTTGTTTGAAGCTCAACTTCAATAGCACATAGCCCTTTTCCAGGAATATATGAAAGCTCTGTACTAGGGTGGGGATCATGAAGCTCTACAGATGTTGTTGGACTACATCTCCCAGCATTCTTCACCATAGTCTGTGACTCTAAGAACAGCTGTAAGTTGTATTCCAACAACATCTGAAGTACTACATGCAGTGTGATGCAGTGACCAAGAAAGCCAACGCGATTCTTGGTTGCATCAATAGGAGTATGGTGCCTAGATCAAGGGAGGTAATGGTGCCACTCTATTCTGCATTGGTTAGACCCCATTTGGAATACTGTGTTCAGTTCCACCTCAATTCAGGAAAGATATCAACAAACTGGAGTGTGTCCAGAGGAGGGCGACCAAAATGGTGAATGGTCTGGAAGTCATACCCTATGAGGAGCGGCTTAGGGAGCTGGGGATTTTAATCTGCAGAAGAGAAGGCTAAGAAGGGACATGATAGCCATGTTTAAATATTTGAAGGGACGTCATGTCGAGGAGGAAGCGGGCTTGTTTTCCACTGCTCCAGAGACTAGGACAAGGAGCAATGGATTCAAGCTGCAAGAAGGAGATTCCATCTGCACCTCAGGAAGAACTTCCTGACAGTCAGAGCTGTCCACCAGTGGAATATGCTGCCTCAGAGTGTGGTGGAGTCTCTTTCTTTGGAGGTTTTTAAGCAGAGGCTGGATGGCCATCTGTTGGGAATGCTTTGATGTGTGTTCCTGCATAGCAGGGGGTTGGACTGGATGACCCCTGTGGTCTCTTCCAATTCTATGACTCTATTATTCTCATCCCTGCTATCATACACTATTGTATAATTTGCTGCAAGGATAAAATTGAGTGTTAATGTTACTCTGTGCTTGAACTCTAAATAGATGTTTGACACCCCCACTACACTTGTTTTTGGGGAGACAGTGCACATAGTCTGTCACATGTTATTTGTAAATGAGCCTTTCAAATGTATGGATAAAAAAAGCCAAGATTCAAGGCTGGCACCCTAAGGTAGAAAGGCAAATGACATCCTCTCCACTCCCAAGTCAAAGTGAGTAGTACCTTAGGGAACTGGCAGAAAAATTTCTCAGGTATCTCCAAAACACTCTAGCAGTGAAAATATAATTATAATAAAGTAACAACCTGATCTGTCAGCCTAATGGTAGGGCCAGCCCTGACGAGCTTTAAGTCACAATGTACAAACTCAAAATCAAAAGATCTTCGGATAATTTGGCACCAGGTTTCACAAGGCTTCATATGATTAATGTAGCCTAACAGCATCGTTTATCACACAATTCAGAAAATGTCATGGATATAACATTACATTTCTATATACACTTACATGAGATTAATCCCCCATTGACCTACTTGCTTCTGCGTACATACGCATAAGATTACACTGGCAGAAAGTTTTCTATCTGAGCATTCCTTCTGTTCTATAGTTCCTTGCAGAGGTGCAAAGATGCAGTTAAACCTGGGTGCATAGAGGGTGAAGACAGAAATATAGAAAATATGCAGAAATGAGTGAATTTGTGCAACTAGTCTCTGTCCTTGTTTCTTTCTTGCTTCCACAAGAATATTCCTTCCATGGAATATCTTTTTTATTTTGCCGTGACTTGATATTGCCTTGTTTTCAAATCTTACTCAGAGTGCATGTTAGTCGAGGTTCTAATGTCATCATGGATGGGAGCCACTAGCTTCCACTGCGGTCACATCAGATCCCTTGATGGTGCCAAGTGTTGTATTACTACAGTTTGGTCGTATTTTGCCTTATGGCTTCTGTTGATCCACAGTGTACAGAGAAATTATTTAATTAGCGTTAACAAGTGCTCTGGGAGTGTACAGTAGAGGCTCTCCAAAGGGGATAATTTTTAGTCTTTGATTAATGAAAGCTAACACTTCCAAGACTACTAAAAATATTCTCTCTTCTGAAACAGGAAGCTTCAACACTTTATTTTTTTTCTGGTCCACACTGGATTTATTTATTCTGAAATAACTTGGTGTTATAGAATCAGGAACTAATCCAAATAATCCAAGATGCTTCTTACTCTCAGTTTCAGAAAATCCTTGGATGACTTTTAACACTCAAAGAGTAGTGAGACAAGCAAATTACATACTGATTCTAATCCAGACTGAATAGCTACCACCATTGAGCACTTGGCAAGAAAATAACACAGTATTTATAACTAGTCAGATATAGATGCCGAATCTGTAAAATCTATTTATTTTTTCCTTATTCGTCCCAGGGTCTCTCCTGCTTTTAAGGTTCACAACTACCTAAGATGTATGTTGTTGTGTGTCTTAGGCCATTTCTGACTTATGATGACCATAAGGCAAACCTATCACAGGGTTTTCTTGGCAATAATTGTTCACAAAAATGCAGTGCCAACTAGATAATATTGCTAATTAAAATATATCATTCCTGGGGGCTGCACAGAGCCATAACAGGTCTATGACAAAAAGGGAGGCTGGTGTGTGACTGGGGTGTGGATGTTGTTCAGCTTCTGCCTTATCTATCTGATTACTCTGCTTGAGCGACCCACTACTATCTCTTACATTACTCAACACCTTCCTTTCAGGTATAGCTCTCTGAGTCTCTGTGAGTACAGCCAGTTTGGTTGCAGACCAAGCAAGCTAGGCCGATAATAATGACAATAACAATAATAGATATGGAGCAGCATATTCTGTATATCATTGTCACTGCATATTATTGTTGGATCCAGGCAGCTGTGGGGGAAAAGTCTTCTGAAATTTCCCTAATAAAATAAAATGGAATGTCCTGCTTGGCTTGCCTCTGACATGATTTCTTCTTCATCTTTCTTAGAATGTCCTCTTATATATTGCTGAAACACAAGTGTGTTACCAAAACTGATGATGAAAGAGGATGATGCTGACTGTTGATGAGCAACTTCAGTTACCTTACTTCTTTCTGGCTTTTTTCCTTTTGAAGTCAGTATTCGATTGAGCAGCTTTTCAAACAGAGTTGGATGTCTTTAAACAAAGACCATTCCTGTAAAGCAGGACACATGGTCATTCTAATCTCTCCACTAAAAATGTAGAAGGCATGTGTGTGTAACCACTGTAGCTCATCCAAGGCTGGATGTAGGGGGCTATTAACGTCTGGATCAAGCCTTTCCCACCCAGGAGACTGAGGACTCGAGAATGGATGTTTGAGTAGTACTTCTATTTTCTGTAAGTTAGCAAACCATAGCATATACGGTAAGAACCACAGAGAAACTGCAAAGGGTATGTTTTAGTTCAATTCTTCTTATTCTATCTCCACGTTTAGATTTGCCAAGGGTAGTACTTGCTCTGCGCTCATCATTATTCTTCAATTTTAGGGTTTAGGGTTGCCAGAGCAGGAGTATCCCAGGTCCAGATACCGAGGGACCACCCCATGTGATGTCACAAGGAATGAGCCCTGGTGATATCATCAAGCACAATATATTAAGCATCAGCCACAGTTGCATAGAGTATGTCACTGAAATTTTTTAAAAAATTCTAACAACTGAAGAAAACACACATACACATTTTTCAAAGCAATATTCTCATCCTTAGATTCCCACTCTTGCCCTTAAGACTGGGGAAGAGGGGCTAGACTTCTGCAACTCAGGCCCAGGCCTGAGATCTGAGAACTCTATTCAACCGTATACCATGCCAGGTGAGGTATTTACTCATACAAGGAGAGTGCTAGGAAGTATGGAACCTGGAGTAAGGAGTTACCAAATTCAATCGTAGTCACAAGTTGAAACTTAGTGTGCAAAATGATGAGCAAACTGCTCCTGGAGATCTTGAGAGGGTGAATGAAATCAGGAAGGCCTTGTGAAGAGAAAGTGTTGTTCCAGTCATGGATAACTGAATGAATGACTGTCACAATGACAGGATATGGTCTTGTTCTGAATTAACAGGGCAGCTTTGTGGAGGAAGAGGCTATCAAAAGGACACTACTCAGACTTGTGCCTCTCAATACCATTTGCTGGAGAATATGAACAAGGAGATGCTATGGCACTCCTGTCCTGCTTGTGGACTTCACAGAAGCATCTGGCTGGCCAAATGTGTGAACACAATACTGTACCAGAAGAATCTTTACTCTGATGCAGTGTGACTTCTCTTATGTTCTTAGTCCTACAAATTGCATCTTAGTCTTCTCCCCCAATTTTTAAAATTATTATTATTATAATAGTAAACATGCATCAAGCTTTCAAAAGTCAAGATACATTAATATATTCTTGATACACTCCTGATTCCCAAAATACCATCTATATCCTATATATCCTTTATCGAACTTCTACTTTACAAAACAATATTTAAAATAAATTCTGACATATTTTGAAAACCAGATGCCTGTACATTAATCTTTCAGCATAATAACTGACAAGACCCTCCGTCTTCTTTCCAAGTAGCTACAAACACCTTCCCATTCCTCCTGGTATCTATTCAAAGACTTATCCTTTAGCAATGTAGAAAGTTTGTCAATTTGCAACATGTCGTATATCTCATACAGCCGATCGTCTATTTCTGGCATCTTCTCTTTTTCCCCGGTCGCTGTCATAGAACAATCTAGCTTTAGTTGTACAGCAAAAATTTTTTGTTTTGATTTCTAACATATCCTTCAATCAGTTCAACCATATTCAACAGATAACACTCAGGTAACAAAGGGAAATTTTGTTCAGCATTTTTGTAATTTCTAAATGGATGTTTTTGCAGAACGTTTTAGCTTGTTTAGAATCCCACCAACAATGAAAAAATGTCCCTCTTTCAGTCTAACATTTCCAACATTTCTCATTATTCCCCTTAAAAATCTTTGCAAGTTTCATTGGTGTTAGGTACCATCTATTAAACATTTTATAATAATTTTCTTTAAATGTTTGACATCTCATAAAATTCAAATTTTTCCATGTTTGATCCCAATGCTGTAATTGGATAGGGTGCCTAATATTTCGGGCCCATTTAATCATAGGCAAATTGCATCTTAGTCTTCACTTGAAGAGACATGCATGCAAGTGTATTCATTCTGCACCCTCCTTCAGATGATGCCTCCACACCTAAAATTAACTCTTTTAGATTTGAAATCTCCCAAATTTACCCTCTTCATGCATCAAATTATCACCTTGTTTGTGGTCATGGAATCAATATGGTATAGCGGCTTGAATGTTGGACTAGAACTCTGGGAAACCAGGGTTTGAATTCCTTCTGAGTCATGGAAACTCACAGGGTGATCTGAGGCAAATCACACTCTCAGCTTTAGAGGAAGGCAATGACAAACCTCTTCTCAATAAATCTCCTATGATAGGGTTATTATAAGCCAGAGTTGTGTTGAAAGCACAACAACAACAGTTGTGTCCATGGCTCTTTAACCTGTTGTTAGGAGCTACTGGCTTGTGTTAGAAAAGTCTAGTCATTTGTATGTAATACATTTTGGAGGGACTCTTATATTTCCTGTATTACTTGGTCTAGTCAACACAAATGTTCCTTCATGTTCCTTTTGTTCAAAACACAAAATTTCTTTCAGCTTCTCTTGTCAATATTTATAGCAAACGTAGCATGTAATTAGCATAACAAAAATGTCTGTTGGTTGAAACTGGTTCTATCTTTGACTGATTTATGCAGATGCTCAGCTCTTAATGAGCTGGCTTGACAGATGAGATGTCATTGGGCAGAACCACTGGAGATCCTGAAGCACTGACAGCAAAAACGGAGACTGCATAATAATATCTTGACTTCTTGGAATGATTTCACTTTCAGAGATACAAACAACTATTACAAACTGGAAAAGGTACAAATTACTCTGTAACCACGAGCAGCTTCATTTAATGTGATTGTTTATTAGGTACTATGTCATCATTTTTCACTGGGTTGTTCCTGAAGTGGAAATGATTGTGTTCCTCAGAAAGAAAGAGCGTGCAAGTGTCTATGTGTGTGGGTAAGAGAGAGAGAAAGGCAACGGGATCTTCATTTTAATGCTGTCCAAGTAGGAGAGAGGCAAACTGAGACATAGCAGCCACAGTGTTCCCTCTTAAGAACAATCATTCTAAAGCAGGTATCGGAATCAAGCAACCCTGTGGATGTTGTGGACTGCAGCACCCCTAATCCTTCATCATTGGCTTTGCTGGCTAAGATTGTTGGGGGCTGCAGTCCCACAACATTTAAAGGGCTGCATGGTTCCCACCCCTGTGCTAAAGCTACCCTGTTATTGGTAGTCCCAGTTCCAGGAGGCCCATTTAGTCAGTTCTTGCATAATGAATTCACATATAGGTAAATCCAATTGAGTTAATTGGCCTCCTTTAGAGAGACGTGTAAGGTCCTACACTTAGGTAGAAAAAATGGAATACAGAAATATAGGATGGGGGACACATGGCTGGATAGCAGTACGTGTGAAAGGGATCTAGGAGTCTTAATAGACCACAAGCTGAACATGAGTCAGCAGTGTGATGCGGCAGCCAAGAAAGCCAATGCAATTCTCAGCCGCATCAATAGGAGTATGGTGTCTAGATCGAGGGAGGTACTGGTACCACTCTACTCTGCTTTGGTTAGACCTCATCTTGAATACTGTGTCCAGTTCTGGGCACCCCAATTCAAGAAGGACATGGTCAAGCTGGAGCAAGTCCAGAGGAGGGCGACCAAAACGGTGAGAGGCCTGGAAGCCATGCCCTATGAGGATAGACTTAGAGAGCTGGGTATGTTTAGTCTGCAGAAGAGAAGGTTAAGAGGGGACATGATGGCCATGTTTAAATATTTGAAGGGATGCCATGTAGAAGAAGGAGTGGGCTTGTTTTCTGCTGCTCCAGAGACCAGGACAAGGAGCAATGGATTCAAGCTGCAGGAAAGGAGATTCCATCTGAACCTTAGGAAGAACTTCTTGACAGTCAGGGCTGTCCGGCAGTGGAATATGCTGCCTCGGAGTGTAGTGGAGTCTCCTTCCTTGAAGGCTTTTAAGCAGAAGCTAGATGTCCATCTGTCGGGAGTGCTTTGAGGGTGTTCCTGCATGGCAGGGGGTTGGACTGGATGGCCCATATGGTCTCTTCCAACTCTACATTTCTATGGTTCTATGATTCTAGATAGGAACTACCAATATAATTCAAGCTTCAGTCTGCTCATTTTTATGCTATTGTGGGTTAATCCTTGGTATCAGACTAGCAATACATTTTCATGAAGTCATCTTGGAAGCACTAGGAAATCCTCTAGGGAAGGGCTGGGGAAACTCTGACTTGCCAGATGTTGTTAGATTCAAGCTTCCATTAGCCTAGGATAATGGGAGTTGAAGTCCAGCAGTATGTGGAAGACTCTCCATCTCTGCTTTAATAATTGGGCTGAAGTTCCTTCTAAAGGGAACAAAAGATCAAAATCATTATTGAGGTATGATGATAAAAGGCTCAGATGAGATCAGTGTTTCAATGTAATTCCACTCATGTTTATTCAGAAATTATGCCCTGCTAAGTTTGACAGGGCTTACTCTCCACTGCAAATGGATTAAGCCTCATTTAACTCAACTGAGCTTCCCTCTAGACCTGTATAGGGTAGCAAACAGAGTCCCTCTCCCATGGCTGGTAATGCAAAATAGCCTTCGTAAAAACGGATATTCTGTGATTTTTTAAATGTGCCACACCTATTAGTTTTAAGCAACCATGCAGAAAATTTTCCATTGTCTTTCCAAGGATTTGGTTCTGGATTTATTCCCATTGTCATAAAGGGCATTGCATTTAGTCTTTGAGGAAGAAAGAAAAGGTGAACAGAAAGAAAAATCTCAACATTAAATAGAGCACAAAGCAAGCTGCAAATTAATTAGGAAAGCCTGGGTCAAGCTGTAAACACGTGTTCTGCAAACAAAATGCTTTGAATGAGAGAATAGCAGCAAAACATCAGGTGAGAAGTCTAGAGCATGTTGTACCATGTTCCCATCACAAGATATAGCTGACAGAAGACAGTCTGTAAGTGGAATCATTTTTAAAACTCTGCTTTGCTCTGTGTAGACTTTTGCCAGCATGCATGTTGCCAGTGTGGCAGGTTTATCATTTCTACAAATTAGCATGGTGTGTGCATTTTACATGTTGTGTGATTGTCTCCAACAAATAGCACCTTGCTGGGAAACATTTTTATGACATTTTATTGATTTAAAAGGATCTTTGTGTTTCATGGAACATTTGCTGTATTATGAAGCTTCACCATGAATCAACACAGCTGAGAGGAACTGGTCAGAAGGAGCAAATGCAATTCATTTTATCATACATTGCATGAGCTGTTTTCTTCTTTGCTTCCTTGCTAATTTGAAAATGAATTCATTCATAATCAACAGAAAAGGTGTGTGTGTGTGTGGACATAGACACAGAAGTAGATACAGGTATAAGTTCAGAAGACAATTCCTGCAGATTGTGAGGTTTAGTGGTTGTTGTAAAAGAGTGCCTCTCTGTGACATAAAATTTGTTGTTAATCCTGATTGGGCAGACATACTAAATCCATTAAATTTCCTTATGACTCACCATCTAATAATTGACTGAGCGAGTCTGTTATAGTTGATATTACTCAATAGGATGCCAGCCTGCATGTGTCGGTATATATTGCTGCCCAAATTTTCTTCTGAAACAATGAAGGATCCAATCCTATACTGTGTACCTGCTAGCTAGTATTGCACATGTGCCATGATACAGTGGAAGCTTCCCCCCTCCACAGATGTTGTGACCAAGGATATGGTGTGTTATAATGTAAGGTACACTGGTGCAGTTGCAAATATGTGATGATGTGACACTATGCTCCTGTATCTGTCATGATGGCACAGTCAGAGTACCAGGCAGATGAGTGGCACAGGGAAAGAACAGATTTCTGCCAAACTCATCACCCGTTCAGATCTTGGGCACATCTGTGTGTGCGCAAGGGGGGAAATCAGTGGAGCAGTGAATCTACTCTGGATTTTAGTCTTGATTTCAAAGGAGTTATCTTAGCTGCTCCCGGACCTATTTTGGGGGATAGGGTTCAGCACCTTGGATAGTTCCTTTAATCTTTAGACTAACACTCAGAACGTTCTTGGAAGCCACCAGTTCCCACTTGGAGCATTTAAGGGTTGGGGAGGGATCATCATCCTATCAATGTGTAAAATGAATAGGCTCCTCTCATGCCCAACTGATGTGGAAGCATCCCTGTGACAGTTTTATATTATATAATACTTACACCATCTCCACAATTTCCATGTCTAACATTGTTGCCATGGGTCACAATTTCAACAAGCAATCTCTGCAACTGCTCCACAGCTTTCCAGTAGCATCTCTGTGACATCACCACCATATTGGCACCATTAGTGGGCACCATTGATATTGTCATGGACACTGACAGTGTGACTGGTTGTTGTTGGTCCACTCTGTGCTTTCTGGAGTGGTGTCTTTTCCCCTCCTGCAAACAGGTTTGGTGGCTGTATGTGGTGCTAGCACTGTGCCAACATAGTGATGTGTCACAGTGGTGGCATAGCTCTTTTCCTAGAATTCTGGGGTATAGAATTGCTTTTCTCATCTTTATGATGGCAGAGTGTGTAGATACACAGGTAAAACTCCTGTTCCTTTGCATTTTGGTGTCAATTTCATCATAAAATACTTTTTTCTTTCTCCTGTGTGGCTGACTTGCTTGCGGAACCATACAAATATCTCAAACCTGTTTCCAAGAGCAACATCAGCAGCTCATCAGCCTGCCATAGTTCATCCCTTCCCAGCTGTTTTGTGTTTACTCACTGCCCTCTGGTTAATCAAACAAATGCAGGAGATTTGTGAGATGGAAAGGTAAGATATAAGTGGAGCAGATCCGCACCAACCATTTTTCACTGACAGTTTTTCTTGTTCTTTTGTGACAATTGTTCAGTACAGCTAATAGCAAGCTCCAAACATGACTGAAGAGAATGTGAGTGGTTTACTGTAGTATAGTGACTGCTGTGTGGTGACTAAGTATTGTCATTTACTGTGGTGACTAAGAAATTGAGCTATGAGCCACTACCCAACTCAAGTCAGACACCTACTGCCCTGGTTTATTGGAAAACAAGAGAAAGAAACTAGTAAACAGTCATGAGATTAGTAGGCATTTAAACCATCACTCTCTGGTGAAGTCTGACTACAATGCCATTTAGCCTCATGATCATGGTTTTGCTAGGGCTCATGGAAATTTTAGGGTCATTTGCCACTACATAATTATAGCACTATGATTCCACTTTAACTGCCATGGCTAGATCCTATGGAATTATGGGGTTTGTAATTTTGTCAGAGGCACTAGACCTCTCTGGATGAGAATACTAGGTATCTCTCTCTAGACTGCAAATCCCAGGATCCCATAGGAAGTTGCTGTGGTGGTTAATGTAGAATCATAGAATTATAGAGTTGGAAGAGACCACAATAGCCATCCAGTCCAACCCCCTGCCATGGAGGAACCCACATCAAAGCACTCCTGAGAGATGGCCATCTAGCCTTTGCTTAAAAACCTCCAAAGAAGCAGACTCCAACACACTCTGAGGCAGCATATTTCACTGGTGGACAGCTCTGACTGTCAGGAAGTTCTTGCTGAGGTAAGTGGAATCTCTTTTCCTGAAGTTTGAATCCATTGAGCTTGTTCTAGTCTCTGGAGCAGCGGAAAACAAGCCCACTCCCTCCTCGACATGACATCCCTTCAAATATTTAAACATGGCTATCATGTCCCCTTTTAACCTTCTCTTCTGCAGATTAAACATACCCAGCTCTCTAAGCCGCTCCTCATAGGGTATGGCTTCCAGACCCTTGACCATTTTGGTCGCCCTCCTCTGGACATGCTGCAGCTTGTCAATATCCTTCTTGAAATGAGGTACCCAGAATTGGACACAGTATTCCAGATGAAGTCTAACCAAAGCAGAATAGAGTGGTACTATTACTTCCCTTGATCTAGACACCATACTCCTTTGAGGCAACCAAGAATCACATTAGCTTTCTTGGTTGCTGCATCACACTGCTGACTCAAATTCAGCTTGTGGTCCACCGAGACTCCTAGATTCCTTTCACATGTACTGTTATCCAGCCACATGTCCCCCATCCTATATTTGTGTATTCCATTTTTTCTGCCTAAGTGTAGGACCCTACATTTCTCTCTGTTGAAATTCATTTTGTTAGCTTTGGTCCAGCTCTCCCATCTGTTAAGGTCATTTTGAATTTTGATCCTGTCCTTTGCTGTATTAGCAACCCCTCTCAATTTGGTGTCATCTGCAAATTTGATCAGCATGCCCTCTGTTCCTTCATCCAAGTCATTGATAAAGTTGTTGAACAGCACTGGGCCCAGGACAGAACCCTGTGGCACCCCACTAGTCACTTCTCTCCAGGAAGAATAGAAGCCATTGGTGAGCACCCACACAATGACATGCCTATTGTTTCTCATTCCCTTAATTCTTACCCAGATGCTCTCGACCTGACTTCCTGGATTTAGGTCATGGATCTCTTCACAGGTGAAAACATTTTTGACATATAAAGCTACTTCTTCTCCTTTCTTGTTTGGTCTGTTTCTGTGAAATGGGTTATATCCCCCCTCCCATTACTACATTCCAGTCATGAGACTCATCTCACCAGGTTTCAGTGATGCCTATTAAATCATATTTCTTTTGTTGTATTAAGAGTTCCAGTTCATCTTGTTTATTCCCTATGCTCTGTTCATTAGTGTAGAAAGAATCATACCTCTATACAGCCATACCACAATTAACAATATCTCTGACAGTAAAGCTCCTTGTTACAAAGATTGTTTACACCAGCACAGCCCTGCTTTCCTCCTTGTTTTCTGTCTAGTTGTACAATTTCAGAAGCATCAACGTTGGGAAGATGGTAAAGGAGGACTAAAGAAAAACTTCCAGTGTTAGGTTGTAGCAGTATGTTTGCAGTGAATAGTGGAATAAAGAAAGCTTGAGCTAAGAAAGACTGGGATTGTACTCTCGACAATCATACTGTAACCATGTGTGCCTGCTGATAACAGTTAAGGTAAAAAGTAAGTGCTTCCAGAATCTCTCACTGAGCATGCATGAACAACAAAACAGAGAGAAAAGGGGAAAGAAGGTAAGCCTGCCTCACCAGCTCCTCCCAGTATGTTAGAAAAACAAAAAACAAACAAGCAAAAAAGCAAAAAAGAAAAGAAAAAGACTGTTGATCTATAAGTTTGGCCATCAAAATGGATCTCATAAAAGAAATGGAAGCTAGTGAAAGAAAAAGTAATGCCTGAGTGCATTTTGGAAGCTTCAAAGAGTAACTAGAAGGTTCAAAATGTTTGCATATGCATGTGTGTGTATGTAGAGTTATTTCTGCAAGGCTTGGTTGACCTAGTGGTTTCATTTCATATGTGAATATTGTTAGTTTTGAATAAAATGTTTGCTGAAACATATTGAACTCTGCTTTTTTGTAGTGTAAGAACTTATTCCTATTCTGAATTACTTTTGCTTCTGGTATCAGATTTTCTGTTAAGGAAGTAATGCCTAGAAACACATCTATCTTATTGATTGAGATATAGCTGTAATGGGGTAGCATAAAAGTAGAACACAGCTGGAGGAAGCTGGTTTGGGGAAAAGCTGATCTACAGAGACATCACACCACTGTTAAATGCAACATCAGAGTAATCTGAATAGCACATGGGGAGGGAGTAAAGCTAACTAATTGGTGGCTATCTCATTATCTTCGCAGTGCGATACCCAAGCAATAGAAGTCTATTAAATTATAAGAGTGCTTTGACCAACCTACAGCTGGATTAGTTGTGTGTCTTCAAATAATTTCCAACTTATGACAAACCTAAGGTGACCCTCCTGTGAGTTTTTCTTGGCAAGATTTGTTCAGAGGTGTTTTTTTGGGGTGAGGGGGTTGGCCATTGCTTTCCTCTGAGGAAATGTGACTTTCCTACAGTCAACCACTGAGGTTCCAAGAAGAAGTGAGGATTCAAACCCTGATCTCTAGAGTCCTAGTGCAACACCCAAATCAGTATACCACTCTGGTTTGAATCACTGGATACATTCTAGTCCCCTTCATGCACTGCATTCCTCATGTATAAGGTTCTTCTCTGGCCATTTGTCCTCAATGTGGATGAAACAATGAGAGAATGGGTCAATAGTAACCTGACTGCAGAATTCAGAGGATAATATTCCTCCATTTCCTGCTCATCAGACAAACCCTTTCAGTAGAAAAAACTAATTTTCCAGCATACCTCTGAAATGAGGTTCCTACTAAAGAACAGTTAATTCTTTCTGTATTTCCTTGAAACTTAGGCAGCTTCTGTATCAGTCAGGAGACACCCATTTGCAATAATTAATCTCTCCCCTTCTCTTTTGCAGGACCATAAAACTGACTGTTGTGTCTGGTCTATCTTCACTGCAAGCGTTTCTAATTTTAACACATCTCCAGTTTCATACAGTAAATCGGCTTTAATTAATAGATAAGCTGGTTCCATTATGCATGGCACAAGGCCAACTATGTGGTTTGAAGCAGGATGTATGAAAATGCTTCAGAAGAACACTGCTTCAAAGAAGAGAGAAAGGATTAGAGGCATTTCACCTGCTGTAAAGGGAACAGCTAAAGACACGGGTAAACCAGTGAGACTGGAAAATGAAAGAATAACATGAAAGGATGTTGGGCCATTAGTCAGTTCTTCACAATAAGCCACTCTGTAAGTTACTCTGGTAACCTTTTGACTGAAGATCAGGGCATAATAAACAAACAAACAAACAAATTAATCTACTATATAAAAGTCAATGTTGGTCTGTGAGATTGTGAGGTTGTCTGCCTGCCTGCTGATTTGCAGTTCAAAAGGAATTGGAAGCCAGTTATACAGTGGGTAAGAGGAAGGTATTCATAGTACTAGGACAGGTAATATGAAAAGTTTGGTTATAGCAGTACTGTTTTTAGAGGGAGAAGAATTACAGGATTCTATTAGATATTGTGTATTCGATAATTAACAACAGTCAATATACATTTAAACAAGTGAAATTCTCTTTGGGTATTAAAAACCCTAAATACAAACAGTATAATCTAGACATACGATAATAAAAAGATAGCGCACAAATTGTAGGTTCGGTAGAAATATCAGAAAGCAGATTAGACCTGAAGAAAGCACAGATAAAAGGATATTAGGTTGAGGGGAAGAGGGTAGAAAAGGATGATGGGGTGGGAGAGAAGAGGAGAGAGAATACAATATTGATACAGAGGACAATAGATAAAGGATGGGAGGGAGGTGGGAGCAGCAGGGGGGAGGTTTTATATATCTAAAACATTTGGTAAGACTAAATCTCGGTTTGGTGAGTTCTTAAGAGGAAAATAAAATCTCGGAAAAGTTACAGATACTGGACAACACAGTTCGGGGAATTAGAGACACAGGATATGAAATCTGTGTATTTCAACCTCATCTAATGCCTAAAGTAAGGTAAGGTAATTCCTAAAATATTTCTAACAAGTGTTGCCTATGAGAAAATAAAATCCCGGGCAATGCTGGGTAAATACGCTAGTAAATAAATAAAGTGCGAGTCAGCTCTAGCTCTGGAGAAGGGGTAGGTACCTTATAGCCATCCAGATGCTGTTGAACTGCAACTCCCATATGGGTAGAATAGCCCATACTGATAGATGATTGAAATTGTAGTCCTAGAGGGCCACACATTTCCCATGCTTTCTGTATAGATCCTCCCAGAACAAGCTATGCATGATGGCTGGAATTCACTAAGTAAGTTATGAATGCATAACCTAGAGCAGAGCTTTCCAAACTTTTCATGCTGGTGACACACTTTTTTAGACATGCATCATTTTGCAACACAGTAATTCAGTTTTACTAGCAAACCGGAGGTTAAACTAACCCCTTATAAGAGATACACATACATAAATTGTAATAACAAAATGTGTGGGGACACAACATATCTCATGAAAACCTTTCATATATTTTTAAAAATTTATGATTTATAAATAATGACATACATTTCCAAGATTGTAGGTGACACACTAACATGTTGCAGCGCACTGTTTGGAAAGCCTTGACCTAGAGTTATGCATTTGTGACTGTTTTGTATCCACAGTGCCTATATATTCCCTTGTTCCGGGGATACATAGGAAATATGAAAGTCTCCTAATCCCCGCTTGCCATTCAGAAGCTGCTGTGATCAACAGGGATCTGTTCCTCTGTCAATTGGGAAGCAAGTGACTAATG
Source organism: Ctenosaura bakeri (assembly GCA_948474755.1). NCBI lineage: Eukaryota > Metazoa > Chordata > Lepidosauria > Squamata > Iguanidae > Ctenosaura > Ctenosaura bakeri. Next base: position 284,788 of record CAOLHI010001065.1, read on the forward strand.
GTCCCACCCTTCCTTGTGCAAACAATCTCCAGTGTGAGGGTGATGTGCAGACTTCCTCTCTATTATATGATTTCCTAAGTAGCTCACAAGACTTCACGACATGTCAAATATAGAAGCAGACCTTGCTGGGCCATCAAGGAAGAAATCAAAATGCCCTTACCTCTGTTTCTGTAGCCAGGGCAGGATGAATGGCAACTGGAGCAGAATTTGTTCTGCGTGGTGAGAGGGGAGAAACCTCCAAGTATCTTCTTGCTCAAGTCAACTTGGAACCTGGAAGCATGTTTCCACTCTTCCTGTGGGAGAAGACTTCTTGTGGCTTCTTTTCTTATGCCAGAGACCACGATGTCTTTTCCTTCCCCTTCTGCAGTCACAGAGTAACAGTTTAACTGAGTCTGACAGAGAATCACCTGTGCCTTGGACCTTTGTGCTTTGGATGGTAGAGTCTTCCTTAAGGTGTCAGGAGGACTGAATCAGGTTCTCTGTCATCTCAACCCAGATGTGCTTTATTCCCACCGCCACCACTGGCACTGTTCCTGTTCTGATAGAGAGTTTGGGATGTGCCCAGATGCTACTGGGATGTGCCCAGCTAACAAAAGGGAGCCCTATATTCTATGATGACAAGCAAAATCTTGAATGATGAAATTATGTATGTATGCAAAGCTTCTTCCAGAGAATGAATGTATATAGCAATTACAGTCCTCTCTCCACATTTGTGAAGGTTCAAGTCATAGAACCCTCACGAAAGTGGAACAATTGTGAATAACTCTCCCATTTTTTCTCTCTCTCCCCTTCCCTGCTGGGATTTCCCCCATTCCTGTTCCCGTGCAAAATGAAAGGGAATGGGGTGGGGGAGGGAAGGCTCAAAGAGCCTAAGTTCCCCCCTTTTCCCATGCATTTTGCCCCAATGCAGAGAACTTGCACTGAGGCAAAACAGATGGGAATGGGGTGGGGGACGAGGCTAAAGAGCTGTCCTTTCCTTTTCTGGAGTTCTTCCCTTTCCCTTCACATGCATTTTGCCCCAGCATGGAGAAGATGGATGGGAAGGGGAGGGGGGAAACTCCAGAGGAGGAAAGGAAAGCTCTTAGGAGCCTTCCCCTCATTCCCTTCCATTTTGCCTCAGCACGATTTCTCTGCAGTGGGACAAAATGCATGGGAAAGGGAGGGGGAAATGCCAGAGGAGGAAAGGAAGGCTGTTTGGAGCCCCCCCCACCATTCCCTTCCATTTTGCCTCTGCATGAGATCTCCATGCTGGGGCAAAATGTATGGGAAGGGGAGGAGGAGAATTGGGAGGAAATCATGCACACTCACAAATAATCGAATTCACAAATGTCAGACCTGCAAATATGTAGGGCAGAAGGTAAATACATTTTTTTTACTGGACACTTACAGGTTGATCTGGTAGCTGTTAAGGAGTAAATATGGCATTTTTAGCAAATCACCCTCAGTTCTTCCTTTCTTTCAATCTGGGTTACAGTCTGGGATGACAGTGAAAGGTGCACATTTCAGATGGTTGTGCAGTGTCCTCAGGGATTCAGGACCCTGGGCAGATATCCAGACTGCCTCATGGTGAGCTAAAGAAGGTTGCTTTCCATCTTTCCAATGAAACTCACCTCTCTTCCACACAACACTATTCCAGCACTTGGATACCACATTAAGTGCCAAAATTCCTTCCTCTGGGATCCTGGGATCTGTAGTTCTGTGAGGTATTTAGATTTCTGTTCCAGAGAACTCCATTGCCTCATCAAATTATAAATCCAGGGATCCCATAGGATGCAACCATGGCAGTTAAAGTGGTAGCAAAATGCTATAATTGTACTGTGTGAAAGAGACCTCAAAGATGGGCTTCTGCTGTTCAAGATGACCAGCATAGACTTGGATTATTAAATTGTGTTAACCAGCAGGCACCGGGGCAGGGCACCTGAGGTTAAAGGTGAACCAAGAGTGGCAGCATCATTTTCCACTCACTGGTCCAAGTCTATAGATCTTCTGTCTGAAAGTAAAAAAAAAAAAAAAGAGTTTCTGTTGTCAGGGACTCTGATAAGATCAGGAAAGGCACTTTGCATTTTAATGCTCTATTGTGACTAAAACAGTACCTGGGCTCCTGCCAGAAACAAAAATAAAGGTATGTTTGCCAGAGGAAAAGGCCACTATTATGCAAGATGAAGATGGATCAGGCTTTAAAGTGAACTTGACTTCAGCTCAGGAGGTTGAACTCCTCAATAATGTGCTCACAGAGCAGAAAACCTTTATGCTATAATCCATCCAAATCCATGGTGTGTAAGACAATTGCTTTAACTCGAGCTTGAGGTATTGCTTATTTACCCATTTTGTAGATTCACTTCATTGAGTGTTATCTTGAGCCTAGCATCAAACCATTTTGTGTTCTTATTATGATGTGCTTATTGCTCAAGTTAGCATCCTGGAACCTGGAGAGACTGTCTACACCTTCCGCTGCTATTAGTGGCAGTGAGCGCACTGGCAAAACGTTTAGGTGTTTCCATTCCATAGGCTATAATAACTTGATCAAGGTCCTGGAAAGAAAAGAAACAATGGGCATCACAGACTGGTGGAGAGGGAGAGCATTCTCCTTTCTGGCTTTGTGAAGAAGGGCTACTTCTGAAACAAGATGCCTTTTTTCTACCTCACAGCATCACTGAAAGAGTATCTTGCTGGTGGTCTGCTGTCATGCTTCGTGGAGGAACGGGAGGCTCCAATGTCAGAGAGCTGATGGCTTTGATCTGAGTTTTAGTCTGCATTTTAATGGAGCTATCCAAGATGCTGATCGCATATTGGGATTATGGCTCAGCATGGTGGATGGCTCCTTTAAAAGTTTGGACTAAAACCTAAAGTAGATTCACTTCCCCCCTGACATGGATGCCACTTGCCACCAATGCCAATACCACAGGGAATGGAGCTTGAGAGCGTTCATGTCAGAGCAAGCATATGAATGTTTAAGCAATAAGCATTAAAGAAATTTGATATGTCAGAATTAAAAAAGTGAATAAAAGTTTATTTGTTGTTTGACTCAGTAGATTGTTAGATTTAAAAGCAGCATTTAAATGACTAGTAAGGCATTAAAGTCATGGAAAATGTTCCGTTTATGTTATTGATGGTTTGATAGCAAATGAATTGGGGAATGAATTTTTTGAAAAAAAAAACTGTTTGCAAACTTTAATGGGAAACATGTGAACATTTGCTCCATGTAATGTGAAGCTATTTGTCCATCTAGACCAGTATCATCTAGTTTGACTTGCAGAAGCTTTCCAGGTTTTTGGGTACAGGCCTCTCACGTTTAACTGCAGATGTCAGGGATGAGGGAGTTCCTAAGTGTGGAATATTTTTTCTGCCATACCACTAAAGTAAAGTCCTTCTGCTCCCTATTATGGGCCCTCCATTGTCATGCATCAGAAGTATGTCCATACTGATAAGGGGCAAATAGCTCTTTGTCAGGCCTGGTTTCCTAGAAGTAGGTTGGTAGTACAAACATAGGCACACAGAAAACTGAAGACCAACTCAGTGGGCCTCTGATCAATGAAGAAAAGTTAAGCTAGAATGAGCAGACTGTGTCAGTGTCATAATTCCTTTGGAGCTAAAGGATGCAGTACCAATATCTGGTCATCTGCAGTAGAACTGCTGCAATGTAGCAGAGAAATCAGGTTTGAGGACTAGAGACATAAGCTGTGCTTGGGTTTCTGTGGGCCAGTTGTGCCCCTAGCTTTTCCCTTATTGGGGCATTGCTTCTTTTGCAGTATATCTGATCAATGACTAGAGATAAGAACCCATTTAAAGCTTAGAAATTGAACTTTGGGAAATTGAGCTCTGGTTTGCAACCTGGGAAGGTTTCTCCTGGAGTCTAAATCCTAACATCTTATATTACAGACCGTCATAGCTCATTGCATAGTTCCCTTTTCTCTGTTCTTTCCAGAAGGGGTGGCTATATTAACTGGCTGATCATATTCTTAACTTTTGCCATGCAAGCTAGTATTTACTGCTGGACACAATCAGCCTGTTTTGTCTTTCAGTTGGGACTGGTTCTTTAGATAGGAGCTGTGGATTGTCAGCTCCTGTTTCTTTTAGCTGCAGGCACAGCAGGGAGTGTAAATAAGGCATTTGATCATTGGGAAGCCCTGGCTCTAGTAAACACAGCACCAGGCTTCTCAGAATCCATTGTACTTGGATTTGTCTGGCATTCTGTAGTTGATTCTGTGGCCAAGCACACATCCTACGTGATGCAACTTACACAGCCAAGTTCATCTGGAAATTGGCACCTGGGCTGAACAGTGTGTGGCATGTGACAACTCACTGGTAAGCCTTGGAGGAATCACAGCTACTGGCCCTGTCCAGTTCTCTTATCATTTATACCCAAACTTTTCATTCACAGTGAGATAGACCACCCAGGAATGGGTGAGATCAGCATTCATGTGTGTTTCATTGATTAATTGTTTGTTTAATCCAGCTGAAAATAAATATGGGCAAAATTTGCCAGTGTTTATGAAGCTGGTTAGATTGATATTGCCTTTTTATATCTAGCTAATTTGTATCTCATCTGCTTATTGAATTAAACCAAGATATCTTACTGAGCAAATCCAGAAATGTAAGTGCCAAGTCATTCTTGAATACAGAAGAAAGTGGGAGATTATGAACACAGTCCAAGAGGATTGCTCTCCAGTGGAGGAGAACAGTTGAGAGATCTGTACTTGGCTAAATGATGGATCCCAAATATTCTTCCAGAGCAATCTGTTTTAACATTGGCTGAAGGATGGGGTTTAGGATGCTAGTATAGGGATTTTTTTTAAACTGCAGTTTTAAAATGACTTTAAGTCCCGTTTAAACTTTGGAAACTGCTATGAAAGCAAACTCTCCTTATGTCTACTGCTTCACTGCCACTAGGCCTGCCAGTTCCCACCTGCTGGTCCTGTTCTTATCAAAGAAATTTGATCTTCAGACATTAGTAGGCCATAATGTTGTTCTCTAATGATTCATGCACCCATCCTCTCCAAAGGACTGCATTTTATGATCTCTGCAGATTGATCTATTGTTTAAAGGCACAGGAGCAGTTGTTGCAGTTAATTGTGGTTAACCTAACTTTGACTTATGAGGACTCTATGAATGAGACACCTTCCAGTCATGCCATTTTCCATAGCCCTGCCCTGGTCTTTCAGACTCAGGGCTGAGGCTTCCTTAATTGAGTCTATCCATCTGTGATGCAGGCTTTTGATTTTCCTACAGCCTCCTCCCTTGCCACACATTGTTGTCTTTCTAGTGAGTCATGACTTTTCATGATACGTCCATAAGCTGTGATTGATCTTGTTGTTATGCCTTCGGATTGGTTCTACTTTATGGTGACCCTAAGGTGACCCTATCATGGGGTTTTCTAGTGCTGAGAATGTGTGATGCATCCAAGGTCACCCAGTGGCTTTCCATGGCTAAACAGGGAATTGAACCTTGGTCTTCAAGGGGGTACTCAAACCACTATACCACACTGACTCTAGGCCTGATATATTTATCTTTTTGGCAGTCCATCATATCCATAGAACTCTTCTCCAGGACACATTTCAAATGAAATGATTCTCTTCTTGTCTGGTTTTCCACCTGCTCAGCTTTCACAACCATACATAGAAATGGAAAATATGATAACACGGGCAATCCTGACTTTGGTAGTCAATGATATATGATATACAATGATATACAGAAGCAGTCCTGAGAGCAGTTTCCAGTCTGTTGGCAACAACAATTGTCAGCATACCTTTAGTAACACAGTTGATACAGCAGGAATTAATGACATTCAATACATCACTATAAGATCATTCCACATGTGAATCTTGGCAGGTCTGTTCTTCTGAAAGTTGAATGCAGTGGTTTTTTTTTTTGTTTTAAAAAAACCCATACATTACCATTAGTGTGCATGTGCTTTACAGAGTACAAAAAAGAAAAAAAAAGAAAACCCTGCCCCACAGAGATTACAATCTAAAATTTGACATGGAAATAGAGGAAGGGGTCAACAAAAAAAAAAAATTATTTTGGTTACATATTTTTAGTTTGGTTATAGGAGTCATTCTAGGCAGGCAAAATTTGAATAGGACAGGTTTTTTTGATAATGTAAAATGCAGATGCAGGGTTCTAATCTAGATCAGGACCACAACAAAGTACAATAGTTTAAAGCCCACTTTTGCTTCCACTTCATGCGCTGTCTCTTCGAGTGTTGACTCCATGTATATTGGTGACCTTACAGTGACAATTTGTAGTGAGGCAGGAGATCCATTATTAAGAGTCAAAACTATACAGATTGGGTCATGTGTGGTCTGGCCTGAAGCATTTTGAGTTAAAAGCAACATTAAAAGGTAGTTGTGATGGATCTCCTCTCTTCAGGCTGGTTTGGTGGCTCCAGCTCTTGGGCTCCTGTCACTCACCTTCTCATTTTACTCTCAATATCCCTCTTTGGATTTGGTACTTGAGCTTCAAGGAGACCACTATACTGGACAAATGGGCGTGTTGACATGTGGGTATGACCAGTTTTCTGTATTTATTATTATATTAAAATATCCACAGATATAGAAAATAAAGACTGAAAATATTTATTGCATACAATAAACATAATTCATAGAATCATTGAATCATAGGGGACCAAGCTTAAGGACCTTGGTGCGCAGGTGGTCATTTCGTCTCTCCTTCCTGTTCAAGGATATGGTGCACGTAGGGAAAGGGCAATAGCCGAGGCCAACAACTGGCTCCACATGTGGTGCCGCTGGCAACAGTTTGGGTTTTTGGAACATGGCCTGAATTTCCATGAACGTGGGCTTCTGGAGAGGGATGGGCTGCACCTCACAAAACTGGGCAGGAATGTTTTTGCAAACAGTCTCACAAGGAATATTAAGAGGTCTTTAAACTAAGTTCCGCTGGGGAGGGAGACAATATTATTCAGAGCAAGGACTCGGAGAGCGCAGGGGGAAAAGGCCCAAATGATACTGGACAAGTAGTACAAGCGGCCAATGGTGGGAGGAGTAGAAACAATAGTACAGGACTTGCAGGAAGAGCCCGGGGACTTAAGTGTCTCTACACTAATGTACGGAGTGTGGGAAACAAGCAGGATGAATCTGAACTCCTAGTACAACAAAATAAGTATGATTTGATAGACATCACTGAGACCTGGTGAGATGAGTCTCATGACTGGAATATAGGAATAGAGGGGTATAGCCTATTTTGTAAAAATAGACCAAACAAGAAAGGAGGAGGAGTAGCCTTGTATGTCAAGGATGTTTTCACCTGTGAAGAGATCCAGGACTTAAACCCAGAAAGCCAGGTCGAGAGCATTTGGGTAAGAATTAAGGCAGTGAGAAACAATAGGGATAGTCTGGTGGGGGTTTACTACAGACCTCCAACCCAGGCTGAGGACTTGGATGATGCCTTCTTCAACCAAATGACTGCACATTCAAGGAGGAGAGATACAGTAATAATAGGAGATTTCAATTACCCAGATATATGCTGGCAGACAAACTCTGCCAAGACAGCAAGGTCCAGCAAGTTTCTTGCTTGTCTTGCAGACAACTTCATGGTCCAGAAGGTGGAAAAGGCCACAAGGGGATCAAATATTCTAGATCTGATCCTGACCAACAGGGATGACCTTGTTAATGAGGTAGAAGTGATTGGATCTTTAGTGGGGAGTGACCATGCCCTATTGGAATTTGGCATTCAATAGGAAGGAAAAGATAAGTGTAGCCAGACACTCATCTTAGATTTTAAAAAAGCGGACTTCTGTAAACTTAGGGAGCTGCTGGCTGGAATTCCGTGGTCAAGAATAGTGAAAGGGAAAGGAGTTCAGGAGGCACGGGAGTTCCTTAAAAAGGAGATACTGAAGGCACAGTCTAAAACTGTGCCAACAAGGAGGAAAAATGGAAGGCATCTGAAGAAACCAGAGTGGTTGTCTAAAGAACTCTCAGCTGAGCTGAGTGTTAAGAGAAACATGTATAGGAAATGGAAGAAGGGGAAAACCAGCAAAGAAGAATTTAAGCAAGTTGCCAGGAGATGTAGAGAGGAGGTCAGAAAGGCTAAAGCACAGAACGAACTTAGGCTGGCCAGAGACATTAAAAACAATAAAAAGGGCTTTTTAAAATATGTCTGCAGCAAAAGGAAAAAGAAGGAGACGATAGGGTTGCTGCGCAGGGAAGATGGCAAATTACTCACAGGGGGAAGAGAAAAGGCAGAACTACTTAACACCTTCTTTGCCTCAGTTTTTTCCCAGAAGGATACAAGCACTTAACCTGGCAGTTGGGGAGCAGGGGAGGAAGCAGAGGAAATGAGGCACATAATAGGTAGAGAGGTGGTACAGGAATACCTGGCCACATTGGATGAATTCAAGTCTCCAGGGCCAGATGAATTGCATCCTAGGATATTAAAAGAACTGGCAGAGGTCATTTCGGAACCGCTTGCTATAATCTTTGAGAAATCTTGGAGGACAGGAGAAGTTCCAGCAGACTGGAAGAGAGCAAATGTTATCCTCATCTTCAAGAAGGGAAAAAAAGAGGACCCAAACAATTATCGCCCAGTCAGCCTGACATCAGTACCCGGAAAGATCCTGGAGCACATCATTAAGCAGTCAGTTTCTAATCACTTAGAAAGCAACGCGGTAATCACGAGAAGTCAACATGGATTTCTCAAAAATAAGTCATGCCAGACTAATCTCTTTTAATGATCGAGTTACTAGCTTGATAGATGAAGGGAGTGCTGTGGATGTAGCATATCTCGATTTCAGTAAGGCCTTCGACAAAGTTCCCCATGACATTCTTGCAATGAAGCTAGTAAAATGTGGGCTGGACAGGGCTACTGTTAGTTGGATTTGTAATTGGTTGACCGACCGAACCCAAAGGGTGATCACGAATGGCTGCTTTTCATCCTGGAGAGAAGTGACTAGTGGGGTGCCACAGGGTTCTGTCCTGGGCCCAGTGCTGTTCAACATTTTTATCAATGACTTGGATGAAGGAATAGAGGGTATGCTCATCAAATTTGCAGATGATACCAAATTGGGAGGGGTTGCTAATACGCCGGAGGACAGAATCAAAATTCAAAATGACCTGGATAGATTGGAGAGCTGGGCCAAGGCGAATAAAATGAAATTCAACAGAGAGAAGTGTAAGGTCCTACACTTAGGTAGAAAAAATGGAATACAGAAATATAGGATGGGGGACACGTGGCTGGATAGCAGTATGTGTGAAAGGGATCTAGGAGTCTTCATAGACCACAAGCTGAACATGAGTCAGCAGTGTGATGCGGCAGCCAAGAAAGCCAATGCAATTCTCAGCTGCACCAATAGGAGTACGGTGTCTAGATCGAGGGAGGTACTGGTACCACTCTACTCTGCTTTGGTTAGACCCCTTCTTGAATACTGTGTCCAGTTCTGGGCACCCCAATTCAAGAGGGATATTGACAAGCTGGAGCAAGTCCAGAGGAGGGCGACCAAAACGGTGAGAGGCCTGGAAGCCATGCCCTATGAGGATAGACTTAGAGAGCTGGGTATGTTTAGTCTGCAGAAGAGGAGGTTAAGAGGGGACATGATAGCCATGTTTAAATATTTGAAGGGATGCCATGTAGAAGAAGGAGAGGGCTTGTTTTCTGCTGCTCCAGAGACCAGGACAAGGAGCAATGGATTCAAGCTGCAGGAAAGGAGATTCCATCTGAACCTCAGGAAGAACTTCCTGACAGTCAGGGCTGTCTGGCAGTGGAATCTGCTGCCTCGGAGTGTAGTGGAATCTCCTTCCTTGGAGGTTTTTAAGCAGATGCTTGATGGTCATCTGTTGAGAGTGCTTTCAGGGTGTTCCTGCATGGCAGGAGGCTGGACTGGATGGCCCCTGTGGTCTCTTCCAACTCTACATTTCTATGATTTTATGATTCTATAGAGATGGAAGAGGCTTCATGGGCCATTGAGTCCCCCTGCTTAATGCAAGATCTCTAGTAAAGCATCCTCAGCAGGTAGCTGTCCAGCTTCTTCTTGAAGATGTTCAGAACAGGAGACCTCACTACCTCTGTAGGCAATTAGTTCCATTGCTGGACTGCTCTTACTGTCAAGAAGTTCCTTGTAATGTTCAATGGAAATCTACTGTCGAATTACTTCAAGCCATTAGACCTGATCATAGCTTCTGGGGTAGCAGAGAACAGGTTTGCTCCCTCCCTGTGACAGCCCTTGAGATATTTAAAGAGTACAATCATGTCACCACTCAGCCTTCTCTTCATCAGGTGAACATGCCCAACTTTTCCTCAAATGTTTTATTCTCCATACTTCTTAGCGTTTTTATTGCCCTTCCCCGAACCTTCTCCAACTGGTCTATATCCTACTTAAAATGGGGCACCCAGAACGGAACACAGTACTTCAGATGAGACCTGACGCTGTTTCTAAGTGTCCTTATCTCTGACTGGCCTTTTATTGAGTAGCCTCCCTCTTTTCTTCCACAGTCCATCAACATTCCACGAGCTGTAAGTGGCTGGCTCTACCTAGTCTTGCCCTGCTCCTTGCTTCAGAGTAATGTTTAAAGAAGAGATTTGAAGACAGTAGATTTCAAACTATGGTCAACTTTCCATGCCATTCTTTCCTGAACCTTATGGAATTATAATTTTCTCTAATAGTAGCTCTCTTCAATGGCTTTCATGAAATCTCACAAGCTTAGCTGCCCGACCCAAACACTTAGATAAACCAGCCATTCCTCATCTAAATTGGAAGTAACCAGTTTGAACTATCAATAATTATTCCATGAAAACAAGAAAGCAAGGAATTATGGGGGCTGGAATTATGCTGGCAAATCCCTATGATATTTAAGTTGGAATACTGGAACTGCTCCTAGGATATAAAGTACACACTGTCCTGATATTCAAAATGCTGTACTGTAAAGTGTCTGAAGCCCTGGTCTCATTTTTTCACATGACAGATTTCAGGCAATGGAAGAACCTGGCAATCTCCTTTCCTGCAAGTGGGATTAGAACATCTTTGCTATGTGCCAAGCAACGTGGTCTTTGTTGCTGATTAGCTTATAACTGAGAGCTTCACGCCAAGAGTACACCGTAATATGCACACTCATTTTTTGGAGTGGCAGCTTTCAGAGATACTTGGAAATGTTTAGACATGAAAGCATTTAGTGCACTGGCTTCACTGTTATTCTTTTGTTTCCCCTAAAATCCAGGAGATGATAAATAGATTATCCCCTAAACTGACCTATAGTTCTTAACTGAGCATATTTCCAACCAAGCCAATTGCTTTATTCCATGCACCTGAACTCATCTAACTAGTAAAGCATAAAAAGTCTCTTGAATAATAGGGAAAGGCCATCTCTATGGTTATTTCTATAAAAAGAGTACCATACTGCATCACATTTGTGTGTCTGAAAATACCACGTTTACTTTGCAAGTGAGGTCTGCAGCTATGGCACTGAATTTTGCAACTATGGTTACTCAACAGAAGTGGTCAGGTGTGTCTGGAATTTTAAGGTTTTGGATAAAGAATTCCAGTGCTTCCCCACTTTAAAGCCTAGATATCTTCTCCAAAGCTCAGCTCACTCTGAACTGGATCCTTCTCACCAGCTGCTCACTGCATGTAAGGAAACCGCTTGCCCTCTTAAAACAAGACTGAAAATCAGCATCACATTGAGAAAGAAATATGACACTATAGGATACATATGGATACCAATAACAGTGGTCCTTCATCTCTTCTTCGCACAACTTGTTAATTTCTGATAAAAGGGTAAATGGAATGAATGTAGTACTCAGGGCCAAACTCACTATTGTACCATAAATGCAATTTATTAAAAAAGTTAATAGCAATCAGCAAATGAGGGAGGAGAGAAGTGATACAGTTAGAGATCTGGGATGAGGGTAAAGTGAGATTTGACCATTTCACCCTGTTGCAGTCCTAATCCAAAAAGGAACATCCACCTATTTGCACTGGAAGAAGATCTTCCAATGTTGCCCATAGGAGATTTCCTTCCATTGCTAATGGGCAGATAGGGCTAATGGGCTAATGGGCTGCTTTAACTGTTTTCTGCTGCCAGATAGGAACTGTGGCAGCAAAAAACAGTTAAAGCCTCCTGACCCACTCAATCACCTAGAAAGTCCAAATCTTGATTAGTATCCATGTATCCTCTTAACTTTGAAATAGAAATAATTCACACAATGGCTCATTGCCAATGGTATCACGTCCATTTCCAGCCTCAAAGGGGAACATCTGAGTGAGATGACATGACAGCATTTGTTTTCTACATAGTGCTGGAGGAGGAATGCAGAGCTGCTGGTTTCTCCGGCAGCCATGTATCTTCCTTAAATATACTTTTGCCTTCGTGCACAATGATTTGCTCAAGTCATGAGAAAGCTTAAATCTTGCTTTTGATGAGGAGCTGGACAGATGTTACTTGCTGCTGTGCTGGATTAGACCTGAAGTTTCTCTGGTTGGGAACAAGAAAAACCAGCCAAAGCAAATGAAAGTGCAGGCAGTAGACTTTTGAAGGCTGATAATGGGTGTGAGAAGGACTGAGATTACACAGAGGGTAGGCTCTGATGAAATGTTTCCATGTTTCCTAAAGAAAGCATTTGCTTGCACTTCTGAAGTGTTCTGCAAATGCTGGCTCCCAGGATTAGAGAGTTCACTTCAGTGTTTAAGGGATAACAGCTCTCTTCAGATCTTTTCAGCATCTGGATGGCTCATGGGGATGGAATGCAACCCGCACCCATGGTAAGAATTTGGCTGTAACACCAATGACTAATGAACTTTAAGGAGAAACTCATACGTTTTGCCAGATATCAAACCAAAGAAACACTGTGATATGTTTGCGTGGCATTTGTCCAGGATTCGTTCAGCAGTTTATTTGTTCTACATAAAGCAGGGGTAAGATTCATTTGGCTCCCCAGCTGTTGCTAGACTGCAACCCCCAGCCATCTTAGTTAGCATAGCAAGTAGTGAGGAATGCTGAGAGTTGTAGTCCAACAACATCTGGAAGTTTTCATAATTTCCACTCCTGATGTAAAGGTAGATCCAAGCTATTTTACCAGGCTTGGAGCTTAGATTGGTTCCAGATAGCGGGTTCCAGAGAGAGCTCAGAAAGGTTACCGTTGTTGTTGTTATTTGGATTATAATTCCTCCAAACCCCCCACCCCCAGCTAGTATGGGGAGTTTTAGTTCAAAAATTAACTTTTCAAGCTCTCTCCAGGAGGTTTAACACCCAGATTACCTAGGATAACATAGAATGAAACTAAGAGTAAACTCCTAACAAGAAAGGATACTGCCCATTGGAAGGGAAGTTTCTCTTCTGCTCAACTGGATTCATCCAGGACCTCATTCAGACAATTCATATGGGCAAATGTTCCCAAATTCTGTCCCCTTGTACTTATGGTAGGTGAAATTTCAGTTCTGGTTTGCACTGTTCTCATAGTCAGGCCTGATAAACACAAGACTGTGTTTTGAGTAAACCAGTGAAGCCAAGTGAGACAACATGAATCAATGAGCACTCAGTGAGAGAAATGTTCCAAGCCCTTGAACAGAAGGCTGTTGTCAAACTGTGTGTGGAACTAGATGCTACATGAGATATAGAACAGCCACCACAGTGTATTTGTTTTTTTCCTTTCCTTTCCTCTTTTTTTTTTTTTTTGGCAAGGTCTCATTTAACACAAGGAGGTGTAACATGGCACCATCATGGTGTGCAAAGCCTTCATTTCCTCACAGTATTGGTTGCTGTCACAGAGGAAGAGTGGTGTGCCAAAATGGAGGTACTAAGGTAGAGAGGAAGGAGTGGAAAATATCTCTTTTCTCTGTAGCATCCATCTCATTTGCACTGAGAAGCCTATATTTATGTCAAGTTCAGCCCAGATTCATCTATGTGGGAGAGCTGAATCACAGGCCTTTCAGCTGATGCTAAAACTGTTGTTATAGACACAGCTATGGAAATAGTCACCCCTCAGGATGGAGGGATGTGTTTGATTGCCACCTCACTGTGTCTGTTTTTAATCTGCCTTGCCCCATCTCCATCCCTAGGAGTTTTCATCCCTTGGAGCCTAAATGCCTGCTGCTGAAGGATTTGAGGGAGAAGTGTTACTGACATAAATTGAGTCATTTAGATAAGGAGTGAGTGTGTCTCAATTTTGTGTGTCTGAACCAATTTCCTGATTGCAGGCCAAAACAGCCGTGACATTTAATGTGTGAATACAGTTAATGTATCTATTTTTTTTAATCTATTGCAGCAAGTGGGTTAAGTGTGAATAAGGAGGAGGGTTTAACTTTTTCCTCTGGTACTTTGCTTTCATTAAACCTCCCTGCCACAGCTTCTGTTTGCCTTGGAATCTGGGAGGCAAGTTTTCTTTTGCTTTGGTGGAAGTTTCCCTAGCAGGAGACAAGAGTGATTTTCACAGGTAGAGGAAGAAAGCATTACTATCCTCCCTGCATGTTGTAGTCTTGATCCTGCCCAATACGTCCCTCCCCACAACTACTGTTAGCAAAGAAAAACTCACATTAAAGGTATTGTTACATTTCATGCACACCAGTTTGGGCCCTGAGTTTTAAATGCATACAGCATGAAGGCATTCACAAACTCCTTTACTAGTTAAGGCAGAAGTGAACTCTTTATGGCACAATTCTCTAAGAGAACTGCTCCAACTTGATCAGGCATGGTTGGTCTAGCACGCATTGCAAAATTGTAGCAACCAGAAAACACCAGATTGGCTTTTGGGCTACCAAATAGACTGACCCCTTGTCCAAGTATATCTTCTGTGTCTATCACCATTTCCACACAGAACAGAACATAATTTTATTACAGTCAATCGACCATTAAAACAACTTGTTAAAAACAATTTGTTAAAAACATTTAAAACGATACAAATATAAATAAATATAGTGGCTCACATTCACCAGGGAAAATTCAGTCAAAGTGATAATGGTAACGTACAATATAGATAAGCAAATATTTCGTTTACATAGACAAGGAAGATCTAGTTAACATAGCTAAGTTTAAAAATTTTGCTACTTGAAGAGTAATCTCTTTATCAGAACCTTGCAATAAGATGACCATTAGAGACTCTAAGGGGCGCCCAGGGAAGCGTCGTGTAATGGGGTATAATAGGTCTTCCCTAGCCCCTTGGTAGAAACTACAACGAAACAGTACATGTGATACAGATTCAATTTCCTGGTTATCACAGGGGCAGCATCTTTTGCTCAATGGTATTTTGTTGAATCTACCAGTTAGCAAATTTGAGGGAAGGACATTAAACCTTGCCAGGGAGAAAACCCTTTTATATTTTGGAACTGTTAACCAGCTTAAATATGACATTCCATCTTTGCAAGGTAAGCATGGTAAACCCAGTGACTGAGGGGAGCAAGGTCCCCTGGCTGTCCCTTGCAGCTCCTGGTAATCAATGTCCCTCAACCTCTGCTTAACAATAGCTTTGGCCCCTTCTAAGTCTAAAGATAGCAGGTGAGATATGGATAATCCCAGACCATTTCCACACAACAACGCTCTTCTGCATTGTTGTGCTGCAATTCAGGTCCGGAAGCGAGCGTATCAGCAACACTCACCTCCGCACCTGCTTGCTCCCTGCAGAAGGAAGTGCAATGGCTCCGCCTCTTCCTTCCGCAGCGCAGACAGGCACTTGCCATTGCTGCGTTGGGACAGGAAGCTTTGCAATTGTGCTTCTGCGGGAATGTAAGTACGGGAATGCTGCATGATTGGAAATGCAAAATGGCCTTTTCTGCTTTGCAAATGCCACATGAATGCAGCACTTTGCGACAGGATGGCAGTGGGACGGCGACAACATTGGGCAGAAGCATGACCTGCTGACCACTGCCATCCTGTGGCAGAAGCGGGACAGCGATGTTATTCGGAAAGGGTCTATGCATATTTGTATGTTCCCACCTGGTCCACATGCTTCTTCTGTTGTCAATTCTGATCAGTGATGAGCTCTTTAAAACCTGAGAAGCTGTATCATGCCACTAAATTCTGGTCTTCAGCCTAAGAGAAGGTGCTTGTTGAGCAATTGTGTTGTCTTTGCATGTTTTCCTTGTGATTTGCATAGGGGACTCTGGGAGTTGTAGTTCAAAGGGTAACTTCTCCAAGTGCTGCCCCCTCCTTAGAACAGATTTAGTGGATGGTTGCATATCTCCTACCTTATAGAAGTGTCTGCTATATAGCCCCATTTCTGCTGTACATGAATATTTGTAAATAAAGCACATTTTATGGACATCAGTAAGCCTACAATGCTGCCTCATCAAAAGGAAATCAAATCCAGGTCAAGCTGCCCCAGGAACTTTTCTTTGGTCAGGGAAATGGCTAGCAAGCAGCCATTGTTTATATACAGAATACTTACTCAAATAAAAGAAATTTGAGAGAGTGCAAGTGGGTGAAAGATAAAAGAGGGAATGGTCCTCATCCTCTTTTTCTCCTTTGTAGCATAGAGCTGCCATTTTGGAAATGACTTTTTGATTAAGCAGTTTTATCCATTTTTAGTAATGTTGATTCATAAGAGGAATAAGTTTTCTCTACTAAGAGAAGGAAGTTTGCAAATGTAACTGAATCTTCTCAGTTCTTAATCTTTAGACACTTTGAGCCACTGAGGTTTATCCATACTATTCCCAAAAATGATTGCTCATTGTAAATGATTGCTCATTGGTTTCTTGAGAAGAGCACAGAATGGACCCAGCTATGCAAGGCTGAACTGTTAAAGACAGCCAGCGTATTCACATTTTCTCTCTACAGGTCATCATGGTGGCTTCTGAAGCACCTCAAAAAACCTCTAAGTATGAATTTAAAAGGTACTTTACAAGTTTGCATAGACATAATACTACAGACACATGCACAGTAATGATAATAATGAAGAATTTATTCGTGAATATACCAGTAGACAAAAAGGCAACCCTAAAAGCTACGCAAACAAGTATATACTAGCTTTGGTGAAATACTACAAACTGCAGAGGATAAAACCATGTCAAGCCAACCACAAGTGAGCACTTGTAAGGGACAACATGAAAAAAGTAGGATTGGAAGAACATTATGAAATTACCGGTTCCCAAACAGCAAATAACTTCACAGTTAGGCTGACAATGTATACTTCCTAGGGGAAAATAAATCACAACATATGTATTTATAAATATACTTTATCATAAAATGTGTGCATTTAATTGTTTCCCAAGAATTGCATCACAGTGTTAGCATATGTGTACTGTTGGACAAAAATTGCACTCCAAACTAGGGAAGCAAGTCTTTTATCATCTTCATATGTCAGCATGAACAATTAAAGTAGTTCTCTCTCTAGCGCAGGAGAAACCAATTATTTTTCTGGACTATTCTGTCTATATTTGAATGTGATTCAACATGTCTTTTTCTCTGCAGAACAATTCCTGTGGAACCCCCTGCAACAAAAACAAGTTTCCTATGAGAGAAACAATATTTCTGTTCAGAATAATTCCTGTACTACACTTTGGAACATTCAAAATGGAGAGAATACTACAGAAGAATATTCATATTTTCTGAGCAGAAAGTGGATGGAGGTTGAACAAAACTGTTTCCTCCCCCCGTAGAATAATTCCTGTCCAATACCTTAGGATGTTGGACACAGGAGAATATGGCACACTGTTCTTGCTGTTCTATTATCCTTCCTGTCAGGGGTCCTAATTGTTGGGAAACCTGCTTTTTGACTTGGGGAGGAATAACTGTGAACAGTCTTTCAATCCCTATTCTAAGCTGCATTTTAGTTGGGAGGTATTAATCAGCTCAGTTTGCATCGGAACGCACAGACTGAGGCCATTTCCTCACTACATTGTTATAGTGCTATTATTCCACTTTCCACGTCCTGTGGAATTCTGGGGTTTGGAGTTTACTGAGGCCAAAGATGCCCCTCACTAAACTGTAAACCCCAGGATTCCATAGGATGTTGAAAACGGAATGCTAGCACTATAACAGTGTGGTGTGGAAATGTGAGTCTGTCAAGCATCCCAGCTATAGTTTTTGAAAGATTTACTATCTTTTCAAAGTCTAGCAAAAAAATTATTCACACAAGCCTGAAGTTAGTGCATGGTATAGAAAGAAGTGACCCTATAAATATACCATAGGAAAATACTTGTATCGCATTTGGTGAAGTGGGCTCCAGACAACAAGAGTTTATCACCATTTTTAGAAAAAGTTTCTAACGTGTCATAAGGCTCACAAATATCCATCTACTTACTTTTTTCTTTTCCACAGGAAGGAATTGCATCAAAATGAATAAAATAAACAAGTACTATAATTAGGTTCTTTTTCATTGACTCCTCTGGCCAAAATGTAAACATCCCTAAAAATTCTTACTGTAATAATGCTAAAGTAGCATCAACCTTGTTCAATCTGTGGGCTGCTATTGACTTATTTTTCTGTTCTTGTGTCCATGTCCTCTGTTACAGTGGGTGTATCGCTGCATACTGTTTTCTGGTCCAGTGCAGTTCACCCTTCCCCTTCTTCAGCTTGTTCGTGGAACTAAGTGAGAAACTAATGGAGTGGAACAATTTAAAAGATGCCATGTGGCTTTTGCAACTATAAAAAGGACAAATGCCCTTCGTGGTATTTCTAGGAATTCCTAGGATCTCCAGAGACCACAGGAGAGACATGGGATAATGCTCTTTCTTGAAATCCAGTACATATTGGTGCAACTTGTAGTTAAAATCTATTGAATTTGCAAGCTAAATGGAATGGAAGATGAAGAAAGAACAAAGCACTTTATCAGTTGCTAATTTGGGGATATGTTTTATGCACACTGCCACCTAAAATGTTTCCCTTCTTCCCAAATAAGATATGTGTTAATTGAGACTGCAGAAACTATTTCAAAACCTGAGGAAGAAATTTGCATTTGCTTCTCTCCCTGGCAACAAAAATACAATATTCTTTTATATAGCTACTATTTGTTGTCCTTTCATCTTATTATCCCAAATCATCTACCAAATGGTAGGGTGTGTCTGTCCCCCAAAAGTTCCAGTGATCTGAACATCTGAGCCATTATTCCTGAGCATTTATAATCAGACACCGCTTTGATGTGTGACACAGTACAAAGGTGCCTATGTTTCTTCCCCTTGCAGAAAATTTCTTTATTTGCATGAAGAAGTGTTAATCTTCCAGACAATATTTTGTGAACACAGGTTAAGCAAGGACAGTTTGAAGCAACATTAAGCTGGGAGAAAAGAAGGGGGAAAAAGTATTTCCTTGTGTGGATTCAGCACCATTAAAAAAAGCAACACCTCTGGTAGATAAATATATTTTTGAGCCGAAAGATGAGCACAGAGAAATGTATGGCCATGTCTCCAGTTTCATAGCAGTGTTCTCATGTATTCATAAAAGGAAAATGAGGAGAGATGACAGTTATGGGGAAACAAACATTTATGAAAATTCTTTCTGGAAATGTTTATACTTTGTCTCTACTAGCTTAGCCTCAGCTATTGTCATAAAAACTGAATAAATGTGCCTATGACTACATTTCCCATCTGTATGTCTTATTTCCTTTCTATTGAATACAATACTGTCATTTGGTCATTTAAAGCCCTGTAGCTGGTGGTGGTGGTGGTGGTAGAAAATTCAATAGGGAAGGAAGGAAGACAGTTGAGTCTCTTACGCCTTTCCCCAACAGAAACTGCCCTTGAACTTGTCATTTGAATACTAGCATGTAAGTATTGGGTGGATATTACAGCCGCCACAAAATTTTGCCCAAAGTTGTGTGAAGTGAATTTGAACGGGTCAGTTCAGGGGAAACTCTACAGGAAACCTTCACATAATTCTGGTAAGGTCAGTGATAGTTTTCAAGGAGGACACACACATCTTAAAACATCACATTGCCTTTCAGCTTCAGTGCAATTTGGGGTGAATTTGGAAGGCCTTACCCACATGAAAGATCTGTAGGAGTTCTGAGGATGTAAAAAAAGCTGATTTCTCAAGCTGGGAGAGACCTTTTTAGTAGTTAGGTAGCAATAGAGATTTATATCAAAGTGGCACTCATCATCTTGATTCTATGATTTAATGTATTGTTGCTAAGAAGCACGATATGAGGCTTGGCACCACAGTGGGTGTGTGGCCAGTTAGATTAACTCGTATAACCAGGAATGGTGTGCTAGAGGTTGCTCTCTGCCCCCCCATGTGGTGACACATTCTTCATGAAACATGCGATCCCTTTACTTGGCATTGAACTTTGGGATCTTTCACCCTCACAATTCTGCACTTCCTTTGCATTAAAGTAACATTCAGGGAGTGAAAATGATGGCAGTGCCTTCCCAAACAGAGAGAATAAATGTGGTGACTACTGTGGGAGAACAAACTCCCCTTGCCATTACAGATCACTAGAATGAGGCTGCAAAGGGATCATGTAGAACCTTTGAGACTAACTGAGAGAAAGAAGTTTGGTAGCATAAACTTTCATAGACTTAAGTCTGCTTCATCAGATGCACCTGATGATGTAGACTTAGGTCTAGGAACGCTGCTACTGATCCAGACTAACGTGGCTATGTCTTTGAATTCTAGAATGAGGCTGTGTAAGCCATATTGTCACCGGCTCATTTTAAAATTACGTTGAAAAATAGGGAAAATACATTATAACTATATCCATTCCTTCTGTAGAAAGGCAGGAGTGAGGGAATATGTTTTCTAGAACCCTTTCTCTAGTAGAAATCCATTTTCTGCATTCCGGCTGTGTACACAAGATGTTGCAATGAAGTTTACAGGTCCCCCTTCCCTTCTTCTTCTCTCCCATGCTAAAGTAATAAATTGTGACATGTGAAGTTCTGTTCTATGTAACCCAAGCCTTGTAAAAATCAGCCCCAAAAAGCCAAATGGAGATTCTTTCCATAGCTTTGTTTATTCATCCTTCTCCCCCTCCTCTTCTTCTAACAGCTGAGACAAATTCAGTGCATTAACAGGAATTATCAGAAAGACACAATCTAAATGTGTGCATTAACTTGTAACGGCCTCTCTTCACCCTTCCTTGACAGGGCTCAATTTTATTTTATTTTGTTATGAGCCAGAACTGCAGAGAGGATTTGAGGTCTTGAATATGGCATTGAAGTCCTCTCAAGATAGCTGCCTTTGAAACACTCTAGGAAATAACATTGCCCGCCTGACTGCCTGCCTGCCTGCTTGCTTGCTTGCTTGCGTTCCCCCCGCCTCTCTCTTTCTTGGAGTGGAGATGAAATAGCCTTCCTTTCCCCCCCCACTTGGAAGTGATAAGTTGGGGGACATGTCATCATTTTTAATGTGAGTCAGTTCCTTTTTCTCTTGAATTCTTTCTGACTTTATCTGTGGTGGCAAGGGAACTGCATACTGCCACTGGTGGCTCTTGCTTCTTCCATTGTTCCTGGAATTATGCTAAATCTGCCCCACTCAAATTCCCACAGTACTTATGATTTAGAAGCTTTCTTCTGCAAAAAGCAAAGTTTTTTGAATGACTGTGATTAGTTGCTTTTAAGTGTTTTGACAAAGAATGTTCCCCACAGGTGAATCATTGATGATGCACACAGGTGGTTTAGTCAAGACATTGTTACCTAGATACCATCTAGAACTGTACGGCTGGTCCACTGATTTGAGAACTTCATTGTACCGATATACACAGTGAATAAGCAATACATCTATGTCCCAGTGCCAAGTCATCTCCTTTGAGAGAAAACATCCTGTTGGAATTCTCAGGCCACTGGAAGTCAAGCTACGTTTTTAATGATAACTCCCAGAACCCCTCAGTCTGGTTAGGGGATTCTGAGGAATTCAATAAAAAAAATTAACAACATTTCCTGTCTCTGAGACTTAGCTTCTCCCTCCTCCTTAGGTACTGTAGATGGGACTATAATGTCTCTGAAATGCCTCTAAATGGGCTAGAATTGTTAAGCTAAATGTCTATGTCCCTGAGGTGGCTCACATTCTTCTATGCTAATGGACCATAGCTCCTCTTTCAGTAAGGCTGGCTTCACGCTATGGCTTATTTCTCAAGGGCTCATTGTCTTGCAAAGTCCCCTTGCTGGGACTCATGATTCCTCACTGGACTCATACCAAGAGATCACACATCAACTTATTAGTGCTTCCTTTGCCCTCTTCTTTCTTTCATTACACATTTCTAACCTACTTGCTAAATCTCCCATTTGGAAGATGATTTCTGAGGCAGAACTTTGTCCTTGGACAGTTTAATCTCCTATTGTGTGCTAATCATTGTAGAACAATGAGGTCTCCCGTTCCAGTATGCTCTAGGAAAGGTCAAATCTATTTGTCTAAGAGTTGCTGGTATATGTGCTTGCTTTCGATACTAGAGGGGAATTTGCCTTTCCAGCTGATGTAATTTATTTATTCAAATGCTCTTTCTACTTTTGTATGAAGAGCTGCTCTTTCTGTACTCTAAAAATGTTCAGAATGAAAGGTTTTGCATCATACTCTCAGCAGAAAGAAATATTCATTGTATCTTTCTGCCTATTAAGGTTCAGTTTTGTTCAAGGACATCACAGGAGATGTATCATAGTCCTGGGTATGTGTCTGTTGAATAAGCACATAAAAAGTAGAATGAATCCTTGAGGTATCCTTTTGAAGAAAACTAATTCCACAAGCAGCCAGGCAACCGAATGCCACTGTATTCCAAAAAAGAAAAGAAAAAGCAAACTTCCCAAATTCTGATCTCAGCGTGCCCCACAAATCAGCTAAGAGTATGTGAGATTATTGTATCTTCACATTATATGCACAACAGCCTTATGAGGTATCCAACCATGTCTCTTTTTCTAAGACTGAATAGTGGTGGCAAACCCAACATCATAACTGCTTTCCTCTAATTTTAACACAATAGTAGTGGTAGGCTGTGTGCGTGCTTTCAAGTTGCTTGTTGACTACTGGTGATCCCCTAAATATCATACAGTTTTCTTGGGCAAGGAATACTCAGAGATGATTTTGCCAGTTCCTTCCTCTGAAATATAGTCTACAGCACCTGGTGGTCTCCCATCCATAAGCGGGGTTGATGCTGCTTAGCTTTCAAGATCAAATGCAATCTAATGCCTGGTGACAACAATTTATAATAATGGTGGGGTACAGCTCTTCTTTTGATTTCTATTTGCCTGATGGCATTTCATTGCAAAGAACATACCGTCAGCCCTCTACATTTGCGGGTTTCACTTTTGTGGATTTGACTATTCACAGATTATCACCTCTGCTGCCACCCTAGACCATTTTTAATAGAGACTGCAAGCCTCATTAGACTGAGAAACTGTGAATGAGGCTTGTAAGTCCCTATTAAAAGTGGTGTGGGGTGGCAGTGGGGCAGTAAGCCCCACCACCCACCCACTTCTGTATTGTGAAGGAACCCTGATGTGTCAAAGAAATCGATGGTGGGTTGAATATAGTGATCGTACTTTTTTTGTATGTTAAATATGATTTGAGAGGGCCTAGAGTTATTCACAGTTTTTTTACTTTCATGGGGTTCCTGTGCCCCCAACCCTAGCAAATGTGGAAGGATGACTGTACTTTCATTTAATATTCTTGAGGAGAGCAACTCTTGTATATATTTGGCATTGACTTTTCTTTAAGCAGCATTACTCTCTGGAAGACACTGAGTTCTCTTCTAATATCCTCTTTCATTCTTCATTTATTGCACTTAATTGTTCCATGGAGTTATGTGCCCTTTCCCCTATTACGAAACTTTATCTCTTCCTCTAGTTTTTGTTCCTACGTGCCTTCCAGTTGATTCTGACTAATAGCAACCCTATCATAGGCCTTTCTTGAAAATATGGATTTAGAGGAGATTTGCCATTGCTTTTCTTTAAGGCTAAGAGAGTGTGACTTGCCAAAGGTCACCCAGTGGGTTGTCATGGCTAAGTGGATATTTGAACCCTGGTCTCTTGAAGTTCTATTCCAACATTCAAACCACTACGTCATACCAGCTGCCTCTCTTCCCAGTAGCATCATTGAATTTGAGGCATGGAAGTAAAACAAAGGCTCTTTTGTTCCTACTTTGTTTTGAAGTCAGCTTCTTCATACCTCCAAACACAATTAGATAGAATCATAGGCCATTTACGCATGACAATGCTCTTCTGCACTGCAATTCAAGTCTGGAAGGGAGTGTGTCAGCAACACCTCCTCTGCACCTGCTTGCTCCCTGTGGAAGGAAGTGCGATGGCTCCGCCTCTTCCTTCTGCAGCACATCTGGGCACTTGCCATTGCTGCACTGGGGCAGGAAGCATCACAATTGTGCTTCTGTAGCTTCTGCACAATTGTAAGTACGGGAGTGCTGTGGGATTGGAAGTGCAAAACAGATTTTTTCTGTTTTGCAAATGCCGCGCAAATGTGACACTTCACGACAGGATGGCAGCAGGATGGTGACGACATCATTTGGAAGCACAACCTGCCGACCACTGCCATTCTGTGGCAGAAGCAGGACAGTGATCTCATGTGGAAAGGACCCTAGAACTGTTGAGCTAGAAGTAATCACAAGGGCCATCTTCCTGCTATGTAGGAATACACAAGTAAACCATTCCAAAGAGATGGTGTCCATCCTCTGTTTAAAGATCTCCAAAGGCAAAGAACCTAACACTCTCAAACATCACCCACAGTAAAAAGTTATTCCCAGTGTTTAAGTGTAATCTCTTTTCTCATGATGATGATCAGGTCATTCTGAATACAAGGTGAAAGATGGTACATACATTAGTTAAACAAATCAACTAACAAATCAACTAAATGACTAACATCAAAGATGTTCCTGGAGGGAGAAAATGGGGGAGGAATGGGTAGATCCAGTAAAGCTAACTCCTTACTTTCTTCCTCCAGTAAGACACATGATTAAATGGCTTTGCAAACCTATTTTTAAGATTGTTACTAAAAAGCAAACAGTTGATAGCCTTAGGATGCAAAGAAATATTTTGCATAACCTATTTCCTTCCTCAGTAGGCATAAGGGGATCTATTACTAGATCTCTGAGTGATTTGCAAGTGTTTCTACTTCCCAGTTCATTAACAGTAGCGACAACAGTATGGCTTTTTCCACCTAAAGCAGGCTATTCAAATCAGGACACTTGGTGTTTGCTAATTCTGAACCTAGGCTAAGGATGTGCTCAAAGGCAGCCTGTTCTTTAGTTCTTGGTGTATGTGTTATACACCTGACTCTGGCTGGTGGAACATGAGCTTCTAGTGAAAAAAAAATGGAGCAGATCTGACAAGCCTGAAGTTTTTCCATCTATCTTCTACAGTTTCTCTTCCTTCTCTTCATCAATATTTAGGAAAGTATAGCTTGAAATGTGCATTTGAAACTTCATGGAGGTTTTGAAGAGTTCTTCTTTAGGATTTAGGCTGGAGCAACATTCCACTTTCATAATAGCTTTTCTTTTGGCCATTATTTGGATTTCTTTCTTTTTCAGTATTTCTTTTATGTAAGGCTCCAGTGTGAATTATTAATGGATTGTTTAATCTCAGTGTATATCTATTACTGTGAGATGTTTAGGCTATTTCTATGACTATTTGAATCTTGATTTGTAATTGTTATGGAATTATCTAGATATGTTTCTGTATTTGATTATGTAGAAAATTCTTCTGAAGTTGCTCTAAGCTGTTTGGGACATGATTTTACAACGGAAAAGCTGCATGCAAACTAAATAAACTAAAAAAAGGGAGGGCAATGATGACTGTGTGGTTGGAGATGTGGCAGAGAAATGGCTAGCAGGCAAAGAGTTTACTCACCTGCAACACTGGCAGGTTTGCTCCAAGCTGCCCTTCCTTGAATCTAGCTTTTCCTTAGCTATTATCTAGATCTTCAAGAGCTCCTTAACTCAGATCCACAGTTCATAACCTCAGACCTTTCATTGTCTCCCTTGTTTTAAATTTGATTTCCAACTCCATACCTTTTCCCCTACCCTCTTCCTATCTTCCCTTGCCAGTCTATTCTTTCCCTACTTCCTGCTTCTTATTTTCTTAAAACTTCCCCACTCCATAACCTATTTCCCATTGTTGAATTATCTCCTACCAGTTCTACAGCAAAGACACAACAATGGCACTCCCTTCTCTTCCAGGCACCAATAGAATATCCAGTTCTGACTGCCTTGCTGTTATGTGCTATACATTTGAAAGGCAATAATTTTATTGCACCTAGAGATGCATTTTAAGTAATAGATGTACAACTCACTTCTCAGGCCTTTTATTAATTTTGTTTTCACAGGCACTATATTTTCAGGAGGTAGGAATAGAATACATGCTTTTGATCACACCCATGCCCACAAGAACACACAAAATGCCCAGGGAACAAACGAGGAAACCATCCAAAGTTTAGCTTTCTTAATCTTTGTTCTTTTCTTGGCAATTGCCCTAATGCTAACTGATGTTTTGCCAGTAACACAATCTAACCACAAGTAAACCTTTCTCCATCACATTTACAAGCAAGGAATGACACTCTTAATGGTCCTTTCCAACCAGGCAGAGATATATTCCCTCCTGGAAAGGCTTCAAAAGGATGTTGCCCTGATTTTGGCTGATAAAGAGCCACAGTAAACTAATAAGATTACAATGATCTGTTTATGGTTTGTGTCCTGGATAAGGTGGTGGAGACACATGGGTGTTCACTGGGTTGTTTTGGAAATTGATCCCTCTGTCTGAAGTCTGGAAATGATTTTATTTATTGATCTATCTGGCTATTGAACTGGTTCTATTACATCCCATATCCAAAGATCTCAGGGCAGCATACAAGTAAAATCACTGGAAAAAAAAGTTTAAAACAATAACAGTAAATAGACTAAAAAAAATATTAAATACAAAGTTAGATTTAAAATCCATCTAGTGTTAGTGTTAGGTTAGAGACAATTCTCTAGCCTGATATAGCTAAAGAAAAAGTGTAGTGACAAAGTACAACAAGTTTAATTAAATCATGCATTTTGAGGTCATCAGCTAAATATGATGAGTCTATTTTCTTTTACATAGCAATCATTTTTTGTCTGATCTTCGAAGATAAGCAGGGTCATCTCTCAATAGTAATGAGATGGGAGACCACTACTGAATATCAGGTGCTGTAGGCTATATTTCAGAGAAGGGAACTGGCAAACCACCTCTGAGTATTTCTTGCCTAAGAAAACCCTATAAAATTCATGGTGTTGTCATAAATCTGCAGGTGACTTGGAGGCATGTGCATGTGTACACACAAACACACACAAAATAAAGGGGGACATAGGTTAACAGTTACCAGATGCTAAATTCTTCTGCCTCACATCAGATCCCAAAGCAGGAGAGAGAAATGCATCAGCTTTTACTTTGAATTATTTTTATTATATGTACATAATTTTATAACATAAAACTACATATACAGATTAGTATAAACCTAAATCCACAAACAGTGGATAACCAATAAACTAAAAACTAACCTAACCATCTAACTATAGTAACATAAAGAACATAAAACCAGACATCTATAATCTACTAAGTGACTTCTTAAGATGGATATAGTTATCACAGTAATAAACAATTCTAGACAATTCTCAAACTGCAAAATCAATTCTTGTGTTATAATCACTATTGATTACATATTAATTCATCTGCCAGTTACCAGTGGACAACCAATTATTTAAAACCAAACACCGACACTGTCCCCCAATGATCTTTCAAATATGATATCACTGTACCCCATTCTTTTCTTAAATCTGCTCAAGTTTCCCTCCTTAATCATAATTGTTAATTTCTCCACTTCAGGAAAAGCTAACATTTTCAACCACCATTCTTCTATAAATGGAAGCTGCAAATCTTTCCATTTGGGGAAAAAAAGGAGTCTCACAACTGCAGGCATATGTATTGAAATATTCTTCTTGCATTCTTGTAAAAATTTTCCTTCATCAGACCTAACAGAAACAGTTCAGGGTCCAATTCGAATCTTTATCTTCAAAATTTCTTCAATCAAGTGATGTATCTTTGACCACTTTTTCTTTGCCTTTTCACATTGCTACTACATATGAAAAAAGTCCTTTTGTTTACCTTTACATTTCCAACATAATTTTTTATACATGTTAGAAAATTTCTCAGGGGTTAAGTGCTGTCTATATATCATTTTGTAAAAGTTCTCTCTAAGATCAAAACTCAAGGTAAATTTCCCATCTTTAGACCACATTCTTCCTCATTGTTCCAAATGTATCTCATGAACTACATTCTGTGCCCATTTAACCATGAAATTCTTAACCACCTCCCTTTCCATTTCTAATGTCAGTAACCATTTGTATCATGCATCAACTTTTAGACGTCCTCCTCATGTCTCACACCCAAGTTGCCCTGTTTCTCTTCACAGAAAAATCTGTATTACTTTGTCCTTATCTGTGTGGAGGAATATGCTCCCTATCCTCTTCTCTATTTCTGACTACCAAGAATGGTTCTCTAACAGGCAAAACGGAGCTACATAAGAAAACATCACATTAAAATAGAAGCTGCTAACACAGTCTGATGGACGCTGTATTTTGAACAGACTGTCAGCAGTCCTTGAGAATAAGCAATCAGACTCCTTCTCTGGAAGTCTCTGTTAGATATCCTGCATGTCATTCTTTAATGAATGACCCAAAGTTTATCCTTTATTTTTATTTTTTTTGCAGTGCCTCAGGAAGTTAGAATTGACTAGTCTAGGTGCAAACTCTGAATTCTTGTCTGATTCTGGTGGATCATTTAAATCAGAAAACTGTGCATTATACAAACAATCTCATTAACAGGACAGGATTTACTGATTTCAGATTACTATCAGTACATGAAGTATCACCTCAGTTCTTTTGTCTTTTGATACTATCTCAGTGGTGGAGCTTGGAGTGCACGGGGGGGTTGGGAGGGGGTATGGCGAGGGGGTGTGGCATGGGGGTGTGGCCATGGTGCGTGGGATGTGGTAATGGTATATGGGCGCGTGGCTGCAGCACGTAGCGGCGTGGCTACAAGCCAGGATGCCCCAAAAAACATTGCCACTGGGGGTGAACCACCCCATCACCCTTCCATCCCTATGTGACTGTACTATCTAATAAGCATGCCAAGCATATTGTCTCTTACATTATCTTCTCTCCAAGGAACTCTGCACATGCATCCAAAACTCAGTTGTGCTCAAGCAGGTTTTATGTTAGACAGGTCAACTAGACTGGCTTTGCTGATTTTATGTACATATGTATCTATGTAATTGTTGCATTGTCTTTTCCTTTTCTCCCTTCCCTTTCCAAATATATTTCTTTCTATTTCTATTAAATTTTGTTTTCTCATTTTAAAAGTATATTATCTTGGAATTTTGTTCCACTAAAATCTTTTCCTGGTGCTAATTCTGCATGGTTGTTAAAGTACTCCCATGCATTTGCAGTGGAGTGTTTCAGAGTGTTTTTTTTAAGAGTTATCTGGCCTTTAGGAAAGTACCGGCAGATCCAAATCTGCATACTGTCCAAATTATTATGGAGTTGGGGTGAAGCTGGGAAGCTTAGGAGCAGATCTTAAAATTCCCCAAGCAGCGAGGCAGTCTAGAGTGTATTATGAGAGTCAGACTGACTTTTGGCAACCTACTGTAATTCTGTGGATGGCTAAGTTGAATGGATGGGTGGGGAAGCTATATACTATCCCTTCCCAACATGGCACCCTCTAACATGTTAGACTACAGATTTCCTCATTCAGCTCCCCATTATTAAAGGGAAGACTCCACCAATAGATGTTTCCTCCTTGCCACATTGTTCATACACTCTTTTATCAAATCTGAGGCTACAACCACAGATTACCTTCAGACCATGATTCACAGAAATTTGATAGGAAATATACAAACAAAGTGTTATGAAGAAGAGACATCTATCATGTACTTTCCTTCTGTTTGCTGAGACTGACATTTCAAAGGAAGTGTTTTACACTTTTTCTGAAAAGAGAAAACTTTACGACTTAATACTGAACAAAACGATGAGCAAGCCTAAAGTGTTCTCAGCCCAATAGCAAGGTATAAATCTGCAATATTTGATGGTAGCTCTTCACCTAAAGCAGTGCATAATGATTTGATAAATCAGAAAAAGAAAGGCAAACATAAAAAAGGGGGAGTTCTTATCCTAACTCACACTACATTTTTTTCTACATAGCTTTATGAAGTCAGCAGAGTTCCCACAGAGACGATGAAGCCAGTGGCTCTGTGACTCAGTTTCTCTAGCCATAGGGATGCATTGCATTAAGAGTACTGAGAAGTACTATATATGAGTAAAAGAAGGGCTGAGAGAGGAAATAAAAATGGAGAGCATTCAAAATAGCATCACTAGGAAAAGAGTATGGTAAATAGACTAATACTGCTTTGGGATAAAACAGTGTCTGGCTGCTAGTTTAGGACCCAAACTAGACAATATATTTTTGCAGAAGTGCCCTCCCAGTGATGAAACACATCTTTTTGTAAACGCATGTGGCTTTCCTCTTCTAAGTTCTTGTATTTAGTGTGCATTGTTTTGTGACTGATCATGAAAAGGTAAACAGGTGTGTGTGTGTGAGAGAGAGAGAGGGAGAGCCTTTGTCACTTGTTGACTTATGGTGACTGTTGTCCCCTTGCAAAACCCTGTCCCAGGGTCTACAACTTTGATATAAAATTAATCTAACCCACCAGAGAGGTCATTTGAATGTGCACATAGACAATAACGGTTGTATGATCGAAAAGAACCAGATCAGGTCACTAAGATCCCCAGTCACGCAGCAACAGGAGACCTCATGTTGTGATAACCCATGGTGGACAAAAGGCCCTTTAACCTTTAAGGAGTCCACTTGAAGGGAGTAAAAGTGTTCCCGGAAAATTAAGCACTGGAAGCAATAAAACCTTATCAGATCCGTCTCCAGAAACTCACACCACAGCCTCAAAGCGGAGGAAGATCCTGTTATTTAGATGACACTTTGTTATCTTCTGAGAAATGCCAGGTGTGGAGGTGTTTTTTTTATTCTGTCTGTTTGTCTTCCCCGGGAAAGGATTTGCCTTTAAAGTAACATTTTCCTACAAATAGTCCCTGTTTTGGGGCTAGTTAGGCAGGAGAGAGAGGCAAGGTGTCAAGGTCAGAGACCTGGGCAGTGAGCCAGCCCAGAGAAGGAAGTGTGAGAGCCAGCAAAGTCCAGCCGGGAGGAGACAAGCAAGCACTTTACACGAGGGAGTTCATTTACCAGAGTGTCAAGCGAAAGCCATGGTCAGAGTTCCAAAAGCCAAGGGTCAAGAGATCAAGGTAGCAGGAACCCGGTGCTGGGAGCAAGGACCAGGCAAGAGGTGGGCTTGAAAGAAGTTTGCCACAAGCAAAGGAAAGCTTCCAGGCAGGCAGTTATATAGCCCAAGACACAGGTGTGGCCAGTCACTGCTTCTTGAACTTAATCAAGGAAGCCTCTCTTTGCTCAGCTCTCTTGAGTCTCCGCCTTGTTTGTGGGCTGATTGGCACAGGCTCCAAACCATCTTCAGAATCAGATCCCTGTTGCCCTAAAGGAGCAGGCAGAGGAACGCCCAAACCTGCTTGGTCCATGGCAGCAGTGTTACCACGGTTCTGACATGCCCGGTGATAGCACTAGATATCTCTTGATATCAAACTTATTTGGCCTTTACTTTACCTTTCTCTGCCACCCTGCTCCACGTGTTTGCAAGGGCCACCAGACAAGCATGTAAACAGGCGCGGCCGGTAATGGTTGGACATTTCAATCCCCACTTAGGCAGGCAGGTTAATGCCACTCCGTTGCTTCAGGGACCATTTCTTGCAGACACACCTTGCTTATGCACGACTTTACACAAAGAAGCACGGCCCTGAGCCGGCACCCTCTCAATGCTGAGCTATTTGCATACTGGCTACACTATTGTCATCCAGCACTAAGCTAATCATGTAAAACCTGACCTTTTGTCCCGCTCCAAATTTCCTTTGTTCTCACCAAGCATGGCATGGCCTGTAGGCACAATCCACCCTATAAAAACTCCCCAGAACACTTCAGACTGCTCGGATCACCCTGGACTTCCATGCCGCCTTGCTGCCACTCTGTCCAGTGAAGTCGCTCCCTCAGTGAACCATGCTGAGCTTTCTTCCCTGAAATCCTCCGCTTTTCTCCAGGACTATGAGACAAGGTGTCGTATCACCCATGTTCCCCAAAAACTCTCATTTCCAATTTCTAGTTAGCTGTGTGCTTGTGGTGTCTTTTCTGTTGTTTGTCCTTTAATAAAGCTATTATTATTTTTACTATTTTAAAAACTGTCTGACTGCTCTTCTGACCTGACGCTGTATACATAGGGTTACAAGATCCCTGCTAAAGTTACCCTGCCTCTTGTTAGCTGAAGAGAGAGCTCGAGTTAATTTCCCCATCTTGTGTTTTTATTTGGCTATTTGGGCATTCCTCCCAGGACCTCCACAATACAGGGTAACAGCAGGGGGAGCTCTTGAGCTGCAGGACTCGTCTCCACCCTGATCAACAGGGACCAACAGCTGCTGCTCATCAGCAGCAGCTCTGACAGGGGCTTCAGTTATCACACAAGAAGAATGAGTGTGATGCCTCCCGACCAGTCTCCCTCCCTCCTCAGCATCTCTTCGCTGATCTGACTGCTTCTTGGACCAAAGGACTTCAGGAGAGGTGCAGTATATTACCCAAGCTGCGAATCCCTCAGCAATCTCTCTATTTTATTTCCACTCTTTATTTCTATTAGCCCTTGGATGTGTGTGTGAGTGCAAACTGTTACTACTCGATAAACTCATTCATTGGACCTTTTTGTGTGATTTTTGACTGAGCCTGACCCTGTAAACATTGGGTTAAAGATCCTTAATTACCCTGCCCTCTTTGCATTACTAAAGCAGTGCTCAGAGCTAATCTTCCCCACAAGTGACAATTTGACAGGCGTTGGGAATCCCCCTAAGGGACCCCCCAGGAAGCAGGGTAACATGACCCCATGAGTTTCATAGAGTTTTCTTTGGCAGGGAATACACAGAGGTGGTTTTGCCAGTTCCTTCATCTGAAATATAGCCTACAGCACCTGGTAGTTATTGGCAATCTCCCATCCAAGTATTAACTACAGCTTACCTTGCTTAGCTTTCAAGATCACAGGGGATCTGGTGACTTCAGGGTGTTTACTCTGCAGTAATCTTGCTGTGAAAGGTAAAACAGTTTACTTGGTGGGAACATCCTTTTTTTAATTTCTGGTTTGACTCTGGAGTGCTTAGTACAATGGCATAATGTGTCCATGTTTCTAAACAAATGGAAAGGAAAGACAGTTGAAGACTGCCATCTTATACATGTTTATCGAGGAGGAAACCCTATTAAAAGTAGTAGGGTTTACTTCTGGCTAGACATGAGTTGTTTTTATTTTTTTATTTGTTTACATCCTTCCCTTTCTCCCAAATTGGGACTCAAGACAACTTACAACATGTATAAGGCCCTTTCCACACGGGCCTATTAAAACGGTGCAGAGCGACCTCCAAAGGAGGTTTTCTGCACTGTGGAGTGGACTGGGGCAGACTACATTTCGTAGTATCGCACCTCAGTCCGCTACGGAGTGACTGGAACTGGTCACGCAGCATGCTTTTTAACAACCTCTTTTAAGAGGTTTTTAAAAAGTATGGAGCGCATGACCCTGTGTCACTCCATCCCTGCGCTCCAGTGCAGATTTGCAGGCGCACACTAGTGCATGCCTGCAGATCTGCCAGGGGTGGGCTTTCAGCTGGCGAGCTTCTCCTGTTGGTGGAGAGCATCTCCCAATCAGAAGCCACCGTTTTGGACGCCAGAGCAGTGCGGAGTGATGAGCTCACACTGCTCCTCATCCCAACGGACTCGCCCGGACCCACCAAAAAGCTGGTGAGTACTGGCAGGAAGCGTTTCTCTCACCACGTATGGAAAGGGCCATAGATTGATTGTGAATGAGTTCAGATAGGCTTTTAGTGGTGGCATCATACGTGGTCAAAGAATATGCCTGGTAGCTGACCTCAAGTTTCCTCCATCAATGAGTCTCTTGATGTTACCATAACCTCATCTAGTGATCACTTTACAAGGAGGGCATATGGACCCCTTTTAAAAGGGTTCCTTTAAAGTTATTGCTTTCAGAAGACTATGGAGGGATTATTGGCTGAAATTTCAGTAGAGTCAGGTGTGATTCTTTTAACAGATAGGATAACTTCCTTTTCCCCATCTAAGGGAGCAAATTCATCTAGCTTGTGTGACAAAAAAGAAGAAATTGATGCAATAATAAAAGCTAGTAAGTGTTTTGGTTATCTTTTTGTCTGAGGTCCAATTTCTTTTACATCTTAATTTTAATTAATTAATTGATTTCCTTTGAATCATATATTAATTGATTTCCTTTTAATCATATCACATATAGGCTTATTTTGTATATTTTGTAGGGGTACCATAGTCAAGATTCTCAAGTTTGCTCAGATGAACCTTTTTTTCTTGGATTTTTTCCTGTTCTGGACATAGGTTCCATAATTTATATGATCCTATTTGCTAGACAACCTGCTGGATAAGAAGCAAAGTGGTCTTCTTCAAGACCTAACTCTCCATAGCTCATAGATCTTATTTATGTGTACCTCAAGATATTGTCAATCTGCACCATTTGTAAAATTCAATAAGGCTTGTCCAGGATGATAAAACATGTCAAGTGAAAGATCAAAAGGACTGCTTCTCTTAACATATTACTCTGATTTCAGTAGGCATTCAATCTCCGAGTGAAAGCAGAAGAATCTAAAAATGTGAAACTTTTAACTGTTTGATTGAAATTGTGGTAAAGTGTCTACTAAACTGAAACTGTTATTTATTGAAGTAGAGCCAAGAAGGTGGAGTGTGGGGTGAGAGTTAGGCAGTCCCCCAGATAGAACTCTATCCTATATAACCACTGATTAGGCATACCGGAGAGCTGCAGTCCAGCAACAGCCAGAGGGAGACATACCGTAATTCCCACCCTAGTATAGTGGCTTTAAAATGGAACATGGAAGATTCAGATTCAAGTCCTGACTGAGCTATAAAACATACTGTCTGACCTTGGGAGGTCTCTCTCAGTTTGACCTGTCTCCAAGGGTTGTTGTGAAAATAAAGTGAGGAGAAGGAGAGCTGTATATACTCCTTTAAGCTCATTAGAGAAAAGGCAGGATGCAAATATAATGAGAAAAAAAGATAGAACAAATACTATGGCTAAGTAGGTCCACTGGGGTTTGGTTCCAGGACACCCTGTGGATACCAAAATCCATGGATGCTCAAACTCTATTATATACAATGGTGTAGTTAAATGGCATCCCTTATATAAAATGGGGAACAACTGAAATGAGTGCTGGAGAGAGCTCCAGGACCCCAGGATCAGGGAAATGGTGGGAAACAGGGTATGCCTATACATGAGTGTAGTGATTAGCATGCAGCAAAATCAAGGACTGCTTTTTTTTTTTTTTTTTTGAGGGGAGGGTGGAGGAATATTTTTGAGCCATGGTTGATTGAATCTGTGGAGGCAGAACCTGTGGATAGAGAGGGCTGAGTGTATTACGGGAAGAAGGTAACGGTGAACAAACACTGACAGATTTTTCTTTTTAAAAAAAGTTATCATGAAAGGATCCTACCACTATCTCATTTGTCTCTGGGCACATACCAAACAAAATGACAGAGCAACTAGTTGCTGTACCAACAACACCAAGGCCGCAACACTCCAGAACAGAAGCAAGCCAATAGGAGTGAGAGAAAACATCAGTGATATAAGCAGGTGTGGTAAATGACATTGTTTGACATCACCTCACCTGGCAGCTCATATCCATTGGTTTCATATTATCATAGTCACACTGGATTGAGCAGTGTCAAATATAGTTCTGTCCCTTCCCAGCTGAGTCATTATGATTAATTGAGAAACAACAGTTAAAGACATTGAAGTGTCACGGGAATGCTCATTAAAGATATACACACCCATGAGTTGACCTAATATTTCCAGGGTTGGCATGGACTATTAAGAACAACAAGACGTGAAAACACTGCTCCAGCCTCTAGTTTTAAAGTACAGAATCTGATATTGCAAGAAAATACATTTAGGTATCAAAATGGTATCAAAATGGTTCTCTTTGGGCTAGACTCTGGGCCTTTCCACATTACACTGTTATAGTGCAATTATTCCATTTTCAAAGTTTAGGGGGAGCATTTAGAATTCTCAGTCAGATAGCAATTTGGCCTCAGTAAATTACAAACCCCAGAATTCCACAGGATGTTGAATGCGGAATAATAGCACTATAAAGTTTAGAGTGGAAATGGCCTTAATCAAGATAAGAGAGATTTAGCTGGAAAAGTTGGAGAAAATGAGCTTTATTTAGAGTTAACCACGTAATCAAAAAAGTGTACAAATACCTTTTGAAACTAGGGACAGAAGATGAATCTGTGAAAGAGTATATGACAAGGTGTGCCCAAAATTTTGGGCACAATGTTCAAATGGATATATGGGGAAAATGTGGTATGAAGGTTTAAAATCTACTTTGGTGCAGTAATATTTTTTTAAAAATGTATGAGATGATGTATAGATGGTATCTAACCCCAAATAAGTTGTTGAAAATTTCTAAGAATGTTTCAAATCGATGTTGGGGGTGTCAAGATAGGGAGGTCTCCTTTTCCATATGTGGTGGACTTCCAAGAAGGTGAAAAGTTACTGGTGTGAGATTTACATGTTAATCCAAAAAAATTTAAAGGTGAATTTTGTAATGTCACCAGAAATGTTTTTGCTGGTCCTTAGTGGACTGAAGCACCAGTGATGGAAGAATGGACTTTTTAGGTTGCTGAGTTAGCCCAGATTGCCAAAACTAACATGAGTTTTAAAGAATAAGCCAGCTGAGGACTTTTTGAAAGATTGGATAACGTTCACAGACTTTTTGAGCAATAAGAAAGCTAACAATGCAAAAATTGTGGCTATTATTGTGAGTAATTCTAAGAGATTCCTAATGGTAGAATAATAATTTTTTTCTTTTTTTCTCATTGCAATTTGATTTGTGGGGGACAGAGCCCTTTTATATTTTAGTAAGTTAGAGTTTAGTGTTTTAATTACTGTTTAGTGTTTTAGGCCTTTTCTGCACGGGGCTGTCATGGGCCTGGCTGTGCCCGCCGCCGCCTCGGAGGCTGCCACCAACGCGGGGGTAGGCCCTGAAGCCGCGGAGGATGCCACTGCCGCGGATGGGCCCGTTAGCAGCGCCAGGGCCGGCCCGGGGCCCGCCCCGGCGGGCGGGGTGCCTGCAGGCTCGCCGGGGAGGGCAGACCCTGGCTTCAGTCCAGGGGCTCTGCCCCCCCGCGGCTCTGATTCGGAGGAGACTGCCACCCCTCCTCCCATGTTCCGGCAACGGCAGCAGGGGAAAGAGACAGTCCACCGGTCCTGGCAGCTGCTAGAGAAGCGGCTGCGGGCTGAGAGCTCTCAGTTGTGAGGCCAGGCAGCAGGCTGAGGGCTCTCAGCTGTGAGCCCGGACCTGATTGGTCGCCGCTGAGCCAGGGAGCTACTTAGGACGGGTGCTGGGAGGGGAGGACCACGGAGCAACAACCGTCAGTCTTCTGCGTCCTCCTCTGCCAGTGTCCGGATCCAGCCCCTCCCTCCAGCGACCGTGTCCAGCCTCCCTGGCGGCCGAGCACTTTGTCTTTGCTTGGGTGAAGTAACCCTTTCTTTGCTTTAGGAATTAGCCTGCATTTACTTTGGGACTTAGCCTTTGCTTTGAGACTGATTTACGTTTGTGCTGGGGCTTGCCTGTGGGGGTGCTGTAACCCTCTGTTTACTGACTGCCAATAAATGCTGTCAGCTCCAGCCGCTTGCCCCGCATCTGATTGGCATCCACCCATCGCCAACAGGGGCTTTTAAAACGGCGCAGAGAGTCCTCCAGCGAGGACGACTGCACCTGGGAGCAGACTGGGTCCAAACTACTTTGTGTAGTTCCGGACCTTAGCCCACTCCAGAACGACCCAAAGTGGTCGTTCAGCATGCTTTTGAAAGACCGCTTAAAACAGGTCTTTCAAAAGCACGGAGCGCGCCACTCCGTTCCTGTGCTCCAGTGCAGATTTGCAGGCTCACACCAGTGCAAGCCTGCAGATCTGCCGGGGGTGGACTTTAGGCTGGTGAGCTATACCAGTTGGTGGAGAGCCTCCACCAACTGGAAGTCGCCATTTTCGTCCCCAGAGCAGTGCAGAGCGGCAGCCACAGACTGCTCTGGACCAGCCTGGACCCGCAGGTGGAGCACACAGGTCCAGTGAGTACCAGCACGGGGCGATTCCCTCGCCCCGTGTGGAAACGGCCTTAGTTTAGTGTTTTAGTACTGTGCTTTAATTTTAGTTCAGTTTTAGGTTTTTATGTGTGAATCTGATTATCTCTGTGTTAATTTGTTTCTTTTCTTAAAAGAACACATTGCTAAAGCACCCCTTGCAGGTGGCCATCTAAACTCTCTTAGCAACCTTCAATGAAAGAGGATTGATCACTGTCTCAAGGAGAAAATTCCATTGTCAAACAACTCTTATTGTCAGCAGGTTCTTCCTAATGTTTAATTGGAATCACCCTTCTTTGTAATTTGAATCCATGAGTTTAGTCCTACGGAGCAAAGAAAACAAACTTCCTCCATCTTCCTCTACTGTTCTTCACAGGGTTTGGCTTCTAGACCTTTTACCTTTTACCATCTTGGGTTGCCCTCCCTGGACACATCCCAGCTCCTCTTATTTAGCAGCTGGGCACACACTACCTCACCTTGCAGATTCTCAAGGTCCCCTATTGGCTGCTGCTATTAGTGCTGCTTTTACAAAGCCCAATGGGCAATGTTAAAATTAAAAGGTTTGTTATTGAGGGAGTTTCTATGGATTACCACCTACTTCATTGGATGCATGCAAAATATTGCAGGGTGGATGGGAATGCTGTTGTGGTCTTAACATCTGCTTAACAGGCAGAGGTTCAGTGAGTGAAATTTAACCTCAATCCTTCTCCCTCATTCTCCAGTCATTGTGTGGCCCTTGTAAACCCCCAGGCAATTGCCCACTCCTACTAAGGAATTTAGCTTTGGTGTTGCTCTTAAGCTGAGTGTACAGCATGACCTTTATTTCTATCAGTGGTCTCTGGCCATACTTCTAGCTACTGAAAGCACAAAGCCGCCTTTGAATTACTGACAAAATAGCAAGTACAATTAAGACACAGTTAGTTTGTTGTTCATTATAAATGAACCTGGTGCAATGTTCTCCCAAAGCTGACCATCTATGATCACATTAGAGTAAAAACATTCATTCCTCAGCAATGGGACAGATAGTGCTGTGAGTAAATTGGACACAGCTGCTTCTTAGCAAAGCAATTAAGCATCCTGCTATTTTGATGCTTGTTTCCCATGTTAGAACACGAAGAACCTGGATTAAAATATCCATGCAGGAGACATTGGCCTATTATTTTTTCTTCTTCTAAAAATTACAGTAAGTAGCAGTATACATTGCAACATGATTAATTTCATCTTACTCCATTGTATAGGAGAGGTGGGAACATAGATAGGATAAACATAGTCGCTATATGAACCAGGATCTTTGCTTGAATGAACAATGCCATAAAGAAGCAGTTTAGGTTTGATCTTTAGCACCAGTGCAGTGCCCATTGTTTATAGCAGGGATGGGCATGTTTGACAAATTTGCTGTGCCAGGACCTCTGGGGAGCTGCATGAGTTGCCCCAAATGCCCCTACAACCCATTCACCCCCAAAACTCAAACCAAACCAAACCAACATGTGAAATGCTTGGAAGCCATTGGCTGGTTTTTAAAAATGGGCATTTTGTTTTATTTATTATTTAATTTATAATCCTCCTTCTCTGTAATTAAGGTCCCAGTGCAGCTTAAAACAAAGTACAGTTAAAAAGTTATCAGTACAAAAGTTAAAAGGCAATTAAACAACAATTCTCTTAAAAAGATAAAAATCAAAACAGTTTCAAACACGTTTAAAATATAAGGAAAAAGATAAAAGCACAGCATATCCAAAGAAAAGCCCCTTCAGCCACAGTAAAATAAGAGCCAAAGTTCTTTGCCTGCAAGCAGAAAGAGACCAAGCAAGGGGGCCAACTGAACCTCCTGGGGGGGGGAACTCTACAACCAGGGATGGATCAGCCACTGAAAAGGATCTCTTCTGTGTGCTCACTAAATGTGCCTTTGATAGTGGTGGGACTGAGAGATGCACTGTTAAACAGTGTAGTGGTGGCAGAAAGGCTGTGATCGATCTATCTGGTCCATCTATCTATCTATCATCTATCTATCTATCTATCATCTATCTGGCACCTTTACTGTATATCAGTTGTGTAGGGACATGGGAGAGGGGGAGGCAATTCTCCCTGGGCAGCAATGTTTTTTGGGCATTCTGGCCTGTAGACACTCCCTTGCATGACCTGGCCACACTCCCACAGACTGCAGCCACGTCCCGCGCACAACGGCCATGCCCCTCATGCTGTAGCTCCGCCCCATCCTACCCCCCTCCCCACACTCCGAGCTCCACCACTGCTGTATATGGCACTTTACAAACAATCTGATTAAGGCATGACACAAAAGGAAAAGGGGATGGCGATGTTGGAAGGGATTAATTCCAGCAGATACTGCATCTTCATCTCTCTATCTGAGACCACAGCAGTTGCAGTTGGGATAGATGAAGCCTTCTTATCTGCTTCTGGGCTTAGGCAAGATGGATCTGCCTTTTCTCTCTCTTCATGGACAGGGCAGTGGCAGTTGGGAAGGAGGGATGATCCTTCATCTGTTTCTGGGCTTAGGCATGATGGGGCTTTGCCTACTCATTCTTCTCTCCTTCTGCAGCCAGGACAGTGGCAATTAGGATGGAAGCAGGGACTTTCATCTGCTTTTGGACCTAGTAGTTTAAAAGGACAACTTTGGACTCTCCAGGGGCCACTTAGGCTACTCATCAAAACAACAACCAATCAAAACTGAAAATGGCTAGAAGTCCACTTCTGTTTTGAATTGTTTTTTAACACAGGGTGTGTGTGTATATGACCTATTTAACATTGTTGTTTCTGAAGGTAGTTTCTATCTTCTGTTATTTTGATTAATATCTTTTCCTTCCTTCCTTCCTTCCTTCCTTCCTTCCTTCCTTCCTTCCTTCCTTCCTTCCTTCCTTCCTTCCTTTCTTTCCTTCTTTCTTTCTGCTTTTCTATAATAAACTGCATCCCAAGTGGCTAGCATTAAAAGAACAAATACACTGCAAAACAATAATAACATTTTTTGCCCAGAAAATATCCTTCCTGTACCGTGACTTCCAATGTGTGTTCACCTTTTCTACTGACTGGTGTACCGGAATGTCTTCTGGATCCATTAGACAGAGCAAGTGTGTTTATAATGTATTAAGTCTTCCTGAATCCATATGTAGTAAGACCTGTGACACCAGAATATTATAACTGAGACTATGTGTATTCTATGGATACATATGCATGCATTTGGATTCTTGTAAAGCAAAACTCATATAATCCTGATTGATTGAGAGGACACAAAAATAGGAATGTAGGAGGATGAGTGTAAATGGGCTGAAGACTATTTTTAATTCAGTCTAGATATGACAACCACAGTGTTAAGACTATAGGGTCAACATAAGATTAATACAGACTTTTTCTGAGTGGACTGTAAATTAATGTAATTTTACCAACCCATCAATTTACAAAGGACCAAAATATGACTAAGTGGTCAGACTGATTCTCAGTACCGCATTTATGCAGGTACTGAAAGTCAGCTATTTCCTAGAGTAATTTTAAATAAGATAATTGTGTGAAAACAGATACTCTTCACATTGTGTGGGTAGATTTCTTGATAGAGACTGCTGAACTATGGTGCTAAAAAAATAATAATAATTCCAAACCATCATTTCACCCCAATAATTTTCCAAATCCTTCATCACATGTTTTAAACAATTTTTCTGCCCAGGACACTTACAGGGATGTGGATGTTGTTTTGGCTTAACAAGATTTTTAAAAATGTTAACATTAAAAAAAAACATTTAAAATGTTAACATTAAAAACGTTAACATTAACATGGACTGCAACACTTATATAATCTTGGTAGTACTCAAGCAGTTACAGGAAACTTTGCTCCCCTTAATGTGTTGTGATTTGAAAAGACTTGAAAGCACACAACAACAATGCATAAGTGTTCTAGCTTCCTTCTAAGAATCCCCAGCACTTTTGCCATAACAGGAATACTTGGCCTTATCTGAACTTGCATTCCACTCTAACACCCTTCTGTCTCACCTGCCTTCTTCATACAGGACAGGCACTGTTCCCTCAGGGATGCTCTCTGATGGCAAGGTCAGGCTCTCCGTCAGTTACTAGTGATGGGTAAGTATCAGTGCCGTCTTCCCCAGGAATGGAAAGCTGAGACATAAGCACTAACTGAGCACCCAGGTAGCACCCTGCTTTGTGGGATGGTCTTTGCTTCTAGGGTGTATGAGGTGGTTGCTAGGGAGGAAAGGAGGAGAGGAATGATGCCACGGAGAGACAATGAGTCCTGTTGGGATGCTACCTGGTAGGGGTGGCCTCTCAGACCATAACACTGGGGAGGGGAGAATGGGAGGAGAATAATCACATTTGTTTCTAAGCAGATGGGATGAACCAAAGGTGCTGGGTGCCCCAGCAAGAGCAAGGCTATTGACCTGTGCAGTCTCCCTTTCCTCCTCCTCATTGGCATAGGTGTGCCTAGGTGGAGATGGGGATATGGCCTATTGCCATTTGTTAAAGTGGAAGACTACTGTGGATTTGTACCAGGGATTTCCTGCTTCTAAGAACCAGGCTTTTTCCCGCAGGCTCTGTGTCCTTTATGGCTGTCATTGGGTCTTGGCCTTGTGCTAACAACCCATGAGTAGTATTTGTGTCAACACAGGCCTGTGTCCAGTTTGCAAATGTGTAACCAGTATAATCATATATGGCAGTCTTCTTCACTAGGGAACCCAGAAATGAGAGGCATGTGAATCAACACAGCTCAGTAGAAGCTAGGAACTCTATTCCATCCAAAATCATTTTGTGCATTTGCAAGTGTTTCCAGTCACTTGTTCCAAAGTGAGCTAAAAATATATTTCCCTTGAACATCATCACACCAAGAATACCTACCTCACTAGGACAGCCAGAGGATTGACAACAACTTGCATAAGCTTTGCCTGTCAACATCTGTTGCTGTTGTTCAGACAATAATTTCAAATATTGTTTTTTGTTCACAGTGACATACAGACCATGGGCAGAAAGAAGCAAACTAACAGTAATGTTAACCATTTGTTCACTAGATTATGATTTTAGCCGAAAGAGAATGGTCTTCAGGGTATCTCATACTGCACATTCAGCTGGGAAATTTCAGGGAGTCTCAAGTTTGTTAAGCTTGTATGTCACAACAGATGCATTTTGTTGCACAGCATGCAGGAAACCTACTTTTAAAAAGCCCTTCTTTTTCAGAGGAATTGCATTTTTTTCAATATGCAATTTATACTCAGCTATGTAAAGCTTGGAAAGTTCTTTTAAAAATTTACAGTCCTAAGGCCCATATAGTAACTAGTTACATTCTACAGTTGGCTCTTCATATTCGCTATGGTTAGGGGCACAGGACTCTCACAAAAGTGGAAAAATAACAAATATCAAAATGTGTGTGTGTGTGTCTGTCTGTCTGTCTGTCTGTCTGTCTGTGGGAAGGAGGGTGTGGCATGCTGGGGAATGGATACCCAGGGTTCAAATCAGGTCAGGGAAAGCAGAGAGAAGAAGGGTGGGTCAGCCAGGTGGACTTATGTCATCCATTTCCTTCCTTGGGTATGTAAGACATCAGGAAAGGGTTTGTGGTGCTGAGAAACTGAGTGGCAAGCCATTCTTAGCTGGCCAGGCAGTGGCTGGTGGAGGAGGAGGGCTGCAAGACCTGACTGGGGCTGTCAAGAGGAAAGGTTTCCCCAGAAAAGAAGCAACTGAGGTGAGAGGGAGAAGGGGTTGAAGAAATTGGCAAATAATTAAATCCATGAAAATCAAACCTGCAAAAGTAGAGGGCCAACTAAATCTTAGAATGTAATTCTTTATTGCTCTATAAGAATAACTAAATTCATTACTTTATTCATTAAATCATGAGGGCACAGAAATCCTGTAACTGTATAGAATCATAGAATTCAAAGACCACAAGGGCAATCCAGTCCAAGCTGCTATTACGTAGGAATAAATCAAA
This sequence comes from Ctenosaura bakeri, assembly GCA_948474755.1. Classification (NCBI taxonomy): domain Eukaryota; kingdom Metazoa; phylum Chordata; class Lepidosauria; order Squamata; family Iguanidae; genus Ctenosaura; species Ctenosaura bakeri. The sequence continues at coordinate 328,832 of CAOLHI010001065.1, forward strand.
GCATTCCAACAGATGGTCATCCAGTCTTTGTTTAAAAACTCCACCACACTTTGAGGCAACATATTCCACTGCTGAGCTGCTCTTACAGTCAGGAAGTTCTTGTTTAGATGGAATCTCTTTTCCTGAAGTTTGAAGCCAATGCTCTGTGTCCTAATCTCTGGAGCAGCAGGAAACAGGCTTGCTCCATCCTCCGTCTGACATCTCTTCAAATATTTAAACATACCAATCATGTCACCTCTTAACCTTCTCTTCTCCATGCTAAACATACCCACCCACTTAAGCCGCTACTCACAGGGCATGGTTTCCAGGTCTTTTGCCATTTTGGTTGCCCTCTTCTGGGCAGATTCCAGCTTGGCAATATCCTTTTTGAGGATATTGAAGTAACTAGGGTAACTAAAGTAACTAAAACCATTACAGTTGTACTACAGGTTTGAAACTATCTATCATTATGCTGAAGTTAAAATGTAACTTATTTATGCCAGTTACTAGAGAAAAAGAAATTAAAGATAAGTAACACAAAGTTTGTAATGAGTTGCTTTCAAGCTCTAATTTCTCTCTGTCACCGAGAAAATGAAATTCTCCCAGGTGGCTGGGCAGTTGTGCTGATTCTGCGGAATCACAGACGCTTAGAGTCCACCTAGTCGTGCCCCCTTCTGCCATGCAGGAATGCAGAGTTACAGCACTCCTGAAAGATGCCCATCCAATCTCCATTTAAAGACCTCCTCAAAATGGAGAGTCTACCGCCTTCTGGGGCAATCTATTCCACTGTCAAACAGCTATTACAGTCAAAAAGTTCTTCCAAATGTTCAGGTGGAATATGTTTAGCTCTCTAGGGCAGCAGAAAATAAGCTTGTTCCATCTTCTACAGGGCATCCCTTTCGATATTTAAAGAGGGCTATCAGACACCACTCATTCCTTTCTTCTGGAAGCTAAACATACACAGATCCCTACGTCATTCCAAAAAAGGCTTAGTTCACAGACCTTTGATCATCTTGGTTGTCCTTGGGACATATGTCAGCTTGTTGATACTCTTCTTGAACTGTGGTGCCCAGAACTGGACACAGGCCATTTCCACACTAGACTATTATAGTGCTATGATTCCACTTGCAACCTCCTATGGGATCCTGGGGTTTGCAGTTTGGGGGAGGGGCCGGCTGGCCCCTCCTTGAGCTGCAAACCCCAGGATCCCATAGGAGGTTGCAAGTGGAATCATAGCACTATAACAGTCTAGTGCGGAAATGGTCACTGTATTCCAGGTGTGGTCTGATCAAAGCAGAATACAGTGGCACTGCTACTACCCTTGAATTGGACACTATATTCTTGTTGATGCATCCCAGAAGTACATTGGAGTTTTTCGCTGCTCTTGACTTATGTTTAGCTTGTGGTCTACTAAGACCCCTAGATCTTCCTTGTGTGTGGTACTTGATAACTGCAATGTCCATGGGGTGGTAAATCGACTCCTGGCTTTACTCTGAACTTTAAAGGAACTTCAAAGTATCCAGCCCTATCAGTACTGACCACCTTGGGTAATTCCTTTGAAGTTCAGACCAAAATACTGAGTAGATTTACTGTCCTACTGATATTGCAGCCATAGCTACCATTGTTGTACAGAGTAGGTTAAACTGCTAATTCCAGTTCAAAAATAGCTGCAAAAAACTGTAAGGAAGGAATAGGAATGAGTAGCACAAAATAGTAGCTAGTAATAGTGATTGGAAACCAGATTCCTGAAACTGTTTTGAGACAGGTTCAGGAATTTGAATCCAACATCCACTTTGTAGCTTTTGGAGTCTTATTTGTTCCTATGTTCAGAACTCCAACACAAACACCGCTCTCGTGCCTTTCAGCCTCTTTTATATGGCAAGAACAATAATGCTCGGGCATCATTATGTCTGCATTTATGCTCATACCAAAATGTTGAGGCTGAAGTGTTGTAATGTGCTTTATACACTATAGCTGTCATTGATTAATTTATTCATTTGTGGTACTATTTATATGTTGCTACTTTTCAGAATAGCTCTTGTTGCTTTTTAAAAAGTGAAAGCAACAAGAATGCAGGAAACCTGCTGCAGCAAAACAGGGTGGAACAATTAAAACTGAGCCAGTATCATAGAAATTAAAAAACAGGCAACACCTCCATGGGTCCTGATTATCAATTGTTCAGTTTGAACAATTGTTCCAGATCCTTCCCTGGTTATTGGCCTGGTGCTGAAGGGAAAATAAAGTTTGTTTCTTCTTCTTGCACAGTCATTTAATGTGTCTCCCAGTGCTTCTGATATCATCAGTGACTTGTATGTTACTTGAATAATTTAGTAAAACTGCCAGGCATCAGCTTATGACTCTCATTGAAGTGTCAGGGCTGAAAATGGGTTTTTACATGAAGATTACACTCATTGAAAACTACTTTTCATGCTCAAAGTAAATTGCTAGAGATGGCCTAGGACCAACACACCTAAAAGCCTTTTTGCACCTTACCTTTTCACAGAGGTGGGGGGCGGCGCTCACTCAAGAAGCCTCAGCAGGAACACTGCCGCTTCCCTGCTGCTTCAGCTCTGCAGCATTTTCCCCGTCACATGAGCGCCGCGTGAATGCCCCGCCTCTTCCTACCGCAGCGCAACCTGGGACTTGCAGGCTAGCGCTGAGGCAGAAAGCGCGATAGGCCCAACTCCTGACGCACCACATGCCAAGTGAGTGCGCACGGGTCCTGGGAGCATTGCGCGACCACGCACCATTTTCGGCTTTAAGCCGAAAATGAAAAAGTGCATTTGTGGTCCGCGTCAGGCCCTTGAGCGTCGCATAAATGGGAGTGCGTCATGCAGACCGCTCCTCCCATTTATGCGACACTCAAGGGGCCCTCTCGCTTTAGAAATGCCGTGTGCGAAGAAAGACACGAACCTTTAAGTTCCATTATGATATTTAAGTGTGTAAATACTGTCTAAATTGACCTATGAGAGCCAGTGTGTTGTAGTGGTTTGAGCACTGGACTACAATCCTGGACACGGGGGTTCGATTCTTGATTTGGCCATGGAAACCCACTGAGTGACCCTGGGCTTGTCACTCAGCCCCCAGAAAACCCTATAATAACTTTGCCTTAGGGTCAACACAACAACAGCAAGCAGTCAGGACTATAAAGATACACAGAATTTCCCCTTTCCTACCCCTCTCCCCATACAGCCAGAATCATCTTCTGAAGGTCAGTTCAGGTTGTCTTTGGATAGCCAAAAGAGGAAAAGAGAAGGCAAAGTAAAAGTCTTGACTTTAAACACAGTAATTGGGATTGTTATGATGAATATAAGTGCCAGGTGATGTGGGCTATCATCATAGGTAAACTGAAAACACGGAGATTGATGAATTAGTGGGTTTTAGCTCACTTGATATAGTTAGCTTTGTGTGGAACCTGGCTGCTTGGAATTAACATGAAAGATGGTCTTAAGTGAAAAGAAAGTATTCATCATGGGAATTACATCTGTGGTCGGATACACAGACTGGTTGGAAATGGGTAATATAGAAGGTGCCATCTGGAAACTTTCATAAAAGTAATAAATTGTACCACTACATCCCAGCTGGTGTCCTGTAATGTGTCACATTATGCACCATAGAATTTGGACACAGGAAACTAGCTACCCAGGATGGCTCCAAGATAATTCTGAAATCAAACAACAGACATTTCATTTTCAAGGATCAATTTAACTCCACACAGCCAACCAGATTTACAGGAATTTTCTGCTACTAACCTTGACTAACTGCAGAATGGGGTAGGCCATAATCAGTGCCAGTCAGATGGATACCAGTAGCCCAGCTGATAAGGAGACATAAAAATGACAGCCTGTAAAGTATCTTAGGTGTCACAAAGGTAGAATGTAAAAGGTCATGATATCCAAGAAGTGAGGTTGCTACGTTAATAGCAGTCCATTCCCCCAGGTTTCAGGGTGAGAGTGTTCTTGTGATATCATAGGAGTGGATTTTTGTGATGTCACAGAGGTGGAGCAAGCAGACTTGAGAGGTTTCTGAGTGGAAAGCAGCATCAAGGAAATTCAGGCAAATGGTGCAAAATTCATATAAAAACTGGCTACAAACAAAATACAGCAACCCAGAGTCAGAGAAAAGCCAAAATATTTTTGATGGCCAAAGAGGTGGTAAAATGCACCCATTGACGCAGAAGACGTCACCATTCCTACTCGGACTCATATCCCACATGGGATTATCTGCATCACCTATGACAAGTGGAGACTTCTTCCAGGTCCTGCATTTCTTCTGGGGTTTGCGGAAGGCTCCTTGAAAGCACTTAGTGAGTTGTCCTTCATCAAGCCCTGCAGCACTGCTGCCGGGGCTGGTATGACAAGAAGGTTCATGAGTTATAATGATGGCACTCTACTCCTTGCCTTACTCCACATGGTCCAATGGCTCATAATGAGTGCATCCACTCTTTCCCTCCATGTACTTTCTTTTAAACCAGGATCTTTGGTTGCTGATATTGCACAAGCACAACACACTTTTGCTCTGAGCTACAGAGACCTGGTCCTGGTTAGAAATGGATTACAATGGGTACCCAAGTTTTAAAGAAGGGCTGGGCAATTCTCAGAGGCTGGGAGTCATATTAGCTTCAGAGACTTAGGAGGGCTACACCTCCTATCATACCTGCTGTAAAAATGAGGGGTTTCCCTCCAAATGTCCCCTAGTGCCTCTAAGGGATCATTTGGAGGATTTTTCTTCTTTTTAATTTTTTTGAGGGGGGAGGGGCTGCAAACAAACAAACAAAGCAACAATACAACGGGGGTATTGTAATGTTATTAAAATAGTTGGTGACTATTGATTGCCACAAATCACAATGCTGCTGTTGCTGACCACCAGGGGCTAGGTGAGTGTCCATCAACACAACAAACTCAGAACTAGCCCTGAGCTCATGACAAAAGTACAACTTAAAGCTTAGAGCCTAAATCCAGTGGCTAGACTCAGCAAGAGTAGAATCAATGAATCACTTACCATTTAGCCACTGATTCATTGGGTCTGCACTGTTTGGAATTAGCAATTAGATTTAGGCCTTAGTTTGTCGCTCACTCCTTAAGACACAATGCTATGCTCCTATTAAAGTCACTGCTAGCAGCCTATGCCACTATTCTCATGGCTTGCATTAGATCTTGTCCTGTGTCCAAAATGCCTTGTAAAATTCACATTTTATTACTTCCAGAGTTTTATTGAAACGATTATTCTAAAAACGAACATTCACATTTATGGGACTGCATGAGGACGGGCCTGCCTGAATTACCAATAGCTCCAAGAGCAGGATGTACTGGCCAGCGAATCATAATGATAAATGGAAAGTCATTATGTTATCAACCACCAAAAGGAAAACAAATGGCCCTTCATATTGGCAGTTCCCTGGAATGCTGTAAAATGTCTTCTAAGCGATGTTGCAACTAAAAATGAACTGAGAAATCACCCTTTTAAAACATATTGATTCATCTGGTTCGAGTGAAACAGAGGTCACAAAAGGTTTACTGAGAAGTTGCACATGCCCAGGTAAAGGAACTATATTCTACCCATTATATCAGTCAGCCCTACCATGGGAGGGCAATGAATTGATAGCCATTTAAATTATTATTATGTTTAAAAAAGGCACTCATGGGATTTTCTGCCTCATGTGTCAAAACAACCTGTCTGGTCTGAATATGAGAAATGTTGATGTGTTTGTATGTGTGTGTGTGTGTGTGTGTGTGTGTGTCCTCAAGCAGCAAATCAGCCCTAATAACCATTTCACAAGAAAACCCAGAGATGTACGCCAAGCTGCAGGGCTTTCCCAGGGGTTGCTCTCAGTCTGGACCTTCTTACCAAAGGAAACTCAGGTGCCTCCTTTCTTACACTTTCCCCCCTTCTTTAATCTATCTCTATCTCTATCTCTAGCAAGGGAGGCTTTTTGCAACTGTTGAAAAAAGTGTATGTTACCACCTGGGAGCTGTATTTTGCTTATTTTCGTTGTTGTTGTTGTTTGCCTACAAGTTGTTTCAGACTTGTGGAGATTCTAAGGCAAACATATCACAGGGTTTTCTGGGGGCTGAGAGTCTGAAATGCACCCAAGGTCATCCAGTGGGCTTCCTTGGCCAAGCAGGGAAACAAACCCTGGTCTTGAGGGTTGTAGTCCAGTGCTCAAACTACTACACCAAGCTGGCTCTCTTATTTTTCTTAGTGATTTTAAAAAATTATTTTCAATTATGCCATTAATGTAGTTCTGTTTTAATATCTGATCTTCTGTTCTCTTTTGATTGTACTTTTTATTTAATACTGCATTGACTCATATTGAGTCCTTTTTTTGGGAGAAATGTGGGATATCAGTTCAAGAAAAAAGAAATGTGAGTAAAAAAGAATAAGAGTGTATGTCTTGATTTAAGACCATTTTATCAATCCTAAGTTTGTTAACTTTACTTTTCAAACTAATATAACCCGAGCAGTTTATAATCTAAATTAACTTAGTTTTGGAAACATAAGAGGATTTCAGAGGAGTAAAATGTACTTACCCTGAAAATTATCTGTAGGGTGTTCAATAATCTGGGAGCAGCCACCAAGAAAGCCCACTCAAGACTCCACACCTCACATGCCTGTGATGGTAGGAATGGGAGCAATCCCTCTTCCAAGGATTTCAAAACCTGAGAAAGTTCGCACAAGGAGATAAGATTTTTTAGATAGTGTTAACCTGAGATATAGATGAAGATCTAGAGAAAGTGAGAAGGATTGAAAGAGAAAGAGGGTGCTGTCTGAGAGAGTAAGCCGCAGCAACAGCAACAGATGGTGCTTCAACTGGATTTGGAAGATTGAGGTGGGGACATGGCTGCCTGAGTAAAAGTAAATGGCTGCAGTGGCAGAGTACATCTGGCCCCGGTGTGGTTATTTTTACTTTTCTTCTTTTGTAAAAATTGTCCCTATATATAGATTAATATTAATGGCAATGTGCTAGCAATGACTGATGCAATAAATAAGAAATAGTGAAGTGGTAATATTAATGACAATAGGTCATGACGCTATAAACCAGTGCTACTCAGAGTGGTGGTCCCTGGGCTGGGGCTGGTCCTTGAGCCATTCGCTGCCAGTCACTGACAAGTTTCCAGGAAAAGAAGAAACAACTGCACCCAACAGACATAAATTTAGTGCCAGTCCCTTTCATACTGGAAAACAATCACTGGCAATCCCCCACATCAGATAGCCTGAGAAAAATTGCTGTAAACAACATGTATTACTCCCTGTGGGATGACTACAGAAATGAGTGACAGCCATAATGCAAATCCCGGGTGTATATTGTGCACTGGTAGAAACTTTGGTATTAAATATTGTTATGAGAAATTAGCAACTTGAGAAGTCTGAAGCATACTCTTAATAAGGCTTAAAAAGCTTTGATGATTAGTGAATTTCAATTTCATTTGAAAAAAAAAATCAGATTAGGGCTGTAAACCTATCTGGAATTTATCCTATACTAATTTGTTTTATATTCGCCTTGATTCCAGTGGGGCTTGCTTTGGAGAGGACGCACATAGGCTGAGTCCTACAGGTGTGCATAGCTCTGCACATGCAGTTCTGCATTCTTGCATTGCCCAGCAGTGGTCAAGCCCTGGGAGGGCTTTCTGCTGCTGTTGCTTACCAGTGGGTGACAGAGGGGGATAAAACAGAAGCTAAGGCAAAGCAGATGGTCTCAGGTCAGTTGAAGGAAAGAAATTAGGGTGATCTCTCAAATGGAGTGACCTACCCTTTCCTTCCCCCAGGAGCTCAGAACAGCCAGGTCCTCATAGTCTACATAACCTTTCCATTTCTTCCCTGCTGGTAAGCAACAGCAGCAGGGGCCCCTCCAGGGCATGACAGCTGCTGAACAGCAGGAGGCTTGTGGGTGGAGCACAAGGGCAAGTGAATAGTCATGTGTACCCTATCCAAAAGGGGATTTATACAAATAAGTCACTGACAGGACGCCAGCCATTGACTTGCACTGTAAGCAGTTGTAGAACAAGAGCAGCCCCATCATATGCATGTCTACTCAAAATGAAGTCTTACTTAGAGCTACATCCAAGGCAATTTTACTGGGGATTTGCACCCTTGAGGGATCAAGCAGCCACAATTTAATGAACAGAAAATATTGTTGTTAAATATTAAATACTTATGGCAAACCTATCACAGGGTTTCCTGGGGCTGAGAGTTGTGTGACATGCCCAGGGTTACCTAGTGGGTTTCCAGGCAGTCCTATAAACATGTGTACATGCTCTCTCTCTCACACACACAGAGTCTAATTAGCATCCCTGTTTTCATTTTTTATTGTTCTGTGATAAGAAAATCTGCATTACTGAATTTTTATAGTAAGAACTGCTGTGGATAATTTTCTATTGTTAGCAAAAAATGGTTTCTAATTGGTGCAAATCCTGAGACTGTAATTCCTCAACTTTTAACAGAGGGGTCTGCAGATACAGATGTATCTCATGCTAGATCTCCTGTCTAAATCACGTTCCTGGTAGATTTAGTAGAAATTTTGAGCATGTAGCTGCACAGTAAATCCACAAGAAATCCGGTTGCAATCCGGTTGTGATAGCAGACAGTGGCTCAAAACGTCAAAGAGGTCTTGGACGTTCTACTAAATTTGTGCCCTTACATCACATTCAGACCATATTAAGATATATGAATACAGTTTTCTCCTAATTCAAAGCACTTCCAAAATTCTAAGAATTTACAGATTACAAATACCTAGAGAAAGTGAACTGCTGAACAACTCAGAAGATTTTGATTTTTTAAAAAAATGAGAAGTCAGCTTGGAGAGGGAGTGAAATATTTGCATTCATTTCTTTAAGTAGCACTGAGCCAGCAACAGGCATGCATTTAATTCAGTTTAGTCTTTAGCATCAGTTCTATAAAATTCTATGATTTTATAATTGTATGTACTGTTTGAGGTATAACAGGATGGTTACTAGGAAATCACATACCTACCAATCTCTATTTAATTCAGTTTAGTCTTTAACATCAGTTTTAGTTTTGTGTGTTGTCTGACGTATGACAGAACAGTTAATAGGAAATCGTATATCTGCCAATCTCTATTTCTATTTCTCTATTTTCCCACTTTTTCTTTCCTAATCCCCTGTACCTGTACTTCTCTACGTATGATTCTAGGTTTCCACCAAAGACTTTTTTTGCTTAAAGAATTTGCATTTAGTGTGCATTTAACTTTTAGGTCTCTGATTGTGGCAACCAGGTGCTTGAAAAACACATTTATCATACAAATACAATATATACATTTATCATACAAATACTTATTGCGGGTAGGATATGAAACAGTGGCTTAGATCTCAAGGGAAAATCCAGGTTTGTTGTTATCTGCTGGCCATTGTCCTCATGGACTTCTCCATTCCCATCTCCTGCTCCATGTGGCCAACCAAGAAGGCCAGAGGCATTTGCTTGCATTTCAGTTAACCACAGCTTGTTCTTTTGTTTGTGGGATATACCGAAAAACTATGATCAGAAACCATGGTTTGAGTTTGGCTTCTTAAACTATAATTTAAGACAACCACAGTTTGCCTGAGTTCAGAGTTAAAGACAAATTGTCTTTTTTTCCCAAAATGAAAGAGATGCTTCCAATTTTTTACCTTTTAGCCGGGATGAAGGAAAAGAAAGGAGCACACAAAAACAAATGGTATCTTCTAATAGCATTAAACTATTTATTACAACTATTTATTAAAAAAAGAGCTGGGCAGCTGTGCAGCATGTGGGGGCAATGCCCACCCCACTACCCTTGGATATACATGGACTGCACCATTCATTTTCCCAAACGGGAAGTGCCATTCTGGGCATTTTCAATTTTAATATGTTGCTGTTTGGATCCTGTATAAGTTAGAGGAATAGGAAATAATTAAACTGAGAATCATACCTCCTTCAGGTCTCTAGAGGTGTACTTTTCTATTTTGAAGTGTAGATATTGCTGATTGGAGGCTGCCCACACCTCCTGGCTTGTGTGAAGTCCAGGGATTGTGTAGAACCGATCCTTAGAATCATAGACTTATAGAACCTGAGAGTTGGAAAGGAGAACAAGGGCCATCCAGACCAACCCCCTGCCATACAGGAATAACACAATTACAGCACTCCTAAATGATGCCCATCCAGGCCCTTTCTGCACGCGGTTATTAAGGCGGGCCAATGCGTCTTGCCACGGAGGTCTTCTGCTTGTTGGAGTGGACTAGGTTCGGTATATTTACATTCATTCCGCATGTAATTCTGACTAAATGCACCCCCATGTGGTGGTAAAGCGCGCTATTTGAAAACCAGAAGAAATCAGTTTTCCAGTTTTCAAGATCAATCTGATTCATACTTTCACAGTGGTGCAGACACGTACATTCATGCCAATGTGAACTGGTGGTCAGGAAAGGGCTCATGAGAGGGATCAGGGGGTAGTACGGACTTACGCACGTATGCATGTACACAATGACATACTAAGCCATGCAAAAAAGAAGAAGAAGAAGAAGAAGAAGCCAATCACAGCTGACAGGGTGGGGTGAGGGGAGTAGCAGGAGTGGCCACAGCAGAGGCAGTGTGGATTCATAACTTGCACTCCTCCGAATCAGAATGGAACATATGCAGTTCGCAGAAGGAAATAAGGGTAAGTCGCCTTGTTTCGAGCCCAGAAAATCCGGTAAGAAACGGCATGAACCGATTCATCAGCCTCGTGTGGAAAGGGCCCCAATCTCTGTTCAAAGGCCTCTAGAAATGGAAAGTCCACCACTCTCAGAGGCAATTTATTCCACTGCAGAACAGCTATTATAGTTTAAAAAATGTTTAGGAGGAATCTCATTTCTTATAAATTAAATCCATTGGTTTGTGTTCTAGCTTCCACAGCAGCAGAAAACAAGCTGGCTCCATCTTCTACATGACCTCTCTTCAGATGTTTACAAAGAGCTATCACATCACCACTCAGTCTTCTCTTCTCCAAGTTTAGCACACCCAATTCCCTAAGTTGTTCCTTCAGTGTCGGAGCTTGGTGTGTGTGGATGGGGGGCGGGAGGGGGCATGGCTATGGTACGTGGGGGCATGGCTTCAGTGCATGGGGATGTGGCTACAATGGATAGGCAGGGCTACAGCAGATGGGGTGGGGCTACAGTGCATGGGGAAGTGCAAGCGAGGGGCTGAGATGCCCCCCAAAAATTGCTGCTGGGGGAACTGCCCCTATCGCCCCCCCATCCCTATGAGACTGTGTTCCTCATAAGGCTTGGCTTTCAGAACTTTAATCTATTTGGCGTCATATTGCGTTCAAGCAAGATTTAGAAAAACTCTTTTTCTTGCTGCTCCCAGAATTCATCAGCTAGAATGGCCACTGTATGAAATGCTGCCTTGTTTCAATAGTGTCTTCTGAGGTTTTTTTTTAAAGTACTGTTTTGGAGGCTAGCTTATCCATATACCTGGATATTTGTTTTCCCATAGTCTTGACCAGTGCCAGAGACCTTGAGGAAGAAATAGAGCTCTCATAACACCTGAAGTGTTAGAATCTGACATGATCCAAAATCTTTACAATTTTTTTTTAATTTTATTGACTATATAAGAACAGAACATATAAGAAAACAGACAACAGACAATGCACATTAAAAAATATTCTAAATTAAACTAACTTACACTACCTAAACAATAACTACCAAACCCATCTAATCTAAATAAACAATTAACTCAAAATATAAACAGTAACACACAGTTAAAAAGTGGTTTCCACCCCAACCATCAACTACTAATGGTAAATTATGCAAGCACTAGTGTAATAAAGTTAATGTAACTGAAATTGACATTTACTGATTAATCTTATTTTTATAGTAAAAATTATTTAATAGGTAAAACATATTCTTAATATATATATATATATATATATATAAAATATCTGAACTATATACTACATAATTGTTAAGTATAAACTAATTATAATGCATCCACTAAGAAAAAGGAAAGTTTTTATAATTTTCTTTAACTCCTTTGCATGATATACAAAATCTTTACAGGGGTATACACATTATTCTTGCTCAGATATAAGAGTAGAGACTTAACAGAAACATTGGTAGCCTTTGTGCTTCACCTGTATTATTCCCTTTAAATAGATTCAGCTTAGAATTAGAAGTCCCAAAATGGAGCTGCAAGTGTGGAACACTACAGTTGTCCCAACTCCTTGGCTGCTATTGTATTATATCAGTCCTTGCCTAACCTTGTCTATAGCTCAGCTGAGCAGCTTCTAATTCTTCAGGATCAATCTCCCCTGACGGAATGTTCACCTGTTAGCTTCTAAAACTTCTGAGGTTTGTGCAACCCATGAAAAGAACAGGTTAATTTCTTGGTTTCCTCTTTGAGGATATGGTCTTTCATGGTAAAGAGCTATTTTAATTTTGGTTTAAATAGATGACATTTCAAGACTTTACTGTGTGAAAGTTTATAAGAAAGGTGAGGAAGGTGGGCCCATCAAGATATTTTAGAATTCAATTCCCCTGTGCCCTAGCCAAAATATCTAGCAGTCAGGGATGATGGGAATTGTAATCCAGCAACCTTTGGAGAGCTGCGTGCTTCTCACATCTGGTTTACAATATAATTAAGTAGTTGTTAATCTGATTTAAAGTTCCAGATTTGTGCTGTGCTTTATAGCACCAATAAAGCTCCCCAAATAAGCATCCATGATTTTTACATTCCTCGATTGCTGTGTTCATATGGTAGCCCCTTTCTGCAGCTTAATATTCAGTTAGCCACAGCATAGGTAGCCTCTTTGTGGCATGTTATAAGCTATCCATTTAATAATAATAATAAGAAGAAAGACTGGTTTGCTGTCAGGCTTTCCAACAGGAAGGCTACCTATTAGCAAATATCTTGAAGTTAAATACATTTGGATTTTGTATGTTTGTGTGTGGGAGCATGAGGGGGAAATACAAGAAATTTTTCAGATGCTCTTTGGAAAACAAAAAGATAGTAGCCCAGGATGAGTTGTAACCTAGCTATACGAATAGTTGTGATTTATCTCAGCTTTTACTACATAAATTAAAAGTGTAACTATATTAGTATTTCCTAAGAGTAGGTGGAGTAGAACCCTAGATAATTATACTGTTATCTTTCACTTGGGGAGTGTGAACATATTTAGAAGCATTTTCAGTGTTCAAACACCACTTAAGATATTGTAGCTGAACAGAATGTTGTTGCTTCCTCTAAACCCACATAAAACAAACATATAAATGAGGGATACTTCAAATGTTACATATATCCTACATGAAAGTATTTTATGTATAAGAGAAATTGTGAAACCTGGAAGAAAAAATGTGAAACCAGTAGTCAGATTGCCATATATCACAATAGTGATCTTTCTTACACATATGCATGGTTCTGCTTCATTTTGGGCACATTCCCTAGGGAGCTAGCGTTGAATAAAGTCTCACAGCAAAAGTATGCAGAGGAACAGTGACTGATAGATAGATAGATGTTCTAGCTAGCTAGCTAGACATTCACATATGACAAATTGTCCATATGTCATGCCTTGTCCTTCAGAGAAATGCAAAAGCAGCTGTAACAAAAATATTCACATAATCACCCAATGATGACAGTTATCTAGATATATCACAAACTTCGTATTTCCCCTCATCTTTAGGATGGATGTAAGTAGTGATTTGTCTTATAAATCACAGGTCCTGCAGCCATCCTGACCAATGGTAAGGAATTGTATTTGTTGTCTAAAATATGGAGGGGCAAAGGTTCCCAACCTCTGCTTTAGGTCATGATGTTACAACAGCTACAGCTAGTATGATATGATTATGCATCATTCCACATCTCTGGATGGATATTGTTTCAGACACATCTGACGATTAGAGTAGGCCTGGGGTCAGCCCACGGCAGTCTTGGAAGCTGCTGAAGCTCTACTGTCCCGGTAGTGCTACCACTAAGATGATGCCTGCTCCAATTTTAACTGGTGCTGCAATCTGATGAATGCCAAGCAGCTGGCTTGAAATGCTACCACTTAACATAAACATGGAATATAGAACAGGTCTTGAAGCTCAAGTCATCTTTATAAATACCTTTGCCCTAAGGGCAAGCAAATGTATAGCACGTTTTTGAATAACAAAATCCATTTCTGGAAGGGGTAATATGGCAATATGGAAATGTGCTTGCCCCATCCGTTAACTCCATTTTCCTGTTCCAAATTATACTCACTTTCCTTCCAATGGATATTTGCTTCTGTTTTCTACACAGGATGAAAGCAAAAGTTATAAAAAGAATTCAAAATCACACCAAAAATGGATCTCCCCATAGAGGGTAAGTTAGAGCAGAGAAGGTGAATTTACGTCCAAACCTCTGGCTTCAGTCCAAATATTTCCTCACATGCTGTACCCTGACTAAGTACTCCCTTGTTTCATCTTGCCAGCAAGAGAGAAAATAGTGTCTTTACATTGCTGCCTGGAAAAACAATTAAGTTTATTAATCGAATCAAATAGGAAGGTGGAGCAACTATTGGAATAGAAGCACTTTTCTTTGGTCATAAACAGGAGGGCTCAAACTTTTCAGCCATTCTCCATGATTTCAGGATGGAGGCATTGTGTGGGAATCTAGATCTTCAAAAACAGGATGCTGTAGAAAAAGCATACCACTTGTGTAAGATGTATGTGCCACTTGTTCACCACTTTTGTAACACTTTTAGTGGTGCTAATAAAAGATATTATCCATGCAGACAAAGGCCCTTTCTGCACGAGGCGAGGGAATCGCTTTGTGCCATTACCTACCGCTTCTTCTGGGGTCTGAAGCAACGTGGACTGTCCCTGAAGCCCTTCCGCAGGCCTCCTCCTTGGTCTAGGGCGAATCGGAGCAGTGCAAGGTCTGTAGATCCACGTTGCTCTGGCTTCCAAATTGGCAGCTCCGGCTTCCAAAATGGCGGCTTCTGGCTTCCAAAATGGCAGCTTCCAGCTTCCAAAATGGTGGCTTCCAGCTTACAAAATGGCGGCTTCCAGTTGGTCATGGGTCCCAACCAACTGCTGAAGCTTGCCATGCCTAAAGCCCGCCCTCCACGCATCGCAGGCTTGCATTGGTGCGAGCCTCCAAATCTGCACAAGGGAGCAGGAACACAATGGTGCATTCCAGGAAAATAAAGACCTGTTTTTTCCGGTCTTTCAAAAACACGCTAGAGGACCACTTGGGGGCGTTTTGGAGCGGACTGAGGTGTGGATCTCCGGTAAGTAGTCTGCTCCTAGTCCATTCCAAGGTGCAGACGACCTCCCTGCGAGGATGCACTGCCCCGTTCTAATTGCCTGGTGCGGAAAGGGCCAAAGAGAGTAACTTAAAACATAAAGTAACTGAATTGATAAATTAAGGTAAACCAGGCTGCAGTTTGATATCCACTTAAGCACAAGCTCTACTGGATTCAGTGGGACTTGCTTCTGACTAGACAGGCCTAGGATTTGACTCTCAGAATCTTACTCTCATTAATACTGTAAAGTCATGTGGAACTGCACTGGTTTCATTCAGCATTTTGGATTTTTTCCCAAACTCTTTGTAACCTGATGGCCTGTGTTTAGAAGTGCATAAATATTCAACTCCCTGTTCACTTACTAAATCACAGAGATCTCATACGCACAACCACAAGTTTCTATGAGAGCACTGTGTCACATACAATTCCACAGCAACATATTGATGGAGAGTCTGGTATAAAAAGATGTCAGAGACATAGCACAGGTTGTTAACCAGTTCTCAAAGACCTTGTTCAAAGGATTCCAAGAAAGGAGGAGGCAAGAGTACAGCTTCAATATAGTACATTTGTACATGTTTGTGCTTTTTAAAATGTTTCAGGAGACTCCGAAGGCCAAGGCACAAGCAGAAGTTATTTTGTGTTGTTACTGCTGCCAATTTTGTTATAGCCAGAATGTTCATGAGTGAAGAAGTGAGGTTAGTTTTGGTGATAAAAATATGTGGCCTGCATAACCTAGACAGTTGCACTGCAGAACTCATGTCCACTATGTATGGAATGGAATGAGCTTTTATAAAATAATTTCATAGCTGTGTCAAGACTATCTCTGACCTTTCTCATATTCTAAGAAATGTTAATTAAATACATTTTTCTTAATTCATCATGTTCTAATAAGAGATTTTGCCCTTTGAATGTGAATTGTTACTGAGGATTGATATTTAACCTAACTCTTTTACCTCACAAAATCATTTCTCAAATGGCAGACATTTATGCTTTAAAAGCCCCAGAATAAATCCTTTCACAATGACTCAGGTTTGTATTTAGAATATCCCAGGACATTTGGCTTGTGTTCTGCAAATGTCTATACAGATTCCTGAATGCTTTGATTACAGATCCCAGAACCATAGAGCCAACTAAGTCCAAACCCCCCTAATATTTCCAGGTTCTCCTGGCAATCTTTCTGAACCCCTTTCCAATCCCCCACTTCAGATGTAGCACAAGGGATGAAATTCTTACCATGTTCTAACTCATTTATGACTTGGCATGCTGTATGTAGAAATGCTGTTCTCTGTTATGAGGTAACCACCTATCCACTCGTCTATTGCTTCAAGTGTTTTAAGGAGTAAGTTTCTTGGCTGCTCCTCTGTGAGTCCTCCTTCTCCATCTGAAAGTACAGGTCTGGGTGGGCAAGTCAGTCAGTCCTAATTATGTGTGTTAACTCACCCAGTATTATGAAGGAAACTATTATGAAGTTTCTGATCTCAAAATGCTGATACCACAGTCATTCTGGCATATGTCTTTTAACTTCCTTAGAGAAGAATCTTACATGGTCCTAGTTCTGGAATATGCAGTAAGCAGATGTCTTCAACTATGTAAGTACAAAAATGTCAGATTTTAGCTAATGAGGAATGTGCAACAATT
This sequence comes from Ctenosaura bakeri, assembly GCA_948474755.1. Taxonomy (NCBI): domain Eukaryota; kingdom Metazoa; phylum Chordata; class Lepidosauria; order Squamata; family Iguanidae; genus Ctenosaura; species Ctenosaura bakeri. The sequence goes on from CAOLHI010001065.1 coordinate 345,666, forward strand.
TGTCATGGCAGAAGTCAGTGGCCCTTTTCGCATGGCATTTGCCATGTGAAAGGGCCCCTGGAGCATTGCGCAATTGTGAAGAGCAATCCACACGACGCACTTGCAATCGCTCGACACTGCTGGGGCCGGCAAGCACCAATGACACACTATTTCATTTTCGGCTTTGAGATGAAAATGGTGTGTGAATGCGCATCTCTCCGGGGCCCCACGCACACTTACCGTGCATGCAGAGCTCTGGAGCCGCAGCACTCAAGCTCCCTGCCCCAGCACAGCCTGGGAAAATCCCAGGCTGCACTGCAGAAGGAAGAGGAGGGGCTCTCACGCTGCCTGTTTGCGAGCAGGCAGCTGCTGCAGAGCTGGAGCAACAGGGATGCGAGAGCCTCTCTCAAGAGGCTGCTCGTGCGATCCCCGCACCCTAGCGCTGAGAACAGGTAAGCTGCAGAAAGGGCCAGCGAGTTGGCAAGGTAGTTAGTTACCAAGCAATGTTAAGGTATAATACATTTCCCATGCTCCACCCATTCTCTGTTGCAGAAGCATTTGGATTACCTGATTGACTATGAGTTTATTCAGAGTCTGGAATGCAAGTGAGTGATTAGATGACTGTAGTTTTCTGAGAGACTAAAGAAGCAACTATCCAGACACTGAATTCCCTCTAGATATTTTGGATTTCAGTTCTCAGACGCCCCAGTCTGTATGCCCAATAGAAGATATTATCAGAGTTGTAGTCTAAAATCTCTGGAGGGACAAGGTTTCTCTGTGTTGGGTTGGGAATATACTCCTGGAAGCATTTCAATGCTTGCTTTCTCATGGATGAGAAAGACAAACTGTGCCACATGATATAAATTCAGCCAAAAATCAAAGATAGCCAAAACTAATAGGGTCTGCTAGAAGCATCTTTTACAGACTGATAAAGAGCTTTGAAAAGTTACTTTTTGGATTATAATCCCCTGAATCCTCCAGTAAGCATGACCATTGGACCTATAGTCTAAACCTTTTCCAAGCTCTGGATCTGTGGATGTTTGTAATACTGAAGTAGTTGGCTTCAAGAAACTACTTCTCTTTGGGAATCTGGAATGCAATACAGAATTTCAGCACTGTTTTATTGATACTCTGTGTCCCTGCTTTGGCACTTCTTTAATGCACGTCTCTCCTTTCATCCATAGAGGAGATTGGCACGTACTGAAGGCTTGCAGGAATGAGGCCAAGACTTGGACAATCATAAAACCAACTAACTCCCTAAGGAAGCTAAGCCCAGAGTAGCAACAACAAACACCCAGGTTCTGTGTTGCTGTTGTAAGTGACAGATCATGGCTCTGATTAATCCAGGGTGGTATTTCTGATCAGCCAGGGCTGTAATGCCATAGATGTAACAATACAGTACATTTTCACAAATTTTAATGCATTTAGAATAATGTATTTAGGAGTCTTTAGTAGTCTTGGGCAATTGACGTAATTGCATTTGCAAAAACAGGTAAAATTATCTATTGTTAGCCATCTGGTCGTTTGCAGTTTGCCTATCTGCTCAACTTGCGAAAGCATTTTTTTTAAACATTGCAGCAACCTTAGTCTTTTTCTTCTTTTCCTCTGAATGAAGCTCAGTTCCAAGGAATTGTCCCCCATTTCCATTTTCAGTCAGAAATGGCCCCTACTTTTCTTCTGCATGGTGTGGGAAAAAATAATTTAATACATCTTTCTCTCTCCCCAATGACTACACCACAGCAGTATTGAAAGGAGGAGTCTGTGAAGCTCAAGCCATTTTCAGACATGATTCTAAAAGCACTCTTGAATCTCTCTTGTGTTGCTGTTTGTCTGCATGTGTGAACTCTTTTTCTGTGGAATAAGAACTAAAGGAGACTTACAAAGCCTTAATGATGACAGGAACCAGGATTAATAGAAGTAGTTTTTTTCTTTCTCTTGCTTATTCTCCTGTCTTGTGCAATACTTAATTAATAAGCAATGCTTAAGTCAAGCTGTTTGTTCAAACACTCTCTGTTTATCAGTGGCAGTTGCCAAGCTTAAAGCTGCTTGTCCTGTCTGGATTACCCCTGCCATCATAAGCCTGGCAGGGATCCAAGCACAGACATTTCTTTTAATTAAGCTTCCATTTACCTTTTGCTAAAAGAGGTTCTGTCCCAATGGAACAGCTGAGCCACTAGACTTATGTCTCTCTTGCTATCCTTCTTCTACTCCATTTGAAAAGAAACCAAAGAGCCAACTGCTGCCCAGGTATAGGACAAAGACTTTGGCAGCACCTAACCAGTACACTGCATGAATAGATATAGTCCAGACTTCCTGGGCAAAGAACTCTGTAGTATAGTTTTCCTGGGAGCAATGCCACTTTAGAGGCAAGAGATTTAAATCAACTGACTGACTACATAATACTCTTTCCTGCCAGAGTCAACATATTATCTTGAGTACTGTAGTTATAAAGTGGAAAAACTGGAAGTTCGTAAGTGTTTTACTCTTTAAAAACAGCTTTCCCTCCAAATTGAATGATATGAAATTAGGTGCTAGTTTTGACCCACAAAGCCTTTAATAACTTGGGATGAGATTAATTGAAAGATCACCCCCTTCCATATAAACCTGCCTGGAATTTCTGATGATCAGCAGAGGCTTTGTTGTGTGTCCCACTAAGCTGATGAATAAACAAGATGGAGCTTTCTCTATAGTGACAACCTGGCTGTGGAATCCCCTGACAGGTAAAGTCAGCCTAGCTCCATTCCTCTTCACTCCTGCTGAGCAACCAAGAATACAATGCTTTGTACTGTCTTCAGTTCTGAAGGTACCCTCTTGCCTGCTCCCAGCTCCTCAGGAGTGAATGAGAGCCAGCTGCTGTTCTCAGTTAAGCTTTCTGTAGGAGGAAGAAGCCAAGAGGCTGATAAAAGACCTCTGGCTTCAAAGGGGAGGACTTAGTAGGCAAAGTCTGCAAGAATGTAGATGGGGAGCAGACTGTACAGATGTGTCCTTTGGAGCTGAGCTGGAAAGGTTAGTGGAACTGTTAGCCAGGACTCCTGCATCAATTGGTCTGAAGCCTCATCTGTCTGCCAGATAGAGGAGAACGTATATGGGAAACCATAAGAGCAGAATCTTAAGAGGGCTGGGAAATCAATCACTTTAGAAGCTGATATTCAGGCAAGCCCTCAAAGCAAGGAGAAGTATAGGGAGGGGGCTAAGGCTAAGCATTCCTGCATGTTGCCTTATTATTGTCTTTAGCTGTGTCTTAGGTAGCTTAGTGGAACTCTAATTTTCAAGGTGTACCAGCTTGTCAGTTTCTTCCCTGCACACGTTTTATGGCTCACTAAGAAGACAACTCTACAATTACCTACAGGCTACTTATTAAGGTGAACATCCTGCAAATACTTACAATCTCATGACCAAGGCATCTAGCAGCCACTGACTCGGTGCTTACCTGGGTCCTCATCTGATGTCATTTACTAGTGCCGACAGAGACTCATCCAATAGTTACATATGCTAGACCAATATCAAATTGCCTCTTTGCCTCTTGAAATGTTAAATAAAAATTACTCTCCCGGAGTGTATGGTCCTGAGTTTGACTGACAGTAGCATGTGAACGGAGTGGGGTGAGGTTGATGTACATCTACTCATAGAGGATGTGATCTCTGCAACCATCTTTAATGCAAGGGCACTTTTTGATAATGTGTGTGTTTTAATTTTTTTAAAAATTCTTTTGTCTGCTTTAAAGAGTGCTTTTATTTGCTTCATTTGTTTTTATTGCTGTACATCACTTTGGAAACTATGGTGGGTTGAGAAGTGATAAATAAATGAAATATTAAATTCTTCCATATTAGAGATATTTTCACTCTATCATGTTGATGGAGCACCTAACAGTGAAGAGTGAAGGAGTTTTACATAAATAGTTTTAAACATTTCTGTCTGACATTCAGAATCACACACTGATTCTGAATACACAAAGAGCTGCTATTCTATAATCATATGCCCAATTACTGACATGGCTTAAAAGTTTTTATACACAGAGAACTTCTAGTTCATCTTTGTGGTCTCTGTGCCTCACACAATGGGAATCTTCGTGCATGTGCAGTAGCTTTTCGGAAAGTTCCAGAGCTGAGCAGCTTGGCGGGAACCCCTCCCCCGTCTGGTACTGAGCATGCTCAGTCCCATCAAGCTAATGGTCTCTCCTCAGTTTCTTTTCGTCCGCCAACCTGTTAGCAGCTCAGAAAGACTTTTCCTAGCTGTGCAGTTTGCTTCGCCTCTTTTTTTTTCCTCATTGTTCATGTTTTCTTTTAGACAAAGTCTGTAAGAACTCTTCCCCCTTTCTTCTATGTCTTCATTGTTTAAACTTTGTGCATCCTGTGGTTGCAAGGTCACTTTGTCAGATGGTCATTCCGAGTGCCTGTTCTGCCCCAGAGAGGCCCATAACATCCTATTTGTAAGGACTTTACATCCCAGACTCTGAAAAACAGGGCCTCTCAGCTCAAGTCCTACTGTTGGGAGCAAGCCCTTAAAATTAAGGAGCAAGTGGTGTCCAATACTGCCCTTTTTACCTCCTCCATGGCTTTGTCTCATCCATTCATGTCTTTCAAGCCTGCGACCACGCCCTTGTTGATACCGACAGCATCGTTATCGGGTTCGGTGCTGTCTCCGGCGTCCTTGCCTCTGGTTTCTTCATTGCCTAGGATTCTGAAGCTTTCTAGGATGCTGATCGTTACCTCTTTGTCTGAGGATGTCTCTTCGGGCTATCAACCAGCCTCGACCCAGCTTCATAAGGCTCCTTCAGTAGCCCAATGGAAGCAATCCTCTTCCCACCTGATGGATCCTTCTGCTAAGGATAAGAAGAAGAAAAAGAAGGAGAAACACCGCTCCCCTTCTCCAGCAGGCCATCAGTCCACACTTTTGCCGATGCCCCCTCCAACACAGCCTCCTATGACTACCATGGAGGAAGAGGACACTCCCGACCTACCGGCAGAGCGTGAGGACATCCAGCTCCCAGTGCTTTCTGTACCAGTACCACTGGAGCCGTCTTCAGATGGTGAACGTCGGCCTTCACCATTGTAGCCTTCTCAGCCTGCATCAGCCCAAACCATTGCAGTGACTATGCAGGCTCCACCACCTCAGTCGCACACTCCAGCCGACTCCAGGCTTGACCGTCCAACTTTCTTGGACACTCCTTGGGCTTCTTCCCGCAACTGCCCTCAGGCTTCTTCCCATGATCGTGCTTGAGCCAGTGTAGTGCGCTCTCCGGGACACAGCAAGAGAGCTAGATCCCCATGTTGCCAGGATTCTTGTGTTGGCCATGGCCCATCGCAGACAAGGCTTAATTTGCCTTTCTCCCCAGCTTCATACATCGCTGATTATGGCCACGAGCACCTTTGGAGGGAGCAGCCTGGGTCATATTATTTGTATTCTCCAGCCGTTCAAGATCGGTACAATGCTGATGTTCGACATCGGTCTCTGGATCGTCCACAGTGTTCTCGATCTCCATGGCGCTCCTCTGCATCTTGTTACCGACTTACATCTCAGTACCAACATTCTCGTTCTCGTTCTCAGTCGCGTTCGCCTTATTTTGATGGTCTCCGGCACACCATCACTCCCATGACCACTTGCCTCGCTGCTGGCCAGCCTCACCACCTCCTCGGGTGACAGCAATGGTTTCGCACCCACTGCTTGATACTCACCTGCTGTTCACGCTGCCGATTCCTCGATGGTCTCGGTACCGACGCAGTCCATGGTCCGTCTGATCCTGGCAGTTATTCTGGTATCTTTGACATTGACAATGACACGAATGCCCATGCTGCCCTCGGTACCAACTACAATACTGGCTTATACTGGAGCTCCTCCAACTGTCCCTTCAGTCACGGTGCCAGAGTTGCCTCAGTCTCACAGGCCCCCTTCACAGTTGTTGTCTTCTTATGATTCTGATTCTGATTCCGCCGACTCTACGCTGGACTCTCACTCCTCCCCGCCGTTGGCGTTTGGAGAATCTATACCAGATTTGGCTCCAGAGGATGTGAAGCAGTTTTCCGACATCTTAGTTAGAATGGCCAACGCTCTTGGCCTTGATATTTCTGGGCCTGCCCCAACAATGCAGGACCCAGTATTTCATTATGTTGACACACAGCCTCCTTCAGCGGCTTCAATACCATTCCTTCTTGTGTTGCAGAAAGTGCTGAAAAACCCATGGGCCCAGCCGGCTTCCCTCCAGCTGATACCTCACTATCTTGAACATCTTTATCAGACACAAAAGAAGGATGTTGATTTTCTTTTTAATCACCTGGTGCCGAATTCCACAGTCATAGAGTCCTCCCAAATGAAGGGTAACAAGAAGGCCCATACTACTCCGCCAGACCGTGAGGGTCGCTCTTTGAACACATTTGGTCGATGCTTCTATTCTGCTTCTTCCCTGATTGCCAGGATTTCCAATACACAAGCGTGCCTGGCCACTTACCAGAGAAATATTTGGGACAGGTTCTATCCTCTGCTTGCCCATTTGCCTGACAACCATAGAACGAGTGCCATCCAGTTCTATAATGAGTCTGTGGCCTTATTGAATCAACAAATCTTGCCCTCCTGTCATACTGTCGAGGGCACAGCTCGTGTGATAGTTGGCGCTGTCGCCTTTCACCGTTTCACATGGCTCCATTCAGCCGCCCTTGTGGAGGATAGCAGGAAGAGGATCGAGGACTTGCCCTTTGATAGTCAAAGGCTCTTCCATGTGATTATGGACGAGGCTATCAACCATCTAGTGAAAGCTCGCCTTACAGCTAAGAAGATGGGTCTCTACCCTACACCTCAGTCTAGGAAGCCATCTTCCTCGCGTTCTTTGTGGCATCACTCTGCTTACTCCTTTGCCTCGCGTTCACTACTCGGTCCTCTCTTCTTGCATCATCGAGATGCTCCTTTAGGGGACGACAGCCATCTTCTAAGAAGTCTTCCTCCACGGCTAAGTCTCGTTTTTGACTTCCATCGCAGGTCGCTGCCACATCCATCATTTCGCCTGCCCACCAGCTTCGCCAGGAACCTGGGTCTGGCTCGCAACTTAGACACCTGGTGTCAGATCACCACGGACTCTTGGGGTCTCTCCATTGTCTCTCTTGGCTATGCCATCGAATTTCAAAATATTCCACCTCAAGGCATCTTCTATTCCACTCCCACCAGCCCGGCTCTTCTAGAGGAGATACTGTCAGGGGCCCGGGCCTGGCTGGGCCTGTTGCTGCCCCTGAGGCCGCCGCTGAAGCAGCGGCGGATGCTGCGGAGGCCGCCGCGGCAGCTGGCGCGGCTGACGGGGCCTACTCGGAGGCCGCTGTGGCCGACGGGGCCTGCGTGGAGGCCGCTGCAGCTGGCGGGGCCTACCCGGAGGCCACTGCGGCCAACAGGGCCTGTGCGGAGGCCGCTGCGGCTAACGGGCCTTGTCTGGAGGCTGCCGCGGCCTACGGCGCGGGCCTGTCAGCCGCAGGAGAGGCTGCCGGGCCTGGAGCCACTTACCTCGAGGCTGCAGGCTCGGATCCCTTGATGTCGGCCGGCCTGCCGGGGTGGGCGGGACCCGGGCCTGCTCCTGGGGCTCCGCCCACCCGCGGCCCCGATCCGTGGGAGGCCTGGGAGTCTGCCTGCGGCCCCGATCCAGAGGAGGCTGATGCCTTCGCCTCACCTCCTCCTTTCCAGCAGCGGCGGCAGGCCAAGGAGGCTTTTCGCTAGTCTCAACGCCTGCTGGAGAGGAGGCGATGGGCAGAGAGCTCGCAGCTGTGAGACACAACACAGCTGCGAGCCCTCAGCCACGTGGCCACGCCTGATTGGCCGGCGCCTGGCTTGAAGGGCAGCCACATGGCCACGCCTGATTGGCCAGTGCCTGGCTTGGAGGGCAGCCACATGGCCACGCCTGATTGGCCGGTGCCTGGCTTGGAGGGCTATTTGAGGCAGGCGCCGGGCTGGGGAAGGCACGGAGCAACAACTGTCGGTCAACCGTGGTCCTGCTGTCCGTGCCTTGTTCCTGCCCGCGCTTGAGACCAGTCCTCCTGTTCGCCTTGTTGAAGTAACCTGCCTTATGTACTTTAACAGCCTGTGTTTATTTCTGTTAAGACTGTGTAGAAGCCTGCTTGCTTTGTACTTTTGAGTTTTGACTGCATTAAAGCCCTGCACCTCTAACCAGCTCCCCTGCCTCTGCCTGACCACCGCCTGGCACTGACAGATACAGTCCCTCCTTCACAAAGGGGCCATAGAACGAGTGCCGTCCTCAGCTAGTTCCACCGGCTTTTTCCCCCAGTATTTCATGGTGCCCAAATCAGACGGTACCTTCCCACCGGTCCTGGACCTCAGGGGGATGAATTCCTACATTCTCCCCCTGAAATTCAAGATGGTCACCCTCTCTTCGATCTTGCCCTTTCTGAGGCATTGGGACTGGTTTGCCTCTATCGACCTACAAGACGCCTACTTCCATATTGCAATTCAGCCCCACTATAGAAAATACCTTCATTTCATGGTCGATGGTGTGTGCTACCAGTACAAAGTTCTGCCTTTCAGCCTCTCCATTGCTCCCAGGGTCTTCACCAAAAGCCTGGCCCCTGTAGTGTCGTACCTCTGCATGAAACGAATTATGGTTTACCCCTACCTGGATGACTGGTTGCTGGTGGCACCCTGCAACAAAAGTTGTATGAGGACATTCCTCTTGCACTCTCTCTTCTTTCCGACCTCGGCCTCACTCCCAAGAAGTCTCACCTGGAGCCGTCCCGCACCCTGGAATTCATTGGTGCCATCCTGGATTCCGTTTCCGCCGGAGCTTTTCTGCTGGTGAAGTGGGCTAAGACACTGCATCAGGTCATCAGTGCTGTCTTGCACGACCCAGCAGTCTCCGCATGGAGGATCCAGCAACTTCTGGGCTACATGGCAGTGACGATAACTGTGACTTATCTTTCTTGTCTCTGTGCTCGCCTGCTGCAGCACTGGTTTGTCAGAACCTTTGACCCCCTTCTGGAAAATCAACATCGCCTATTGCAGACTCCCTGACCAGTAAAGGAATCTCTCCACTGGTGGCTCTTGCCCTGGCACCTGCTATTGGGAATGCCATTCATCGAGCCTTGCCCGATGATTACCATCATGATAGATGCCTCCTTCCTCGGTTGGGGAGCACACTGCGACTGCCTAGCAGTGCAGGGCCACTGGATCGGCTTGGACACTTGTCTCCACATCAGTGTATTGGAGCTTCTGGCCATCCTGAAAGCCTTGTGGGCTTTTTGCAAACTTGTTATTGGCCGGACGGTTCAGATGTTGTCCGACAACACAACGGTCGTCTGCTATGTGAACAGACGGGGGGCACTCACTCCTCCACCCTTCTCCACCTAGCTCTTTGTCTCTGGGACTGGTGCGTGCCACTGAGTGCTCATCCCGTTGTGGTTCACTTGGTGGTTTGAGACAGTATCACGGCAGACATGCTAGGCAGGGACATGGCATGTCACCACGAACGGTCCCTATCCGATGTTGCTTTCAAGAGAATAGTGTCTCGTTGGGGCGCTCTGTTCATCAACCTCTTTGTGAGCAGTTGGAACAGGAAATGCCGCCGCTATTGTTCGAGGGCCGGCCTGGGCACCGGCTCCCTCGGAGATGCCTTCCAATTCCCATGGGACAGGGAATTTTTGTACGTCTTTCCTCCATTTCCACTCCTGGGTCAAGTGGTAGCCAGGATCATGTTGGAGTGGGCGAACGCCATCCTGATAGCTCCGTATTGGCCGAGGCAACATTGGTTTGGCCCTCTTCTTGTGGCTGCTCAGAACCGCAAGATGCGACTCCCTTGTATGCTCTGCATCAGGACCCGCCGCTCCTGTGTCTCCACACATGGAGGATAACCTTCTAGACTCTCCTGCTATCCAATCCGTCCTCATGGCCGCCAGGAAGGAGTCTACATGGAGATCCTGCCATTACAAATGGCTAAAATTTGTGGCCTTCACCAACGCCCGGCATGAGGTGTCATTTCCAGCTGCATTGCCCACTGTGCTACATTTTCTTCTCCAGCTCCGTGAACAGGGGCTAGCGTTCTCATCCCTGAAAGTATTCCTGTCGGCTGTCATAGCCTACCAGCTATGTGGTGCCTCCTCTGTGGCCCTTTTTTTGAAATGCTACACTTAAACCATTTCTCAAAGGTCTGCAGCATCTTTACCCTCCGGTCACCCCACCCCTTCCACCTTGGTCACTGTTGCTTGTCCTTTCTCAGCTGACTAGACCTCCCTTCAAACCCATGGTGACTTCAGACGACTGCCTTCTGACTCTGAAGACAGCCTTCCTGGTCACTGTCACCTCGGCTAGGCGAGCAGGGGAACTTACTGCACTAAGGTCAGATTAGCCTTTCCTGGTGTTCCATCGTGACAAAGTGGTGCTGCGCCCAGATGTCTCTTTCCTCCCTAAAGTTGTTTCAGATTTCCATCTGAACCAAGATGTCATTTTACCTACTTTCTATCCTAATCTGGCTTCATCTCCAGAGCGATCACTTCATTCCCTTGATGTCCGTCGGGCCCTGGCTTTCTACCTTCAATGGACTTCACCCTTCTGACAGACTCCTCACCTTTTTGTTTGTTATGGTGGCCGCCGGAAGGGCCATAAGGTGTCCACCCAGCGCTTCTCTAAGTGAGTGGTCCAGACCATTCGTCTGGCTTATGAATTTGCGAGACAACCTCCGCCAGCTCCTCTGTTCCGTGCTCATGCCATGAGGGCCATGGCTTCCTCAGCAGCAATCTTCCATGGGGTTGATCTGCAAGAGCTCTGTTGTGTGGCTACCTGGTCATGACCCTCGACCTTCGTTTGCCACTATTGCCTTGACTGCCGGGCCCAGCGTGATGCTCGTTTTGGTCGTGCGGTGCTGTCTTCGATCCTGTAGGACCTGACCCACCATCCAGTGGTAAGCTACTCAATATTCCATTGTGTGAGGCACAGAGACCACAAAGAAGAAGAAGAAGAGGTTGCTTACCTGTAACTGTGGTTCTTTGAGTGGTCATCTGTGCCCTCTCACACCCTCTTCAGGTCCTGCTTTGGCAGAGTTCGAAACTGAGGAGAGACTGTTAGCTTGGTGAGACTGAGCATGCTCAGTACCAGATTGGGGAGGGGTTGTTGCCAAGCTGCTCAGCTCTGGAACTTTCCAAAAAGCTACTGCGCATGCGTGAAGATTCCCATTGTGTGAGGGCACAGATGACCACTCGAAGAACCACAGTTACAGGTAAGCAACCTGTTCTTCTATCTAAACAAAAACGGTGAAAGTGTAAGAGATATGTAATCAGCACTAATAGATTTTATGTCCTAAGACTAGATGGAATAAATAGGATCACAAGAGTCAGGATTCAACTTGTAAAAAAGGGCTGAGAGCAGCAGGTCAACAATTAGTCCATTTCCTTTATGGGAGAATCAAACAAATTTTGGAGGAGGTATCACTAAAATCTCACTTTGTGTAGATGCAGGTTGCCATACAGAAATAACAACTGTTGTTGATTTTAGTTGTTAAATTAAAGTGCTGGTGATTCTTAAAGGAATAAGTGAGTCATTAATACCAATTTCAGAATTACAGTAGTACTAAGTGTTTATCATTCATATTATTCATATTTGCAAACTAATGATTCCCATAGAACTTTGGGTCACAATCCAACTAAGGGTCAAATTAGACATTAAAAGGATTCTGTTCTCCCATTTGCTCATTAGCAATAAGAGGAGGTATGTGTACCAGCCATCAGACTCTCAAATAAAGACAGTGTTTACTTTTCAATGACCAGTCACAAAACCAGACTTGCTAAAGGCAGGTAAGGAAAAGCACATGCAATAAGAACGATCCCTATTACCTTTGTAATAGGGCAGATTCAAGTACAATTCACTTGTTGTACAATTCACTTGTTCCACTGATGTTAAGGAGATATCCTATACATGCTTAATGCTCTCCAATTGAAAATAAAATGACATTGAAGTGCTTAAATTTGTCTCTATTTTCTAATGACAGAGGCAAATCAAAGAAGGTTCTGTTAATATTATTAGGTCAGACAGTAATCCAAGAGCTAAATTGATTTATATGACAAACTGGAGAAATTTATCCTACCTAGTAAGAAAAGTATGCTCAGGATGACTCCATATGTTCCACAATACAGAATACCATTAGCCATAATTTTAAAGTACCTCCAGTTCTTTATTTTGGGGAACATATATTTCTCTGTTCTGTAGATGTGATTGTGTTCTCCATTGCCCCCTGCTATCTGCCTATGAAGTTGGAGTATTTCCTTATTTCTATATAGCGTAAAGAGTATGATATTTTTACTACACATGTACCCTGCCTTTCCTTTTCACTAATCAAATGAGGGCATTGTTCTTTTCCATACTCCTTTGGTTTTCATACAGATTTTGGAGTAGTTTAACAGTGATCATAAGTCCCCAGGAATTACTCTTGAATCCAATGGCTATAAACTGGTGGGAATCATGTTATGTGCTGTTGGCTTCAGAAGAGGGCTCTTGGGCTGGACTAAAGTTAATTTGGCTATTTGATCAAACATGTTTTTAAAAAGGGCACCTGAAAGAGGTGTTATTCCCCACTCCTATATCTTAGACTGGGGGACTGAGGGTTCTTGCCACCTTTTAGCTAATTCTGGGGTCCCCTTTTTCAGCAAAGTTTCTGACTCATGATAGTCGTTAAACTAGACAGGCCAGGTTAAGAACAACACTCCACTTAAACAATTTCAAATCTTGGGATATTTACATGGGAATGAACAGAACCTTTCAGTATTATTTTAGGCTCTTCAATATAAGTATTCATTCGTACATGTACCTTCCTTTCAGGAAGGATCACAAACATGGCATTGCCTCCACATGTCAGTTTAGTTATATTCCATAACAATATATGTAAGTCATTATTATTCTATTACATATAAGGCATCTTATATTAAGTCATATAACCATCACATCATATTCATCAGGACATTTATAGGGACCTTATATCTCTATTCAGCTCCTTAACAGGCTTGGCAATAAGAAATATAAGTAAGAATATCAGCTTTCTAAACCATCCAACAGGTAACACTATTCTTGTATCATCATAATCAGGATCTCTCTAATCACATAGTTTTCCATAGTGTTTGCTAAGTCATTATAGAGACAATTCCTAAAGGATTTTACTTATTTGTAATCTTGTCCCTTGTCATATTCCTAGCCAATTATCCATGAGAATTTCCTCTGTTTGAGAAATAGGCATTGAAGGTTAACCACTTCTTAACGAAGTCTTAACTACGTTAATCACATGTAAGCATCTATCTCCTGGCCGTACCAGAATAATCATAAGGATTTTAGGATGGCATGCCAGAGTTTATCAGAAACTTTCCTTGGGAAGGCTGTATTATTACCTTCTCTCCCTGCAGTAGAGGCATGCTGAATAGCAACCTAATTATGTAGCTCTAACTTAGCTCTTTTATTCTCTTCTGATGCCCACTCAGTGTATCAGTTATCTTATCAGAGGTTTACATCTTATCTTTTTATTCAGTACATTAGAGTTTAGTGCACACAACACTTTTAGAATCCACTCTACTACCTCGTATCAGGTGTCTCTAATGTACTAACTCACAGGGTGACCTGACCTCATTCTTTGTCATTATTGTTTACATTCTTTAAAGGAACATCTGGCATTCTTCCCAGACCTGAAATCTAAACAAGCATTTCCCTTCTTTTATTACAAGACAGAAAATGGGCAGACACTGACATAAATCTTAGACTCTGCGTTCTACCATCTATAGGTTCTACCAGGTTATATGTCCTTATTTAATGATATGTAAATATTTTAATAGTATATTCATAGGCTAAGGAGTTGTCAACTAAAATTCATCTAGCCTGTAACACACCAGTATGTTAAATGTAGCACAGCTGATCTCAGTGATGCACTTGGAAGAATCCAGGTGCTTAGTTGGATCAGGCTTGTTTCTTGGGCCTTTCTTGAATTTACCTTTAGATAAAACAAACAAACAAATAAAAAACAACAGGTGTGGTCTCTAAGAAAGGAATGGGAAGTTGAACATCTGGTGGACATCAGCTTGGGGAAGTCTGTACTGATGTTTCAAAAAAAAATGCAAGATATCCATACTAAATAAACAAGAATTGACATATTTGCCTCATAAATAGTTCCCTCTAATCCAGAGATAGGGAGTGTGCAGTGTCCCCCTCCTCCATGATGTCTAGATGTAATTATCTCTCACAGTTGCAGTCCAACAACATCTAGAGGGCTTTAAGTTGCTCACTGCTGCCCTAAGGCAAATTGTTCATCATGAATACAGATTGGGGACATATAAAGGATGGAGAGATGTTTCTGCAGGTAGTTTAATCTTTATTAAAAGAAGATGAAGAAAGTTAACTGTGCAGTCAATACTGGCACCACAGGCGGTAGTCTATCAGGCTCTGAACCCTTCTCCCCCAGGGCCTGGTTGGTGGGTAATCTACCCATGACCTCTCCTTATATTCCTGCTGGCATTAATAAAAACAATAGACTCACACGCTGCTCATTGGAGATGGTGTAAGAGAGCTCTGTGTTCTGAGAATCTCCTATTTCTCCCCCCGCCTGCTGTTCTGACTATAATGTTGTCTGGGAAACTAGTAGATGTGTTTCACCAGGATGGTCAGACTGACAGGAAACCACTTATTTCACAGAGTTTCTGCTTAATATTAGTTGTGCTGTAAAATAAACCAGATTGTCAGTAATTGTGGTGCAAGTATACATATATTTTTTTAAACAGGCAGACCTGCCACTTCACCCTGGCCCTTGGTAAAACAGGGAGAAAGACCCTGCACTGTCTTGGCAATCAGTTGCCAATGCAGATAATCGGATAAGTACTTCCTTTTTGGGATTCAGCCACTTTGAATCCTCAGCCTGCAATTTGAAGTTGCATAGTCCAGAAATAGAAAGTCACAATGAAGAAGAACCATGAAGCATATCCAACAGCAGGAGTAACTATGGCACTCATCTTCGAGAGTCTCCAGTTATTCCTGTTCATTGTGGGCAATTCATATGTAATTTCCCTCACAAAGGAAATACCTGCAACTTTTGCCAAAGCCATCAAGGGTGGCTGGATTAATTAAAAATCCCACCCAAGCACACCTTCCCTAACAGACAAACATCATGGGAACAAGCAGTGATTCTAAACTATTTATTAGGGCATATCCAGGCAGATTAAAAAGTAAGAGCCTTACAAAAAACTATCAGAAAGCCCCTCAGTCCTTTGGAGAACAGACACCATGCATCAGGCCAGCCCTCCCATCTGAGAGAGTGAGGGAGCCACCTCAGGCAGCCTATTCTGGGTTTCATGAATATCAGATGGGAGGGATGGTTATGGGATTTTTCTACCTTGTGTATCAAAACAACTTGGCAAGCTCCAGGTACTGTGATTTAAGTGGGTGTGATTTCCTGCTTTCCCTGAGGCAACTGCGTTTTGTGGGTTGGCTCATAACACACAGCAGGAGTACATAGTACAATTTTAAAAATGTGATCAGGTGATCCCATCCTGATGAATGGGAATGTGAGAAATTTATCACAAACTGTTACAGCCTATGGAACATATGAAGAGCAAATAACTGAAAAAGAAAAGGCACAAGTAGATAAACAGTAAGTGAAAGTATCAGATTCTCATGTTTATATCAATCATTCTCCCATTAGTCCAACCAGAGCTTGGAGGTAACAAATTAAAGAAATTTCTTGTAGTTAATTCCATTTTTCAATAGCCATGACATAACCAAGGAGCTAACTAGACTATGGCCCTTTCCGCACGCGGCGAGGGAAATGCTCCCTGCCGCTACTCACCGGCTTTTTGGTGGGTCCGGGCGAGTCCGTCGGGATGAGGAGCAGTGCGAGCTCGTCGCTCCACACTGCTCTGGCGTCCAAAATGGCGGCTTCTGGTTGGTGGAGGCTCTCCACCAACTGGAGAAGCTCGCCAGCCTAAAGCCCACCCCTGGCAGATCTGCAAGCACACACTAGTGCGCGCCTGCAAATCTGCACCAGAGCACGTCGCCGGAGCGACACGGAGTCGTGAGCTCCGTACTCTTAAAAGAGTTTTTTAAAAAGCACGCTGCGCGACCAGTTCTGGTCGCTCCGGAGCGGACTGAGGTGCGGAACTACAAAAAGTAGTTCTCCCTAGTCCACTCCACGGTGCAGAAGACCTCCGTTGGAGGTCGCTCTGCACCGTTTTAATAGGTTGGTGCGGAAAGGGCCTATGTCTTACACTGTGTGTTTAAAAGAATTGCTCCCTCAAGTGATGAAAGCAATCTGTTTGTTATAGCACATGATACTCTGCATTGCTTATTTTGCATTTAACGTTCTTGGTTTTGTGACTGGGGTTTATAGTTTACTAAGGCCAAAGAACTCTCTGACTGACAATTCTAAATGCCCCTCCCTAAATTGCAAACACCAGGATTCCACAGGATGTTGAAAGTGGGATAATAGCACTGTAATAGTGTAGTGTGGAAAGGCCCAATGATTGGTTTTGTAAGAGTTACTTTCATAGGTACAGGGTGTATGTTGTCTCATCACCTTGATGTGCTTTGTATTACAGGACAGTGGCTTGCAGCATTCTGATTTTTTTTGAAAAAAATAATTCCCTTAGAATAATAAGAAAATACTTAATTTAAAAAAAACTATAACTGCAATGGTAACTGTTGTGAGGCATTGCAACTATAACTAATTACTTTTAAATGTCACTTTCCAATGGTGAGTCTAGCTTCCCTGGAAGAAGCACAGTTACTTTGAAGGAGATCTCTGTTATAAAGCATTCTGAGTCATTGTGGAATGGCAAGAATCATGATTATTTTATTTATTTATTTTTATTTATTCATTTGTATCCCGCCTCTCCATATGGATCGAGGCGGTGAACAACTTAGAAATAGCATGTATTTTGAAACATTTCTATACATGCCCCCAACAAGCTGGGTACTCATTTTACCGACCTGCGAAAGGATGGAAGGCTGAGTCAACCTTGGAGCCAGGCAGGATCGAACTCACAACCTTGTGGCTTGCAGTACTGGCATTTAACCACTGTGCCACCAGGCCTCCATGATATGATATGATATGATATGATATGATATGATATGATACGATACTCCTTTCCCCAATAATTCTCACCCGGTGATGTTTCAGAGAAGGATCCTCTCAGTTCTACCTGACAAGGACTGAACCTACAACCTTATGCATGCAATGCATGTACTCTACCACTGGCCCAACTCTTCCCAGTTTAGACTGGGAGTGTGGGATAGAGTAAAGAGTTAATTATTTCCTCTATATATGGTTCCTTGACTTGCTTCTTCTGCCCTGGCTTCCACTCAATGAAAAGTCCATACAAGAAAATAGCACTGGTATATCTCTGTTTAAAAAATCCTGCCCAGCAGTATGATCCCAGTCCAAATTGGCCAGCCATCATTGTTTTTAATCACAGGAAAAGATGTTGGCAGAAGCAATCATCTATCTTTCATGTCATATCTAGTTTGGTGTTCCTTTGGCTGAAGCAAGATGTTAGGCAGACTTCCATCCCTCTGAATTTCTGGAATCTGTTGTGACCTGGGAAAACTGCACTTATGTAGAAGAAAAATGGCTAAGACAAGTTGCTTGACTGTTTTCCTTCCAGCCCTCTATCAACTCACAGCCACTGAAGTCTGGGAGCTTGAAAGCACACCACTCCCTGTTAGTTGTCAGGGCTCCACAATCCCAACCAGGGCCATTTTCAGTGCTTATCTTTCCATCTCTTAAATATAGAACAGCACTCCAAGTCAAGAGTTGGAGCACTGTGGATGTCTAAAGACCCATCTGCCCATTGAAGCATAGCTGCCACCTACTACAACCATTGTCAGGTAAGCCTGACAGGATCCGCCCACATAGGAGGAGATCCACTGATGTGTAAGAATATGTGGTATTTATGATACCAGGGTGCAGTGGGTTAGTACAATGTGAGTTTATGGGCCTTTCCACATTACACTGTTATAGAGCTATTATTCCCCTTTCAATGTTCTATGAAATCCTGAGGTTTGCAGTTTAGGAAGGGGCATTTAGAATATTCAGCCAGAGAGCAATTTGGCCGCAGGAAACTACAAACTTCAGAAGTCCACAGGATGTTGAAAGTGGAGTAATAGCACTATAATAGTGTAGTGCGGAAAGGCCCTAAGTTAAAAAAGGAGTAATTGTACACTTGTAGTAAGCAGGGGGGGAAAAAGATGCATGGGGATAGGTGGTACCCATCATTGGTGATGGGACCTAGAGTTTCTTGGAGAAATAAAGACAGAAACTATCTTCTTCGAAGAAGGAGGGCAATGTGGAAAAGGATGTGAAAAGCAAAAAACACAACTGTAGCAGTCTATACCTACCTTTAAGAATTGTCAAGAAGGGAAAACAGCAGGGACCACCTCTCTGCACTTCTACTGATAACTTGACTTCATGCGTTGCTGCCTTTTATTTCCAACATGATGTAGAAAAGGAGGTTCAGCAGAAGACACTTCATAATTGTTTATACAAACCTGGAGGATGGCCCTGAAAATTGCATTTCCAAAGTGGCATTCTTCATCGAGGGAGGGGAGAAGGTTCAGGGCAAACCATGAGGAAACTCATTAGCTCCTCAGTTCAGTTGTTACTGTGGTCCAGGCCCACCCGGAGATAGCACTCGATATCACTTTGATAGCAAACAATTTGGCTTTCCTCTGCCACTCCGCTCCATGTGTCTGTGAGGCCACCGGACAAGCACGCAAACAGGCATGGCTGATAATTGCTGGACATTCCATTCTCTACCCAGGCAGGCCAGATACAGCCGGTTCGTCGCTTCAGGGACCTCTCCAGCAAACACCTCATTGCATATGTGCAATGCTAACAAAGGCTCCCTGCCCCGAGCAAGCAACTTGACAAAGCTGTACTAAGAGCTCCGCATTTGCATACTGGCTACACTATTGTTAATTTGGCTTTGATTCAATCATGCTAAATTCTGACCTTTCCAAAGCTTTGTCCCGCACCTAAAATGCATTGTTCTCACTGAGTAAAGCATAGCCTGCAGTCACATTTCTCCCTATAAAAAACCCTGATTCTGAGACCTTCCTCGGATTGCTCCCAAATTCCATCCAGCCTTGCCGCCGCTCTGCTTGGCAAGCTCCCCTCAGCCAATTGTGCTGAGCTTCTTCATCGCACCCCAACTTCACTCTCAAGGTTCAGGACTACGTCGTATCACCCATTTCCCTTTAAAAATCCCTATTCCAAGTCAATCTTTGATTCCCTAGTTATCTGTGTGACTGTGGTGTCTTTAATATTTGTCTGTACCTAATAAACATCATTTTTATTGTTTTAACCCGTCTGACTGCTTGACTGATCTGACCCCGTAGACACTGGATTGCAAGATCCTTCTAAGTTACCCTGCCTCTTGCTAGCTTTAGTGAGTGCTCCAGCTAATTTTCCCCAAAGTTGTGTTGTTGTTTGGTTATTTAAGTGTCCCTCCCAGGACCCCCAGCAAACAGGGTAACAGAGTGGGTGAAAAAGCAGCCTGAAGAATATGGTTTTGATTTGAAATTATGCTGGAAGGGAAATGGTTAAGCAGTTTCTGTCTGCCAAAGCTAGGAGACCTTTGTCATGTTCAATGAAGATTATGGGAGTTGCAGTCCAAAAGGTAATTTTTCTAAGCCCTGCTTGGCCTGTGCCCTTTCTTCCCCTTGTGTTTGCAGCAGTTACTTTGAATTAAAAGTGACAACCTGAGCCAAACCATGGAGGAAAGAAGAACAAAAAATGTAGACTGAAGCTTATAGTGAGGCAGATGCAAAGTTCCACTACAAGAAGTAGCAGAAGAGAGAAGTAATTATGCAGGCTGCCATCCATTACATACTTATCTGGGAGTATGTTCCACTGAACTCCACAAGACACACTTGTAAGCACACTCACATAGCATCGTGCAGTATGTCACTGGAAGGAACACATTTTATCCTGCCACTTTTTTTTATGATTGTGTCGCTTTTCTTTAAGTGGCTGTTAGAGACTTCAGTACATTCTAGACTTCTGGCCACAGGCATCTTCACATCACTGAATAGAATGTCAAACCTTGCAGGAAATGAAAGTACTGAGAAACAAAGCTCTTCAGATTTATGACACTTACTTTCTTCAATCAATAGCTGTTTCTGTCATAAAGGAAAACCCATTCAAGTGTGCTTGCCCAATGAAATACTTTCAGAATCCACATTCAGCTACTGTTGTTTTGTTGAGTTCAGTGCAAGTGCACAGTACATTCTAGACAACAAATAGAGTGGCAAGTGGAAGAGGAGTAATTACACCTCTCAACAAAGACATTGTTCACTTAATGCATTGCAAATGGGTGAAATATTCCAATATATGATCATGGCAGGACTGTTGTATGTGCAAAGATGGAAGAACTTAATATTACCTACAAGGGAATAATGGTTGTTGAAATGGACTAAGCTAGCAGAAATGGATAAGTTCTATGCTTTGATTAAAGAAAAATCAATGGTGACATTTCTGAAAGATTAGAAACTCCTTATAGACTATTTCCAGAAAAAGAAAATTATTTGGCAACTTTTGGGTTTAACAGTTAGCAAGATTTTGGCTATTTCTGCACTGTACTGTTATAGTGCCATTATTCCACTTTCAGCATCCTACGGAATCCTGGGGTTTGCAGTTGAGGAAGAGGCATTTAGAATTCTCTTTGGCCTCAGTAAACTACAAATCCCAGAATTCCATAGGATGTTGAAAGTGGAATAATAGCACTATAACAGTGTAGGGAGGAGATGGCCTTTGTTAGAGAAAAAGATAGATGATGTCGTTTTAGAGAGAAAGATTTGCTAATACTATATGGCCTTTTCCGCACGACGCGAGTGAATTGCTCCGTGCCATTATTCAGTGCTTCTTCTAAGCTCAAAGCAACGCGGACTCTCCCTTAAGCCCTTCTGCAGGGCTCCTCTGTTTGGTCCAGGGCAAATCGGAGCAATGCGAGGTCTGTAGATCCACACTGCTCAGGCTGAAAATGGTGGCTTCCTGTTCTTTGTTGGTCCGGACCAACCACTGGCACTGGCCACGCCTACAGCCCACCCTCCACTGATCTCAGGCTCGCATTGGTGTGAGCCTGCGCATCTGCATAAGTAAGGAGGAACGCAATGGCGTGCTCCAGAAGATTGAAAGACCAGATTTTTCCGATCTTCACTTAGCGCGCTGGAGGACCACTTGGGGGCGTCTTGGATCAGGCTAAGGTGTGGAACTAAGGTAAATAGTCCGAACCTAGTCTGATCCAAGGTGCGGAAGACCTCCGTGACAGGATGCCTTGGCCCGTTTTAACTTCCTGGTGTGGAAAGGGCCTATGTATGTATAACCTTCAAAAAGAAAGTGTGAAGCCAACCTTTCTTTCAGTTTACATTTCTTTCTATATTTTCTTTCTTCTTTTTCTTTCTTCTTTTGTCAGATTATATATAATTTTTATTGTACTAATGGTTGAAATAACACCTTTTATCAAGTTTGTTCATTATGAAAAAATAAGAGGCATTCAGGAAAGAGAAATTTTGACTGCTGGGAGATCTTGGGAATTTCTGCACTACACTGTTATAGTGCTATTATTCCACTTTCAACATCCTGTGGAATTCCAAAGAGCTCTCTGTCTGAAAATTCTAAATAACAGTGTGGTCTCTTAATGCCAGTGGCTATAATATGAGGACATCCTGAAGCTGGTTTGCCAGTCTCTCCTTCCTAGTTTCAAGTCCTTATTCTACATTGAGCTGCATGGTCATGAAGCTATAAGATACCCAACCTAATTTTCAACTGTAGGGGCATGTGAACACCAGTTCCTTAATCAGGCAGTTCATACAGCACAGGAATGGGATGAGGAACTAAAAGCCAACTTGTATTTGCTAGTTGTTTCACTTGTAAGTGCTGTTGAAAACAGACATATAAGGTGAGCTGTTGTAGTGATTAAAAAGCTTATTAAATTGGGAGTCTATGCTTTAGTTCCATGGGGCATCAACAAAACCAATTTCAGCAGTGAAACTTGGGTGTTTTGGATGGTGGCAATGTTACCCTGTATGTTGGGGGTCCCGGGAGGGGCACCCAATTACCAGATAAAAACACAAATTGGGGGAATTTAACTTGAGCACTCTCTCGGCTAAACAAGAGGCAGGGTAATGTTAGCAAAGATCTTTAACCCAATGTGTACAGCGTCGGGTCAGAGAGCGGCTAGACAAGGTTTTCAAAGTAACAAACAATATTTTATTAAAGGCAAGAAACACAAAAGACAAGACATAGACTAACTGAGAAATAGAAATGGAGAGCTTTTTGGGAAGGGCAATACGACACCTGGTCTCGTAGTCCTGGAGAGAAGCGGGGTTCTGGGGAAGAAAGCTCAGTGGGGCACGCTGAGGGGAGTTTCCTTAGACAACCAGCAGCAAGGCGGGATGGAAGTCCAAAGTAGTCTGAAGATGTCCCAAAAGTGGGGACTTTTTATAGGGTGGATTTTACCTACAGGCTATGTCATGCTCGGTGAGAACAAAGGAAATTTGGAGTTGGACAAAGGAGTTGGAAAAGGTCAGGTTTTGCATGATGGGTTTAGCTCCCAAGACAATAGCGTGGCCAGTTCGTTAATAGTCCGATACAAAGGAATGGCTCGGCTCTTGGCCGGGTGGCTTTGTGTGGATATGAGCAGAGCAAAGCCAGTTTGCGGGGAGGTTTTTCCCTAAAGCAACGGAGAGGCTTAAGTTGCCTGCCTGAATGGGGTTTTGGAATGTACAACCATTAACGGCCGCGCCCGTACGTGCTCATCCAGGGGACCTCTGCAAACACGTGGAGTAGGGTGGCAGAGAAAGGTAAAGCAAAGACCAAATTATTTGATATCAAAACGATATCTAGTGCTCTCACCAGACATATCATAACCGTGATAACAACAGTGTACCATAGAAGAAACAATCGGGAAATTTGAGAGACAATACTGTATCTTTCAAGCTGAATGATCAAACTGGCAAGGGAAAAGCTAAACAACAGAAAGGCCCATTCTTAGTAGTCCATCCTTGAGAATGTGGCTTGCTCAAGTTCAACCAGTGGGTTTCCATGCCTGAGCAGGGTTTGAATCTTTGTCTTTTGGAATCTTAGTCCAGCATTCAAACTACTACACTATGCAAGCTCTTGATCAGTGAGTATAAGCATGCAAAGGTTATTAACTCGGAGTTGACATTTTGCTGAGGATCACAGCAAGCACACTTAGAAGAAAATGCTGCCTTAAACATTCAGAGATGTGGATATTTGGGAGGATAAAAGCTGACAGAATACATAAAAAATATACACCCATCCCAAGGCAATGGTCTTTTGTCCTCCCATCTTCCTCTAAATTACCCTGTCTAGGATTTCTGTTCATCCATTTTTCTCTCCCTCACTCCTTTCAAGTCGCTCCCCTTCCAATTCTTCCTTTCATTTCCCTGATTTTATTTCTACAAATGAATGTTCATTACTTTATTTCTTTTTTTTTTTAAAAAAAACATTATTCAAAAAGTTGAGTGGCAGTTATGTTTCTACTCCCCTCTCCTCCACTTTCCTTACTCTTTCTTTCTTTTGACTGAAAAACTGTTAGTTCATAGTGATGTTGACTTGGCCTTTCCAAATTTCTTATTCTGGAGACAAAAATCCCACACTGAGGAATTTTCAGACAGAAAGAAGAAAGAGGAAGAAAGGAAAAAAGAAAAGCAACACCAACATTGTTCACATTCACCTCTGAGTTGTCAGTGAAACATGTTTCTAATCATAGTTGGAATTCTGTTGCTGTCACATGCACGCGCATGTGTGCGCAGACAGATATATACACACACACAAACAAGCTTTTTCCCTTATGCAGAGGGCTGTACTTTTTCAGCCATTGTACAACAGATATGTTTAGTTCATGGTTGTGAAGGTGGAGTCCGGCAAGTATAACCTTTGAGTATGAGGTTATGCATTTTCACCAGTGCAAAATTACTTCCAAGTGCCTTCAAACTTTCCCCTGATTCCCTGGGATGGTGGAGATAGCTTGAACCATAGTTTCCATATCATTTGATTGCCATTGCACTTTCCCCACTGAATAATGGGATACATAGAAGTCTCCTGTAGTGGCCTTTTTAAAACTAATAATACAACTATCTTTTTGAGCATCTGGAGACAAGCCTCCACTTTCTTTTATGGATGCTCCCCAGTTTCTGCTTTTTGCATTGCATAATGAGGTGATAAGAAAATGGATTGATAAATATGCCATCAGCGGTACAATGATAGTAGAGTAGAACCCAAAAAAGTGGGGAAGGGGTTTCTCAGTTGTGCTGAAAGCGTTTGTGCATAAAGGAAACTCTCCTGTGCAGGTTTATTACTCTCCTTGTATGGACAAAAAAAGAATTGGAGATAAAAGGGGGTTGAGGCTACTGTGGTCCCCTCTTTGCAGGTTGATTCAACACCCTTTGTAAATGATTAAATAGCCCCCATTCTTTTTAAAGCCAGATATGAGAGCAGGATTACCCTTCTTCATTCCCAAAGCTGTTTATCAACATTTTCCAAGAGAGCCCCACAAAACGCGTGCAGTTACTGTTTAAATACTTTTTAAACCTTCAGTGGTGGTGGTAGATAGAGGATTACTGCAGTTTTGCAGCAGCAGACATTTCACAGAATCACAGAATTATAGAGTTGGAAGAAACCACAGGGGCATCCAGTCCAACCCCCTGTCATGCAGGAATGCATATCAAAGCACTCCCAACAAATGGCCATCCATCCTCTGCTTAAAAACCACCAAAGAAGGATCCTCAAACAGACATTTGCTGTTTGAGCCCTAGGGGAAAATCCAAGGAATGCTTTATCTTCTTATTTCTTTGATATATTTACACCCTGCCATTCAAAATGCCCAGGGCAGATGACAAAAATAAAATCTATTCTCAAGACACATTTTAAGAAAGAAATACCAAATTAAATTTAAACCAGAGCAAATAAAAGGGGCAACCAATTTTTTTTTTAAAAAAAACACAAGTAAATATGCTGATTAAAACATGGAGTTGGGGTTTGGGCCAATAGTTCAACAGATGAGACAAATAACTTGTATCTGTCAGCAGGAAGTTTTCAATGAATGGATTAAACTCCTTCAGGAATAAAGTCACAATCACAGACATGGCTCTTGTTCAAGAGCTTGCCAAACTCACATCATTCATAATTTGGTGGAACAAAACAGAGGAGACATGCTTGAATCCTCTGAGAGTGGCCTACATTAATCCCATTACATGCACACATAAGATCACACATTATTCTTGCATTTAAAATTATTAACTGGAAATGTTCCAAGTCATTGAAAGAAGGAATACCAAAGATCACATCCAGGAAACAGTATTATATGAGCAATATTAGTGGCTACAACTATCTAGTGTCTAAATGATAAGAATGGATGATGCCGATGCGGTAGGACTCCAATACATGTCAGGCTTAGCCAGTATGGCCAATGCATGATGGGAACTACAGCCTAGTCATGCCTGAAGGACCATAGATGTAGACATTCAACTTGCATAGAAAGTTAAGATATCCATGTATCTTTGTCTCCCTTGTCTTTAAAAATACCAGTAACATTATTTGTGGAACCATTAAAAGACATTAGATTTGTTCAGCCTGCCAGCATTTTAAAATGTATTTACTACATTGATACACTTATTGTCAAAGCAGTTAAGAACAGTGATAATTGAAAATGATTGCATGTTGTGCAATATAGATTGAGCAAAAGGAAAAGTGGATGGGAAGGGAAAATAAGCAAAATCAGGTACCTGTTCTTACAAAGTGCTGCAGAATTGTTATACAACCAAAGGCAATGGTCACTGCAGACCATTCCAGAAGCAGAAGATGATTCCAGAAGCAAAGGAGGGTTTTACTGGTTTTTCCTTATTTCTTATGCTACTCCTTCTACTACACTTGAGGTGCGAATTGTGTGGCTTTCCACATTATTGTTGGACTCCAACTCCCAGTATACCACACAATTTGGCTATCTTAGTGGGGGCTGCTAGGAGCTACAACATCTGGAGGGCCATATGCTCTCATCCCCATTCTAAGTCCACACCTCTTTATAGCTTATACAGGATTTTTATTATTAGAAGGGGGAGTAAGATAAAAAAAACCTTAGTGAAGCAGCCTATTGAGACATTTTAAGCTCAAGAGGCAGATAAGGAGGCTTAAGCATAACTGCCAGCAAAGAAGAAAGGACCAAAATGAAAAGTTTTGTACTGTTTCACTGACTTCCAAAATGTTAGTTTTGGCTAACTCTCAGTAACTGTTTTAGCTGAAGAAAGCTCAAAGGGGAAAAAATTCTGGAAGACACTGATCTCAATTGAGTCTGATGGTGTTGATTTCTCAGTGGGTGCTTTGCATGTTGTTGTGGTGAGTCTTCAGGTTGTTTCCAACTTATGGTGATCCTAAGGGAAATCTATTATGTGGTTTTATTGTCAAGATTTGGCAAGAGAGGGCTTTTGCCTTTCTCTGGGGCTGAGAGAGCATGA
This sequence comes from Ctenosaura bakeri, assembly GCA_948474755.1. NCBI lineage: Eukaryota > Metazoa > Chordata > Lepidosauria > Squamata > Iguanidae > Ctenosaura > Ctenosaura bakeri. The sequence continues at coordinate 372,114 of CAOLHI010001065.1, forward strand.
TTTGCCCATGATCAACCAGTGGCCTTGGGCAAATGCACGGCTGAGCAGGGATTTGAACCCTGGCTTGGCAAGGATTTGGACCTTGGTCTCCAGAGTGGTAGTACAATGCTTGAACCACTACACAACACTGGCTCTCAGCACCACGGAAAACTTGAGTCTTCTTCTCTAATGCAAATACATCAGTGAAACCAGCAGCAAGGCTTTCCGTGAACGTGTAACAAAGGAGGATATATAGAGATCGAGTCTTCTGCAGCCCCCTTTCTGCAAGTAGATAGATGCTTCTCTTCCTCTCTTATCATACTACAACTCAGATCATCCACTGAAGCGGAATAGCAGGAGATTCAGATTGGATTCACTTACCACATAGCTAACCTGAGGCATTCACTGCTACAGCATGTAATGATGGCCACCTACTTGGTCAGCTTTAAAAGGGAATTGAACAATTTCGTGGTAGATGAGGCTATCAGTGGCTACAAGTCATTATGAGTATGTCTCTCCTAGCTGCCAAGGGGAACAAAAGCTGGAGGATGCTACTGTATTCATGTCTTTATTTGTGCTTTCCCAAGCATTGGGGTGGCTACTGTGGAAACAGATGCATGTTGTATTATCAAGTTGATGCTCAGGTGCAGTACCATGCAGTCCTTCCAAAACTGTATGAACACACTCTGCCCCCAATCAAATGGGCTTGATATTTCAACTTCTCACCTGTGGTTGGACATCACATGGGCAATTGATGGTGACACATGCATTTGAGTAAAGTTTTTGGTCATGTGCCTGAATTGGTTGGGAGTCTTGGTTCTCCCTATTCTTTACTCCACTTAAGGGTGTCCTCGGCTTCTAGAAGGTGCGAGGCTCCATAAATAGGGAGCATGGTCACAGATGAGGCCAGCTAGTATAGATAGAGCACATAGGGATGAGTGATGACTGACAACTCAGAAGTCTCCCCTCCAGATCGAAGGACAGACACAGCCTTGCACTCTTTCCACATGAAGGGAGGCTTGTCCTCCTCAGCCTTCAATTAACTGTGTCTGCATGATCTAACATTGCAACTCTCCTTTTCTATAAATCAATAAAGTCATGGCTAGAGTGGGGAAGGAAAAAAAAAAGAATCAATTGATAATTGTAACAGGCCCTTATTTCTCCTCAGATTAGTTTTGCAGTTCCAACCTAATAAGGCACCCTGATATTTTAATTTAACCCTTACTCTATCCTTTAACCACCACCTTTGTGTAAAAGGGCTAGGGTCTTAAGTGTTCCCTCAGAACCAAATAGTTTATTTATGGTAGTGTGTTCTTGTGCATTATCAGTGACTTTAGACAACTCAAGCTGACTATGTAAACTACAAACCCTAGAATTCCATAGGATGTTGAAAGTGGAATAACAGCACTATAACAGTGTAGTGTGGAAATGGCCTTAGTAGTTCTAAAACTAACATTAGAAAAAGGAGTATCTTGTTAAGATTCATATAAAATACAGTGCTGTTACATTAACCAGTTTCAATTTCTGACAGTCTATGCCAATAACTCTCAGCTTTAAACACCTGTTCTCTGTGTCTTTTTCTCCGCTGCTTAAACTCAGCTCAGCAACCCTCTATGGCCAAGATCTCACTGTTGGCTCACTTTCAAACAGAACCTCTGCCTTATATAGAATTCCTATAACCCATAAGCCCCTCCTATACACACCACTGTTCTGGGTTTCACTCTTAAGGTATTACTCCTGTTGTCTAGCAACGCACCATCAAGTTTCTCTTGCATTCCAAATAGCTGATTCCCAAAGCACCTTTGTCACACTAATTCATTGACATAACTTAACATGCAGCCCAACAAAAGGTAAAAGTCAGTAGAATAATCTAAAGTGAGCCCAAAATATTGCCCACGTGAAAACAGATGGCTGGAAATAGTTTAAATTACTCTATTTGTTCTAGGAAACAGGGAGAAGCTAGGAAGAAGGAAAACCTCAGTTGGTTGTAGAACTCTTTGCTACTGGGCTGTTTTCTTGGATTCTTTCATACTACACAATGATAGCACTATGATTCCTTAACTGTCATGACAACATCCTGGGGAATCTTGAGATTTGTAGTTTATCTTGACCCTTATATTGACTGGATTACATCTTTTTTAAGGCACAGTAAAGGGCATGTTAAATAAGAGAGAAGATCAGGACAGGTGCTAGGGTGGTGGTGCATACCATTTAGGAGGAACAACTCCAATTAATCCTCTGTTGTCACATTTTCTTCTCTGCTTTTTAAATATACCAGTTTCTCTTTCATCCTTCCACTTTTCTCCTTTGTATAAAGCTTACTCCAATTGCTGCAGAGGTTGCACTCAATTCATCAGGAGGATGTGAGGAGGGGGCAGAATCTTGGCCATCCAAGCAGACAGAGGCAAGAGCAAACTGCTGCAGCCTCTCCTAGCTTGTGTTCTCTTCCTTATTAATACATTTTACCATTTTGACCACACTCTGATATTGCTTGGCCACATGTGTCCTGGTTTTCATCTGTGAAATGTTGGAGGGTATGTGAGAGTAAATCTGGTGATGGATGGGATTCACATTGTTGTTGTTGCATATGTCTTTAAGTTATGGCAACCCTACCATATGGTTTTCTTGGCAAGATTTATTCAGAGGAGTTTGGTCATTCCCTTCCTTCTAGCAACTTGAGAGAGTATGCCTTGCCCAAGATCACCCAGTTGGTTTTCATGGCTGAACAGGGATTTGAACCCTGGTTTGCACAATCCTAGTCCAACACTCAAACCACTTCATTATGTTGGCTCTTCAGACTCAGATTAGTGCTTTGATTATTACATCCCATTTATTTAAATGGATTTACTCGTGTAGAGACTAAGTTGAGTTAGCTCTTAATTGCTCATTAACCTTCTCTACTCCAGGCAGTCTATTGTATCTTATGGGTGACAGAGTAGCATCAGTGTTGCTGGGGTGGTGGTTGAGGTGGTGGTTCAAAAATATGCCTTAATAAAATATGATAGAAAGGGATTTTGTTTATATTCCCACTTTAGGAGAGCCTCCCTCAACTGGGGAAGTGTTGGATTACAAATCCTTCCATACCTGGCCAGCAATTGAATTGCAGAGTTAGTAATCCAAGGGATCTGGAAACTGCCAGCCTTCTTCTTCTTCCTCTTCTCCTTCTCCTTCTTCTTCTTGTTACTGTTCTCACTTTTTTACATAGTGCCATGTATGTACAAGTACGTACATGGCGCTTTACAAATAAAGCAACCAGAAACAGTGGGTCCCGCCAAAGGTGTGCAATCTAAAATCTATATATACACATACAAACAAAGGGAAAGATCGAATAATAAAACTATATCATCCAATTGTAAAACAAATTATCCATGTAAAATCCAACAAGTATCTGTAATCAAACTTACAATACACTGGCAGTGAAATACGTGGTAGACTCTCCTTCTTTGGAAGTTTTTAAGCAGAGGCTGGATGGCCATCTGTCAGGAATGGTTTGCTGTGAGTTCCTGCATGGCAGGGGTTGGACTGGATGGCCCCTGGGGTCTCTTCCAACTCTGTGATTCTCTGATTCTCTAATTCTACAAAAAGGATCCAGCTGATACATATGTAAGATACAAAATGAGGCAAGAAAAGGAGCCAACAAACTGTGCCACTTCAAGGAGTGGTGTCAGTCATACATCATTGTCTAGGTTTTCTTTTAAAACCAATTAATAATGTAGGGCAGGATCCTGTTTCAGGGAACACCACCACAATGAGGTAGTTATGATGATACTGTGCCTTCAAGTAGTTTCTAACTTATGGTGACCCTGAGGTGACCCTATAATGAGGTTATTTGGGGGCTGAGAGTATGTGACTTACCCAAAGTCACCCAATGGCCTGCCATAGTTGAGCAGGGAATCAAACCCTGGTCTCCAAGGTCCAACACTCAAACCACTACACTACACAGGCTGTAATCCTACCTTTTAAGCCCTCCTACCTCCCCTCCAACAGAGGAATTTCTCACATGATGGACAGTGGGACACCTGGCCCATTTCTGGTAGTAAGATGTGCTATGACAGGTCAAAGAATGGGGTGGGGTCCTTACGGCCTATTTAAAAGGTGAATTGCATCTCCCCAAAGCTTCCAAGAACAGAAATTCAGTCTTTTCTTTTTAGCCAGCAAAACAACCTTGTGATGGGACTCCATGTGGTCCAGAGCTGCATGTCACCTAGCCTGTTATAGACAAAGCAAAGTATGCACGATTGTGATTAATTCCCACCTTGCCTCCCATGATTTTGTTTACAAGTTATGAAGCAATTCTAAAAATCCACTTGAACCTGGGCTGACATAATCATCCAGGCCCTTATAAGAAAGGGCTTTAATTGTGTGCTTATCACTCATCTCCTCTGTATATTTGTTTTTTCTGATCTGTGGCCTGATATGTTCATTCCTCTTGCCTGCGGTGCTCCTTTATCTTTTAATGAGCAGCTATATTCTTTTCTCTCATGAGTGGGTGAGAAAAGCCTGAAGTGAAGCAACACTATTCCTCTATCTGCACTTTTATGTAGTGCCAATTCTGTGGAGTTGAGATGAAGCTGAGGATTTCTGACAGCACCACAAAGATTTGCAAGATGATCTCATCATATTCTAAGAGGTCCTGAAATAATAAATAAATGTTTATTTCCAAGACATGATGTGCCCATAGGCATGCCTTGTTTATAAATCTCCTTGTTGAGAGTAATCTTCTCTCACACTGTTTTTGCATTAGATTTAGACTTCAAAGGAAAAAAATGGCATAATAAAATCTTCCATCTGGTAAGAGAGACCATTATTTTCCCCCAGGTCATCTAAAGGGTGTAACATGAAGTTATATATTTACACCAGTTGTGTGCTTTGAATGGTTGGTTGTTCAAATCTGAATTGGGAAATGGGAAAATGTTCTAACTACAGCAAGGGTGCAGTACAGGAGTAGTCTGTTAAGTTATGAGAACCTAACAAAATTCGAGGGTAATGCCAGATACACATGCTATTTTCACAGTTGTGGTCCATGAATGTCATGGAAATCCCGTTTTTACATTTGAGCTTGCAGGTTTCTCTTCACTTTTCCTTTGGAAGACCACGGCAATAGGTTGTGTAGCATGGGATTCCACCCAATAACAGTTCAGTCAGTGGGCAGAGTTTGCTCACAGTATGGTTTCACTGATCACCATATTTAGAAGCAGAAAAAGGCTTCTTGCTTGGTCAGATTAGCTAGCAATCCTTGGGATGTTTGTGTTTTCCCCACAGGACATAACAGGACTTACCCACAGAGATGTGGACATCTCTCAGTTTTATTTTCATTGGGTCTTGCCTAACTTTTCTTCCTGTCCTTGTTTCATATCAGGTTGCAAGCTTCTGTGCAGTATTTTTTTTAATGGAAATTTGTGCATTTTTGTCAATGTAAGCACTGATCTACTGCAAGCATTTCTCAATATACACATTTGTGTGTGCATTTGCTTCATGAGTGGGAAATGCACATTTGTCCACATTTTTCAAAGATGACACATAAATAAATACAAACAACTCAAAATGTGTTATCAAAAAAAGGAATGAGAAAAAGAATTTCCTACTTGTGGAGTTTCTTCCCAATAATGAGAACCCAAAAGGCCTGTGTACAACTTTGTAATACTCCTGCATTATGATTCTGTTATTTTTTTAGTGGTGAATATGATTTGTTTCTTTCCATTCTATTTACATTCTTGAGCCTGGCAGAAATGCATGCTCTTCAAGCAATTTCTGCAGTATACTTGTGCTCCCTGTTAGTGGCACAGTGTGGTCTGTGTGGTTTATGGAGCCAATGGATAGATATTCCTAGATTATGGTCACTGAACTATGTAGACTTTAGGACCAATTAAACACTAATATTGTTTTGCAATTATAATATTATGTATCCTAATTATGAGGCCGCACAGAGGGTGCATAGACAACCAGCAACTTTATTTAGTAAGAATTGCACAGAGAAACTCCTTGTAGCTAATTGGCTGTTGGTAATACTGAATTGGAAACAAAAAGCACAGTGCCTTAAAATTGAACTCACAAACTTCCTGATATGGGAAGCCAGGAGAACTAATACATTGCAGATAAAATATTCATCCACAATGACAGTCCTGTGGTTGTCTTATACAGGGATAGTTGGAAACTGAGAACTGTCAATTCAACAGCTTCTCTGGGTTGCCTGCACTGCATTTTTAAAAGCTGTTCTGGATGCTTACCCAGTAGTCCAGAGGATTCAGGGCTCAAAGGTTGTAGTGCCAGAATTTTTTGATTACCAGGGACATTAACTTCATCTGCCACCCCACTCAGGGCTCCCTGTTCCTTCCAAACTCCATGGTAGCCGGTGGAGGTAGGGAGGGGATTCTTTGAATTACCTCTATTGTCACACACAATATTTGGAGCTGGGTTTGTTCTGAAATGGCATTTAAATTCCATTAGCTTCATAATGGTAGAGAGGAAAATGTTGGAATTGGCTGGTGGATATAGAACAATATAAGATACCTGTAGTTTTTGGATTCCCCATACAAGAATGGCTATGGGAATTGTCTCACTGGCCATTTCCACACTAGACTGTTACAGCAATATCATTCCACTTTCAACTTCATATGGAATCCTGGGGTTTGCAGTTTAGGGAGGGGCCCATAGGATGTTGAAAGTGGAATAATAGCACTGTAACAGTCTAGTGGGGAAATGGCCAGTGAGTCAGTACAGTTCAAAATTCATATTATTAAGCACTTTCCATATATAAGTCCTCAAGTGGCATTTGTTGCTAGCAGTAGAGACTCTGGTCTGTGCTACTATTTGAAGAACTTTTATAAAGGGCATGGCAAAAGAGCCTTTTGGTTTATCTCCCATGGAAAATCTGGCCTACTCACTAGGAAAAAAAAAAGTAAGTGGATCATATTGTCTAAATTTAGTACATAATCTAGGAATGGATATGCATGCCTGCACTACTGTAAATCATTCAGCCAGTGCCTTTGAGTGGTACAGAAGCCTTGGGACTTAACCATCATTCAGATCTTCACATAGACTCCTAATTGCTGCTAGCTTGTGCATCAGATTTGATATTTCTGGAATATATTACTTACACAAAAATTAGACCAGTCTCTGAGGTTAAAAACAGGTAGCTGGCATCCTGTTGGGAGGTTATTTCATCATAATCAACATGTGATTGTATAAAGTTGAATTGCACCCTTGTGCAGCGTTCATATTTGGGTATGGAGATGTATTATTTTCAGTAATAATATTGAAATGAAACAATAAGGGCCAGAAAAGAAAAGCAGACAGTGAAAATTCTCTTTTAGTGATCACGTCAGTAAAAATTAATAAATTGATCCTTTTCTTTCCCCTCTGCCCCTCACCCATAACTCTTTAGTATGGATGTTACTTGTAACTTCTTATTCCTAAACTGTGGCAATTTGGAATCAACAAGTTAAAAAAAAATCCTAGAGTCATATGTTGAGGCTTACCAAGGAATTGATAAACAACTGGTACTCATGAGGTAGCCATAAGTTGACAGGCGAGTTGAAGGTACATAGACACAGACACTGTTGCCTGACTGGGAGTGCAGAAACTGCAGGATGGTGAAGTTCTTCTAGTAAAGAGGTGGGGAGCTACCCTTGGCTTGGTGGCACTCAAACAGAAAAATCCTGCTTCAGAAGAAGGAGCACTCAGCCTGCAGTGTCCAGGGTCCTCTCTAAACAACCTAGTTCTCATCTTCATTTAATCTTTAAGGCACATAAATGTACAGCCACTCATCTAACCACAAACTGAAAGTGCAAACAAACAATTAAGACCCTCACAGTTCCTGTACTGTCTCTCTGACTCATTCTGTTTATCTTGATGTTTAAAGCTTTCCCTTGAAGGGATAGGGGTTAATTACCCCTAAAGTGTCCTGTCAATCTTTCTGTTTATTTTTATCTCTAGAGCAAAGCCTTTCAAGAACCAGGCCTAAATACATTTTACAGGGAAGGAATGGATGACAGTAATTTATTGCATGCCAACTCAGTTATATATGATAAAAGAAATGTGTACCTTGGGAAGAATAGTTCTTAAGGTTTGTATCCTCAGCGAAGAGAGCATCCCAACATTTGAGACACACTGCCCAGAAAAAGAAGGAAAGCTGAAAGATCCTTCACACTTCAAAGCTCAATTAGGGAAACTTTGTTTTGCAAAAATACTGGCACTGGAGGAGCTTGAAGTGTGTGGAGGGGGGCGGGAGGGGGGCTACTGCACGGAGGCATGGCCATGGTGTGTGGGGGCATGGCCATGATGCGTGGGGGCATGGCCATGGTGTGTGTGGGTGTGGCCGCAGTGCACAGCGGTGTGGCTAGGAGCTGGGACGTCCCCAACAAATTGCTGCTGAGGACGAACCGCTTACTTGTCCCTACAAGACTGAATACTGGTGACTTTTCTGTGCAGAAAATGAAAAAAATTTGAGGGGAGAAATTGTGTTTCTTGTGGAGAAAACTATATTCTTATCCAGGGGACAGTCTTTCCCCCCAAAAACACACTGATTTCTATGCAGGAATATTGTTCTGTTTTGTTTTTTTCTCTAAAAGAAACATGTTTTCTCTCTGCAAAGCACGTTTTCTGTGCAGGAATCTGTGTGTTGATCGTATGACTTCACAAAAATACCTCAAATATATTTAGGCCTACATGGAAAACTATAATAATAACCATGAGAACACATTTTCTGCACCCCAAACACATTTTCTGTGAAAAAACATATATATTTTGCACGAATTAATTTTCTCACTATCTTGTAGTATGACTGCTGTTTGAAAACATTACAGAAACCCTCATATATGTAGTGGAGTATAATATTGCTGAAATTATTCATTCTTGCATGCATACAAGAATGAAAATCATGGGAAATTACAAATCTACATCACATATAGCATTTCTCTACTGAGAAGAGTTCCACTTTGTTTCCCCACCCCCATCCCCAGAAGAAGCTGCAGGGAAGCGCAATCCCACTCATTCAGCTTTTACACACATGAATTGTAATGGTGGTGGCGCTGCTGCAGCACTGGGATTAACTGTGTTTGTTAAATGCCTTGTGCATGTTATTCAATGGTTTTATATTTAAATAGCTCTCAGTGGATCTGCAGTCATATTCCTTTAAGTAGCTGGTTCTGCTAAATTTCCTGTTCTTAGCTGTGTGTGTTCCATGACAGAAAGGCTTACTTATGAACTCAACTTTGTGTTTGTCTTTCAGTTGTTTGAATACCACCAAATGCTGTACAAATTTCTGTAATAACTGTGATGTGGCCTTGACAGTCTGTTTGCTTTTAGAAATAATTTTTCACTTACTATGGCAATTGGCTCATTTTTGTAAGGAGTTACTACTTTAAGTATTCTGTAATAAAATAACAGGCTGAGGAAATATGTAGATGTACTAGAGAGTGAGTGGAGTTCCCAGTTGCAGAACACGTAGAAATTCATCAGGTGAAGTTTCTCTGTTGTTGCATCTTCACACTAAGAGTCACCTGCCCATCTGTGATACTCCAGCTGTTAAAAGATAAATGAGAAAAATGAGACACCTCCAAGACACCCTGTCATTAACAGCCTTGCTAAGGTCTTGCAAATCCAAGGGGGACCGTGACTCAGGATGAAACAAGGAAATGGATCTTTAAGACTGATACTAAAGAAGTTAACCGGTAACTTTAAAATGGATGCCATCTGGCAGCAAGATTGTTTGCTAGTGGTGTGGCTTGATGGTGTTTACATTTGGCAGCCCTGTGACTCTTTTTGGATTAAGGAAATAAATGACAGAGGAAAAAGTATGCCTCCTTATAGTGCTGGCCAGGAAAAGTAACTTGGATGTTCAGAGCCTGTGAATTGCCATGCATTGAGCCCATCACATGTATAAATATATTGCTTGGAGGATTTGTTGACAGAAGGCACCAGTATGATTGGCAAAAGGGGGGAAGTGTAGAGAAAGGCATCATATTTCCCTTGAAGACACTGGGAGAAGGAAAGATCCTGGCACAAGGTGTTCCTCTGACCATTGGTCCCACTTCCCCTGTTCTAGACAGAGGAAAGGGATGTGGCAGCTTCAGGCTGAACGGGCAGTATACAGCTTGCTTTCAGCAGGCTATAAGGAGGTCTCTGGTTCTCATTATTTTAACTGCAGTTCCTAGAATCCCACAGCTGGCATTGCCAATTCCCATAAGGCTGGGATATTAGTCCAAAAAGTAACATTTCTAAGCTTTGCCCACTCCTGGTCCCCAAATAATTAAACAAAAGTGCTCGATTTTGGAGCTTTATCACACCAGCCTGCTGTCTCACAGCAATTGCATTATATAAGGAAACAAAAACGTAAGTTTAGAAACAATCACTATCACACCATCCCTGCAATAACACTATGCTGCTGCTTTGGTGATGCACATTCCCCCAGTCAGTCTTCACACCACCCTGCCAACCTTATCTGCCTTTCCCGTCCGTGCTACCTAGTGCACATGCTGTATTTTTTCCTTCTCTTTTTCTCTGCGCAGTTTCAGCATGTGAGGAGACTTCCCCCTGTCACTTTAGCATTATGTTTCCTGACATTCTGCCATTTGGGGAATTTGCCCTTGTGGAGTCATGGTTGGTTTTCTGTTTTGCCACAGCAGTGTAATTGTGGCATGACCACCAGGGCAGCAGAGGTGCGCAATTACACCAAAACAGACAAACAAACAACAACAGCAGCAGCAACAACAACAACAACAACAATAAAGAACTGGAGTAAAAGCAATGCTGTTTACCTGCTCCATGAAGCCCTCTTTGTCCAGACATCAGAAGTTCAATGAACTCACTCTGCTTGGTGATGATGGGGGGAAGGAGAGAGCAAACCCCCCTGACACAACCTGAGTGTCACAATATTGGAACCGCAGCAAAATGAAAGGATCACATGAATATGCAACAGTGGAAAAGCACCATTGTCAGAGCCATTAATGGGTATTTCCCATGAATGAAAAGAGACAACCCAGTACCAATGGGAGTGCAATTGAACAATGGGAGGGTGACAGCGTCACGTAAGAAGGACACATCAGTTACCTGTGCAATCATGCAATAAACCATCACATGATAAAGCTCTTAGAAAACTGTCTGATTAGTTAGTATGACTTCTTTAATATTAATGATATCCTCTTTTGGAAACAAAATAAATTATTTTCCTGAAAGAAGCCTGAAAAATGCAACAACCAAGAGCTGCAGCAGAATTCCACAATGTACACTTATGTTTGTGAAGCAGAACATTAAAATTAACTGAAGCAGTTATTCACCCAAGACAACCTTCAAATTTTTTCAGTGTTTTTCTTCCTCAATTTTTAAAAATTGGTGCCTCTGGGGCCCGCCAAAGGCCTGATTGGCTGGAAGGTACAGTCTTCTTGAGATTTCAAGGACAACTGAAAGATTTCTTTGCATCGTTCCCTTGCAAAGCTCTTTCATACACAATTCTGGGGTTTGTAGTTTTATAAGGTGTCACAGCCTTCTCTGCCAAAGTGTTCTGGTGCATCATCAAACTACAGACCCCAGGATGCCAGAAGGAGCTATGCAAAGAAAATCCAGTTTTGACCTGGATTATCTCTGTAGTGTAGTATGTGGCCTTGTTTACACAGGCAGAAAATGTAGGATTAATCCACATTTTCCTGCCTGTGTAGAAGGGCCTTCATGTCATTTTCAACCTGGAGAGATCCTGAGGCAAAACTATGACAATTGTCCTGGCAAGGTTTCTTGAGAGGGAGGATTGCCTTTGCCTAGGCTTGTGCTAAAGTTGAGAGAGTATGTCTTGCCCAAGATTATCTTTCTTTCTCTTGCTTTTTAAACTCTTTTTTAAAAAAAGGATTCAAAAGATTCAAGATTCGTGAGATTTGTGGATTCCCAGAACCTTCCAGGGATTCGGATAATTCTGGATTTGTCCCATCCCTAGTCAAATATAATTTAAAGGTTCATTTTAGGAGAGAGTGAGGTCAAATGCAAAAGGATAGGATCCTAAATCACAAAGTATTTTAGTTTAAAAGCTCCTTATTCTCTAACTAATCCTTACGATAATCATCACAATCTTTTAAAATAGAATGGGAGGCATACTCTTGAATTGTCCTGATTTGGCAGCAACAGTCCCAGTTAATCCTCTCCTATTCCACTTTTTCAGCTGCTTTTAAAATGTCCCAGTTTTCCTCTGGTGCTGTAAAGTGAGTACAACGTGCAAAAAATACTTTGTCCTCAATTAACTCAGCAGGGAGGAGAGGAGAGGAGGGACAGAATCTTGCCCTTTCCTGTAGGCTCAGGCAAAGCAAACTGCTTCAGCCTTTTCTAGTTTGTGTGTTCTTCCTCATTAATAACTTTTACCATCATGAGCACATTCTGCTATTGCTTGGCCAGACGTGTTCCAATTTTCTTCCATAAAATATTAGATTTTAAAATGTTGCACTTTAATCTTCACAATATTTACTTTCAATTCTTTGTGACAGTGGTCATTATCATGAGGTGAAAGAGTGAAACTGATTTTCATCTGTGAAATTTTGGAAGGTATGTTGGTGTTGGTGGGGGGAATATTCAAAAACTTGGAACTACCAAATAATTGTGTCATGGTGAAAGGGTGAGAGATTATACAAGGAAGCCCAACAAAGAAGACCGAGATCCCAAGAATCCCAAAACCCTGGGGTTCTCCACCTTATCTATGGAAGGAAGAGCCCAAAACCCAGATGTTGATATCAACAGCCAGGAACCGAAAGGAACTTTCACAGCACTTTCACTTCTGCATCTCCCTAATATATTATACCTTTTTTGTAATTGTAATTAGAAGCCACTAAATTAAATTAAAATTGATTAAAATTAATTTGAAAGTAAACAATGGGTTTTATTAGCAGCTGTAGGCTAATACGGCTAAGTTCTGTGAGGTAAACAGAAAAAGAAATCTATATTGAAAATAATTAGCAGCAGCCCTGCTGGATCATCCACAGCTCAGTATCTGACAGTTCATCCAGAGAGGAAAAAGGCTCTGGAAGTAATCAAGATTTTTCTCTTCATTTTGTTTTGATTTTACCTGCATTTCCCCAGGTTTGTATCAAAACTCTTTCTTGAAATTTCCTGGGGAAATTTCCTTCATTCCCACCTTCTGTTGCATTTTTCCTCCTCCTTTCCCTTCCAACGATCATGTGTTACATCTGGACATAGATGTAACTTTATGAAATTGACTTTTACCAATTTCTACTGAGTGCTCTGTCACACTACACTATTATAGTGCTATTATTCCATTTTAACTGCCATGACAACGTCCTATGGAATCCTGGGTTTTGCAGTTTTGGGAGGGGCATTTAGAACTCTCAGACAGAAAGCTCTTTGGCCTCAGTAAACTACAAACCCCAGGATGTTTCCACTGCAGTTATAAAGAAATAATAGCACTATAACAGTGTAGTGTGATGGGACCCTGAGTCCTTTTTAATTATTAGTCAAAAATTATAGTCAAAGTGTTAAAGTACTATATCAGCATTACATTAGTTAAACATTAGGATTTTTAAAAAATTGCTGGCATTCCTATTTCCCTCATTTGATCTCTCTTGATTCAGAGTACTGGAAACAATCACTGTGTTTCCTTGTGGCAATCATCTTAGCTAGTTCTGATGTAACACAAGCAAACAGCCATGGAGAGGTACTTTTCTTTATGGAAAATACTGGATTAATTTAAACTAATCTGGAAATTAGGAATGAAAAGTCTATGATAATACTGAGAGTTCCTAGGAAATGTTCTGGGAAGAAGACGTCATGTGAATCTCCAGAAAGAAAATTGGTTTGTACAGGAACAGAACTGGGACTTCCAGATATTTTTCCCCCTTTCTGGATGATCCCTGAGTTAAGAAGAAATACAAGCAGTTACCTGTTGTGAGAGAACCAATATGCTGTAATGGTTTGAGCATTGGACCATGACTCTGGAGAACAAATTTAGAATCCTTGCTTGGCCGTGGAAATCCTATGGGTGACTGGGAAAGTTACATCCTCTCAGCCTCAAAGGAAGGCTGAACAAATCTTGCCAAGAAAACCCTGTGATAGGTTTGCTTTAGGGTTGCCATAGCTCTGAGACAACTTAAGGGCACACAACAACAACCTGTGAGATAGGGTCTAAACACATTTCACAAAAAGTCCAGGCTTGCAAGTTGTTCATATGTAGAGCCTTTACTTGTGTATGTTTTCTGTCTTGAATATAAAAGGTTTGGTTTAAAACACTGGAAGGCATACACAGTACACTAGCACATACCTGTAGCAAATTCTACTGTAGAGCAATTGACTGCATATTTACTTATAATGTATATAGATTGCATTTTTAAGTATTTGCTCAAGTAGTAGCAAAGAAATATGGGTTGAATGATATCCATAGACAGATCTAGGCATGCATTCAGTTCCTTTCACACTATACAATTGTAGCCATACCACTTTGCCTGCTATGGCAACATCCAATGGAATCCTAGGCCTTATAGATTTATAGAGGGGGCCTTTAGAATTCTCAGCTAGATAGCTATTTCCTCTGAGACCCCAGGATAGACTGCAGACATAGCAGTGGAAGTGATGTCAGAGTACTATAACTGTGCAATGTGAAAGAGAACTACATTTGGACTTTGTCCCACATCTGTAAATTTAATACAGCCAATAATATTTTTTTATTTTGCTGAAACACTCAAATGAAATCTAATAAACATTTGTTTTACTATACAGCTTTTCCAGAAAAGTAAGCTATATGAAACTTACACCTTTCAAAGTCATGAGAATGTAAGTGAGAAATAAATAAATCTGATATTTAAAATACATCATGTAATAGTAAAATCTACACCTGGCAATTAAAATGCTTCATGCAGCTCTGCCAGGCGATGTTGATACAACCCAATCCAACATGCAGTGGGTATGAACAGACAAAGTACTGTATTTGCCAGCATATAAGATGCACTAGCATATAACATGCACATCATTTATATGATAAGATGCACTGACATATAAGATGCACCTCATTTTCAAACAGTATTTTTCAGGGGGGAAAAGTGAGTCTTATATGTCAACAAATAAGGTAACTTCAACACCCTGGGACAAAATCCAGTGTTAGTCCTAACCAGAGTAGACCCAACCTTCTGATTTATAAATACCAATTTCCTATATGTTCCCCAGATACATGAAAAATAAGGTACTATTCTTCTCAACATGGAGATACAGCAATAAGGAAAGCATTAAAAGAGTGACTGCAAGGTCTCTGTGTGAGATCTGATGAAGGAGCAACTGGTTTAGGACAAACAAAATAAAGAAGCGTTTTAATAGAAACTCCATCTACAGATAAGAAAAGTATTTAGAATACTACACTAAGCTAAACTGATTGAAAAATTGGGTCGCAAAGGTCTATCATCCCTGCCCTGTCTGGTGGTTCTGTGCCTGGCTGTGGAGCATAGTTGGTTGTCTGAACCCTCTTTCCCTTTACTCATGAGTTGCAATCCACTCGGTCACCATTGAAAGCTAGCCACATTCTCAAGAGTCACTTACTCTTATTACTGCTTTCCTCTGTAGGTTTTCTTGTTTCTTCACACAAAATGTTGTTATAATGATCTGCACTGCTAACAAGTGTTACCTGTTACATTTCTCCCTGTTGATTTCTTTTGAAGGGACAGGGTTTGGACTAAACATGCAATATATAATGACACACCTGTAAGATATGATAGGGGTGAGGGGGACAGGAGTGCAATTTTTTAAATAAATAACTTAATAATAAAAAACTTAACATGTTTACTGGTTCCTATTCTCATCATTTTGGTGACAAAAAACACTTCTTGTAGGTTTTGAGGGGATTCCCCATTTTAGGACTCCCCCCCCGTTTTTAGTTGGATTTTTCACAAAAAGTAAAAGCTGGTGTACATGAGACAAATAATGCAATGAGCCAGTAGACAGTCTTGTGATGTTAGTGGCAGCAGTTTACATGCTCTGTTTACATGCTTGTGTTCTGTAACTGTATAAAGATTTGTGTTGATTGTTGCTTTATAAATACCCACCCACATACCATTTCAAGCTATATTGTAATATACTGCCAAATTTATGCTAGGCTGTATGGATGGTGAATTGCTTCACTTGTATGTAGAGAGGGTGGCCAGATTCCAAAGGAAGCAGTCACATAGGAATGTCGGGGTGGGGGTGATTCACCCTGGCCGGCAATGTTTCTGGAGTGTCCCGGCCCGTAGCCATGCCCCTATGCCCTCTGGTCATGTCCTCACATGCCCTTGGCCATGTCTCACACACCACAGCTACACACCCCACGGCATGGCCACACCTCTCATGCCATAGCTCCCCCTCCACACACTCCAAGCTCTGCCACAAGGAAACAAGGCTCCTGCACCTTTAACAGATGTGCTGAAGAGAGGAATTTAGTAAGGTTAGATGGTGCAAGCTTATACCTGTAGAAATACCCTCTTCTGCACAATCATTAATGGTGCAACAAGAGCCGTGTTTCCTTTTGCATCTGGCCAAACTACTTGAACTCCCTGCTACAGCAAATATTTTTGGACCTTCCTCTTCTATTTGACAGTCTGTGGCTTATTTTCAGATCAGACATGGCTTGTTTGTTAGCAAAAGGTTAAAGGTCTCAAGCCAGGTGGATAAAAGAGTTTAAACTTCAACATCCTCCAAGCAGTCTAGGATACAATGTTTCTAGCAATCATTTTGAATGCAAACCCATTTTGGAAGCAGGGGAGGTAGAGGATCTGTTTCCGTAATGTACAGTTGGAAGGAAAAGATTATTAGAAACAGCTCTTCGGGTTTCCTAAAGGTATTAAAGAAGACTTTACATGTTGTCGGGATTTCCTTTTGTGCTCAGTTGAGTCCTCTCAAAATATTTATTCACAGAAAAATGCTACAAATGTGAAAATCACCAAGACAGCTAACTATGCCTTTATAAAAACCTTAAGTATTCCATGAAATCACATTATCTCCATGTTGTCAGTCAGTTAACAGTCATTGGTAACAACACAACTTCCAATAATCCCATTTTTCCTGAGAAGATAATGGGGAATCCAGTTTTTTACCCACCCCAGTCATTGTCCCAGAAAAATTATGGATTAGTCAGGCAGAGCCCCATGCTGCTCTTTTTCCCCAAAACAAAAACAAACCAAAGCTTTTTGTGTGTGCATATGTACATGAGGTGGGCCCTGTAAGAGACTGTGCCAAGAATTATTAGTTTGGCTTTGTTCTATAGTTGTCATAGATGGTGGTTGGGTCTTTTGGGTAGTGGAAAAAGCTATGATACCATGCTGGTAGAGAAAAAAGGGGGGGTGATTTTATAGAGGTAGCCATATTAGTCTGTTTGAAAAGCTGAGAACATGTATGCTAGCTCACTAGCCAAGTACAGGAGTTGTGAGATGCTAGTTGGAAATAGGAGACAGATACAAGGCACCATGATTTTTTGTGTATCTGCTGTGTATACCTGGTGGCATGCATGCAGGAGAGATTGTATATCTCTGCGTGTGTGAGAGAAAAAGATGTTGGGAATTCTGTGTGGGAGAGAAGTAAAGAGAATGGCATTTGTGTTTTTGTGAGAGAGAGGTAGGGAAATGTGTGAATTTTTGAGTCTGTGTAAGAAAACATAGGGAGGAGTGAATGTGAGGAGGTGCATGTGTTTGTTTATGTATGTAAGAGGGGGAAGATTAGAGTCTGCCTCTCAGAAAAGCAATATTCCATTAAAATTAACAGTGCAATTATTCTAATATTGCCAAAGCAGAAACTAGAGATGCTTTCTGTACCCTTAATGGCTGTATAGAAGATGGAAACACAACAGGTGTTGTTTGTTACTGGTTGCTTGAGAGGCAACACCTAGAGAAATAAATTATATGCATGTCTACTCAGTAGTAAGGCCCAGTGAGTTCAGTGGGACTTCTTCACAGATAAATGTATTTGTGTTTTGACTGCATGATGATGTTGTTCAACCAGTGTCCTTGCTTTCACCTGTGAAATGTTGGGCAGGTATGCAACCTTGTCTATTTGTGGATCTTTTAAAGTCTGAGGCTGCTAGCTATGGCATGTGTGGCCTGCATTCAGTTTTTCTTCCACTGTCTCACTGAAGGAGAACTGAGACCTCCTTTTTCTCCAGTGAAAGTACTGAATTTTAACTGGATCATGTTCAGTTTGTACTAAAGTCTATGCATCTTATATCTTACTTAACTTTGATATTCAGTGATGAATCTTTACACTTCAGGATCTTGTCTGTTACCATACCAAAAATGAACCAGAGCTCTGAACAGCATAGGATCTGAAGATAGAGATTGGACACTTGTGAACTTATCAACAATGGGACATTGTCTTCAGGCTAAACATAATCTTAACAATCCACCCACACATTGCCTTATTTCTCTTAGCATATGCCATTGTGTCATCTTTCCTACATAAAGTCTCTGCTTTTCCTGTGTGAAGCCAAGGAGGGCTAGGGGAAAATAAAGCTTGCCAGAAGTGCAGGGGCCTTCATAAATGTCAGGCCTGCTGTGCTTGTTAGTCCTTGAACGCTTGCGCTGTTGGAGATCTCCAAAATGTCTTGGCTATCTTGACAGCTAAAGTACTTGCAATTGCAAGCAAAACAAGAAACCTGGAAAAAAATGCGGGGGAGGGAGCAAAGTCTCATTAGTTAACTGATGCTTCTATCCTCATCCTTATCTTCTTAACCAGTGATTTTCTATATCAGAACCAGAGCTGAATATTAGGAACATCACAAGGAATGTGTTTTGAAATAGGCCCTTAATAAGGAGGGCTGGACCTACCATTAGGCAAAGTGAAGCAGCTGCCTTAGGTAGCAGATAGTGGGTATCATGAAAGGGCAGCAAATCCTTACTCATTTAATTTGTCATAGTTGTATGTTTATTAGTGATGTGGGGATGAGGCAAAAACAATGGTTCTTAAATAATATACTACTGTATTATAGTTATGTAATAAATTTTGATATTCTGCATATAGTGCCAAAATATGCACCTTGATTTTGATCATGGGGTACCACTAGCTCTCCTGCTTCGGGAAAATGTCTTAGATCAGGTTTCTCAGTGAGAAAGAGGAGAGAGCAATGGGACAGAGTCATGCTGAATCTGAGGACTGCTCTGACTTTTCACTGAAAAGTCAATATTTGGCGAAGTTGGGTGCCAATGATAATGATTTTACCTATTTTCAGACCTGTTCAGCTAAACTCTGTCTTCCAATCTACCAACATACTTTTACATTTAAAATTTGCTATACAGTCTTTCGGAGAAATATGCCAAGAGCTGGATTCAGCCTTTGCCCAGTGACTTAAGAACCAGTGTTTTCAGTCAATGTTTCTTCAATGTACTTAAATTCTTACAGAAGCAGTTTGGATCTCCCTTGATTTATTCCACAAGTTTCTTTACTTAAATTAGTCACAGTTCAACATTTTGACTATAATTTTATCATACTTTTAAGTAACACCTGTAGCTACTGAGTAATAGTGTGGTGTTTTATATTACTCTTGAATAATGTGTACTATTGTGCCGTCAATATGTTTTAAAGCTTCAGTGTCTCCCATCCGTGGAGATATTTGATCTGTGTTTAACTTTTCTGGGTTATGTCCTTTGTCTTCAGTGTTGTGGTATTCCCTGTTGCTTTTGTATAGAAAACTGTCACATTGCTAAATTATTTGACTCAGACTTGTCACCACAAAATGCTGGATATGCAGCCGTCAGTTCTTGCTTATGTTCTGTGCTTCTGTGGATATTCTGTAACTTGACACATCATTCCATTTCAGGTTAACAAGAAACAATGCTGTAAGCCATATAAGGTTTGCCATTTAAGGCTTGCTTAGTTCTCCTGTGACAATTATTTTATGCAGATTGAGCAGCAACTATCTTGTGCAGATTGAGCAACAGAGTCCTAGTGCCTTGCAAGTAAGTTTTAAAAAGCAGTTTGGTCCTTTTATTTTTTTACCATATTGATTCAGTAGGCTGTTGCCATTTCTCATTGTAATACTGAAAAAATAAATTTTTATATGACCTGTTGCACTGCTTGTTGCTTTTCTGAGGTTTTTTTTTTTTTAAAGAAGAAATCTAAGGACTGAAAAAAGAATGCCATTAAACTTGTGAAAATTCTCATCAAAGTTCCTCTTAAAATGCCCCTTAAAATTAACATTACTGGTTACAACTTCACTCTTACTAATTGTGTTGCTTTTGGAGTCTAATCACATTGCACTCTCATTACATTCAAAAGTAAATAGTTACATTTAACATAGACACTTGTATTTTGCTACTTCCAACTTACTTCTTGCAGCATCTGGTCTACCACTGACCCAGGTTTTCTTTCTACCTAGAACTGCTTTAGTGTTCACTTAGAGTTTGTAAACAAGTGATGTAGAACCCAATGGATCCAAAGGTATGCTTTCATGGGTTCTTCCTGCTTCTGCCAGAATTGTGGCCTCACTCCCTTTTATGCCCCTGTGCATTGTAAAAAATTGACTCTGCGGTGCCTAGAAACCCTCTGGAGCAGGTTTCTGGTACCACAGAAAGCTAAGCCAGAAGTAGGAAGGGAAGAAGGTATAAGTCTTGCTGGCACTGCTTATTAAAGTACGTGGTTGGATCTGAGCAATCTTCCTATGTGGATGTGAATCCTAGCATTCTGGAGCATTTTTCAGCTGAAAGTAAGAGTCCAACCGCATAACCCTATTCATTTTTACTTGGAAATAAGCCTGGCTGTGCTCAGTGGGACTTACTGCCAAATATTATGATTCATAAGTCCAGCCTAAGGCTGCAATCGTATGCCCGCTTATTTATTCAGTGATATGATAGCCAGTGTGGTGTAGTGGTTTCAGTATTGAACTATGATCCTGGAGACCCATAGGGCCCATCACGCACTCTCAGACCCAGAAAGCTCCATTATAGGTTTGCCTTAGGGTCACCATAAGTTAGAAATGACTTGAAGGCACACAACAACAACAATATTCCATGGAAATTATTTGGATTTACTTGTGAGTAACTATGCCTAGGATTCAGATGCATGGTTGCGATTCAAGGCACGCTCACTTGACTCTAATCCCCCATTAGCTCAGTAGCACTGAGTAAGCATGCACAGGACAGGATTTTAATTTCCTACTGCTGCTATGTTTCACTCCTAGTTATGTTAGTAAACCACATAGGCCTTTCTCAGAGAAAGTAGCATATGTGAGTCACTTGGAATAACCACATAGTATTGTCCTATGAGAAAGTTTCCTTGAGTACTACTGTGTCTTCCAATTTTGATTCAGGAAGTAGCTATCCAAAGAAAGCAAAATACATAAACACTACCTACAGTGAGAGAAGGTCCATAAATCATTAAAAAGAATGTATTTTAACAAGCTCTCTTTGAAAAGAGACTACCTCCTTATGCCACATTATTTCCACAGTGGCAAAAACTTGATACATTGGTTGAATGAGAACAGTGTGTTATAAGAACAAGCCATGTTTCTTTGCAGAGCTGGAAATGCTCCTTAGCTGACAAAGCCCTGCAGGCCATTAAATATCTTGGAGAGCTGCCACTATTTCCTCTTCGTCATTGTGATCACAGAACTGATAAGAGTGGCCCAAGAGCCATTACGGTATTAGTCACTTGTCATCTCACTATTGATGGAGAACTGGATGGAATGAATGCAGCCTCTGTTTTGTGTTTGGCTTCCGTCATACATTGCACAGTTTGGTTTCCATCATATCTTGTCTCTGGACATTGGGACAGTCTCTATTGTTTGCCTGGTTTCAATGCACATTTGCAGGGAGGAGATGAGTTGGAATAAGATATATTCTCAGTGTTGATTCAGCCAGTTAGCACAGACAGTGGGATGGTTTTTGACTGCGGGTGTTTCTCAATGGAGGGCTCCTACCATTATGAAACCATGTGCAGCAGTATCCCATCCTTCCCTTCCTAAAAGAGAGGTTATAGTAAGGGGAAAAATGATAGAAGACATGGGGAATTATGGGGGACACTTGAAATGGAAGATGATATCTGGAACACACTCACACCTATATCTACACATTTCCATTAGTGAGGCAAAATGAGTTCAAAGTACAGAAATAGTTTTCACTCAATTAACTCAGCAGGGGTTGCAGAGGGGGCAGAATCTTGCCCTTCCTAGTAGGTTTCAGGCAAAAGCAAACTGCTTCAGCCTCTCCTAACATGCGTGTTTTTCCTCATTAATAACTTTTGCCATCTTGACTACACTCTGATATTGCTTAGTAGTATGTTTTCATGCTATGAAATGGGGGGGGGCATCTACACATTATCACTCAGTTTCAAAGCAGCCAACAACACTGGCTTTGGATTTTGTTTGGTCTTTAAATGTATGGGATTAGAGCATGGGGAACTGGAAGAAGCTTCTAAACAGCTACTCCAGAAGCACTTCACAGATTTTTCTGAGAGTTTTCCTGAGAATACAAGTGAAAAAAAAAATCTTCAAGTCTACTTCAAGTCTACGTTTGGAAAAGAATATAAACTAAATCAATTATATATAAATTATTAAATATGATTTACAAGAAAAACTGCATTTGATTTTCAACAAAGTGTGCATCACCTTGTGGTTTTCTTGCAAATTGCCAGCAGCTGCAGCAGAAACTGAAAGAAGGTTCAGCAAGATGTGTGCATATATGTGTGCATGTGCACACACACACACCTCTTCAAGTTGCCTGTTGACTTGTGGTGACCCCTGTTAATTTCATAGTGTGTTCTGATAAAACCTTTCAAAAAGCTGCAGGCATTTTACAATGGAGCAAGATTGGTTAAGCCACCTGGCTTTCTTATCTATAATTGATAGGGGTGGGATGAGCTAATTAATGGTTTTGTAATTTAAAAGGCTAGAAAAACTAACCTTTACTGTTATTTGGCATAACGTTTTCAGCTATATTGTTCTATTAATAGTATAACTCATTTATTGAGAACCCAAAAGTTACCAAATAGTTAGAAAATTTTTAGGACTCTACAGCAGAGGCAGCAGTTTGCCCTGGTAGGTAGACTGGGTAACAATTATTTCAGAATTTGGACACACTTTTTTATCACTCATGCAATTGTATGTACTAGATGAGGGACTGCAATGGCACCTAACATGTCAGAAGGGGGCCTGTGTTATATATTTGCATCAGTCTCCATCCCTGTTCCATGTTGCTTGGGCCTGGTCAGTACTTTCCTCAGCTGCCATAATGAGAATAAATTTCTTCGGCACCTGTCTACAGCATGGTTAAAAGTAATTGGATCCCACCAAGTAATCCAGCACCTGGAAGAGACTACACGAAGGGCTGAAATAGCTACTTGTGTGAACCCACTGGGCTGGAGGGAAGCCAGTGGATCAGCAAATCCAACATTCTGTTTCCTCTGTGGTTGGCAATGTCATCAAAATTTGTTATTTTTTTCCACACAGAATACAGACTTTCCTGAATTATAATTTTCAGATGCATTATGAGTTATCTTCCCCTGCTGCCTGCCTCCCCCCACAAAAAAACTTCTCCAGGTTGAATTTTTAAGCTAAGCTTTTAAACTGCAGAAGGAAGGTCTCATTAGAGGTCTCTTTGTGAGGCCTACATTCTTTACTCTGCTTTTCCCCACCAGCATCCTGCATGAAAGAAACCCTGGGAGATTTAGTCTTTAGGGAACCAGGCATCCATGCCAAACCCCAGGTGTCCCGGGAAATTATATTTCCCTAGGATTCCTGTTGCGTCCTAGTCACTGCCAGTTATGTGGAAACATACAATGGCTGTGGGTTAGTTCATGAGGCTGAGGGAGGGACAGACCTCAGCACTTTTGATGACTTCTGGAGCATGGCAGTGTCTGAATTTTGGAATGAGGTGCTGGGGAAAAAAACCCTGTTTCCAGTCTTTTGGGGAACAGTGGGGTTTGTTCAAATCACCCATTGTTGTAATAGCAACCACCACTTTGGGACCCCTTCACACTTTGCAGTTAAAGTGCTATGATTCCATTTTAACTGCTATAGTTCCACCCTCTAGAATCCTGGTATTAGCAGTTAAGGGAGAGGGCTTTAGATTTCTCAGCCCCAGCGCTGCTCTGGTGATTCTGACCAAACTACAAGCCCCAGGGTTCTGTGGGATCCAGTAATGATAGTTAAAGTAATTGATTTCATATGCCATGCTTTTAAATAGAATTACATTTAAACAGTACGGAATAAAGTATTATGTAATAAGGTGCTGAGAGAATGATTAAGCAATACACTTGCATGTGGCCACAGAGCTTTGAAAGCTGTCTTTAAGATGAATGAGTAGAATAACATGCTGAAGCTATCCATAATTTAGGAGCTGTAGGCTAAGTATCTAACCACCATCGTACCTCTCTTCAAGTATAGATGGCTTTACCATGTCATCCTATTCATTCATCTTAAAATTAACTTTCCAGACTCTGCATATGAGAACCAGCTTACTAGTGGATGGGCTTTTCGTATCGAAGTTTAATCTGGTATTACATGGATTTAGTTTAGGGATGAAAAGAATACTTTAAAAAAAAAAGGTCAAAACATATTTCAGAAAACATTGATGGGGAAAATCCTGGACTGGTGACAATCAGCTGTTCAAAGCTAATTCTGCACAAAATTTGCAGAAGGTTTATTTATTTGCACAGAAAAAAGCAAAAAGTGTGAATTTTGTGCAGAATAATCCACACTAGAACATTTTCTGTAGAGAAAATGTTTTCCATGCAGAAATGCTGCTTTCTGCACACAAAAAACCCACATTAAATTTATGCAGAATGAATCCAGAATTATGAATAGTTTCCTAGCAGGAAGAAAATTGCTGAAATTACTTGTTTCTTCCTTTGAGGATGAAATTATTGAAGAATTACATCCCTACTGTCACTTTTGGGCTACAGTCCCCAGAATCCTTCTGCCAGTGTGTAGTCCAAACAAACCAACAAAAACCTTTCCCTAATCTCTAGGCTAAATGGGGCATATAGGAGGGGAATTGCTGCTACAGAACCCTTCTCCCCTCCCTCACTAAATTCACTCCCTCTGTACTGCAGTTAGGATTTCAACAAGCCTCCACTGGTGTCTGCGGGAAAGGCACTTCCAGGAGTGATCTGGTGTGTGAACAAGGCAGTCAGGTCAGGGCCACAAAGCAGTAGGGATACAGTTATTTTTATTTTCTCCAAGTGGCATCCAGTTCCCTGTGCCACTTGGTGACTGACTCACAACCAGAGTGACAGGATTCAAAAAATATGAAGGATGCGTGAAAAACTACGAACTTAAAACCAACAAAGCAAAACAACTCAGCTAGAAATGGCTTGAATGTTTTCTGTGTTGTCTTTGCTTGCCACTTTCTTTCTTTCTCTTCTTCCTTCCACAAGACATCTGGTTTGTTGAGTAGTGTTGCTGCTATTACTGGAACTTTCCCACTGAAACTAGTAGCACTTAAAAAGGCTTACCTTGGGGCTGGATCATTTTATTTTTATTTCTCTAATACAAGTGTGCACACGCGCGCGCACACGTACATACACACATACAGAAACACTGCCCTTTGTAAACATTTATCTTGGGGGAATCTACATTGTAAATTTAATGTCCAAAACAATACTGCTGAAATATCCAATAAAACAATAAAAAATCAATAAAACAGTAAAACAACGGAGCAGAAGGAGAAAATCTTTTGATATAAGTGGTTAAAATAGGAATTCATTCATGCATGAGCACATAAAAGCACATCCACCTGACACCTGCACAATGATAAAAGGGACAACAGATTAACTACTTTGGGTAGGGCATTCCACAAATGGGCCACCAT
This sequence comes from Ctenosaura bakeri, assembly GCA_948474755.1. NCBI lineage: Eukaryota > Metazoa > Chordata > Lepidosauria > Squamata > Iguanidae > Ctenosaura > Ctenosaura bakeri. Next base: position 397,832 of record CAOLHI010001065.1, read on the forward strand.
GGTAGATTTTTTAAAACACCTTCTTTATTTTCACGTGCCTTATCTCTGAACTAAATTGTTGCAGCCTCTTCTAGTTTGTCTTTTCTTCCGCACTAATAACTTTTGCCATCTTGACCACACTCTGATATTTCTTGGCCACATGTGTCCTGGTTTTCATCTGTGAAATGTTGGAGAATATGGCTTAGCTACTTTTCATTTTTTTAAAAAAAGTTATCAGTGATGTCATTTTTACCAGAGCTCTAAAGCACTGGGCACTGAAAATCTCAAGAAATGCTAGTCTTCATGTAGGTCTGTCCAACAACTTCATGCTTCTTCTTACGTTCAGTTTTGGTTTTGTGTGTTCCTATTGGAACAATGGCTGCAGATATCCAAGATGAAGCATTTTCAGTGGAGGCACCCAAGATTTGAAACAAACAGTCTCTCTTGAATAACTGGAAACTTTTTATACGATATATTAAAGTCAAAAGAGGAGATAAAGCAATTATAAGTTTTGATATTCAAGGAAAAATGAAATAGAATGGAATAAAACTAGATTAGGTTAGATAATAAAAGAGAAACAATCTAAAGAGGAGACACTTTATTAATTTGGTTAGAACTGCAGTTTAAGAGAGTTGGGAAGTGTTTTGTTAAATGCTGGCATTTTGGTGTTATTGTTTGTTTTGTATTGTTTGTTTTGTTACTTGGTGTTTTTGTCTTATTTGTTTTATCATTGTTCTTTCTTTTCAATGTAATTTAGAAGATAATATAAATTATTTAAGAATGAAAGAAACTCTCAAGAAAGGCTCACTTGATTCCAAAGAAGACAATTTTATTAGGAATAAGGGAATACTATTATGTTTCTATGCCATTCATGCTTTCAGATTCTGGAGCTGCAGAGAGGGCCCTCTAGAAGTAGACTTCTAACAGCCAATGGTGAAAAATGCTGGGAGCTGTAGTCCAACAAAATCTGAAGGGCTATATAATCACCACTTGTGATTTTCAGTGTTTTGTGATTTTAAAGGCTGTTCCATGCTGCCTTGGGAATGTTTACCTTACTTTAAAAGATGTCTTATTAAATCTTTTATATAAATGTTTTAAATTATTGTTTATTTTTGTTTGGACTATAAATGGCTTTGGACTGTTTTATAGAAAGGAGGAGCATAAAGCTCAATAATAAATATTTATATAATTCCTTCAGATAATTTATTTTATGGATAGACTTAAACTGAGGAGCAGTTTCAACCCATGGTTACTAGTGAAAGAAATGGTTATCCATTCTGAACTGAATCCAGTGTTGATCCTCCACTGAAATGAATGAGACTTGTTAATCTAATTTAAATCCAATTGATTTCAGGATTTCCACTCTATGGAGGACTAACATTGGATTTAGCCTGCCATTTCAACCATGAAGGAAGGGATTTCAATATAATGAGCTCTGTTATAATGAATAAAAATAGGGTTTGCATAACTGAGGTTTTCTGTTTTCTCTCCTGCCTCACCTTATCAGACTCCCCTCACTTGTCTAAAGTTTTCCCAAATCTCTGAAGCTAGGGGAGGGTGTTCTGACAGTAGACAGGCACATTGGATTTTACCCATAAACTTTGTCCAGATAGAACTGAGATATAGGCTTCCAATTATGCATCAGAATGCAACAACCTAAATTTTGACTTTACATGGAAAATACATTTTTTCTTGGCTATATGCAGACTTCCTTATCTTAACATTAATGCTGGGAACTCTCTTCTGGTTTATGTCTGAAGCACAGAGCATCATACTTGCATAAACTCACCTACAGAAGAATTAGAACTGGTGCTTTGGGGATTTAGAAAATGACTTATTTTTTATTTAAAAATAAAAAATACCATTACCATTGTAAATTGTACATTTGATCTTCAAGTATTAGTTTGAAATAGTTTCCATAAGTAGTTTCCATTACCTCGGAGGCCCTTGTGGGTTGGGAGGTGATACAGAAATACTCTGAACAAACAACTTCTGGAAGGAGGACAGCACAGCTTTAATGACCTGAGTCTTTTTCTCTTTATTTAAATTAGCAATCATTTTAATATTGATACTTCTGAGAGACAGTAAAAGAAATCACACTGCTTCTCACACAACATCTTTAACAACGAAAACAGCTTTTCTACTACATGTTGAGAATCCTAATATCATATAAAGTAGCCCTGTTCCTTTTTCAAACAATTTTTCACTATTTATTCCTTGTTTCACTCATAAGATGCATGCCAGTGAAAACTGCCAGTAGACCATATTCTTCCTTCCCTTTCCACACATCCCAAAGTTGTTGGACTCTCTGTAATAGACTCATGAGACACTATAAGAATGCTGGAAAGGAGGACAGAGAAAGTCCATGAGTTGTAACAACACTGGATGTCACCCATAACAAACATGCTAATTAAAGACCCATTTTGCATCTTATTTTTTCGCGGTGCTGGGGTGGGGTGCTCGTGCGAGCAGCCTCTGGAGGAAGGCTCTCGCTTCCCTGCCTGTTCAGCTCCGCTCGAGCTTCCTGCTCACGTGAGAGCCCCGCTTCTTCCTTTCGCAGTGCAGCCTGGGACCTTTCCCAGCTTGCACGGGACAGGAAACATGACTGGCCCGGCTTCCGGGGCTCTGCATGCCAGGTAAGTGCATGTGGGGCCCTGGAGCAATGCACAACCGCATAGCATTTTTGGTTTGAAGCCAAAAATGAAAAAATGCATGCACGGTCCGCGTCAGGCCCTTGAGCATCGCACAAATGTGTGCATCATGTGGACCGCTCCTCACATGTGCGTGACACTCAAGGGGTGGGTCCTTTCACATCAGAAATGCCATGCGAAAAGGACCAAAGACAGTTTTACCCCATAATTGTGTACATTTTCCTCAGTTTAGATGTTTGTGGACAATCCCAGATGTTAGCATATCTTAATCTGGTTATTACATATGGAACAATGTTTCTTCTTTCTTTGGGGGGTAGTGTCCTTTTGAGGTTCCAATACCAAGAGTACTTTGTGTTCTTAATCCAGTTTTTTTTCTAGTGTTATTAATGGCTTTCTCTATTGGCCTCCAGTAATGTCTGGTATAACTCTGATCTGAATTCTCATCATAAATTCATACTTAAAATCTTCTTGTATTCCTCCCCTCTAGTTTATGTCAGAGATATCAGTGATATAACATTCTGAACTCATGAACACACCTAAAAATGGTATTGAAAATACATTCCAAAGGGAAAGCTGCTGAACATGTTGGAGAAAACTCTTCCTAGCTTTGAAAACACTACCAGGCAGAATTTTCAGGTGGAAGCTTTTTATCCATGCAATTTTTCTAGAACATAAGTCTACAAAGCAGATTGAAAAAGGTGGCTACAAAGAAGATCCATCTTAGAAACATGGCCATCAAAAGTTATGTGGAAATTCTTGCATGATGAGTTTGAACAATCCAGGATGTGACAGGGTGACACAGAAAATTTCACTGGAAACTACCCAGAGTACCCAGTGCAATTCTTATTTCTCCAGATGTTTTGTTATCCTGGTGGTGTTGTTAATCTCCAAGCTGTTTAGATGAATTTTACGTACTTCATATAAACGCCACAGTTATCCTTACTGTCAGAAGCTGAAGGTTTGGCTCTATATATGCCACACTGCAATTCTGCTTGGAGTATATTCTACCAGCCAAAATGACTTGTTTGTTTCCGACTGCTCTGTTTGCTTACATACTTGCCATGTGGTCTCTTTCTTATCCCCAAGGAATTATGTGGATGTATTCCAAAGGTGATTATGTTTTTGACATAAACTTGTAAAGGCTGGTTCAAGTTGGCCTGAAGTAGCTAAAGGAAAGCCCATGTGGCCTTTTTCTCTCAGAAGGACTAAAGGCAGCTGCTTATTTACTCCTCATGGAGCTTGTGTCTGCACCAATTCATTTTCCTTTGAGACAAGGAAAGTTTGTCAATCCTTGTGCCAATTCTTGGCCCTCAACCCCTCCAAACAGACTGCTTATCTTCTAGCCCCAAAAAATGTTGGGGTCTCCCTGCACTTATTAAATATTAAATAAACTCAGTTTTTTCTAAGCAAGACATGCACATCTGGACACATCTAATTTTTTAAAATATTTGACAACTTGTCCTGCCCCCATAGGGTCCCGGGGCAGAAAAAAGACCCACAGACACACTGTGGTTCTCTGTCCCTGCTTTAAATAAATCACTTCCTTTCAATCCCAGTACACAGATCCCCAAAGAGGAGGAAATGGTTTGAAGTAAGAAGGTATTGGAGCTCTCTCCCTCACCCTTCCAGCATGGACATTTGATTTACAAACCAATCTATCCATCTAGGTAATGCAAAGCATGGGCATAATACTGAACTCTTCCTGTACCCCAACTTCCACTTCAGAGGCCTTTAAAACTACCCAATTACAACACAATGATTCTAGTTTAACTGCCATGACTGTGTCCTGTGGAATCCTGGGATTTGTAGTTTGGTCCAAGGCTCTAGAACTCTCTGGCTGAGAATTCTAAATACCCCTCCCTCAACTACTAAACCAAGGATTCCATAGGACACTACCCTGGCAGTTAAAATGGGATTATAATGCTATAACTGTTTAGTGTGAAAGCTACTGCATTTCCTGTCTGAATTCCTATACAATGCATTATTAAGGCTGTGGAAGAGGGAAGATAAAACACAGGCTCTGATAGTATCACCCTCTACAATCAGCAACTTTGCACTGTAGTTCTAGGCACAGTTAGAATATCTTTGCTAATTCAGTCAATTTATCATTTTTAAATGGCTGCTGAAGGAAATGTGATAACACACTTTCCAGAGTGCGGTGATTACGAGGGAAACAGCACAACGTTTAAGCACCCATTTCATTAGACTTGCTGAATGCATCACTGAACTTCCTTTTTGAGAGAAATTTGGATGAGAAGACAAATTATTTACACTTTTAAAAAGGTAGAACTGACATTTGGAGCAAAACTTCCCATCTAAGGCTGCAGTCTTATCTGCAAATTGCACCACCTTATGTATCTGTCATCCTATCTATCCGGCCATCCTTTTCTATAGGGGAGATAACAGGGAAACTTAGAACTGATGATAACAATATGGTAGCTAGAACTCCTGTACAAATAATAATACTAGTCTACTTTATCTCATTTACAATGTCACTGTAATGTATTGTGTATGTGTATTCACTTAAAATGCACCATATAAATGCTAAATATTTTTTAGAGGCAACATAATCCATACAATCCATCATAATTTCCCCGTTATTTATATGCAGTCCTGGAAATGACAAATTTGTCTGTTTAATTTTCTCTAATATTCACATCCTTTTCAAGTATTAGTTCATTCTTTTTCATTTTTTGCACCAGTTTGCAATGTTTTTTTAAAAATGTATATGTATTTGTGTGCATTTTCCTCTAATGTCTACCTTTTAAATGTTAGCTTTTTGTATGCAATATTTCCTTTAATGTACACAAAGCATCACTAAATCCTAAGAAATATGAAAGCCAGAGGTTAATTTCAGCCTATGTATTAGTTCATGATGTGCACATTAGGTCATTCACAACTGCCCGGTGAGAATGAACCCAATTATTTCCTGTAGACAAGTGGAAAACTCAGACTCTAGTAGGCTGAGAGATGATAAACAAATCTACTATATAAAAGTCAAAGTTTGTAAGTGAGCTTGTCTGTTTGTCTGGGTCAGGCAGGTGAAGACCTCATATGATTGGCTGTGTGAGGTGAGAAGACCTCATATGATTGGCTGGCTGTGAAGGTTCTATGGAATCCTGGGTTGGCAGTTCAGGGAGGGGACTTTAGAATTCTCAGCCAGAGAGCTCTGAATAGGCTGGTTGCTATGGAGATGAGGCCTAGCAGCTCTGAATACAGATTAGATTGGGAAATATGGGGAAAAGTTACACATACTGGACACACAGCATCTGAAATCTGTGTATTTCAACCGCATCTAATTCCTAATGTAAAATAAGGTAATTCCTAAGGTATTTCTAACAAGTATTATCAAAGAGAAAATAAAATCCTGGGCAGTTATATATGCTAATATTTTAATAAATGTTTTAAATATTGAGCCCATCCTGTCCAACACTGCCTTTTTTTAAAAACCAACTCAAAATTTTGACCATTTGTTTAGAAGAAACCAGCTATCCTATGATTCCTTATAGTCAATTCTGCATGAAGAATTATGATCGGTTTTGAGCACTAAATCTGCTTATGGTGGGCTGCTTATGAAAAAATTGCTTTACAGAAATATTGGTGTAATGCAGTGGCTACAGTACTGGGTATGATGGGGTTGAGGAATCAGCCTTTACATTTCTGCTCAACCTTTCTCTCCTAGAACCCATTAGTATTTCTCAGTCTAACTTACTGTGAAGTTAAACCATTGCACTGAGCATCTGTGCAAGGGCACATGAAAGGAGATTGACAAGCTGAAATGTGTTGAGGAGGGCAACCAAGATGTTAGAAGCTTTCTAAACCAAGCTCTATGAGCACAGGGGGATGGGTATGGGTATTGGAGTAGAGAAGGTGGGTTTTGGAGGCTGAGTCATAATATGATATGATTTAAATATCTGAAGGGATGCCATGTAGAAGATGGAGTGAGCTTGTTTTCTGCTGCTCCAGACTCTGTAACACAAACCAACGGATTCAAATTACAAGCCTTTCTGCACTACACTGTACAGTCCTATTATTCCACTTTCAACATCCTGTGGAATTCTGGGGTTTGTAGTTTACTGAGGCCAAAGAGCCCTCTGGCTGAGAATTCTAAATGCCCCTCCCTAAACTGCGCACCCCAGGATTCCATAGGATGCTGAAAGTGGAACAATAGCTCTATAACAGTGTAGGGAGGAAAGGCCCTACAAGAAAAGAGGTTCCACCTAATGTTAGAGAGCAGTTTGAGAGCAGAACAGACTGCCTCAGAGAGTAATGGACTCTTTTTCTCTGGAGGTCTTTCAACAGAGAGTAGATGGACAGCTTTCAGGAGTGCCAGTTCCCCCACCACCGGCATAACAGCAGCTAGACTATACAGCCTTTGTGCTCCTTTCCAATTCAATGATTGTATCATTCTCTGCTTCCTGCCAGGGCTGTTCTGAAGTAAAACCTCAATGTTAGAATGCCAGAAGTAACTGCCTTATCCCAACCACACCCCTTTCCAAGTTGAAAATGAACCATCTCATTCACAATGGTATTAGAGGAAAGGTATTACCATGATTAAATATTGGTACTGAAAATGGTGTCTTCCTTGTGCTGTCAAGGAAGTTTTGATCAATATTTTGCAATAGTAATGGCACTAATTTCTAGAGCTTATCTTGTCATTTCATTTGCAGTATTTTTATTGCATAAGCCTTTAATGGGCTTTCCCCCTCCTGGGTAGAGAAGAATTCAACGTTTTGTGGCTGCTGTTTTTCTCATCCAGAAGCTGGAATTATTGTGTTGCTTTTATCTTCATTGCCTGCCTTCACTGGGCTGCTTACTCCGAGGTAGAAATATGCATGACAGCTGTGATACAAATGGAGCTTGCTCCATAATTTATCTCTAGTCTTTACATTCCACTTCTGGCTGTAGTTTAGCTGCTAATCAAGTCCTTCCATAAAAGGTCGTTCTAGAAAATCATTAGGAAAACTGTGGAATCTTTATGATTTATTTAGCCTCCCTTCAAAATAGATATGCTTGCTTTTCTGCATGCGCTCCGGCTGTCCTTAATAATATGGCTAAGCAATTGTTTCCCAACATCCTATCCTTGGGGAAGATACCCAGTCCTTTTTATATACTGGTATCTCAGTCATTGAACAGGTGAAACTGAAAGAGAAGATTAAATGCAAGGGGGAAAAAAAATCTATACTCAGAATCTGAGTTGCCAGTTCAGGATTGTCCCAGGCCCGGAGACTTAGGGATTGTCCCATCATGATGTCATTGAGTGTTATGTATTAAATACCAACCGCAGTTACACACACACACTTTCCTGTTTGGAAATTAAGACAGAATTCATAATTAAAGGGGCTGTTCCCAAACCGAAATGTGTGGATTATTCTTCTTGCTTACTGGAGAAGACAGGATAAGGAATATGTAGTTTAGCCTACTTGCTTTTAGCTAGAAGGCAGATACACAGCAGAGCGGAGGGTGAGCCCTGGCACCACAACAACTAGGAGGGAAGAAGCTTACTAAGTAAATGCATAGGTACCTTTGGGGAATATGGACATGTTGCAGTAACAAGTCAGTTAAAGCTTGCAAACTGTAGAAAGCTGTTGCTCTGCCAGCTGAACAGGGATTCACACACAGCCCTTTCTCCTTGCCTGGAGCTCAGTCCTGCAAAAGTTTGCACCCTTGTCTCCTGCCAGCAAGAGCTAGCATGGTGTGGTTTGAGTGTTGGACTATAACTCTGGAGAACAGGGTTTGATTTCTGGCTCAGCCATGGAAGGCCCCTCGATGACTTTGGGCGCATCACACATTTTCATCCCCGACAACAAAAAATGATAGGTTTGCCTTAAAGTTGCCATAAGTCAGAAATGACTTGAAGGCACACAACAACAACAACAACAACTGCTTGCAGATGATCAAAAACAATTAAAGACTCAAGGCCAGGCCCAGAGAGCTGGCAACTTACTCAGAATAGGAAATATCTTCCAGTACATTGAAACCAGGCAAGGAGAGAGCTATGAGATTTAAGGATGTGAATGTGTGTGTAAATTCCAAAGGTTAAGCTTTATTGATGTGTGTATGCATATAAATTCTAAAGGTTTATACAGGCAAGGAAGAGTGCTGGCTCCAAGTTATGGGTGGCTCTCAGACGAGAGGGCCTGCTCCTTCTCCCCACTATGCCCCACACAATCTTCCTCTGCCCACATGGCCTCCTATATCCAAATATCACAAAAGAGTGAACAAGCTATTGAGTTATCCAGAACTCCCCCTCACATTGGATGTTAAATAAAAGAGGATCATTCTGGATCCTGTGTTCTCATGCAGAAAGCTACACACACTCAAGATGATATCAGAACAGTTAAGATGGTTCTGTAACATGTAAGCCTTGCTGAGACTTTCACTGTCTACCCCCTGCATGCCTGTTTCTGAGTAGGGATGGACATCTTTGTGTTCTTCATTCTTGCATGTAGGAACAAATAAACTCTTCCTGTTCTCCCAGCTGTATAATTTTTGTGCAGATCACAATTTACTCTGCAGGAACTCAGCAATATACAGCTTGTTTTGTTTTGCACAGAAAATATTCTTTCTGAGTGAAAAAAAATATTTTGCATAAGATGAAGACTTTGTAAGGGATGTTGTGAACTGAAGAGAACTTTGTAGCTGCTATTAATTTTATCAGACAGGGTTTCTTGAGCACCAGAAAGCTCTGGCTGTCTCCTTAGGAAAATGAATAAATAGCAAATATTCCTTCTTTCCTCACTTAGAAGTTAGTCCCTTTGACTTCAGGGAGACTCACTCTCAGATATATGAATACAGCATTGCATTTTAATTATACTTTATGCAAGGAACGTATGTATCTTTTTGCAAAACACAAACTGTATACACACACACACACACAGTATAACATTTTATGAATGTCTGGCCTCAGCTAAAGAATCTGATACATACACTTCAGAGTGAGATTTATAACCTGCTGTTCAAATATATTTTCCACAATTAGACAGCTCAGCAAGTTGTACAGGAAACATAAACAGTGTACACATACATTACATTACATTACATTACATTACATCACAAATTAACCAGAGTCATCCTTATTAATGGACAGCATGAGTCAGCTGCTTCAGGAAGGAGATTTGGGCTGTCAAAAAGGAGCAGGGACCACTTTGGGTGCTATGCACTTTTCCCAGGTGTGGGATGCCATTTGCTGTTCTTCACTTGGAAACAAAGTGTAATTGGTCATCTGTGATATTGACTTCCCAAAATGGGATACAAGCTCTTCAGTGTTAAGCATGTCTTTATTCGGAAAATGGGTATGAAAAGGAAAGGGCCAAATGCACATGTGTGATGGGAAAAAAATAATACTAAATAAAATGTCAATTCCCCCTTTAATGGTTTTGTTTTGTGAAATGGATGAGTACAAAGGGGTTAAAAGCATTTGCCCATTCAGTGTGGTGTAGTGGTCTGTGCATTCAATTACAACGCTGGAATTGAGGAGGGTTTGATTCCCTACTAGCTATGGAAACCCAATGGGTGACCTTTGGAGTGTCACACACTCTCAGCCCCAGAAAACTCCATGATAGGTTTACTTTAGGGTCACCATAAGTCAGAATTGGATTCATGTACTCTTCCAAACTCTGGAAACTGATGATGAATTTTAAATATCTATTACAATTTAGCGCCAAAATATCTAAATGACCACCTTTTATTGTATGAAGTATCCCTCTCATTAAGATTATTTGAGACTCTTTTGCATTTTTCAACTATTTCTGAGGTCCATTTGACTGTGATCAGGGGAGTGGAAAATCCAGCAGTTGGAACCAAGTTTCATAACTCCCTCCTGCAGGGAGTTAGTCTTGTCCCTTTTGGCCTCAATAAACTACAAACCCCAGAATTCCACAGGATGTCAAAAGTGAAATAATAGCACTATAACAGTATAGTGCAGGAGGGCCCTTAGATTGGTTACAAAGAAAAAGAAGAGCTAGGAAAACAGTTTACATAGAAAATTGTAGATAAAAGAATACATATTTTCTTTCCTTCTGTATATAGAGTTTGAATTGTGATATATATAGAGAGAGAGACAGAGAGAAAGCAAGAGAAAGAGAGCGAGCATGCGTTATATATTACATAATACTATATAATATGTAGTATATATTGCATAAGAGATATTGTAAGAGATACTGCATAATAAAATAAAGTTTTAAAAAATGCTTAAAGAAATTCTATAGCAAAAGAAAATAAGGCAGAAAAACAGAAGCCTTTCTCTTGCTGTGTAGAAAGAAAATTTGCAGGGGGTCAGTTTTCAACACCAGCAGATGTCAACAATTTTTGTGCAGAAAGGCCTTCAGCTTCTACTGTCTTGCCAGACAGGTTGCTGCTATTGTTTTGTAGTGCAGATACAAGAAGGTTATTTGTGTTATTTGGTATTGCTATTATTAGGGTTATCTGACTATTTTACACCCTTTTAGTTATGCAGGTGAATTTTAAAATGTGTACATTGTTTTAGTTATATCCTGTTCATTTAGCAGCGTTGAAGGATATTCAGCTTAGTCATAAAGGTGCTGCCCCATTTTTTTCTCCCCCACCCTTCTTCCTTTTTATGCTGCAAGAGATTAACATGACTACTTCTTTGGTCTAGCAGTGTTAGGCAAATGCAAAGGTTGACGGGAGGGATTCCGGTTGATAGTCTGCCATCAGGAGATCTTGATCTATTAGTGTTAAACAGAATCCACAGTCAGCTGTTCTGTTCTTTCGGAAGAATGGAGGGATGACAGGATTCCAAGTATTTATGTTGCCTTGCTTTGCTATGGTTTTTCAATTGCACTTGCTGTTTTTGTGCTCCACCTTCTCATGATGATGTCACATTGGGTTTGTTTGCAGGTGGAAAGTCCATTTGTTTTGTAGTGAAAAATCTGGACTTTTTTTCCCCTCCTTTTAAAAGTGCTATGAGTTCAGTATGTGAACAAAGCACAACACCTTCCCCATGCTCCAAAGGTGGAACTGAAAGTGATTTGCTATTTTTGAGCAATTTTTGAGCTACACCTGTCTGGAATCTGCTGGAGAAGGGAAGGGGCGTAACAACAGCAAGCCCCATACTTGCTTTCAAACAAGTGGGCACTGAAAAGAGGGAAGGAATTGTTTATACACTGCAATTATCAGGCGTGTGCAAGGATCAAATGGTAATTCAAAGGACTGACCAAAGGAAGTGGGGGGGGGTTTAAGAAGGTAGCAGTTGTGGAGGACACTTTCTTTTAAAACAAAAAACAAGCAGAGGATCTCTAGAACACCTACAAGAAGAGGAGGGAGAAGGGGGAGTGAATGCAGTCCTTCCTCCCCAAGAACGTCCCATCCTCAGTGGTGTGAAGAGAACATAGCAGAACAGACACCAAAACAGCAGCAATGTTTAAAAAGCACAGTACAGTGCTGTGCATGTGATATCAAAAAAAACAATGACTTGATCATATAAGGCCATTTCATCTGAAACAGCCAGTAATGACTGTTCCATCACATGGTAGTATGGTCAAGATGGGACTAATGTTGGGAATGTGAGAGATAGTAGTATATCTCACAAACAGAATAATTAATATTCACAAGCAGAAGGTGAGCAACAATCAGTCCAACCCCAACAGGGTCACAGAGAAATAAAGCTGGTTTAGTCTTATTTGATTTGAAAAATGCTAAGTTGGCTTACTTACAAATAGTATAAGTTTTCATAACTTCTGGTGAGAGGCTCTGTAACACGTGCTCTTCAAACATGGAGGAGAGGCAGAGAATGTCAGACTACAAAATAAAGGATGAACACACTCGGGCTAACAGCAGGCTAACTGCTGCAGGAATAGAAAAGGTGTGGCTAAGACCAACAAAGAGCAGATGGCACAAATACATGCTATGCCTAAATTCTTAGAGAGATGTTCAAACTAATACCTACAGAGTCTAGGCATACTAAACTTGCTACCTGTAACAATTAGGCAGATATGAGTAAAAATGTTTCTCATTAGATCAAAATTGAGTACTTAAAATGTGCACATCTTCCTCACAACACAGAGGTAAACACAGACACCATCATTAGGAAAGGAGGGCATTTTGCTGCTCAATAATAAAAGCAAATGACTCATAGAACACAAAGAGACCACTAAGGAGGACATTTGAAGTACAACACAATCTGAGGCATGCATTTTATGTTGTACAAAATAGGAACACCAGTCTAAGTCATCCATGAAATGAATGCTTGCCTCTTTCAAATTAAAAATAGCAGAGGCAAGGGGAGAAGAAGGGTAGCTAATTAAGTGCCTTCACCAAGGCTGGTCAGGAGTGTACTGAGCATAGCTTTCAAAAGACTACAGAAACTTAAAGAAGCCCAGCACGTTCAGGGGTTAGCAGGACAGGCATACTGCAGTTAACAAAGACTCTGACAAAAAAGGCTCCATTTTACAAAGTCTTTTTATGCCTGCCCAGCCCCATTTTTCTTTATTCTCTGTCTAGCTGGAAGGTTTTTAGCAGCATCAACCATGGAAGCATGGTAAAGGAGGGCTTGAGAAACACAGATTTTCAGTGCCAGGCTGCAGCAGTATGTCTGCAGTAAACAATGTAATGAAGCTTGAAGTGGGGAAAAGCAGCCAATTCAGCCAATCCTGCTGCAGCTGTGTGTGTCTGCCTACAATAGGGAGGGTAAAAGCAGCTCCTTCTAAAAATCCTTACTGAGCATGCATGAAATGCAAAGGGAGAGAACAGATAATCCTGCCTTACCAGTATGTACCTCCAGTACGTGTTTTTTTTAAAAAGCAGAGATCTGTAAGTTTGACCAACAAAACAGAAATCATAATAAAGTGGAGGTTGGTGAAGGGAAAAAAATGTCCCTGGTTGCATTTTTTAAGAAGTTTTCAGGTAGTCTCTTTTAGATTCAAAATATTTTAGTTTACCCATGCAGGGCTTACTTGACCTGGTTGTTTCCTTTCACATGTGCCTCTTGTTAGTTTTGTATAAAAAGTCTGCTGAAACTTATTGAACTGTTCTTCTTTTTTGTGGGATAAGAACCTATCCTTCTTTCCATGTTATTTCTGCTTCCATTACCAAAGTTTCTGTTAAAGAAGACATGCCCAGAAGACAGCTACTTTGTTATGCCTGTACTTGGACATCTGGGGAATAAAAGGTACAAGCTTGAAGTCAGATTATGCTTTAGAAGGGAATGATAGGACTGAACAATTCTCCATGCTAGTTGGCACTTACTGAAAGCATTATTGAGACATCATGAGCCTCCTAAACAAGCCCAAGAGTGAAATAACCCCAGAGGAGCTGCAAAAGTGAGAGGAAGAAAGGTTCAACACAGGACCTCTGTCTGTCTTCATGCAGTTTGTCAAAAACAACACTCAGATGCTAATCAATTATTGCAACAACAAGAAGCTCCTGGGGCATGTCAAGGCCTTCGGCAGGCATTGCAACATGATGTTGGAGAATGGCAAGGAGAGGTGGACAGAGGTGCCCAAATGTGGGAGGGGGAAGAAGTCAAAGCCCATCAACAAGGATCGCTACATCTCTAAGATGTTCCTGCGGAGTGATTCAGTCATTGTGGTGCTGAGGAACCCCCTTACTGCTGGGAGGTCATGGGCTGCCAGAGAATCAGGAAGACATCAATGCCTGACCCAGCAAAATGTTATCTTCAGAGCCAGCACCAACAGACTCATATGGCATCAGCATCTCCTTGTGAGCTGTCCATTCTGCAAAGGATTTTCATGTGCATCATCATAATGTCTTGATGAAGCAAAGCTGTTTAATATTGGTTGTTCTTTAGAAGCTGGTTGGTGGATTTTCCATCAACCCCCAAAACTTGTATAGTATTCTGGAATATGGTCTGTACATCTTTCTTTTGTTCTTTTTTTAAAAAACAACTTTCTTGTTAAATCTTTAGAAAGGGGGGTAGTAAAGAATTTAATGCACATTCCTGCCAATTCACCCAATTTGTACTTCCTGGATTAATAAGTAAATTTAAAAAAAAGTCCTACAGATCATAATTGCATCACAAAAATTCGGAGCAGTGGAGAATCTATAGTTCTTATGTCAAAGCAAAACAAAAATGTATATATTTGGGAAAGATGCACAGAAATGTGTATGAGGTACAGATACATACTACATATATATGTCAGAAAAAATCACATGTGAAAATAAATACAAACTTTCTGAAACTTTAAATAAATTACAGAATGATATAGAAATTGGAGGAAATGTGACATATTGACACGGAAAGTGTATAAGCACAGTGCTTATATTGCATTCTTCACTTCCCAGCACAAATCATGTGAAGCTATTTACCAAAGGATTTAATTCACAGAGAACAGTGACTGTTTTTTTAGTAAAAACCTGCAGTATAGCTAGTCTGCAGTGGAACAGATAAGAAGCAAAGTAAAAAAGAGAAACCAGAGTGAGCTACCCATCACTATTTACTAGATTGTATAAATATTGATAGTCCTAAACTTTTAAAAAAAAGTCCTGGATTTTTAATTTTCCTTTTTGTTTACATTTCTCTAGCACTAAATAAAGCTAGGAAACACTAGTACAGAAGAACCTTTGATCACCATAAACCTCATCCCAGTACAGAATGCCAAGGAAGGCAAGGAATAGAAAGTATGATGTCATTCTAACTCCACCTGCAAATTAAATATCACCTACATATAAAGACAGATAGTTGTGTTACCCTGATCTCTGGGGGTCCCGAGAGGGACACCTAAATAAACAAACAACAACAACACTTTGAGGAAAATTAGCCGGAGCACTCACTAAAGCTAGCAAGAGGCAGGGTAACTTAGCAGGATCTTGCAACCCAGCGTCTACAGGGTCGGGTCAGCCAAGCAGTCAGACGGTTTAAAATGGCAAAGATGATGTTTTATTGAATACAGACAAATATTAAAGACACCACAGGCATACAGACAACTAAGGGAGTCAGAGATTGATTTGAAATAGGGATTTTCAGTGGGAAATGGGTGATATGACACCTGTCTCATAGTCCTGGACCTTGAGAGCGACGTTGGAGTGCAAGGAAGAAGCTCAGCGTGGTTCGCTGAGGGGAGCTCACCGAACACAGCAGCAGCAAGGCTGAATGGAAGTCCGGAGCGATCTGAGAAGGCTCTCGGAATCGGGGGGTTTTATAGGGTGCATTGTGACTGCAGGCAATACCTTACTCAGTGAGAACAATGCGATTTAGGAGTGGGACAAAGCTTTGGAAAGGTCAGAGTTTAGCATGATTGGCTTAGAACCAAATTAACAATAGTGCAGCCAGTATGCAAATACGGAGCGCTTAGTACAGCTTTTGTGAGGCTGCCTGCTCGGGCCAAGGGAGCCTTTGTTAGTATCGCGCATATGCAATGAGGTGTTTGCCGGAGAGGTCCCTAAAGCGACGAACCGGCTCTGTCTGGCCTGCCTGGGTGGAGAGTGGAATGTCCAGCAATTATCGGCTGCGCCTGTTTATGTGCTTGTCTGGAGGCCTCGCAAATACGTGGAGCGGGGTGGCAGAGGGAAGCCGAATGGTTTGATATCAAAATGATATCAAGTGCTATCTCCGGGTAGGCCTGGACTGCAGCAACAGTCTGGTTTTCTTCTGATATGGCCTGTGTGGTGATAATAATACTAAGTTAAGGTTTTATTTCCACCAGTATTATGGGGAAAAAATGAACAAATATACTATTAAAATCAACAAAACATAGTGTTAAATAACCATAACTGGCATTGGGTTTTATAAATGGGACTTTAGAAGCTGGGTTGGCCACCTTTATGATTTTTATAGCCATGTTATAAATGGATAATTGTTCGCTTTCATACTCCCAGGAACATATCTTTGGATCTTCTATTAAGTGGGAAGGAACTAACAGAAACAACAACAATTAAATAGAGCTTAAAAGAACAAGGAAACACTTCTGATCTATTTCCACTCTCCCAAGCAATCAAAGAGGACTGCACAGAGAAGGAACATTCACTCTTTGCTGTTGTGATTCCAGCCAGATGCAAAGTATATAGGATGTTTCTGACATTTTTCTCATCCAAATGTGCCCTTGCTATTGAAAATACTTATATTTTAAGCTTTTTAATAATAAATCATTGATTGATTTTGCATGAAGCACTGTGCAAATGCAGTTTCTCCATTAATTTGGACACCACTCCTCACCCACTTCTCTGCCCCACATCACTGATGTGTGTTGGATATCGATAAAACTGGAAAGAAAAAAACAACAACCACCCAGTGTTGCTTTGCTGGTCTGCATGATTGTGTCAAGATGCTTTATGGTAAAATATGACTGAAGTAGCAACACAATGTGATTGCAGCTTGGAACAACATTATTTGGGGTGGGATCTTACCAACAGGATACAAACCATCTGCACCCTGGCATAACAACACACTCAAAAACACTCCTGATGCGATCATATAACTGATTGTGTTTAAGATTTTTTTTTTTACATTGCTTTATCAATGTATACATGCATGTTAGTAATATCATCGTTCAGCTTTAGGTGTGCTTGGTATAAACGGTGTCATTGCCAAATGTATCCATGCCAAAATATTCTGTCTTCTGATTTGTGTATGATAGTTGGGCATTATCAATAATAAAATTCTTGGGCCGGTTAAAATGCAAAGTGGCTGAATGATTTCCATGCTTCATATTCTTATGGCCCTGTCCCCCATTGAGCTACATTAGATATACATGTAAGGCAGCAAAATTACATGCAAAACTATTTGAACACAATTTACAACTTGTCTTGTGGCCCTATCACAGCATACTGTTATAGCACTAAATTCCACTTTAATAGCCTTGGCAACATTTTGTGAAATTCTAGGGTTTCTAGTTCAGTGAGGCCCATGACCTCTCTCAAGCATCCTCTGCAAGCACATCCAACATCCTTAGGTTCTAAAAAGAAGTCCTCATCTGAATCTAAACAAACTGTCCTCCCAGTAGCAAAGCCCCATGAGACCACTGCTTTGAAAGGGAGGGAGGGAGGTGAGTAGGTAGCCACAACTTGCCTCCCATTCCACGGCAGTTTGCAAGAAAGAGAAAGAAGCAGAGGAATGATGTTGCTATTTTCCCCCTGCCCTCCATCTCTCTCACATACACTGACACATAGAAACTGCAGGAGGACCAGAGGCCATCCGTGCTACCCAGGTACCTCCCTGCTTCCCCAGTGGTCCCTTGCACTGCATTAAAAAAGAAACTGACATGAACACATATAAAGCATGGATGTGTCACTCTAAGAATGCTGGTCAGACATGCTTTCCAAACTCAGTTTAAAGTATATATATAAACAGAACCCTTGTACTTCTACCTTCACCATTTACTTTTTCTCTGGGTATATTAATAGCAGGTACTGGGATTTAGGGGAAGTGGACTGTGAAGTGGAGTTGGTATCAGAAAGTATCGGTCAGTCCCTGCAGATTTTTTTCATTGGTAGCTCTTTTGCAGTTTAAATAGAACCCTCCTCTTTTTTACACACTATCTGGAAAGATCTGCAGGTTAAAGGCAGAGGTCTACTGCTCTAAAATATATTGTGGCTTCCACTGGCCTTCATTCTGGCCCTTTCTACACCAGGCAATTAGAACGGGGCAGTACATCCTCGCAGGGAGGTCGTCTGCACCTTGGAACAGACTAGAAGTGGACTACTTACCAGAGATCCGCACCTCAGTCCACTCCAAGATGACCCCAAGTGGTCCTCCAGTGTGTTTTTGAAAGACCAGAAAAAACAGATCTTTATTTTCTTGGAATGTGCTTTATTTTCCTGGAATGCTCCCTTGTACAGATTCGCAGGCTCGTACCAATGAGAGCCTGCAATCTGTGGAGGGCGGGCTTTAGGCGTGGCAAGCTTCAGCAGTTGGTTGGGACCCACAACCAACTGGAAGCCACCATTTTGGAAGCTGGAAGCCACCATTTTGGAAGCTGGAAGCTGCCATTTTGGAAGCCGAAAGCGGCCATTTTGGAAGCCGTAGCAGTGCGGATCTACAGACCTCACACTGCTCCAATTTGCCCTGGACCAAGGAGGAGCCCTGCGGAAGGGCTTCAGGGACAGTCCACATTGCTTCGGACCCCAGAAGCAGCGGTAGGTAACAGCACGGAGCAATTCTCTTGCCTCGTGCAGAAAGGGCCTCTGTTTACCTGAATATTAGTGATTTCATCTGGTGGTGAGGATGCAAAGCCAAGTGTGGAGTCCCCATATGCATGTGGTGACCAGGTTCAGAACTTTATCTTTCTCATGAGATGGTTACATTGGATCCTTTGGAAGGAGACTGGGATTAATGTCAAGTTTGCTGGGGTGTGGCTCAAGGGAAGAGCATTTGCTTTGTACACATTTTCTAGCTCAGTCCCTGATGCCTTAGAGTAGGACACTTACCTGGGACACTGGAGAGCCGTTGCTAGTCAAGGCAGACCATACTGAGCTAAATAGACTTTGACTTGGTATAAAAAAGGACTGTCTTGTGTTTCTAATTAAGAAATAAATCCACAGTCAGCCCTATTTTGAAAATGCTCTGTCTTTTGATATCTTGTTCCTTTCCAGATTGGATTTCATATGGGCTGATGTAGCTGGTTTATCATGTCCTTTTCAACCACTGCTGAGATCCCTCTTCTCCACCCTCCATTGCTGAGAACTCTTGTAAACCTTCTAGGTGGAGTCCACCACTATCTGTGAAATCAGAAATGTGCAGGAGTGGCCCAAATGATTTGCTGCAACAGATCAAAGTGTTGTTGGATCTTGAGCTAGCATCTTGCTTGTAATAGTGGCTTGTAGTGGTGCCACAGGGCAAGGATGAGTCTTTCTCCCTCAGTGTTACAAGCACCTCCCTATATAATTGAGGGAGAACCCCTAGCAGGCAACACTGGCACACAGCATAAGATAATTGATGGTACTCATGAGGGACTCCTGCTTGAGTCTGCAGGGTTATTAGGGAGGGAGCTGAAATTTTCTTCTATCCTTTCCTTCTTTCTTGGCTGACCAGGCTCAGCCTGTGGCTCTTCAGCTCCACACCCCACATCCTTGTCTTCAGAATTCCTTGGGAGAATATAGCACATAGATCCACCTAAGCCAGGATGAGGCAACTCAAACCCTAGGGCTGAATCTGGCTCTCCTAGGGTGTCAATCCACTTTTCTGAGCTTCCCCAGAGCACCACACCCCCTTCCTCATGACACCAGTGCCTGGCAGTTTCTCAGCTTTATGTATGCTCCTCCTCTTCCTATTCTAAATGGTTGAAATGTTGCTCAAAGGGCTTAGCTATTTGCAGTGAAAATTTTAAAACTTTTTAAAATTTCCTCTTTGCCTTTGTCCCTGCCTACCACTGAAACATGGTTCCCAGCAACCCTTTTGAAATTGAATTTGGACCTCAGGCTGAAAGAAGTTCTCCATCCTAGAATCAGGCTTCCTGAAAGGTTGTTCTCTAATGTGTCACTAGAGGAACCTAAAAGGAGAGTCATGGAAGACTGTGAAAGAAGTCCGTGGAGAAATAGCAAGGCAACATTTAAGTGAGAAAAATCATAGGTCAAGATCAGCACATCTTCCACGAGATGGCTTAATGCAACAGAGAAGATGACTGTGCCCTTAAACTAAGCAAAGCAAAACAAACAAACAAAAAAACCCTACACTTTACTTAGAATCTTGCCTCCTAAGGATTAATTTTCTACTTGGGGAAATTTATTTTTGCATGAGGCAGCATTCAAGATTGGTTTCACACTTGGAGCCTGAACAGCATCATCCGTTCTCTTACACTTCCAGAATTCAGCCACTTTATTCTGCTTCTAGCATAAGAAGATGAGTGCTGCAGACAGAACTGAAACTGTGTTGTATCTGCAGGGCAACAAGATAACAGCACTAGTGGGTGGTTACAGGGGATATCCTCTTTTGAAGGGATTTGCTGTTGTATTCCTGGCACCACCTTTAGAATTACTGCATCAAAGAAATGCCGGAAAAAGAGAAACACAGAGGTATTCTGAAAGGTACAACAGACAAAAAGAATTGGGTTGGCAATTGATACAGTTATGTTATTTAAACTGGGATTAGCTGGTTGCAAATTGTTTACTTATGTGTTTAACTGGACTGATTTTTCGTGGCTTTTGTTTGAGATGGAATGGTGGCAATGTTTCAAGCAGTCAAGGGACTGAGTGTTCTTCATTTTCTCAATTCCAGCTTAACCTAGAGATTTAAAGCTATTACAGCTTTCCTTGCCAAAGTGGCTGCCTCCTTTCCTTGCAGAAGCTGCACTGTTGTCCATATTCTGTGACTGAACCACAGAACATTCAAGAACATTCCATGACAGCAACTCAGGCAATGATTGGTATGAAGGATGTGTTCTGTGAAGCCTGTTCTCTTTTACAAAATTCGCTGTCTATTTACATGTCTATCTGTCTATAAATAAAATGTTTCTGCATAAAATATCTCAAGGCATCTGACCATCAAATATAGAATCACAGAATCATAGAGTTGGAAGAGACCACATGGACTATCAAGTCCAACTCCCTGCCATGCAGGAATATACCATCAACATAATCCCAACCTCTATTTAAAATCCTCTGAAGAAGGAGACTCCACCACAGTCTATGGCAGCACATTCCACTGTCAAACTGCTCTTACTGTCTGGAAGTTCTTCCTGCTGTTTAGATGGAATCTCTTTTCCTGAAGTCTGAAACCATTGTTCCATGTCCTAGTCTCTGGAGCAGCAGAAAACAGGCTTGCTCCATCCTCCATGTAACATCCCTTCAAATATTTAAACATAGCTATCATGTTGCATCTTAACCTTCTCTTCTCCAGGCTAAACATTCCCTGCTCCCTAAACTGCTCTTTATACAGCATGTTTTCCAGGCCTTTTACTATTTTGGTCACCCTCCTCTGGACATGTTCCAGCTTGTCAATAACCTTCCTAAACTATGGTGCCCAGAACTGGGCACAGTATTCCAGGCGGAGTCTGACCAAAGCAGAATAGAGTGTTACTAGACCATGTAGTATCACCATTCACCCCATAATACAAATAAATGAATCCTAGAACAAATCAGGCCTCAGCTGTCAGTAAAAGCCAAGATAATTAGCTGAGCCTATTATACTTTGGACATATCACGAGATGACATTACTAATTGGAAAAGATGACAAGCTGGGTGAAGTGGAAGGCAGTAGGAAGAGTGGAACACATCATTACCGGCGGATTGATTCAATCAAAGACACCCTGGCCATGAATCTGTAGGACCTTAACAGGCCTGTTAATGACTGGGGCTCTCAGAGGTCTCTCGTTCATAGAGGCATCACAAGTTGAAGTTGACTTGGTGGCAAACAGCAACAACAACCGATCAGCACTCTGGTCATTTCCGCACTAGCCTACTATAGTGCTATTATTCCACTTTCAACATCCTATGGAACTGGGGTTTTGCAATTTAGGGAAGGGCCTCAAAAGATTCCATCCCTAAACTGCAAACCCCAGGATCCCATAGGATGCTGAAAGTGGAATAATAACACTATAACAGGCTAGTGTGGAAATGGCCTCTGTGCTCTATCCCGATGCTTCAGTCCATTTGACCAATGGTCTAAGTCTGAAAGCAGTATTATCTGTGTGTGGTTCTAAAAATAAAATGCAGCCACTGGTGCTGCAGTTAGAGGTGTAAGACCAGCATGGTGGAAGGCAGGTTTGCATTAGTTTTCCTCCTACTGCTTTTATGCAAGAAATGGCTTCTACAAGGTACTTTGGTCCCCACTGGGGAAAAGTCATAGAATCATAGAGTTGGAACAGGGGCCATCCGGTCCAACCCCCTGCTATGCAGGAACCCACCTCAAAGCACTCCCAACTGATGGCCATCCAGACTCCACTTAAAAACCTCCAAAGAAGGAGACTCCAACACACTCCACTGAGGCAGCATATTCCACTGCTAAACAGCTCTGGCTGTCAGGAAGTTCTTTCTGAGGTTCAGATGGAATCTCCTTTTCTGCAGCTTGAATCCATTGCTCCTTGTCCTAGTCTCTGGAGCAGCGGAAAACAAGCCCGCTTCCTCCTCGACATGACATCCCTTCAAATATTTAAACATGGCTATCATGTCCCCTCTTAACCTTCTCTTCTGCAGACTAAACATACCCAGCTCCCTAAGCCGGTCCTCATAGGGCATGGCTTCAAGACCCTTCACCATTTTGGTCACCCCTCTCTGGACATGCTCCAGCTTGTTGATATCCTTCTTGAGTTGAGGTGCCCAGAACTGGACACAGTATTCCAAATGAGGTCTAACCAAAGTAGAAAAGAGTGGTACCATTACCTCCCTTGATCTCGACATCATACTCCTATTGATGCAACCAAGAATCACATTGGCTTTCTTGGCTTCCTCATCACACTGCTGACTTATGTTCAGCTTGTGATCTACCAAGACACAAGCACTCATATCATTGCTTTCATATCATTAGTCATATGGGTCCATTTTTTATAGAAAGCTAGCACAAGATGGAACAGCACAAGAAAGGTTAAATAACCCCCTCCCTCCCTTCCTCCAATAACATTCTTCTGATTCAAAGTCCTCCCTGCCCTGCAACAACAGAACTACAGCGTGTCATTCTTTGTAAGTTAGAAAGTACAAGGATTGTTATCAATAATTAGAAAAAATAGGACTTGTCTAGCATTTTTCAGGACAGTAAGACTGAGTCTTATTACGCTTGGTACATTTATTTGCTGACAGTCTGTCAGAATTTCAGTTCCCAGGAAATTCAGGACATTCAGAAATCTATGTACCTTCCTGGAAACCAGCTTTTAGGAAACAGTGATGACATGTGCCTTGTTGTGTTGCTGATTCTAACACTGATTTTCCTGTTCGTTCTTAATTGTTGCACCTGCACCATTTTCATTTCCATCACCCTGCCCTGGGTGTTAAAAGGAAAAGGCCATGTTTACCTCAAATGTTAGAGCAGCAGGAACTGTCTCATAAAAGGAAGAATCAGTG
This sequence comes from Ctenosaura bakeri, assembly GCA_948474755.1. Classification (NCBI taxonomy): domain Eukaryota; kingdom Metazoa; phylum Chordata; class Lepidosauria; order Squamata; family Iguanidae; genus Ctenosaura; species Ctenosaura bakeri. Next base: position 421,369 of record CAOLHI010001065.1, read on the forward strand.
GCGGATTAAAATGGTTCTTACAAATATAGAAACAAACATCATCATAGTCCTTGGCCAGAGTACGACTCTCAGCTTGACTCTGTAATTTTTAGAAACTACAAGGTCTTGATCTGGTAAGATAATATGAAATTAGTAAAGTGTGAGTTCTTCTAACTCAAGTGGAAGGTACTCTGAAGCAGTCTTCCTTTACAAAATGACCACTGTGCTTGCCTGCCCTTCATCAAAGTGGATGCACTGAAAATTTAGAAATGTTACCCTGCTGAACATGTTTGCATGTCATGTTAAGCCGTAATCCTAAAGAGTTCTACAGAACACTGGAATACACTGGCTAATTACTTTCTCTCCAAGCAGGAGAGGCTAAGCAAAGACCTATGATTATTACGTATGAGATAAATCTGGCCAGAGCTGGTGTTCTGGGTTGCTAGGGAAAGACAAGCCAGGGCACACTGGATGCTATGAAGTATGGATTTCACATTAAACTTGCATTGGGAACATGTCTCAGTCTCAAGTTCTTTGAATTCCCTCAAATCCCACTTGCATTTTTCCCTCCATCATTGTTTTGTATTGGCTGGCAAGAAGATTTTGTGTTACACTTTTTCCCTAATTGGTATATTTGTTGTGCAATTTACTTAATGTATGGGATGTTTCCCCATTCATCATTGACTATTAATGTTTTTCTACATATATTTCCCATTTGTTTTGTTTTTTTGTTTTTGTTTTTTGCAGACACACACTGTTTTGTGCACACTTTATTGCTCAGAGTACCCTGTAAGCCTCATAAATGTATAAATGCTTAACGGAAGGTATATATTTTCTTACAACAAACCTTGGGAAGGGTAAACATTCTGCTGTTCTCAAGAGTGTCAGGTCCAAACATTGATCCAAAATCTGTGTTTTATTTAGCTGATTCTGCCTGCACTGGGACTGACCAGCTAGCTTGTAGCCATATGTGGTTTTGCCTATAGCAAGTCAGAATTCTAGAGATAAATGGTCCATTGCTAAACAGTTCTGGTTTACTGTGACATGCAAATATGTTCATGATGTCAAACTGTGGCACTTCCTGGGAGTGCTAAAATGCCTAGGCCAAGAGGTAAGCCAAACACACATGCAAAATAAAAATAAAAATCAGAGGCATTCTGGAGATGGGTAAAGTAATTTCAGCCCCTCATCATCCAAACTTTTTTACCTAAAATGTTCATTGCACACTTCAGTGGTTGTAACCAGCCATATCATGCCCTGGTTGTTCCCACCACATGCTTTAGGCCTTTGGTGGCCTTTTTTACTTTTTAATCCTCAAAAGCAGGAGTGGCTGAACTTTTTACTTAAAGTTTTGAATGATGGTTTTCACAGACCCTAAAATGTCAGACTGGGGAATGGTGTGAACTGGCCAATTGCATCTCCCAAATGGTGTAATTGGCTGTTTAGAGACAAAATGTTTAAATTTTGGGTGACAAGGGGGGTTCAGGAGGATAGATGTGGCTCTCTGAGGTCCTAGGAAAGCAAATGGGACACCTGGATCTGTCAACTACAGTGTTGTGTGTACATATATGCATATGCATATGTGTCTAAACTTTTAATTTAAAGGGAAAAAATCCTGTGAAATTTAATTTCTGTTTTAAATACAGTTTCTGTTAAACAAATGCAAGTAAAAAAATAAATAATGACACCCCAATATTATAATAACTAGCAAGGCTGGTCCAATCCTTTGAAATAACTAAGAAAGCATGCCTAGCCCTGATCCAAATGCCACCCCTGAGCTTGGCAGATCAGCAGCCCTTAGGGGGCATATGGCATCTTTTTTCCTTTCCTTTTGTGGCAATATGAAGTCTCTTCAGAAACAGTGCATCTGTTGTAGAAAGAGATACAGAAAAGGACTACAGTTTTCTAATTCCTTGGCTAGTCAGATGAAGAATAAGAAATGTTTATGCCACTATCATTTTTGAATCCCCTCATTTCAGCAGAGGTTTTCCTCTTCCCTTGGGCTGAAAAAGAGCCAGAGACATTTTGTTACCATCACCTTGTGAGACTACAATATTGCTGCATTCTGATAGGCATGTGTGAAAATGGACAGTTCATTCTGAAATTCTGACTCTAGAGTTATGGGAAGCCTTCAGCCCTGGCTTAGAAAAGTTCCTTGGTTGTTATTTTACCATTAGTTTTGTCCTCTTGATACAGAAATAAAACATACCTTTTTCTGTGGCAACCACCATTGCTAGTATACTAAGCCTACCTTGTCTTTCCTAAGAAACCTGAATTTATTTTGGAAAGAACTTCAGTGAGGAGGGAAGAAACATGGTGCAGTGACAGCTGCAGGCTTCCCTGTCAGTGGAACAGTAAATCCATTCCATGTGTTGGTTCTGTTACCTTTAAAGGAGCCATCCACAGTGCTAAACTTTTAAAAAGAAAACACCTTGGCAGAGTACAGCTGATAGTGAAGGGGAGATGAGTGCCATGTTTCAGGATTTGTGTCTGTTTCCCTTCCACAAAAGCCAATGGATTTTTCCTGGACTCAGCACCTTGGACAGCTCATTTGATATTCAGGTTAAAGTCAGGAATGGATTTATCTTCCAGTGGCATGAAACTCATTGCTCATGGGGAATCCTAGAGTAATTTTTTTTCTCTGTGAACCAAAAAAAAAAAAAAAGTAACTTTCTAAATTTAATCCTGGTGGTGAAAAGAGATTCCAGGATGGCACTTCAGCAAAACAGTAGTGGATCCTGAACCACAAGTTCAAGTTCAGTACCCTCTGTACAAACTTGCTTGAAGCAAATGTGAGTGTGTGAGGTTTTCTGAGTGAAACTCTGAACGCAAAAGTCTTATGACAGGATAAGATAAACATGGCATCTTTAGGCTCTTAAGAAAGAATAAATGGGATCAACTGAAACACTTGGATCAATAGATAAAGAGGACACAGTCCATGTTATTATGCTTCCTTGTCCCATGTGACGGAAGAAATATCATTCCCCAACCAAAAAAGCTGAAGTAGAACCAAAGTTCTTTTTAAAACACTGCTATAAGCTACAGCTTATTTGATAGGGTTATTCTCTCCACACTCACTTGGTAGCTTAAAATCATGCGATCAAAATTGTTTTTAAAAAATCAAGTAAACAGCAAAATGGCTTGAGAAAGAGAGAGAGAGAGAGAATGAGACTGAGAGAGAGAGAGAGAAGCTCCTGGAGAGAATTACATACCAGCAGAATTCTATATATTACTTACAAATAATTTTATCAAATGTGTTCAACGATCAGCAAAAGTGGTACTAATGAATGGAGTATCAGAAAGCAATTAATATCATTTCAAAACACAGAAAAGCATTACCATCCATTAGTGTCTCATTTATTTACAGAATGCAAGGTTAAAAAACAAACCTTATATTTATGCATAGCAGTGGTAGTAAATGCATTTCCCAGCTCACCAAAAGTGTGAATTTGCTGGCAAAGTGTGGATGGGGGCCATGTTCCAGGGATTGTCTCTCTTTTCCTCAGACACCAATGGACTTTTCCTGGGCTCAAATAAGGAGCAGGAAGATCAACCAATCAGAAGCAGTCTGTTTGGCTGGCAGGAAACAGGGCTCAGGAGCAAAGGAAGGCTTCAGCTCAGGGCAACTTCTGAAACATATAAGTTACTTCCCTTTCCATGGGAATAGTCAGCCAGCTTTGACCAAAATCAGTACATACTTGCTATTACTATGCAATAAAATTGGCTGATACAATATATGCAGATTTTTGTTTTTTAAAAAAATATTTTTATTAAATCCATCTACTTAAAAACATAAAATAAACTAGCAAAGTTTAAATATATCACATTACATTTTACATCTAACACGTTCCAATAGTGTTAAGTATCAGTCCTATAATCCTAACTTTAACCTTTTACCAACTTCTTTATCTAAAAGTTCTAGGTGCTTCTTTATTTTTTATTGTGCTTCAGCATTCATTCTAAATCTTAAATTACTTATTTCTCTACTTTTGTTCTTCAGTATTTCCCCCCTTTTTTAACCTATAGATTTATATATTTTTATACATATTTCCTGTAACTTACTACAGTGAATAGGAATCTTCATCCATCCAGGAATACATATGTTGCTTAATCAGAATTTCATAAATCTTAGAATCTCAGTAAAAGTCGGAGTGAAATCTAAGCATTTACACCATATCCATTATACTTAAAATTCCAAAACTCCCAGTGTTGCAGGTTTCCCCTCATTGCTTTTCCCATAGGGGGCAACTATCTTTAAACACCCCAAAGGCAATATTAAATGTCAACCATGTGCTAAACTCCTTAATCAAGTAATGAGTGGGGAGTCCAACATTTCTTCCTCCTTTCCCTCTTTCCCTCTATCAGATATGCTCAGTCCATAAATAGCAATCCCCAAACTTTCTTTTTTCTAGTTAGTTCTCAGTTCTTTTGAGTCTGAGTCAAATTGTAGGGAAAAAACGATCGAAGCAATCTTATCCAGTCCTTTTAGAGTTAGCAACGTATGAAGAAATTTTATTCAAAGATCTTTAAAGTGATATTCAAGAAAAGAAAAGTCTCTAAAAAGCAACGGCAAAACTTTCCCCTTGTTGGGGCCGTTGCAGGGTAATGGAAGCTCTATGACCTCCACAGCAGCGTCCGTGTCCAGATATCTCCCTCCAATGTTTTATTTCTCCATCTCTGGGCACTAGTTGCTGGAATTCGGTCTCTTCAAACCCCTCCGAGTCCCCTTTCCCAAGGGGGCTATTTCATCCTGCCCAATTTATTTTGGCAGGCTTCCGACCCTGTTAGGTGATCATCTCTTTCGCAGCCGTGCAAAGGGGCAACCTATCTCTCTGCCATTTCTGCCAGAAGTCAATATATGCAGATTTTTGGAAGAAGGATTTAAAAACTAAACCCCACTATTTTCCTACTGTTTTAAAAACCAAGATCATATACAAATTCATTTATCCCACCTGAATTCTGACTTTCCTTCAGCAAGCTCAAAGGAAGGACAGATGCAGTGTCCTTATTCCTCTTTGAAGGTGAGTGAGGATGGGAACCTCAGTTTTCTGCTTTTGAAGGTCCAAACACACTCACTCAAAAAAGTGCACAGTCTGCCTTCATCCTAGTACAGCATGCCCAGGATTAGCTCTTATGTTGACTTGGTTGGGGGAGAGTTAGACAGGTATCTTTTAAGTGTTGCGTTTTGCAGCTTTCCAGAATTTATTTGTCTCCCATGTGTTCTGTGACATTCCAAATTTCCTTAGTGGGTCCACACTCTCGGACTATTTCCCTTCTTACTGTGATGTACTGCTATTGACTGCTCCCCTCCATTAGTTGCTTTTTACCTTTCTGGGTATGGAGATGGACTTATCTCAGCTCTCCCATCCTATGCCCCCACCTGTGAACTCCACCATCAATGTGGCCTCTCCTTCTTCACTACTGTCATCAAGTACAAGTGCTTCTCATTCATGGAGAGGGAGTGCTGCCATGTTGAAGAATAAAACCAAAGGGGGAAACAATTTAAATGACATCCTAAACATGACTACATGCCCTATGTTTATTATCGGTTTTGTATAATACAAGCATATATACCTGGTGTTGCCTAAGATTTTATTTTCTCATAGGTAATACTTGTTAGAAAGATTTGAGATCCTGTGTCCCTAATTCCCCAAAATGTCTTGCCCAATACCTCTAACTTTTCCCTATATTCCCCAATCCAATCTATATTCAGAGTTATTAACATACAGTGTTTGGATTCCTGAGGGAATACACTGCCCTCCTCCTTCTTGCCACTAGGCCTCATCTCCATAGCAACCAGCCTTTTCAAGACAGTCAACTGAGGCCCAAGAGCTCTCTGGCTGAGAATTCTAAAGGTCCCTCCCTAAACTGCAAACCCCAGGATTCCATAGAATCTTCTTAGGCAGCCAATCATTTGAGGTCTTCACCTGACACAGACAAACAAACTTTGACTTTTATATATTAGATGTGTTGTCTTATGTGGAGTTTATAAATTTCCATCCATTAACGGTGGCATGCAGAATGTACTCCATCTGATTAACATCCCTGTTGTGGTTATATGCTCTTGTTTGTACTTTAAGGCACATTGCTCCATTATACTATAATATGCTGAATGCTGACAGTATGCTTTTCAACAGTTAAAACTAAAAGAATTAATGGGAATTAATAGCGAAACTAAGAAGGTCTTTTAGCAACTTCTACAGTACCATTCTTTCCTTTAAAAATGAGTTTTCATGGATTAGAATCCACTTTCCCTTATGTATCTAAGGAGCCACCGGAATGAATTTCTGCGACTACATCTTTGGGCTATTTGAAAGTTACATCTACAAAATACAAATCAATATTTGGGCTTGAATAAGTATTTAAATGGACACACTAAAAGCAAGGGGAGGGGGTACTTGTATCCATTTTCAGGGAGACACTTAGCATCCTTTTTACAGTTTGTTCTATTGTTGTAATTAGAATGAGGAGAAAGAAAAATCCTTTCTTTTTGCCCTTTAAAATCATGTTTGCAGGCAAAATCCATAGGATGAATTAATTTTTTGATTTTACAGCATTAGCTTTAAAACACCCACCCTTTCCTTTTATTTGATTTTTTTTAATTTTTAATTTGTTTGATATTGATAAAATGTTGCTAGATTATAGTATTCAAGAGAATTTTAACAATCAGCTGCAAGTCATTATTTGCATAAGCATTTTCTAGTTTAAGGTTCTTCATACTGTTAAATAGATTATTGACTATGAGATGCATCAGGATACAGCAAACACTTTTTGCAGTGATGGAAAAAATTATATTTAAGTTAGATATGGACTCTGAAGTGAGGCTGATATACCATTTCAACCTCTTATCCCCTATGCTTCTCAATTACTGGAAACAGAAGAGCAGAAAATATATTCAGGGCAGCTGTGCTGGGCATGCAGCAGAATAAAATAAAATCCAAAATGAAACATAACAGTTATGCCTTGTTTAGGCCAGCCAAGAGGCACAAAGCACATTAGACTGGATTTCAGTGCCCATTGGCTTCTTCATCCAGCAGAGAAGTTAAAAATAACTCAGGAGAAAGAAAGTGGTGCTGATGGAGTCACGGGTCTGCATCTTCTTTGAGACGTTTGCTTAAGCTGCTGTTTAAAGTGGTCTTGGGGGAGGATTAGCGCAGGTAGAGGACCACCATTTCTCAGCCATGCAGAGACTGAGAACAAAGAGTAAAAGCCAAGTAACAAAATTTTGGTCTTTACTAGTAGCAACAAAGTAACCAAGATCTAGACCATCTCTGTCATGTGTGAGACCGCAAGTCCCTTTGTAGACTTCGTTGACTTCTAATGGATGAAAGGGAAATGAAAGATGAGTGAAGAACTTCAGATCCCTAATTTTCTCCGCTCTTTGAATGGACCTGTCCTCAGTTCTGTCAGCTAGCTTGTACACCGCTTCTGTTGCATATGCCAGGAAAAGAAACCCAATTCCAGCTGTGATCATGGTGTTGTACATTATCTGTATACACACACACACACTTCGTTTTTCTCTGCAGCTACTGTCGTTGCTAGGGTGGGATGTTTTCGTCAAGGGAGCTTGTGAGTGAGCTCATCTGAGAACAAGCACACACAGGGAGCTGTGCTGGTGCTGCCTTGCTGCTCTGCCTTCTCTTTCTTCCTGCTAAAAAGCGGGAAGTGATGGGGAAGGAGTACACATAGTCTTTATTTTCCAAGGAGGAGGCAAGCTAGGCAGTGAATAAGCTGGCTGAAAAGCCAGAGATTGTAGAAGGCTGGCATTGTGGAGGCTGGATGGACAGAAAGTCAAATATGGGAATATATGCCACTTTGAAATGTACCTCCAAATGTAATCCCTAGGTTTGTTACTTTACTTTGTCTTGTAGTTGGTTAAGACCTCTAGGGCCCTTTTTGCACCTTACCTTTTTGCGGAGGTGGGGGAGGCGGCGCTTGCGCGGCTTTTGCGTTCCTGCTGCTTGGGTTCCGCAGCAGCTTCTGGTCACACGAGCACCCCACCCACGCCCCGCCTCTTCCTACCACAGCACAGCCTGAGAGTTGAAGGCTAGCGCTGAGGCAATAAGCACAACTGGCGTGGCTCAGGAGGCTGCACACGGCAGGTAAGTGCGCTCCACGCCCCTGAGCGTTCTGCAACCGCACAGCATTTTCGGCTTGAAGCCAAAAATAAAAAAACCATCAGCTGTTCGTGTCACACTCTTGAGTGTCACGTAAATGTGAGTGCATCATGCAGACTGCTCCTCACATTTACGCGATGCTCAAGGGGCCTTTTCGCTTAAGAAACACCGTGCAAAAAGGCCCTAGGTCTCAGTCTATGGCCCTTTCTGCACGAGGCTGGTGAATCAGTTCGTGCCATCTCTTACCGGATTTTCTGGGCTCGAAACAAGGTGGACTTTCCTTCATTTCCTTCCGCACAGCTACTGCGTATGTTCCATTCTGATTTGGAGGAGTGCAAGTTCATGAATCCACACTGCCTCCACTGTGGCCACTCCTGCTACTCCCCTCACCCCGCCCCATTGGCTGTGATTGGCCTTTTTGTTGTTGTTGCATGGTTTAGTACGTCATTGTGTACACGCGTATGTGCGTAAGTCCATCTACCCACTGGCCCTTCCCATGAGCCCTCCCCTGACCACCAGTTCTCATTGGCATGAATGTACATGTCTGTACCACTGTGAAAGTACATGTCTGTACCACTGTGAAAGTACAAATTGGATGGATCTGGAAAACTGGAAAACCGATTTCTTCCAGCTTTCAAATAGCGCACTTTACCACCACATGGAGGTGCATTTAGTCGGAATTACGTGTGGAACAAAGGTAAATAAATCAAACCTAGTCCACTCCAACATGCAAAAGACCTCCGTGGCAAGATGCATTGGCCTGCCTTAATAACTGCGTGCAGAAAAGGCCTGTGTTAGAATCATTAACTGAGGTAACTGGAATCTGCAATGTTATCTCACTGGAAAAACTCTATCCCGGGGTCTACAATTTTGATATTAAAATATGATTCAATGTGCCTGAGAGGTCACCCGGATGGGCACGTAGGCAGAAATGGTCAAAGATTGAAAACCAGGTCAGGCCAGTAAAATCTCCAGTCACGTAGCCCCAGGAGACCTCAAGCTGTGCAAACCCACAATAAACAAAGGGTCCTCAGCCCCTGAGAAGCCGACTTGAGGGGATTAGCGTGTTTGTCCCAGGTTGAGCAAATATTCCATCAGGCAAGGACCATTTACATGAAGTCACACCACAAACTAACACAGCCGAAGATACCGAGACTTTGGCAACACCTTGCAATCCCATCACACAAAGGAAATTACCATGGTGGACCTTCATTATTGCTCCAACACCTGTTGTTCTCCCCAGTAAAGGATTAGTCCTCCAGGTACCTTTTCCCCTACAAATAGTCCCAGTTTTTGAGTGGTTCTTTGGATCACTCCCAGTCACCCCAGCAGACCGTTGCTCCATCTGTTGAGTGATCCTCTCAGCCCTCTCCGTGCTGAGCCTCACTACTCTGCTGCCTTCCCAGACCCAGGACTTCAGGAAAAGGTGCAGTATTACCCCAACTGTACCCCTCCAATACTCCCCTATCCAATTTCCTCTCTTTTGTTTCTTAATAGCTCTTGGGTGCATGTGTGTGTGGTTGTGCTTTTGCGTGAGACTTGCATTCAATAAAATCATTTATTAGACATTTTTGTTTGGTTTTTGGCTTGGCCTGACCCTGTAAAAACTGGGTAAAAAGACCCTGCTAGGTTACCCTGCCTCTCACATGGCTATTGCTTGTGCTCTGGCTAGTTTCCATTCCCCATCACATGGAACACATTGAGGTGTCCCCCAGGGGACCCCAGAAATCAGGGTAACAGCAGCATTGAAGGTGTATATACAACGGCCTTTTGTTTTTTTTTTTTAATAATGCTTTCTTCTTTGAGTTGAATCTCAGTCATCTCCATTCCAGTCTCCATATAAGTCTACACTGAATACTCAACAGAAAGCAAGATGATCCTTCTATTGTGCTGCCTCAGTGGAGACAGACAGACAGAGATTTCTGCAATATGCTTCCCACTTAAAATCTTCAGGGTGTGTCAAAAGTACATGAAAAGGTTGTGGGAGGTTAATCATCTTGCAAAGCTTGTGCATCCACTCCCTTTCCCAACCACATCTCTGATCACAAACTCACATCAGAATTAAACTTTTGTCCAGACTAAACAGAGTGAGGAATAGAGCCAAGCTTAGGGAAGCCCTAGTGTTAACCAAACTCTTCCTTAGCGCAGATTGTGATAAGTGGATTTGCTGGTTAGTGAAATGTCTTAAGTGCTCACAGCCAACCTTCAGCTTATCAAGTTAATATGTGTGTGCCAAGCCATTCTGCAGTGTTGGATAATTATATTTTTTAAATAAGTATTTACATAATATGCATCCAGGTGCTGCGGGGGAGGACCTGCTTTTGTTGGCCTCTGATGAAGGAGAGGCCAGCATTGATGACAAGTATTTGGGATAGAGCTAGGGGGTTTATTAGCTCCATCCACCCATCTTCACTTCCTTTTGAATCATGAAAAACTATGATTGCTCTTAAGGAAATGGATGTTCCATAACATTTGATTGTCCTGATGCACAACCTGCACTCAGGACAAGAGGCCACCCCCAGAACAGAATACAGGGAAATGGAATGGTTTCTAGTTGGCAGGAGGCTTGGGCAAGGCCTCTTTATATCACCCTGTCTGTTGAACTTGCATGCTGAACATATCATATGTGTTTTTTTTAATAATTTTTATTGATTATACAGCAAAGAAAAAAACACAAAAAACAAAAAAATAAAACACCATGTGATATACATAATAGTGGAACAAAAAAATTTCAACCAACTCAAACTTACGTTATTATTTCTCTCTATTACCATTAGAATCATAAACTTATTCAGCTTATTCTATATCATACTACTTGTATATTTTTGTTACCTATCTTTAATTCTTATTCTCATTATACTCATTTTTATTATAATAGTTTCATTCTTAATTCTATATTTTTCCCTTAGATTTAATCTATTGCTATTACTAAATATAGTCTTATTACTTAACATATCAAACTATCTCTAAAGGTAAACCCACTCCCCAAAGCTGATTATATTTTAACTTACTTTTTTTTTGTTTTACAAAATTAAACAACACATATCCAATTTAAACAGCACACCACATAATTAACACACACACACACAAAAATGATTACCCACCCCCCAGAGCCAACTTTTTATTTAATCCACTTTCCAAAATTGCCATTCTTCTTGTGAAAGGGTAGCTTTACCATCTCTTATCAAAGCTTTTTCCAAAAATATTTTCCAAATTTCTTCAAAATCATTCCCTTTTACAAAACCTTTCATAAATCTAATTCTACATGTTAATTTGTCATTAAATGCAATTTTCCACACTTCTTTATACCATTCCTCTATCTGAAGTTTTTCATTTGTTTTCCATTTTTTTGCTATTATTAACCTTGCTGCAGTTAACAAATTTGTTATTAATTCCTTCATTACCTGGCTACACTCAACCTTATTATATATAGACAACAACCCTATATTTGGACATACTGGTATCTCAACTCCTATTATCTCTTTTATCTCTTTAAAAACCTGAACATATCATATGTAAAGCAGGATCAGAGGTGGAGGAAGGAGGCCTGAAAATTGGAGGAAGAAACACCAACAGTTTAAGATACACAGATAACCCCATACTACCAGCAGAAAATAGCAAAGACATGGAATGATTACTGAAGAAAGTCAAGGAGGAAATGGCAAATGCAGGGTTACAACTAAATATTAAGAAAATAAACATAATGACCACAGAGGGTTTATATAACTTTAAAGTAGACAATGAAGGCATTGAAAGAGTTCCAGGTTTTCCATGTCTTGATTCACTGCAGTCAAGAAATCAGAAGACTAGGACTAGGGCAGGCATGAAGAACTATACAAGATCCTTAAGTGTATATATAATACATATAATTGAATATTAAAGTTAGGATTGTCTGTGACATCATAATTTCTATGTAGGATTGTGAAAGCTGGACAATGAAGAAAGTTGATAGGAAAAATAATCAACTCATTTGAAATGCAGTGCTGGAGAAGAGTTCTGCTGATATCATGGACTGCTAAAAAGACAAATGAATGGATCCCAGAGCAAAACAAGCCTGAACTTTCACTCCCACTAGAGGCCAAGATGACTAAGCTGAGGCTGTCATACTTTGGACATATCATGAGAAAACACGACTCACTAGAAAAGACAATAATGTTTGGGAAGGTGGAAGGCAGTAGGAAAAGAGAAAGACCACCATTACAGATGGATAGACTCAAGCAAGATGTGTCCCTGAATCTGCAAGACCTGAGCAAGGTGGTTGATGACTGGGTGACTTGGAAGTTCTCATCCATAGGCTCAGCTAACTGTTAATAACAGCAGTTAACAACAACAAACAATTTAAAGCCATGCTATGGATATGATGGCTTAAGACCTATTCATATCAGTGGGGCTAACATATGATGAATATAGTCTGGGCCCAATTTCTGAGTTGAGATTACTAAAGCCAATAAAGCAGGAACTGGAAAAAAGAGACTTCATAGATAGTACAACAGTATTGTTTGAATTTGAATATTTTTTGTTCTTTAGAAAAGCAAATTCTTTTGTTGAAACCGTTTTGTCAAAAGGAGCAAGTACATTTCAACCAGATGACATAAATGTGATAAATTTGAACACGACTATCTGCTTTTTCCTTCCCACGCTTCTCAACAAAAGATTAATAGAACTGACCAACAAGCACACAAGCATTGGTGTGACACAAACAACTCCAGCTGCTAGAGCTGAACTAAGTGCCAATGTGGCAAACGTAAATCACACAAGGGTTTCCGCAGAGTACAGCAGGTGACAACACAGTAGTCTTCAACCTAATGGCTTTCCAGGTTGGGCTTGGTTGCATCTTAGGTAATTCTCCATAGGCAGCGGCAGAGAAATGAAGAGAGAAGCCCAGCCCAGCCCAGCCCAACTTACTCTCAACTTCGATTTCCATGAAATAAATTTTAAAGAAATGTCTAAGCCTGCAACATTGCGGGGGATGGGGAGTGGAAATAAGATGTTCTCGGAGGCAACATTTTAGCTAAAATCAGTTGGAGATAACATTATCCCATCTGTACACAAGAGCAAATTAAAACAACAAGCAGTTAGTGATATAAACTGGCTTTGACTGTTATATTACGTGACAGCGGTTAAGAGATATTATCACACTCATGGGTGCCACATCAAATGGGAAAACCCCAAGTCAGCTATGCTTGTTTAAGGAGTCATATGCAACCATTTCGTTTCATGTGATTTCACAGACCTCAGTGGATAATAATGATGGGATGAGTCCATTGATGTGGTACTTTTCTCTTATGAGCTATTAGTTTTTAATCAGCTTGGCAATGAGAGCGAAATATCTGCTTAGGTTCTTGTTTGATACTTAATCTGTATCAGCAAAAGAGTGTTCTGACTGACGCCTAAGCAGCCACAGTAGTTCCACTAAAAACTTCTCTAGGCCATACTGAAGTTATATTGACCAAAGTAAAATTGGCCCTCCAGATGAAATACAGCTTTTCTCTTCAGCTAGTAGGATGCAAACTGACTGTAGGTAGCTATCAACAGTGGCATTATTATCCCCACTTCTTGTTATTTGTTTATTGCAAGAGGCCCACTGCCATGTTAGCCATACCTACCTTAGCTATACTGTAGCCGTTTTGCTGTACCTCCTTCAATGCTGTGCTCCCCTCAATGTTTGGAAGCCTGGGGGTAGCATGGGAACCAGGGTCATTGTAATGGGCTGGTACGAGCTGGGCTGTTGAGAACAGAATGTGAATTGGAAGCAGTTGGAAGGGGCGAGAGGGGTCTAAAAAGCAATATCTGCATTGGATCCTCAGTTCTGGCAAGAACATTGTCTGTGCGCTGAACCTAATCTTTGATAAAGCCTTTTCCAGATCTGTCTGTGAAGGCTGCTTATTGAGTTAGGATAAGACTGGATCCTCCATTTATTTTATTATACTTTTATCCTGCCTACACACACACACACACACACACACATATAAAGAGAGAGAGGGAGCATCCAAGGCTGAAAATAATTTAAAAACAAATTAATATAACCATTAAAATAATCACGGTAATCAGCAAACCTCAAAACAGTTTTAAAAGACAGCTTCAAGAGATATTTTATCAGTACAATGCTGTCAGTAGTGCAGGCAGGCGGCTTTAGAACCTGGATGCACTGGCTTTATTGGCCGGGCTGAGAGGACCACCTTAAGCAGCAATGTTTTATTACTCCAGCTGTGAAACACACAACTAACCTTTCTCCCCTCCCCCAGTGCTGCCTTCACTACATACTTCACAACTGCCATCCCTGGGAAAGATAAGCAACACTGTAAACGAATACAGTTCTGCATTTTAATGTCATTTAAATACTAGTACAATCATGCTACAGGAATAAAATGGAGCTTACTTGCTGCACACATATGAAACACATTTACTTGGAAATATGTGTAAGTGCATTAAAGAAAATTCTAAGTAAACCTGAGTGGCACAGTGGTTAAATGCTGGTACTGCAGCCACAATGTTGAGAGTTTGATCCTGCAGGGCTCTAGGCTGACTCAGCCTTCTGTCCTTCCGCAGGTTGGTAAAATGAGTACCCAGCTTGTTAACACATAATAAACTGCTTAGAGAGTGCTTGGTGCTATAAAGCAGTATAGAAATGTAACTGCTATTGCTATTGCTAGTAAAACGCACAGTTGTAATCATGCACATGCCTGATCTTCTGACTTTGACTATAAACCATCTAAAAATAAGAACTATTTTTCCTTTGTATATTTAGATGCTTTATAGTCATGGTCAGATGTTTCAGTGAACGACATCAGCCAGGTGAGGCCTTGAAAGCCCACATGAACCCAGTTATTGATGCTGGTACTCTTTGCCATTGCTTTATTAACTGCCAACCTCTGAGCAGTCATTTGAGGAGGGGCTGGGCTGCAGGGTCCTGGACCTTTTTTTAAAAAAGTATTTTTATTGAAAATTTCATTGAATAAAAACAGAATAGATATACCCCGTTATCAGATATATCACACCCTCCCCCCACTTCCATATTATTTTACTCCAGTTGAGTCTTCCTTGTTTCCATTTACCAAAAGAAAAAGAAAGAATAACAGTTACATTTCCATCTACAGAAGAGAAAAACAATTATATTATCTCTTTCATATACTTTTATATTTTTATCCATTCCAAAACTTCTTTCCATTCCCTTTCAAAGTTCTGTATAGGTTTATTTTTCAATGAAAATGCTAACTTTACTGTCTCTACCATATCCAGAACTTTTAATTTCCACTCTCCTAAATCAATATCTTTCTTTTCTTTCCAATGTTGCACGTATATCAACCTTGCAGCTGTTATCAAATATAACAATATCTTCTGATGACTTCTAATCTCCCTTTGTTGTCCTAACATATTTAACAAATAAAATTCCAGTATCATTTCGAAGTTCATTTTATAGACTCTTTGAATTTCATCATGTATACCCTTCCAGAACTTTCTTGCCCTTCCACAAGTCCACCACATATGAAAAAAGGACCCAGTCTTTTCATCACACTTGTCGGAGCCTCCGGCCCGGCCGGCCCCCCTGGCGGTGGTTTGGAGGCCGATGCGGAAGCGGCCCTTGGCCCGGAGGATGGCCCGGGCGATCCCTGGGCCGCCACGGAGGATCCCGTCGCCGGGAAAGGCTGCCTGGAGGCCGGGGAGGTCTCTGCCGCTGAGAAGGGCCGCCCGGATGCTGTCACCGCTGAAGAGGCCGCTGGTGATGCGACCCTCGGCCTGGAGGACGGCCCGGGCGATTCCCGGGCCGCCGTGGAGGATGCCGTCGCCGGGAAAGGCCGCCCGGAGGCCAGGGAGGCCTCCACTGCCGAGGAGGGCCGCCCAGACGCCGACGCCGCCGAAGAGGCTGCTGCAGACACGGCTCCCGGCCTGGAGAACAGTCCGGGCGGTCCCCGGGACATCGTGGAGGCTTCTGCCACCGAGGAGGGCCGCCCGGACGCCGACGCCATTGAGGAGGAGTGTCCGAGCGGCCTGCCGGGGTGGGTGGGACCCAGGCCCCCATCTGGGGCACCGCCCACCCATGGCCCCGATCCGGAGGAGGCTGCTGGCCCTCCTCCCACGTTCCGGCAGCGGCGGCAGGCCAAGGAGGCCACCCGCCGCTCCCAACAGCTGCTGGAGCGGCGGCTGCAGGCTGTCAGCTCACAGCTGGCTGAGGGCTCGCAGCTGTGAGCCTGACTAAAGGCTTGCAGCTGCGAGCCAGCGGTCGGATTGGCTGGCACCGGCCCCGGAGGCCTTTAAGGCCAGCAAGAAGCAGCGGCAGGCACGGAGCAACAACCGTTGGCCCTCCACGGGACGCCTGTCCGAGCCTGGTTCCAGCCGTGCCAGCCCCGACCGAGCCTTCGTCCGGAGACCCTGCCAGCCCCGCCTTCTGCCAGCCCTGGGTGAAGTAACCCTTTCTTTACTTTCGTATACCTGCTGCAAGGACTCTTTGTGTTTTACCTTAAACTGCTGGCAGTGGCCTCCCCAGCTGAGACTCCTGTGACTCCTGACCCTCCCCTGCCCGACCCCAGCCTACCGCCGACAACACTTCCAACATTTCGCATTCCCAGTTTTAGTTATTTTTTGCAGTCTTTCTGGGCTCATATACCATCTATATAACATTTTGTAAAAGTTTTCTCTTAAATTTAAGTTTGGGGTAAATTTTATATCAGTTTTCCATACTTTCTCCGAACTTCTAATTCAACTGGATGTCCCACATTCTGAGCCCATTTAACCATTGTATCTTTAACTACTTCTGATTCCATTTTTTTTAATTTCTCAAAAGAAAACAGGGTTCTGTCCTGGGCCCAGTGCTATTCAACATCTTCATCAATGACTTGGATGAAGGAGTGGAGGGCTCGCTGATCAAATTTGCAGATGATACCAAATTGGGAGGGGTTGCTAATACACCAGAGGACAGGATCAAATTTCAAAACGACCTTGACAGATTGGAGAGCTGGGCCAACGCTAACAAAATGAATTTCAACAGAGAGAAATGTAAGGTCCTACACTTAACGCAGAAAAAATGGAATGCACAAATACAGGATGGGGGACACATGACTGAAAAGCAGTACATGTGAAAAGGATCTAGGAGTCGTGGTAGATCACAAGCTGAACATGACTCAGCAGTGTGATACGGCAGCCAAGAAAGCCAACGCAATTCTTGATTGCATCAATAGGAGTATGGTGTCCAGATCGAGGGAGGTAAAGGTACCATTCTATTCTGCATTGTTAGGCCTCATTTGGAATGCTGTGTCCGGTTCTGGGCACCTCAATTCAGGAAGGATATCGACAAGCTGGAACCTGTCCAGAGGAGGGCGACCAAAATGGTGAAGGGTCTGGAAGCCATGCCCTTATGAAGAACAGCTTAGGGAGCTGGGTATGTTTAGTCTGCAGAAGAGAAGGTGAAGAGGGGACATGATAGCCATGTTTAAATATTTGAAGAGATGTCATGTTGAGGAGGGAGCGGACTTGTTCTCTGCCGCTCCAGAGACTGCAGCCCTTTTTGCATGGCCTTTCCGAAGTGAAAGAGCCCCTTGAGCATCACGTAAATGTGAGGAGCGGTCCACATGATGCACTCACATTTGCGTGACGCTCAAGGACCTGACATGGACCAAGCACACATTTTTTCATTTTTGGCTTGAAGCCGAAAATGCTGCATGGTCGCGCATTGCTCCAGGGTCCCGTGCACACTTACCTTGCGTGCGGAGCCTCAGGAACTGGGCCAGTCACGCTTCCTCTCTCAGAGCAGCCAGGAAGGTCCCAGACTGCACTGCAAAAGGAAGAGGCAGGGCTCTCGTGAGATCAGGAAGCAGCTGCTGAGCTGAAGAAGCAGGGATGCAAGAGCCTTTCTCCGGAGGCTTTTCATGCGAGCCCCGCACCCCAGCACTGCGAAAAGGTAAGGTCTGAAAAGGGTCTAGCACAAGGAACAATGGATTCAAGCTGCAGGAAAGGAGATTCCACTTGAACCTCAGGAAGAACTTCCTTACGGTCAGAGCTGTCTGGCAGTGGAATATGCTGCCTCAGAGTGTGGTTGAATCTCCTTCTTTGGAGGTTTTTAAGCAGAGGCTGGATAGCCATCTTTTGGGAATGCTTTGATGGGTGTTCCTGCATGGCAGGGGGTTGGACTGGATGGCCCCTGTGGTCTCTTCCAACTCTATGATTCTGTGATTTTATTGGGCAGGCACAGTCACAATTAATCCTTTGTCATCCCACTATTTTGGCTGTGTTTAAAATGTTTCAGTTTCTTAACTCCTCTTCCTACTTCCCCCCTTTATCCTCAACCTACAGTACTTCGCTGCAAACTGAGTACAAAGTGCAGAAGCAGTCAATGAACTCAGCATGGAGGAAAGAAGAAAAGGTGGAGGACTCTTGCCCTGACTTGCAGATTCACACAACATCAAACTACTGCTTGGCCATGTTTGTCCCAGTTCTCATCTGTGAAATGTTGGAAAGGATGCAATACCTAGTCAGAAATGGTTGAGGAATACTGAAGCAAAGGAGGGCATTTTGTGCCATTCTGCTTGCTGAGTGGTGATTGCAAAATCCATACGGGTACATTGGCTGTCTATCTTGGCACCAATATTTCATACAGTAGCTGTGGGCACCATGAAATAAACCCAAATTTTAAGCCTGTTTGAGGATGTTTCTGGCAGCCCTTGTTCAATGGCATGAATGGGAGGTAGGATTGTTCTTGTCTTGTGTCCCAAGCAACCTTGAAAAAAATGGACTGGCCTGAAGATGGAGAGCTGAAAAGGAAATTAACTTTTCTAATCACTTTAAAAAGTTAGTTTCAATATGTATTTTTAGAGGCAATTTGAATGAAAATGTGCTATTTTTAATGGACCCTAAGTTTTGTTTTGTTTTTAAATAAAATATAACCATAACAACAACAAAATGCACAACTTAATAGGTAGAGGGGGGAATTTTCATGGTAACAGCAATGAATTGCTTCTGGGGGTTTTGTAATGAGTTACAAAGTAAATTACTTTTGAAAAATAGCTTTCCAAGCTCTGGTACAGTATGCCTTTGTTTTGCTGTTCTGTGTGCAGAATAATGGATGCATGGACATGTGAGATATTGCCTGAGGATTCATGCACAGGCAGATACATCTTTGGTAAAATTATGTGTTCCTCCCTGAGTTCCTCAGAGAAGGGGTCAAAGGAATAATAAAAACAACAATTAATAGCAATAACCCCTTATGATATTAACACCAGATTAAAAACCAACTGCATAGCTGCTTTCAACAAATGGGTATTATCTCTTGCAAAGCCATGGCACTTCTCCCTACCAAAGAAATATAGCCTGACACCCTCCCAGGTTCTGTTTATCTATGAGGGATGGAGATACTTAGTGTATTAATTTTTGAGCATTTAAGGACATGCTACCATAATAGCTTGTTCACTCCCACAGTTATCACTTGAAGTTGTGTGTTTGACAAACATGAATAGGTCTTCCACCCCATAAGGAGATTCCTGTTTTAACAAAAAATCATGCATAGAAAATTAACTTCTTGGACATAGGCTCTTTCCGCAGCCTACCTCTGTCTGGCGCGGTCGTGTGGGGATCATGTAAGCAGCCTCTTCCGTGAGGCTCTCGCGTCCTCTCTGCTCCATCTCCACAGCAGTTGCCAGCCAGCTGGCAGGCAGTATAAGGGCTCTGCCTCTTCTTTCTGCAGTGCAGCCAGGCACTTTCCTAGGCTGCGCTGGGGAAGGAAGTGCAAGGGCTGTGGCTCTGGAGGCTCTGCATGGACAGTAAATGTGTGTGGGGCCCCAGAGTGATGTGCGATCGCACATCATTTTCAGCCAAAAGCCGAAAATGATATATTGTGTGATCGGCACCTGCTGGCCCCAGCAGCATCGTGCGATTGCGAGGACATCATGTGAAACGCTCCTCGCAATCGTGTGACGCTCCTGAGGCCCTTTTGCATGATAAATGTGTGCAAAAAGGGCCATAGTGTAGAGAAGTGAGAAATGAGTTGCATCTAATCATAGATGATGCAATTGCTCCAGACTTAATTTGATGATGTTTGCTCATTTATGTTTATTTATGTTGACATTTTAACCCCTACTCTGGCCTAGGGTGGCATGCAATATTTTCTCTCTCACAAATATATCCTCACAACAGCTCTCTAAGGTAGGCTGGAGCTGGTCTGGTCCATAGTACTGGTCAACTTCATGAATGAATGGGGATTTGAATCAAAATCTTCCCAGTCTGAGTCATCCAGTTTAGATGTTACGTTATATTGGTTAGGTATTCTCAAAATGGTTTTCTCTCTCCCTTTGTAAACATAGCTGATTCTTTTTAAAAAGAATAAGAACAACAAGTGGTGCCACTCTACTAGTCCTTCCCCACAAAGATGTGAGGAAAGATTAAACTATAACATCTAAAATATGTCTCACAAATAGTGTCTAAGGCTATTTCCGCACTACACTGTTACAGTGCTATTATTCCACTTTCAACTTCCCATGGAATCTTGGGGTTTGCAGTTTCGGGAGGGGCATTTAGAATGCTCAGCCAGAAAGCTCTTTAGCCTCAGTGAACAACAAACCTCAGGATTCCACAGGATGTTGAAAGTGGAATAATAGCACTATAACACTGCAGTACAGAAATGGCTTAAGGGTCTAATTGCACCTTCAGATTAAAAAGAGATATGGTATGACGATGTCTGAGTAAAAAAGATTTCACCATTTAGTGATTTCTTTTTAAGTTCTTATATTTAAAACTTATTTCATGAGAAGATTCCCCTTTGGTAACATTGCAGGTTACCAGAAATTGTTGTTCTGTGCTGATTTACATGGAATGGTAAATTTGTGATCTTATCATATGGGAAAGCTTTTGGGAGACAACCAAAATAAAAGAAAAAATGAAAGGGAAAAGATTTGGGGTTAATGCTTTTTCACCTCAGAAATTATTATGAAAATTGGACTTATATAGGGCATTTGTGAAGGTAGTGTCTTCTTTCAGGAAGATTCTGCATTTGCCAGCTTTCAGCAATGGAAAGAGGCTAGATTGAAATGAGATCAAACTGGCTGGCTTGATTTCAGAATCAAAGATACAATATATTTTGTTTGGCTTCTTACATTCCCTTATCACGTACATGCAAACACATACCGGTCTCCATTTCATTGCTTTTTCTGGCTGTCGTTCATTTTCCCTCAGCCTTTAGAATAACCTCACAGAACAAAAAGAAAAGTCTATCTGTAGCAACCATGTAGCAACCATGTTTGAGCTATTTTTGGTTTGACAGAAGATTTAATAAGAAAGCTCTCAGAATTAATTTTCTTTCAGACAAAAAAAAAAATGCAGCACATAACGTTCCTTTTCTTATAACTTGATCAAGCAAGTTGCTTTCAGAATATTAGGGAGGGTAGTTTCCTCACAGCTGCTTGACACCCCTGGTTTGGATTCGCATAGTCTCAGGGAAAAGTTCCCATCATTTTGTCATGATAGGCAAGATACAAGATACAACCAAAACAATATAGGTATCTTTTTCCAAATTGGGAGGCTTCTCTTTTGTACAACTGGCCTAAAATATTTGGCTGCCTGTACATTTCATGAATGAGAGCCAGCATGATGTAGTGGTTTGAAAGTTGAACTATGACATGAGACCAAGGTTTGATTCCCTGCTTGGCCATGGAAACCCACTGGGTGATCTTGGACATGTCATATGTTTTCAACCCGGCTCAATGGTTTTACTTTATCACTCAAAAACCACACTAAAAGTGTTAATATTTATTAATATTAAAATCAGGAAATGCTTGGTCAGACAGGTGTGCATTTTATCAGGTATCCAAATATGATCAAGATTTGTACCTGTCATACTGTGAAGCTTAGAGAAAGGGAGGAGGCATTGTGATAGAAATAGCCCTCTTCCACGTTGCTGATAGATGTCCGTTTTATGCAGGGTTGCAGAAATTCTTCCTTTCAGGAATACCTGTTGGCCATACCTATGCAACTATGGTTTATAAAGAAATAAGACAAAGAAATCACCAATCTTCAGTGTTGTCTCTACCAAGGGAAACCCAGCCTTTTAGCACTGACTCTGGAATTTCTCAGCAGTCAAGGAAGAGTATATCATAATATAAACTGTATTCTATTTTATTTTAAATGGCATCACAAGAAAACAGAAGATGAAGGGGTGGATGTTATAAGCCTTATGAAAATCCTGCAGCAAAATATAAGACTCATTCTGTAAAATTTTCAATAGTATAAACTTTAGAAAAGAAGAAATGGTGAATGTTATAAGATTTAAAATAATCCCACAGCAAAATATAAGATTCATTATATCATATATGCAACATACCAGGCCATAATACTATTAAAATATTCTTCATTTGCCTTCTGTTGATTAGGTTCTATTAAAATTCTGTATGCTCATAAAATATTCAGCATAATTTACAAGCATAAAAAGATCCAGTAGAAAATTAGAGGTATAAAACACATTGAAAATATAAAATGCAATTACGTTAATGCACCCAATAAAAACATCAATTCATATATCCATAAGACATCTTCATATTGTTTGCACTATTCTAAAGAACATTGGGAGAACTGTTCACATTTGCTGTCTCCTCTTCCAACTATGTGAGTTGATTCTGAATTAAGGGTTACTGCCTGTAGCCTCCTAGGATGCTTGTTGAAAAGTCAAAAATATCACAAAGTTATAGTGAAACAAAATGACCCCCATCTTTTATCAGCGTTTTAGAGAGGCCTTTATTCCTGCAATGACATCATTTTGTCCCCATTATTTTCTAACCTTTTGCTTATCATTCTTAAAGATTTATACTGAAAAGATAGAGCATTTTGCTCAGAGTATAAACTGTTAACATACAGCTGTAACATTCAGAGCTAGATTTTATGTTAAATGCATCAGCCACTACTGGGTGGTGGTTGTTTTGCCTTGCATATTTATTTTGCATTTGATTATGTTCCTTCACCATCCTCTCTCCTATCTGGAGCACACACAGGATATTGGTTTGTAAAAGAAATAATTTTTACTGGTGTAAAAACTAAATGAATTGATGTGTGAAAAGAAAAGTGAAGGCTTAAATGGAAACTAAACTAGTATGGGTACTTGGGCCAGAAAAGTTTGCAACTTTTAGATTACTAAATAGCTGGGTATCTGTGAGAACTTTTTTCTTGTATACAAATAGAAGGAATCTCAAATGAATAGATTCTGATTGATTTGATTCAGAACATTCCACAGTTTTCTACTGGCCCCATGTTTGAAATTTATCTTCATGTGCATATTGAGTGGTGTATGTTGTTTTTTGTTGTGTGGCCTGAAGTCATTTCTGAGTTATGGTGACCCTAAAGAAAGTTATTGTGGGGTTTTCTTGGCAAGATTTATTCAAAGGGGGTATGCAATTACCTTCTCTGGGGCTGAGAGAGTGTGACTTACCCACAGACACCAACTGTCCGAGCCAGGGTTTGAACCTTGGTTCTCAGAGACCTAGATAATTTCCGCCCTACACTGTTATAGTGCTATAATAGCACTATAACAATGTAGTGTGGAAATGGCCTTAGTCCAACACCCAAACCACTGTGCCTGGGTCTTGTGTGTGTGTCTACCTACTAATAAAATGATTGGCTTGAAATTTCTGCCAGAAGCATATTTAAGTCCAGGCTCCATACCAGTAGAAGCAGCTGGGAACATGCAAAAATGAAGATAAAGAGAGAAGAAAGCAGAAGAATAATTCAGGTATTCCACAAACAGGAGAGGCTGAGGGAATGAGAAAAGATGACAAGCAAAAGCTTAAGTCACTGAAAAGAACATCTTAAATGTTTGAATGTCTGGTGAGACAAACTCTTGAACTAAGACCAGGTAATTCAGAACTCCAGAACTGGGTCTCAAACTTGGAAGTGGAAATTTTTTTGCAAGTTTTCTCAATTCTCCCTGATTTGGCTCAGGCTTAGCCCAACAGCTTGGTAGTATGTGTGTATGTATGTTTGTATGTATGTAAACATGTATGTATTTAGAATATATATACACCACCCTTCAGCCAAAAAGGCTCCCAGAGTGGCTTAAAAATAAGTAATTTCCCTGCCCTCCAGCTTACAATCTAAATAAGACATGACACATAAGGAAAAGGCCATGGCAATGGGGACAGGATTAAGTCCAGTACATGCTGGCTGCTCTTCTTTCCTCAGAACCTAGAGCAGTGACATTTGGAGCATGAAGGGAGAGCCTCTCACCAGCCACTGGACCAAAGCACAATAAAGACGTGTCTGGCTGCTCTTCTCTCCTTCAGAAGCCACAGCAATGGAAGTTGCAATGGAGATAGGTGTCAGCTGCTGGAGCTGTCACACTGCCACTAAAATTGTTATAGAGAACACTCAAAGTAGCTTCATAAATACAATGGTATGTTGGGGAAATTCTTGATAACAGCTCAGTCGCACAGGAATGTGGGGGCGGGGGCGATTTGCCCCAGGTGGCAATGTTTCTGGGGTGTCCTGGTCCTTAGTCATGCCCCCGTGCACCCTGGCCACACCCCATGCCCCACAGCCACACCACGCACACCACAGCCACGCCCCCTGCACAGTGGCCACACCCCTCATACTATAGCCCCCCCTCCTGCCTCCCTCCACAAACTGCAAGCTCTGCCACTGTAACAGCTTCTTACCAGCAATTAATATTTGTGGCTAGACAGCAGGTTGACATACCAGTACAATGAGCTTACACAGTGACCCCTGAATATTTCAGCATACAAGCCATGTGAACCCATCTGTAGAGAGCAGCTCCAAAGTCATGCTATAGTAAGTATGTACTTGGATTAGATGACCCTTCCAGCTATAAGATTCTCTTACTCTTTTTGCTTCTAAATTTTCTGACTGGAGTTAGTGGGGAGGCCAACACCTGGAAAATCTTTATCCTTGTTTACTGAGATAGACAGAGGGAACTACCATTCTTCCTCTCTCTCTCTCGTGGCCTGTCAAATCATAAAATGCATTCACACCCCCTAGTAATTAGCAAATGCAATTGTTAAGATTTGTACTGTGTGCTTAAGCAGCCTGTTTCTTATCTGAGAACATCTGATATATTTTACCATATCCTGTTTCCGACCACTGATTAAAGCTTTGCAATGAGATAAGTGTGTTCTGTTCATTTCACTGTTGCAAAACTAGCCTGTTGTATTTCTCATACATGTATTCTTTCTTTTGCCTGAATTCTTTTAATACTGTTTTTAAGCATTGCTACCTATGCCCCATATGTTTTCAGTACATTTGCTGCAATTGTTATCAAAATACTCCTTATACATCTGATACAATTTCTAAAAAAGGAGGGTTAAAATTAAACTGGGAGTAATATAAATAGAATAGTGACATTTGTAGACCTCATGTATAAAGTCAGCATTAAATACCAAAGTCAGAACCATCAAGGTAATCATATTTTTTTTAATTTCTGTGTATGTTTCTGAAAGATAGGCAGTGAAGAAACTGGAAAAAAATAAACTAATTTGAAGTGTGGTGCTGGAGAAGTGTTCCATGGATGCCATAGACCAGTGGTTCTCAACCTGGGGGTCGGGACCCCTTGGGGGGTCCAACGACCATTTTACAGGGGTCGCCGCTCCTCAATCCTGCCCCCCCTTTTAAAAGAAGGTGGCCTCACAGCCAATGGGAGCAGTGCTTCTGAGACCTCTGCACTGGGGTTCAAACTGCAAACCCCAGGATTCCATAGGATGGTGAAAGTGGAATCATAGTGCTATAACAGTCTAGTGCAGAAATAGCCAGGATGACTTTCTCCTCTCGCTTTTGTTGTGCGTGGACCCTTGGTGCTTGCCACATGCACGTGTTGTGTTCTTCACCCTGACTGTCTTGCATTCCTTGCTTTTTGTATGTTCAGCGTCTGCACTCCCTTTAAGGGAGGGAGGAAGGGAGGGAGTGAAACAAAACACGTCTGCTTATGCCACCGCCATCTTCCTCTCTCCCTGTCCTTTCCTCCCTGCGCCTCGTGTAAAATGTGGGCTGTTTTGGCATTGCCTTTGGGAGTGACTGGCTTTTTGAACTGTGGAAACCCAACATTCAGAACTAGAACTACTGCCTTAATTCTGGCATTGATGGACGCTCTCTGTGCTTACAAAAGGGGGAGGGGAGGGTTACCAGTTTTTAGGCATTAGAAGTCTATCCAGAGCAGTGATTTAGGGCAGTGTTTCCAATCTATTTGATGTTGGAAATAACTAACTAACTAAATAAATAATAAATAATAAATAACGAAAATGATTTTATGGTTAGGGGTCACCACAACATGAAGAACTGTATTAAGGGTTCGCGGCATTAGGAAGGTTGAGAACCACTGCCATAGACTATCAAAAACACCAGTGAATGGGTCTTTGAGCAAATCAAGCCTGAACTCTCACTGGAAATAAAGATTAGGGAAGGCATACAACAATAGCTATTACAGTATATGGACCATGGTTAATATTTTTTTGCCATATTGGTTACATATCACGGTTGTTAAAATGGAAGATGTCAAATGTAAGACTGAAGCAAAGTAAGCCCCAGTTCAGCAGAAGCAGCTGCCAGTAGAAAAACTATTCCAAATGTCTGTGTTTCAGAGGCCCTTTCCACATGGCATTTTCTATGCGAAAGGGCTCCTGGAGCATCGCGTGATTGTGAGGTGCGATCTCCACGATGCACAATCATGCAATGCTCCAGGGGCCAGCAGGTGCTGATTGTGCACCTTTTCATTTTCAGCTAGAAGCCGAAAATGGTGCACAACCATGCATTGCTCCCGGGCCCCACGTGCACTTACCTGGCGTGTGAAGCCTCCGGAGCTGCACCAGTCATGCTTCTTGCCCCGGCACAGCCCGGGAAACTCCCAGGCTGTGCTGCAGAAGGAAGAGGTGGGGCTATTGCGCGAGTAGGCAGCTCGTGCAGAGCCAAAGAACCCCCGTTTTGAGAGCCTCTCACTTGGAGGGTGCTCACGCAATCCCCGCACTCCAGCACCGGAGGAAGGTAAGGTGTGGAAAAGGCCAGAGATGAAAGTTTTCAGCTAATTTTATGTGAGGGGAACTGCAATAGCTTCAGTTAATCAAGATATATGCATACAGTTCTGTGTCACAGGACTGTTCTTATGGTGGTTCTTTGGCAACCACTATGCTTCTTGGAAAGAATCATTTTTATTTTTTTTATTTTTTTTGCACAGAGACATCTCAGAGTCATGTACTTTGAAAGACACATGCTCTGACATGTGCTGTACCAGTGGCCAGAATATCAAAGTGCGGGCAGTTTGGAAGTGTATCTTCATACCTCAGTTTGTTGAGAATGCTGCTGTGCTTTGTACTCTCCAGCTCATTCCTAAGACCTCATTCAATATACTTCCATGATCAGACATGACAATATGCCTTTTAATAGCAGTCACTGGGGATCAACAGTGGGGAGTGCTGTTGCCCTCGCATCTTGCTTGTGAGTTTCTCAGAATTATCAGGTTGGCTAACATAACCAGTCCCAAATCTTTTGCTGTCTGAGGCAAAGCATGAAATTGCGTCTTTTCTTTTTGTGTACAGAATCCAACTTTAAGTCTTACTTCAGCATTGGCAATGGGTCAGACTCCTTCATCACACCTGAGCATAGGCCCTAAAATTTTCATAGGTCCTAAGCACTTCTGCCTAAAGTGCCTAATGGATAAGGCAACCCTGCGTACGCCACATTCCTGCCTTATGAGCTCTTTTTTATGAGATAAAGCATCTAGATGTGTCTTTAGATCAAGCAGAGAAATGGGGGTGTTGGCTTGAGTGAAAAGACCACTTTTTCTTCCCAGCTATTTGCTCAAGATTCTCCCTTTACCAGCAGGCTTTTTTCTCCCTGAAACCTGAAAGTTACAGGGGCTTGTCTGGCTTATCAAAAGATTCAAGACCACTTTCCCTCTTCCTTCTCTCAATTTTCTGCTCAATCTGATTTTATGCCTTCAATGTGAATCGTGAATTAGAATCTGCAAACAGTTGGAAACAAATAGAAATAAAGCTCCCTCCTTAGTGATTCATAGCTCTGGGTAAAGGGCCCAACCTCATCGGTAAGATGGGAAGAAAAGAATATGACTAGAAAAGAAGTACTAGGAGATATTGTTATGTAACCAAAACAACCAGGCATTAGAAGGCTTCCTGCCCAGCTCTTTTGTTTGAAGGTGAGACAACTGTAAAGAGAGTCATCCATTCAGGGAGAAAAAAAATCCAGCCAGGGCTAGTAGATCCATTCTTTATGACTTTAATCCTGTTTGAGATTCTGCTAAACTAATAGGTATGCCCTGCCTTTAGAACTCACGGATTCCATAGCAGCCAGCATCTAACAAAGACATCTTAGTGAGAATCAGCTTTCAAGTGTGTAAAAGTTCAATTTCAAGTACGGTACTAGATAACCAGACATTCAGAAAATGTTTCTTACGGAACAAGAGACTCCAGTTTCACTTTTCTGTCACTTTGTGACCAAATCATAATCTCCTATTATTGTATCTAAAGAACACTTCTGTATAGGAGTCACAACTTCCATCTATTTTCAGAAGTTACAAACTTGAAGGTGTTAGGGCATCCAAGATCCTTTGCAGTTTTGGCACACAGCCAACTGTTTACTAAAGGTTCCTCAAATGGGGAGCAATTGTGGGAGGATGAGATACAGCAGGGATAGGACAGCTGTTTCCTTTTTCATCAAATCCCAATGAAGGCTATCAATCCTCAGAGAAGAAGTGTTGTAAACAGGCATTCTTATCCCTTCCATTCCACTGTCCCACTCCCTCCCCTCTCAAGCCTGAGCTGGGCTCAATACTTGCCTGTCACCAGCATTCCAAATCTTTATTTGTCAAGAGCTGAACAGTCCAAGAACAGTTTCAGGCATTTCTTATCCTTTCCTTTACAACCATATATTAAAGCATGTGGAAAAGCAGTTCCCGAGCATAAAGAACCCCAAGGGATACCTGGTCAGCTGTAGGTGCCAGTACATGGGAACATCAGAAGGCCTATTTCCCGCCACCTTCACATTAATCTATAACTTAGACCATTTCCTCATGAGATTGTTATAGTGCTATGATTCTACTTTCAACATCCTATGGAATCCAGGGCTTTGCAGTTTAGGGAGGGGCTGGCCGGCCTCTCCCTAAACTGCAAACCCCAGGATTCCATAGGATATTGAAAGTGGAATCATAGCGCTATAACAGTCTCGTGAGGAAATGGCCTTACTGAATGGTAATGATGCGCATCTGTTGTAGCACAATGTGTCATGCAGGCCTCAGTGATGTCCCTTTTGGGCTTGATCCTTTCTATGTATGGCCGCCCTTGGAAAGTCTGCTGATCCAGACTGTGGAAACCTGACTGTTAGCTGGAGCCACTTATTGGGAACTTGTGGCTTTTTTTGTCCCTCCCAGCCCCCAACAGCTTCTCTGGCGTCAGTTGCTTTCTAGACGTCCTTCAAAGTGCAGCTTATTCAGTTCTATCACTTTTATGCTGTTCTGTGGCAAAAGGGTTCTCTCTCTCTCTTTCTTTTTATTTTAAGAGTATACAATCATAACTGCAAAAAAATAGGCAGTACAACAAGCAAAACACAGCTCTGAAACAACTGCAAATTAAGATCTAAAATCAGACAGAAAAGGAAAGAGAAGTAAATCAAGCAAGAGAACTTAGAACAAGATTGAGAGCATAATCATCATTCTACTGAGAAGCATGTCCCACTAAATCCAATGGAACTTTAGGCTGTAATTGTATACCATTTATCTGGAAATCATCTTTGAATACAATTTACCTTGTTGTTTACATGTATACATACATACCATCTATCTGGAAACCATCTTTGAATGTGATTGACCTTGTTGTTGACATATATACATATGAATTGCACTGTAAAAAAGCTACAACATTATGCAAAATCCTTCTTTTTGGACAAGCATTGGACCTCATGAACTAAATTGTAAACACCCTGGTATAATATTTTCTGAACCCTCTTTATTTCCTATTTTATGTTTGCTTTCAGTAATTTCTATTTTTATTGTACTTATGAGTTTTGGATCCCATATGGGAGAAAAGTGGGATAAAAATAAAACAAAATAACTAATCCAGCAGGAACAAGAGGAGAGAAGATGGTGGAATCTTGTTGTTCCCAGTAGACTCAGGCAAAAGCAAACTGCTGATGCCTCCCCTTGCCTTGTGTTCATCCTCATGAACTACTTCTGCCATCTTGACCACACTCGGATGTTCTTGTCCACGTGTGTCCCAATTTTCATCTATGGAATACGGAAAGATATGCAGAATGGGGAAGTAGAGAACAAAGAGGTGGGACTGGTTTAAAGGGCAGTTGTCACAGTCACTGTGTTGAGGGGGAAATGGTAGCAAAAGCCACCTCCACCACAAGATAAAGCTGTTCTGCCAGCTATTGAGCTGTTTGGGTAGCTTTATCTGATGCCAGAGACACTTTTGCTGCTGGCCCTCCGTATTTTGCCACTGTTTTCCAGTTGAAAAGTGACTTATGTTGCTTAGGGTGACATAGGTCTTGAGTAAGATCCTAGCACAGAACCAGTGTGGTATAGCAGCTTGAGTGTTGCATTAAGACCCTGGCAGACCAAGGTCTGAATCCTGGCCTAGGCCATTTCCACACTAGACTGTTATAGCACTATTATTCCACTTGCAACATCCTATAATTTTTCCTGTTTTTGCAATATGGTAGCAGAGGATGGTTCGCGGTCTAGCGGCCTTGTTTTGAGTCCTGCTTCAAGTTATGCCTGCTGAGGAGTGTTTTTGAATAGGTTTTTGAGCTGGTTGTACCATGGCTCAAGCGGTGCCTGGGGGTTTGCCCCTTGTTAAGCTTAATGGGACAAACTACCTTGCATGGTCTGCGCGCATAGAAAAATATTTGCAGGCTGAGGGTCTCTGGGGTACTTTCACCGCCCCAGTTTCTTTGCAAGGTATACCAGCTGAGATTGAGGCAGCAACTAGACGAGCCATGTCTATGCTCTTCCTGGCTGTGGAAGATGACCAGCTCACGCACATCAGGGATCTGAATACTCCCCGTCAAGGATGGGTCAAATTACGAGACCTATATCTCAGTGAAAGTGGAGCAGCAAAATATGCTTTGTCCCATAGGCTTTACAATACCAAATGGGCCCCAGGCATCCCGATGAGGGAAACATTCCCATGGAACTGACTAGCCACAACAACAGTTTGAAACAGTTTGCTTTCACACACACACACACACACACACACACACACACACACACACAGGGTTGTGAGAATTTTGTGGAGCAAGGAGTCCACTATATACTCATATAATGCAACACTCACGAGCCTAAAGTGGGATGCGTGTGCATTTTCTTATTTTTGGCTCTAAGCCGAAAATACTGTGGGGTCGCGCAATGCTCCCGGGGCCTTTGCACATTTACCTGCGTGTGGTGTGTTGAACGAGCTGGGCCGGTCACTCTTCCTCCCCCAGCGCAGCCTACAGCTCCCAGACTGCGCTGCGGAAGGAAGGGGCGGGGCGCTAGCGCGACAGACGCACTACCAGGAAGCAACCTGCAGGATGAAGGAGCGGGGAAGCGGCAGCATTCCGGATGAGGCTTTTCGCGTGAGATGCCCTCCCCAGTCACGCAAACGGGTAACGTGCAAAAAGCCTCATAGTTTGTATGGGTATCATTTTAGGGGAATAATGACACATGGACCAAACCTCACTTTTGCAGACTGACCTTTCTGTCTGTCTGTCTGTCTGTCTTTCTTTCTTTCTTTCTTTCTTTCTTTCTTTCTTTCTTTCTTTTTCTTTCTTTCTTTCTTCTTCCCTTCTCCCAAAGAGTGGCATTCAAGGCAACACAGAAAACAACATGCAACTCAATTTCTATTTAAACAAATGTTACACTGTATTGGGTTGGAACTGAGTTCCTTAAGAGAATCCAAGACACGTATGCATCACAATTGGTAATTTGTGCAATTATCATTTAAGCAGCAAATGCCCTCATTTTAGCTTAAATAGCTCTTTGTTTGTGCAGGGTGTGGGGAGTGAGGGGGTGAGTAAGTGCTTCAGGGTGTGTATCCTCCAATCCCAGTTGACCTCCTCCATTATACTTGATATCTGCTTGGTGTGTTAATGCTATGAACTTTCACTCAGTACTCAGTTTGCATGTTTGTATATAGATGCAGCCACTGGAGAACACTTGTAAGTGGCCAGTACCCTAATGCCAAGGAACTATACCCCATATATGTGCTAGAACCTCTGGAATCTCCCCATGTGAAGACCTAAGGTCTGCAGAACAACACTGTCTTGCACTCCTCTTCTTTTCTCTACTGTTCTTCTGTTGTCCTTCACATTCACACACTATACACTCATTTTATTAATAGGTGTGATGATAAAATTCTGCATGTAGTAACCAAAGTGAACCTTACAGTGCAGAAACAACTGTATTTAGTCTGATAATTCACTCAGTGTTTAGTCATTTCTGTGCACCAGGATAGCCCTTTGGTTGCATGGGAGCAGAATGTTTCACCATATGCACCAGAAGACACTAGCCTAAATTTTCTTGTTAGGCTCAGCTTAACTAGACTCATCTACTATATAAAAGCCAAAGTTTGTGAGTGAGTTTGTCTGTTTGTCCATGTCAGGCAGGCAAAGACCTCATATGATTGGCTGTGTGAGGTGAAGACCTCATACGATTGGCTGGCTGTGAAGATTCTACAGAATCCTGGGGTTGGTAGTTCAGGGAGAGGCCTTTAGAATTCTCAGCCAGTGAGCTTAGACCGGTTGCTATGGAGACGAGGCCTAGCAGCAAGAAGGAGGGCAGTGTATTCTCTCACGAACCCAAACTCTTCATGTTAATAACTCTGAATACAGATTGGATTGGGGAATATGGGGAAAAGTTACAGGTACTTGGCAAGACAGTTTGGGGAATTAGAGACGCAGGATCTCAAATCTGTGTATTTCAACCACATCTAATTCCAAAGGTAAGGTAAGGTAAGGTAAGGTAAGGTAAGGTAAGGTAAGGTAAGGTAAGGTAATTCCTAAGGTATTTCTAACAAGTGTTACCTATGAGAAAATAAAATCCCGGGCAATGCCGGGTAGATACGCTAGTTGAATCAATGAGTTGGATCTACATGCTGACTCACCATTAAACAATGGATTCAGTGGGCATACTCTAGTTAGAACTAGCCAACAGGATTCTAGGCAGTGTCTTGCTTGGGTAATATGCAACTCATAGGGAGCGACTACATGTTGCATGCAAATACATAAGAGGCTAAATGTTATTGTTCTTCTTTTTTTTAAAGTAGCCCTTTATAGAGGAGCCAATTAGAACTGGAGTGGTGAAGGGAATCCTCCTCCTATCTGCCCCTCTTCTGTTCTAGAGTGGCTCCCAGCAGCTTTTACTGCACACCATCAAAACTGTGTATTTAGGTTTATATTTATCTTACTCTTATTATGCAACTGTGATACCATGTGGAGATTTTGGGAAAGGATAGGTGGATAGGGAAAGAGTTAAGCACTTTCTCCAAGCTACTGCTTTGTTCCAAATTTCCAAAGTTGCTTCTCATTTGTTTTTCAAAAATGGTGTTGTGACTCTTTTATGCATACTTGCATGCAACGTATAGTTGATCTCCTCAGGTGACTAGATGTTATATGCAGTACTGGCATGCTGTATAGAATGTGTTTTCAAAGGTTAAAATTTTCAAAGGATGCAAGGCAACACAGTAGCATCTATTTGAGACTGGACCCTTAAATAGCCAACATCTCTGCATTACACAGCTAACTCTCCCGCTAGCTGAAAAACGTGGCATTCACTTTATGTATTTGCTACTAATTGTTTCAATTCAATGTTTTTCATTTCTCTTTAGAGATGACTATTTCCCCCTTAAATGTGCAAGCAGACATGCCAGGATTACTTTGCTAAATTAGCTCTGGAACACAGTGGAACAACATCAACAACATCCTGAAAATGTATGGCATGTTACGCAAAATTTTGTTCCTTATTTTGAACATGATCCTCTTCATCAAATAAAACAGTCCTTCTACCCCTTAAGAGAACGTGAAAATCGGCACAATCCAAGTTTTATGTTACTGTTTATGGCCTTGGGATGAGCTGAATGGCTCACCTAATACATGATAAAAATCTTCTGTAGATCCTTAACTCCCTAATACAGCTACAATGAGCAAGCAGAAATTAAAATATCTCAAAATTAGGACATTTCCTTCTACTTGTTATTGAATATTACCACTTCCTCTTTGCACCTTTCTATCTCCATCCAAGTGGCAGTGTCAGCTTCCATTCCACTGCAGTTTATTTATATGAATCATCACTCATGTCAGAGGAGAAAGCCTTGGTTACCTAAATCTGAACAGTGTGCAAGGAATCCAGCCTGTATGGCATCTATGTGCTATGGAGAAGTGCTGCTTCTGCTGCTGGCTCCTTGACATATTATGAAGTCTTCCCTAGCTTCCTGTCTTCTATACATCTATATTATAATCTAAGAATTACCCATATGTGGCAGGTGGCCAGGAAACAGTGAGCACCAGTTGTGCTGTTGTCTGTAAAGTGGAACAGAGAGTACTCCAGCATTCTTTTTCTAATGGTGGCTAAGCTAGCAGCTTTGAGGAGCCCACAGATTGTGTGTGGGAGTGATGGCCATTTCATTGTGCATCCATGGTAGAGATGGAAAGAATATTTGTAAGTATCCATTCCCAGGTCAAAAAAACAGGTTTCCTGACAATCCAAAAACATTGTTGAGAGGAATAGAATAATAGAAAAATAGAGTTGGACATCAAGTCCAAACCCCTGCCATGTAGGAATACACACTCAAAGCACTCCCAGCAAATGGCCATCCAGTCTCTGTTTAAAAACCTCCAAAGAAGGTAACTCCACCACACTCCAAGGCAGCATATGCCACTGTTGAAAGGCTCTTACCATCAGGAAGTGCTTCCTAATGTTTAGATGGAATCTCTTTTCCTGAAGTTTGAAGCCATTGCTTCATTTCCTAGTCTCTTGGGGACTTTGAGAGCTGCCCTTAGTGAAAGCAGATAAAAAGACCAGTCAAAGCAGTTTTGGGAACCCTGCAGCCCCCTAGATGTTGTACATGTCTTAACATGGGCTGTGCTAGCTCTGGGCTCCTGGACCGTGCAGTCCAACGTCATCAGGAAGGCCACATGTGTCTACTTGAACAAGTCAGCTTTGTAAATTCCTGTATAAGCTAAGAGCATACCAACACTTGCTTTGATGTAATTTTTGACAATGCAACTTCATGCATATTTACTCAAGCATATGGCCTACTGTGTGCATTGGCATTTGTTCCCAGTTCTGTGTGCACAGGATTACAACATAAGCTATTCTGTATAAGATAACTATGAAGACTACACTAACACCTGCTTCTACCTCTAACAGAATTAAGGCTATGCAAGATGATTATATATTATACTACTGCTCTTGCAGGCTGAATGTGCAGACGTGCGATATAATACTATCTGACTTGCAAATGCCTGTATTTCAAAGGAGTCACAGGGTGGTTTATAGATCTTCCATGGCTTCCAACATTATGTATCTCCTGTAATGTTTTAATGATTTGATTGGACTTTAATTTCCAACACTTTAGTCAGAGATTCCCAATGGATCCTCCACAGATTTGGGTGTGTCACAGCATATTAAAGCAGAGGATTGTTGTGTTTAGTTCTGCACATGCTGTATTTGTGCATGGTCCAAATAATGTTTATTATTGATGATTCTGAAACATGTGCACCAATATTAACACAATATATTCTGTGAGGCTTTTGAAATCATTGAGATTTACACTATTTAACAGCTGCCACTCTCATTTCTGAATTTCTGTATGCTACCTGCTTGACCCATGTAATGCTGTTCTTCCAATATTCAACTATTTGCACTGCCTCTATTCTTCTTCTTGAAAAAAGGTGATATATTATTTATTTTACTCTTTCCTATATGGAGAAGATGTTTACCTTGTTGTTATTATTGCTGCTGTGTACTGTCAAGTTGTTTCCAACTTATGGTGATTTGAAGGTGAACCTATCACGGGGTTTTCTGGAGCTGAGACTATGTGATGCCCCCAAGGTCATCCAGTGGGTTTCCATGGCTTAGTGTTGAATCAAACTTGGTCTCCACCATGCTGGGTCCAGGGTTCACCAACATTAT
This sequence comes from Ctenosaura bakeri, assembly GCA_948474755.1. Classification (NCBI taxonomy): domain Eukaryota; kingdom Metazoa; phylum Chordata; class Lepidosauria; order Squamata; family Iguanidae; genus Ctenosaura; species Ctenosaura bakeri. The sequence goes on from CAOLHI010001065.1 coordinate 457,558, forward strand.
CTTTATCTAACCTGCATTAAATAATCTGGTTGCTGGACAAGGATGCTAAATTCAGAGAAGATATCCCAAAAGCAAGTGATGCAAAATAAATTTTGCAATTACTTGCACTGAAGTATGTTTTGAATGAAACCTTATCACATGTGCATAATATTTGATGATAGGGTTATTGGTGATAGAGAGACTTGAAGATCTCTCATTCACAAGATCACCATAAGTCAAAGTCAACCTGATGACAGTTAACAACAACAACAGCAATATACAGGGTGCTTCACTTTTTTCCAGTTTTCAAGTTAAGGAGATTTTTAATATATTGTGAGAAAAGTATGTTTGAGTTATATTTACTTCTTAAATATTATATCTGCATTTCATGCCTCCCTGCACTGATAAAATAGGGTTTTTAGGGGGACTTACATCCATATTCGGTGGTCTTACCCCCCAACATTCCAGTTGTGGTGCAAGGCATTCACCAAAATGGGATGATAATCATTGACCAAAACATAAATTGTCTCTTGTTTTAGATCCCTTGTCTCTATTTATAGATGCTAATGAGTCTCTATCAAATAAGGATCTGATCAGTTTTCACTGCCTAGCAGCAAGACAGATCACAGCACAAAATTCATAAAATCAAAACATCTTGTCCATTTCATAATGGAAAGACAAACTCTGATTCATAGCATTTTCAGAAAAATGTACCTTACAAGTAGAGAAGTGAAGTCAGATATGATGATAACTTTTATGTTATATGATATCTGTCTATTTCATATGCGAGCAGAAGCCGAGTTGAGTATCACAACCTCATCTTTCACGTTCCTCTTTGGAAAGATATGATAAATTACAAAGGTTTAGAATTTAATATAAGGTGCTGCCTATTATATTTCCTTGTTTGGAAGAACATGTAAATGTTGTGTTATATGTCAACTGATAAGTTTACATATATATAAAAAAGAAAAGAGCTTTTTAGTGAACTGCCCACATTATCTCAGGATTGCTTAGCTACCCTTTGCTGTCTCTAGAAAATCCCAGTAGACTAGGACAGGAATAGAGACACAGCTTTCATGTAGCTGCATAATAAACTGATATCCTTTAATGACCTTTAAAAGCTTGTCCGTTCTCTTTCTAATTTTCCATTCTGTAGTGGCAGGGTATCACCAGGAGGTTCAGCTAGGGTGACAAGTTGTGGTGAGATGTGAGCTGCTCTGTGGCATGGTAAGATTTAAATGTGTGATATGTGCATGTGTATGTCTCTTCAAGTCACCTGTTGGTTTATGGGTGATACTATGAATGTCATAGGGTTTTTTAAGGCAAGGAATACTCAGAGGTGGTTTTGCAAGTTCCTTCTTCTGAAATACAGCCAAAAGCACTGGCATTCATTGGCAGTCTCCTATCTAAGTACTAACCAGGGCTAACCCTGCTTAGCTCCCAAGATCAAACAGGATCCAGTGCCATTAGGGTTTTTATAGAATGGAAGAAAGGGTTGGAAAAACAATTGCAACTTGGCTAAGATCTGAATAAAGAGGTACCTTGAATGGCTACATAGCCCTTGTACTAAGAAGTTAGGAGATATGAACTTCGACTGGGCTGGAGGGGTGTCACATAAGGGCATTAATAATAACTGTGATGGATGCAAGGCAGGGATAAAATATCATTCAGCAGCAGAAGTGGAACACTACTGTTTTCACATGAAGCGCTGCACACTGAGTACATCTGTGCCATTTCCACTAAACACATTATTACACTTTTTCCGGTGATATATGCTAGTTTAGACTGCCATCTTCCATATGAGCCTGCCAGAAAACTGAGATCTTCAGAGGAGGCCCTGTTGCATATCCCAATACCTCATGAAGTTAGGTTGGTGGGTGCACATAATAAGGCTTTATCTGTAGCAGCACCGTGACTGTGGGACTCCCTACCAAAGGAAATTAGGTTGGCCCCATTCGTTTTAATCTTCTGGAGGGTGGCTAAAACAGTTCTGTTCCACATTGCATTCAATATTTGAAACTAATATTTCAAAACTAGATTCTACAATTGTTTTTAGATTGTTTTTAGGAATTTTTTAAAGAATGTATTGATGTTTTTTAAAATGTTTTTATTTTTGTATGTTTTGATTGATTTTTATGAATTCATTGCCTTTGAAGTCCTTTGGGCTGGGAAGTGATACAGAAATACTTTAAATCAATCAATCAATCAATCAATCAATCAATCGTTTAGGGCATAAGAAGAGGCAGGCAGGATCAAGACCAAAATGTTACATCTAGTGAAGCATTTGTCTCTACAGTGGCCAACCAGGTAGAGCATACAGGAAGCCTTCAGGGAAGACATGAGCATTAGAGCATCAAAACTCCCTCTTCCCACATCCTCCCCAGCAACAGGTGGTAATATATAGCCCTCATGACTTCTCTGTTAGCCAGCTGATCTTAGCAGTTTTCACTTTAGAAAAAGAAAAGCTTAATCTCACTGTGCTTCTTGGCAACAGCAGCTGCTGGAAGACATTCAGTAGTATTTACTATCTGGATAGCCTCTGCATCTTATTCAAGGAAGAATGTCAAATGTGGCAACTCAAAGTACAGCCGGATCTCCACATTCCCTCAGGTTAGGGGCACAGGACCCTCACAAAAATGAAAAATTGCAAATCTCAAAAAGTGTATGTGTGTGTCTGTGGGAAGGGGGCTGAGGCATGGGCGGGGAAAGCAGGTGCCCACAGTCCAAACCAGGTCAGCGAAAGGGGGGGATGGTGTGGTGGTCCTATACTTCCTCTCTCTTGCTCATCTTCTTCCTTGGGTGTGTGAGGGGCATTGGGAGAGGGTCTGTGGTGCTGAGAAATTGGGCTACAAGCTGTTCTTAGCTGACCAGGCAGTGGCTTGTGGAGGAAGAGGAGGAGGAGGAGGAGGAGGAAGACTGGAGGTGGGTTTTTAAAAACCTGCGTAGCCTGATAAGAGCCACCAACAAGGAAGTTTCCTTGAAAAAGAAGCACTTGATGTGAGGGGGCAGGGGTTAGAGAAACTCTCAAATAATCAAACCTGTGAATGTCAGACCTGTAAATGTGGAGAGACGACTGTAACTATTATTTTAGAAACCATTTTATTTCTTGATTACGTTAATACAGAAACTTCTACTGAGCTCAAATGTTCCTCCTCTCCATTTTTACCTGACAGAAGCCCTATGAAGTCTGTTGTGGTGTGCTTTCCAACATAGGGCAACCCCAAGGCACCCCATCTTAGGGCAAGATTGGTTCCAAAGCACTTTGCCATTGCCCTCCTCTGAGGCTGAGAGAGTGTGACTTGCCCAAGGTCCCCCAGTGGGTTTCCAAGGCCCAATGAGGATTGGAACCATTGTCTCCCAGTGTCCTAGTACAGGGCTCCACTAACTCTACCGACCAAGGGTAAATGAGGCCCAAAGACAGTGAGGACTTCAAGCTGAGCTCAGTGGCAGGGTGGGGCTGTCCCCAGTCCTAGTCCAATACTCCAGCCGCTGCACCCTATTGACTCTGTCACCCCACCGTGCCTTCTCCCTAGAAACAAATACTGACAAGGTGTTCCAAGAAAAATGGGAGCCGCTGTAGGTAAAATAAGGGCAATGAGAACGGGGGGGCGGGTTGCGAAGGAATTGCAGAGCGAGAGAGGCAGTCACTGGGTGGATTTCCCCACCGCCTACCCCGCAGGGCACACGCCCTGAACTGCCGCTCCCAAGGAAGCCTCTGAAAGGCGGCTGAGGCTGACACGAGTGTCACCCTGTAGAGGGGACAACGCCACGGGCGTGTTTTGGGCTAAACGCATTCAGGCGGAGGGGTTCCGCAAAGCGGGATAGCAGCCGGCGGCCGCCCGTGGTGGCCAAGCGATCTGGTCGCTCCCGAAGGGGAGACCCGACCGTGCCCCGAAGGCAGCACCTCGTCCTTCCTGCCTTAAGCGCTCGTTCCCTTTCCTCGGCCAGCCCCACCGCCGACTTCGTCCTTATCTGACGGCCGTGCAGCTCCCTTGCCGAATCCGGTGCCAAGGGCAAGGCAAGCGCGGGCCGGCGGCGGCGTCCCTTCGCGACGCGCCCCCGGCGCCCCCGGCGGAACCGCGCAAGAAGCGCGCGCGAGTAGCCGCGGGGGCGCGCGAAGCGGCCGCGTGCGTCCCTCCTGCCGTCCGACGGGCGGGAGCCGGGCCGCGGCGCGGAGGCAGGGCGCGGGGAGCCACTTCCCCGGCAGCCGCCGAGAGCGCCCGCGAGTGTGTCGCCCGGAGCGTGGCCGTGTGTGTGTGTGTGTGTGTCTCGCCGCCGGCAGCCCATTGGCCGGGGGCTGCTTGACGTCACCGCCAAGAGTTCCTATAAACTCCCCTAAACATAACGGCCCCGGACAAGTTCTTAGGCGGCCGAGGAAATACTTGGGAGGTGGCGCGCAGGAGGCGGCGGGCACCACAGGGGAGGGGGGAGGAGGAGGAGGAGGGCGGGAGCGAGCAGATGCCGCCCGGGCCGCTGGCTGCATGAGGCGCCCCGTCCCGCCGCCGCCGCCGCCGCCGAGCCCCGCGTGCGCGTGCCAAGCTTGGATCCTCCCCGGAGCGCCTTCGGCGGCAGCGGCCGCTGGGAGCGGAGAGCCCGCGAAGGTCAGCCGGCGGCCGGCGGGGGACACGAGTCGTCGTCGTCGGCTCCGCGCGGGCTCCTTGGCGGGCGGTGAGCGCGGCGGCGGCCGAGGCGGGGCGGGGGGCTTCGCGGGGCGCCCGGCGCGATGGAGACGGCCAGCTCCCCCGCCGGCTCTGTTTCGCACTCGCCCCCCGTCGGGAACGACAGCATCCGCGGCAATACTACGGCGTCGGGAGAAACGTGGGCGGTGGGCATGGGCATCCTCATGTCCCTGATCGTCCTGGCCATCGTCTTCGGCAACGTCCTGGTCATCACCGCCATCGCCAAGTTCCAGAGGCTGCAGACGGTCACCAACTACTTCATCGCCTCCCTGGCTTGCGCGGACCTCTTGATGGGGCTGGGGGTGATCCCGTTCGGCGCCAGCCACATCATCCAGCACACCTGGAAGTTCGGGAACGCCTGGTGCAACATCTGGACCTCCATCGACGTGCTGTGTGTCACGGCCAGCATCGAGACCCTCTGCGTCATTGCCGTGGACAGGTATTTTGCCATCACGTCCCCTTTCAAGTATCAAAGCCTCCTGACCAAGAATAAAGCCAGGATGGTCATCTTGTTGGTCTGGGTGATTTCCATCTTGACCTCCTTCTTGCCCATCCAGATGGGCTGGTACAAAGCCAACACACCGCAAGCCCTGAGCTGCTACCGCAATGAGACCTGTTGTGACTTCTTCATCAACAGAGAGTATGCCATTATTTCTTCCCTCATCTCTTTCTACCTGCCGCTGGTGGTCATGGTTTTTGTCTACGCCAGGGTCTTCCAGGTTGCCCGGCAGCAGCTCAAGAAGATAGACAAGTGTGAGGGCCGGTTCCATCAGCAGAGCTCCCAGCAGGAACAAACCGCGGGAAAGGCAGGTCACAGGAGAGTGTCCAAGTTTTGCTTGAAGGAACACAAAGCTCTCAAAACTCTGGGCATTATCATGGGCACCTTCACCTTGTGTTGGCTCCCATTCTTTATTGTCCACTTTGTTCATGCCATCAATGAAACGTTGATTCACCAGTCCCTGTACATTATCTTGAACTGGCTAGGATATGTCAATTCAGCCTTCAACCCCTTAATTTATTGCCGGAGCCCAGACTTCAGGTATGCTTTCCAGGAGATCCTCTGCTTCCGGAGGTCTGCCCTGAAAATGTACGTCAATGGATATTCCAATAGCAATGGGAAAAGTGACTTCAATGGGGATCACAATGGCTATCATGTGGGACGAGAAAAGACCTGTGAATTGCTGTGTGAAGAAGAATGCCCCCCTACGGGGGAAGAGTTTTTGCATTGCAAAGGTACTGTGTTGCATGGTAGCATTAATTTGCAGGGCACAGGGCATAGTCCAGATGACTCCCTTTTAGTGTGACCATGGTTGCTCACTGTAATGACATGTAAAATGGGGAATAGAATAGCTGTATGGACAATGACAGCCAAACAAAGATTGGTCCCAAATGTGTCAGGTAACCCCATGGTGGTATATTATAGCTATGCCAATATTTAAGGAAGGGCATGATTGGATCAAAGCCTCTGCTGGGGACAGCCTACAAAGGAACTTCTTTGTTGTGATGCAGTGTCACCACGCTCATCTACCTCACAGATGTAGGAACAGCACTGAGTTGCTGTTATTAAAAGTGAAACTGCACTTGAGAAGGACTTTGGTGCTATTGATGACTCACCCTCTCATTGGAAGATGAGAGCTCTAAGAATTCCTTTAAGGCAAAGACATTAGGCTTAATTTCATACTATAAAGTCAAGTGTTTACCTTCTTTTTTTTTTTTTTAAAAATGTCCCTAGTGACTGAGTTATTTGTCTGTACCTTGGGTGGGAATAAGTTCAGGTGGAACCTCTGGAATCCTGATTAATCATTGCTGATACTAGTACAAAAGATATACCTTTTAGCACCTTTTCATTTTTAGTTTTTTATTTATTTTCTACCTGTGCAATCCCAGTGTGAAATTTTGTTTTTGTTATTTAGCAGTATTCAAATTCTCAGTGCTTATGTAGCTGCAAAGCCGGGGGGGGAGGTTGTAGTGAAACCAGCCCATTCTCACTGCCCCCTTTTTCAGATTGTGCCAGTGCTAATAGTTATGGGTTTCCTGCAGTCAGGCTCATTGTTCCATACTTGGTAGATAAAAGACACAATCTCAAATGGGATATAACTCATGTAGATCCTTATTGTACAATCATGAACCAAAACTTTTTGCTGCTGTTGCTGTAATCCAGATGATATATTGATTTAGGTAGAGTGAAGAAGTTTTCTGAAAGGCCAATTTCTGCCAAAATATAAAATAATGTTTTGATTATGGTGGCAATTCGTGCCAATGCCTTCATTTGCCCTTCTATGACTACTAGTTGAGACATGGCAGGAAAGTAAAGGCAATGGTTGCTCTGAGCAATGCGTTGCTGGTTTTGGATCAGCAAGTAGCTTGCAAGCAGTTCCCATTTAAGGCACCTTGGTCTAACCACTTAAGTTTAAGAAGTGATTTTAAAGGCATGACACTATAACAACAACAGTAAATGATCCCCTCTGTCACCAGACAGGTCACTTCTATTTTGCTAAACTGCAGTCCTCAGGAGCCTGGAGGCAATGGATTCTGGAATAAAAATGAGATCGATCTGGGTCATTTGTATCATATTGTTAAATTAGTACATAGTGTGCTTGATGCTCTACCTTGCCCCTGCCCGGAGGTGTTTAGGCTATATAAAGAGTTTGTGTTTCCCTTAGCATTTCAGGTTCACTAAGTAGTATAGCCATTTCCTTTTAACATCCCCCTCTCCAACTACATCTCATTTTCTGTCATTTTCCACTGTTCTTTGGGAGCATTGCTGGGCTGGTATGGCATCAGTCTTTCATATATATTGGGTGAGTGTGTGCAAAAGTAATCAGTGGTTGGCAGCTTCCAAGCGATTTGCCCTAATTTCTGAAGGCTGAAAAGTGTTGTGCCATGTAACAATCTTGCTGCCACTCTCAATATCTGTGCAAGTAGTTCTCTGATCTGAGTAGGTGTATGTTTTACCACCTGTGCTTAAACTAAACTAGACAAACATCTCAAAACAGAGTGTTCCTGGAACTATTAGGATACTGCAAAAACGCAATAATTCTTGAAACATTATAAAACCCCTTTGTTTCTACACTTAGACCTAATCATTTCCTAGAAGGCATAGACAGTTGAAGGGGGTGTAGCATGATTTCCATGAGGCCATTCAATTTTGTGTGTATATATATGTGTGTGTGTGTACGTGAGAGGGAGAGAGAGAGACAAAGAGAGAAAGAGAGACAGAGAGAGAATGGTGAGAGGAGAGAGAAGAATGCCCACTTGCTGTTGACAAAACCAGGAAACATAACCAGTCAGTCATATGGCTGTGGGTACCCTCTTCCTCTCCCCACATGCCTGGTTGTAGTTTTGGATTCGCCTCTCTCTGTCATCCACAAGCCCATGTATGAAAGCAGCTTGTTTGTGATTCCTCCCTTTGGCATAGAACTCTGTCACCTGGCAGTCAAAGTTTAACTCCCTCCTCTTTTTTTTTTCCTTTGTCATGGGAGGGGAAAGGGAACACAGGGAAGCGATGAAAAGAAAAGCAGCATCTTTTTTTTTTCCCAATGAGGAAGACTTGTTACAACAAAGTTGGTGATTCATTAAGTATGCATTTCAAAGCAATCAGAATATGTATGCACCCTTTTGAAACTATCTCAGGAGATTCAGTAGGCAGAATGTATTTTTCTGTGCAATTCCTAGTATTGGCTGAAAAGATAGAGTGGTAGGGGAATACTGTTTAAGTTATATACTTTGGCTGACCAGATCAGAAGAGAAATGTGAAAGGACACAACTGAACTTTGGAAAAGTTCCAAAGAACTGCCTCTGTCAGAGTTTAGTACAAGAGGTCACTCCAACCTTTCAGAATCTTATTTGCTTATTGTTATTTGGTCTATGGAAGAAAAACTCTATGTGTTCTCTGTCAAAACTGAAATATTGGACTCAGCCCTGTCCAGTCATTATTTGCTTGCTGTCTGGCTGATTGTTCTGTTTCATAGATTTTCTAACTATCACTTTTCTTAAGTGTGGGTTTCATGTGAGTTGCCAGTTCCCCGGGGCTGTCAAAGGGGAAGATGATATCTAGACATGAGTCAACAGGTGCAGGAAAAGAGGGGATGATGGGGTGTGATATGTGCCTCCCTTGCATGGCTGTGGAAAGAGGGCTAAGTTCTGAAGTCAGGATTTCGAATCCTAGCACAATGCAAAACAAACTTTCTGATGACCCAAGTGTTAATTGTTTTTTGTAATGTAAAGTGCATTTCTCCAGCTCTGTATAGCTTTTGTTTATTTTCAGAATATGAGTGACAAGGGAATGGGAAAATGCCAAAGAAACACAGCAGAGAATATAGAGCTTTCTGCGTCTCCTGCAAGGCAGAGGCACATTTTCCATTCCAGTTTCTCAGCCTATCTGCTCATTAGCACCATCATTTTTATTGTCCCTCCACTGAATATCTAGCTTGCTGAACTTCCCAATCTTTCTAGGGTTAAGAGCTGATTTAAGTTGCTTGGAGCACTCAGTTCTTTGTAAACACTGGGAGAGACTGAAAAAAGGAAAATGCCTTTTCAGCAATCTGTCCATTTTGACAGCTTCTTTAGGCCACAATATAGATTCAGCCCCTTCATCCCTTCAGATGTCACCATGATTTACTGTGACAGGAACAAGTCTTTGGTTTATGTCCTCTTCATTCTGCCTTGGGCCTGGCCCTGAAGAGGAGACTGGAAGCTTTTGATTCAAGTTTTGATTAACAATGTGGTTTAGTGTTAACTCCAGCTTCTAAACTAGAGGACAGAACGGAAGCTCTGGAGACCCATTGTGAACCATACCAGCCTCAGAGAACAGCAGAAAGAAAGAAAACCCCAGAAATGTCTATAATTCTATGTCTGGGTTTGTATGTCTCCCTTTTGGGCAAAGGCAGTGGCGGGGGACAAGGTGCAAGAGGGAAATGACCATGTTTTAAACCAAAATTGTATTTTTGGAGGTTTTCAGAAGCAGAAAGCTTTTCTGCAATTTTTCTGCAGGGGAGTTCCAGAATGAGTCTGAAGGGGGTTGGGGCCAGAAAAAAAAATAATCTAGGGGCTGCATCTAGCCTACTAATCATGAGATGCCTACCTTAGTCTAGATGTGATTATTTCTAATTTTAGTTTGCTAAAACAAAGCAGCTCCATAATTCCTAGTCTGAAACTGGCTTGTTTAAGTTTAACATTAGTAAGGTGATCTACAGTTTGTTTGGGTTCGGATGGAACATTAGGCTAATACAACTAACTGAAAAATGGCAGCAAAATCTTTGGATCTCCTCATATTTGCACCTTTGAGGGTGTGGGATTTCATGATCCTGAGGCTTGCTACAGTTTGTCTTTTTCACAATACATTGTGGCTCATTGCCAAGTCTCAAAAAACTACTCTTTTTAGGATACCACTCTGCCAAGAATCCTCAACCCCATGTGGCAGGCAGTCTCTGTTTTATTATCCCCAAGCCAGCCTGATGTGCCATATCAGAATGAACATTAATAGCAGCAACTGAAAAGGGAAGGAAATAGAGGTGCAGAGTAAGAGTGGGGAGTATGTCCAGAAAGCACAAGAAGAGAGAAAAGAAGACAGCAATGGTTTAGACAGTCTGGGTATTAGAGACTGTCTTCTCTTCCTCCAATTTGTTGCTGGCTAGAACATCTAGGCTGTGTCATTCAGGCAGTGAATCCACTCTGGGTTTTGGTTCAAATTTTAAAGAAACTATTAAAGGTGCTGACCCTATTTTAGGGGTAAGCACTTTTGATAACTCCTTTAAAGTTCAGGCTAAAACCCAAAGCAGATTCACCAGCCCCATTAATGTAGCAGCCATCAGCAACGACTGCATCTAAGGGCCCGAGGTTAGTTCCTGCGTTTTAGTCATATCTTGTAAGTTTTGAAGTGTCCATGAGTCACTTTCTCTGGGCTGTTCTATCCTAGTTAAACTAAGGTAGTTTTACTCAGCTCTTTGCTTATTAGAGGCGTCCTGTTAACATGGTATCTATCTTGAGTCTGTTGGATGCATTTGTATAATTTTTTCCCCTTAAAGCCACTGTCTAGTAATAGTGCATCCCATGCTGTGGGCAATCAGTTAAGAACATTTGGATTACTCCTTGAGGATTCTAATAATAAGTTTCCTAGAATAGTGCCTTAATGGGAAAAACATTGGGAGAGAAAATGATGTTTTGTTTTGTTTTTCAAAGAGCTGCTCACAAGCTCTTGTCACCTACCCTCACTGAAATGAGGCCAAAGCACTTTATATATAGAGAGAAATATAAGATTATTTTAGAGAAATATATTGTCTATTTTGTTTTGTTTATTGTGTGAAATGTTGCATGCTGCAATATTTTTAACTGCATGCTATTTTTAAAAGTTTTTTTTTTAAAAAAAAATCAGCCAGCATCAGGTGGTTGTGGGAGAGGATATCCATTATGCTATGAAATGAGCATGTCCTGTCTTTCAGTTTGGGTGGTATGTAATGTCTGCAGGCAAGGCTTCATGATGAAAAAAAAAAGAACACCAGTTTTCAAAATAACAGTTTTCAAATCTCAGCCTGCAAAGGACTATTAAAGTATTAGCAAGTGTATAAACTGTGTAGTATTGACCAAAATGTGTTCTCTGATAAGGAGTTGTTTGCGCTTAAAATCTGTTTGGGACCTTTGTTTTGTACATATTAAAGCACCCATGGTACATTCTGTGGTTTTACACTCCTGTTTTTGCTGAGCAAAACATCACAACAAACATACATTCATTACACATGACAGATGTATCTTGATAAGACATGTGCCTGATGGGGATAGCCATATCTTTGAAAATGCAGAGCAGGACTCCTGCCTGCCTGTCTCCTTGGGGTGAACTGGGAGGAGATTTGCTGAGTCCATGAAAGGTGCAGTTTGCAGAACATGAGAGTGTTTGATACTTTCACAAGCATCTTTCCCCCTCTGTCTGAGCACAGCCAAATAGTTCTGCTGTTTGCTAGCACTTTTCTCACAGTTGTATTTCCTGTACCATAATGCACCTTTGTAAACTTTTAGCTTGTGATGTGCTGGGTATGAGATTTGTTTTTATTCAGGCCAAGTTTTTAACGGAGCCAGCAGTCCGGCCCTTCCTGAAGATGGACGTAAGAGGAAGGATATATTGCTTCAAACTTTGGAGGGGAAATTGTGTGGGACAGAGGAAGGGAGGACAGAAACTAACAACTCTCTGGTTTTGAAGTAGTTGTCAAGTTTATTTTAAGCTGACTCAGAACAGTTCTCTTACCACAAGGATTTTCTTCTGCATTTTCCCATTTACACTTGGGCTGCAATTGTAATCATATTTAGCAGGGGGAAAACCAGTGACTATAATGGGACTTGTTTCTCAGTAAACGTACATTGGCTTGCACTGCAATTGCAAGACATGCAGTTTGATCCTGAATGTGTTAACACAAGAGGCAGTCCCTCTAGTTTAAATCAGATGTACTATGTAATTGTTAAATACAAAAAAATATACAAAAGAGTGATACCTTTATTGGCCAACCAAAATACAGGAAATGCATCATGCTAGCTTTTGAGGCTTCACTAGCTTCTTCATCAGGTAAAAATGTTAAAAATCACACAGGAGGAAAAAAAAAGTGCAGATATTAAAGTCACAGGCCTATATTCTGACTCAGGCCCTTCCGCACAGCATTTGCCATGCGAAAGGGCACCTGGAGCGTCGCATGATTGTGAGGAGCAATCTTCATGACGCACTCACAATTGCGTGATGCTCCGGGGCTGACAGGCGTTGATTGTGTACCTTTTCATTTTTGGCTGGAAGCCAAAAATGGTGCACAATCACGCATTGCTCCCGGGCCCTGTGCACACTTACCAGGTGTGCGGAGCCACCAGAGCCGTGCCGGTCACGCTTCCTGCCCCAGCGCAGCCTGGGAAACTCCCAGGCTGCACTGCGAAAGGAAGAGACGGGGCTCTCACGTGAGCAGGCAGCTTGTGCGGAGCTGAAGCAGCAGGGACGTGAGAGCCTTTCGCCAGAGGCTGCTCGCGTGATCCCCGCACCCCAGTGCTGGAAAAAGGTAAGGTGCAGAAAGGGTCCCAGAGGTTAATCTGTTAGTATTAGGGGATTTCAGTGCAGATAGAGGCCACTCCTTCTGGGTCAGATGAGGACCAGGGACAAAAGGCAATAAAAGACAGGTAATAAAATTTCAACTCCATTGGCACCAGTAAAGTAAGTTCCCTTGAGGTCCAGCTGTCCTGGTTTCATGTGAAGCTGATTGTTCCTTTCTTAGGCAGAGAACATTGATTTTTGTCAGGGAGTCTCTGTACTGTTACATGTGGAAAATCTTTTAGGTGCTATATAGGTAAAACTAGAGAGCTAGTGTGGTGTAGTAGTTTGAGCATTGGACTATGACCCTGGAAACGAGAGTTTGATTCCCCGCTGGGTCATGGAAACCCATGGTGTCCTTGAGCATGTCATACACTCTCAGCCCCAGAAAACCCTGTGGTAAGTTCACCTTAGAGTCACCCTAAATTAGAAATAACTTGAAGAAACAACAACAACAATAGCAATAGGTAAAACTTGCCAACAATAGTCCAGAGAAAGAGTTTTAATTTTGTTGGAGGTAAAAACCTCAAAGAATTAAACCCCAGTCTATTGCTCTCTTTTGTTAAAGTTTCGCTTGTTGCTGAAAAATTCAATATGTTAAATCCAGGAAACACTGGGGTAGCTGTACTGGCCATGCAGCAGAATACAGTAAAATTCCAAATCCAGAAAAAAGCAATACTGTTATTGGTCAACCAAAATGCAGAAAATGCATCAAGCTAGCTTTTGAGCTTCACTGGCTTCTTCATCAGGCAAAGATATCAAAAGTCATGCAAGAGGAAAAAGTAAAGATGTTCTGTCTCAGCTGTTACTTTGTGCGGATTTTGCATTTTTTTTGTATTTTTTTTTTGTAGGGCAAACATAGCTACCCCTGAATATGGTTTATGTCTTTGTTAGATATGTTTTATGTAATTTGTTAGTTATGTTTATATCTTGTCTTTTCTCCAGGGGTCTCAAGGAAGCCTAAATGTTTCTCCTTATCCCACTTTGTCTTCCCCACAAAACTGTATGTCAGGCTCAAAGAGAATGACTGGTTTGAAGTCAAAGTTTTATGGCTTGCTAAAAGAATGATTTAAGATGGATTTGAGGCTGAAAAGATTCCTGTTAAATAAAAATCAAAATGAATTCAAAAAAATAATTTTTAATAATGCTAAACATACAACGTCATTATTTTACAAACTTTTTTTGACTAGATGTCTAGAGGAAGAGACAATTAAATTGTTATGCTTCACTGGGCAAGAAACCTAGAAAATGAAATCCTCCTAGAAAACTAGGAGGCAGACTGGAAAAATACTAATCAATTCATGTTCTCTCAAGACCTTAAAGAAAATTATTTAAAGATGACGTACAGGTACCACTTAACATCAGTGGGGTTAGATAAAATGTACCAAACTGGGAAAAATAAATGTTGGAAATGTCAAGGAAAAACAGGCACCTTTTATCACCTTTTGGTGGACTTGTCCAGTGTCAAAAAAAAATCAGAATAAAATTACACAAAGTTACACCTGAGATATGTTTCTTCTGTATTCAGAATTTTCCCTTCTCAATATGACACACTGGCGAATTCTACTCTATGTGGTCTCAGCTGCAAGAATCAAGTTTGCTAAATTGTGGAAAAGCAAGGATACTCTTGAAATAGACCAGTGGCTTATAAGCTTAATGGAGATGAAAGAACATGACTTACTGACTCATCTTATAAATAGGAAACAGACAACAAAATTCAGAGAAGGATGAATTCCAGTTACAAATTATATAGGAAAAAGATGGGGATTTATAACTAATGATACAGCGTAAAATCTATTTTCTCACTCTCTGCTTTTTAATGACCACATTTACATTACTAGCAACTTAAAGACAATAAGAAACTGATTATACATGATTTTCTAATCCTGCTGTAGGATGAACATATATAGAGTGTAGATAAAGTTTAGAAAAATGTACATAAATAAATAAATAAACATTGTGATTAAGCTTATAGGAAGAGTAGGAACAAGAGGATAAATTGCAAATCAAACAGAATTGAATTAATGCTAATTGAAAGATGAAGGTAGATAAGGACGTTTTGGCTAAGCTAGTGTAAACAAAGTCCAAGGAAATGAGCAAGAGTTCTTCTTCTTCTTTTTTTTTTAAGGGACAGAGATAAACATAGAAATTATACAATGACTATGCTTATTATTGTAAAAACCAGTCTTGGTTCCTTTGTAATATTTTAAGTATTTTATTTTTTCTGTTTTTTCTTTTTTCTTCTCTTTTAATAACAACAACAACAATAGCAACAACAGCAGCAACAACAACAACAACAACAATAATAAAGGTTTTATGACTTGGAAGAGACCATAATGTAGCAATTGGTAATGCTAATGCTATGCTTTAGGCCACACTAGCCATCATGAGCTAATGTGCTTGGGACTAACATCTGGCAAGAAAGGCAGCTTAAAAATAGGCATGCCACTGTAAGACAGAAACAAGGAGAGAAAAGCTCCAGGTTGGTGACTTTTTGTGAGGCCCAATTTATTTCAAACAAAACCTTCCTCGGGCACACTGTAAAATATAGTGTTTTGTGTTCTTTAGACAATCTATTTCAAGTGCATGTTTTGTTGCAGTCCTTGTAGAAATTATTCTTAGTAACACTGAGGGCAACATGAGGGAGAGGAATCTGTCATGAATGAGGAGGAAGACAGCTAATTTTGATAATTTAATTGCAGAAAGGTAGGCAATTGCCACAGTTCAAACAAAGAAGAGGTGTGGAAGTAGGAAAAGAAGCAGGGATGAGGGTGAACCAAGAAAACACCACATTTAGAGCCTTCTTTCAATAAAGTACAGGTTAGCTCTACAATCAGATTTTGCAAGGAGCCCTAAATGAGTAGATATGTCAGTGTTTTAATCACAAACCGAGGGAATTTCTGTTCCTTATAGCCATCTTTTAGGGTGTCAGTGCTATTTTCTGGAAAGTAGTCGAGAAGCAGAACATTTCTTTAAAAAAAAGTAATATTGATTGGTTTCTTTCTTAATTGTATCTTAGGAGGTCATAGGCAGGCCCAGAGTACCTTTTCATCTCAATCTGGGGCCTGTCCCAACTCAGAACAATGTGTGGAATAATGATGCTGGAAGAGTACACAACTGAGAGAAATTACCAAGTCTTCAGATAAATGTTAACAGGCTGTCCTAGCACAGTGAAACCTGACACAGATTAAGACCTCTGTAGACTTGGGAAAAATCAGGTGCTCTTGGTTAACGAAACCTGTTTTATACAACATAAGGACACCGGCATGCCATATGACACATGCACTGTCAGGCCCCTCCCTAAACTGTAAACCCCAGGATTCCATAGGTTGTTGAAAGTGGAATAATCGCGCTATAAGAGTGTCGTGCAGAAATGGCCTCAGACACAGTCACTCTGCACCAGTCTTTTAGAGAATCCTGAAGGAGACCAGGTCATATTTGCAGTTAAAGCTGTGCGTATCAGTCTTGATATTGTTTTTTTTACATAAAATATGTCCCTTCTTAACTTCTAGGAACTCAAGATGTTATACACGGTTCTTCCCCGCTTCACTCCCATTTTTTTCTTCACAACAACCTTGTCAATTAATTCAGACTGAGAAATGGGGACAGGCCTACATCAGCAAGTGTGATTTATGCTGTGGCAGAGATTCAGACTTGTGTCTCCTCCAGTCCTAAACTGACACCCTGACCGTCATACTACATGGGGCTCAGTCTTCAGACTTGTGTCTCCTACAGTCCTAAACTGACACCCTGACCATCATACTACATGGAGCTCAGTCTTCTGTCATTCAGTCAGTGTGATGAAAGGTGGGTAAAAGACTCTTTGGTGAAGTTTGGGCTCTTTGAACACCAGTAAGCTTCAAACAGCATGTGCCAATGTCCACACAGGTTGAAGTCCTAGGTAAATCAGAGTAAGTCCCATTGATGAAAGTAGGATTGGACTAAATGACCTCTTAAAACACATGAGGGACTCTCCTAAATCTGAAACCTCCCATAGCAAAAAGCACATGGACGTGCTCTGTGTTCTAGGCAGGCTATTGATATTTTTAATGGCCTCATAGCTGGGAACAGGATCATATCTTTTTGTCACGTGATGCCAAATGAGCAGTTGCCATGTTCTGCAGTTGCGGAAAAATCCAAAGGAGGACAGCATGAGTAGCAAGAGAAACACGTTCTCCACAGCCTTTTGCACTGCAATTATTATACTTTTGACTTGACCCCCAAGTTTGCCTAGAGAACCTTGCAGAATAGCATATGTAACCTAATGGCCAGGGAAGGCTAAACTGCAGTTTGAACAAGGAACAGACATTTTGTATTGTAATATGGCATCAGAAGTAATGGATACAGAAAAAGTAACTAATCTCTCTTTGTCTGTTCTTGAGAAGTGAAAGAGACTGTGATGTATCTGGGAAATTCTGAAAGCTACTTCCTGTGCATATCATTGTAAGAATGTCTAGCTATGATTTTATAATCTACAGAGCAAGGCACTTTCCTTCCTGAACTACTGAGGATGGAAAAGAAATCCACTGGATTCACATTTTGTACAGAAATACCAATTTTGCAATTCCTGAGACTGTTATTGGAATGGAACGTATTTTGCCTCAGAAATCTGCCTGTAATATGTGGCTTGTAAGGCATTTCAGAAGGAAAAAGACTCACAAAAATGCATACTTTTAAAATGCATAATTAAAAGTGGGCACATCTTTAAAGTTTAGTGTACAGTCAGGGTTCGGGACACCCACAAAAGTGAGGAAAAATGCAAATCTCAAAGTGTGTGTGTATGTGTGCGGAAAGGGACTGAGGCACAGTGGGGAGGGGGGGCACCAGGGTCCAAATCAGGTCAGGGCAAGAAGAAGGAAAGGGTGTGAGTCTATGACTCCCTAATTAAGAATGCACGAATGACTGTTTTAATCATAACACACGCTCCATGCTTTATGTGTGTTTTCTTTTAAGATCCATGTGCTTAACTGATTTTGGTTTTAACAATTATGCTTTTAACTTTTGTATCACCTATGTTGTTATTGTTTTGCTTGTTTTATTGAGTCTGTGATCACACAATATCTGTCTGTCTGTCTGTCTGTCTGTCTGTCTGTCTGTGGAAAGGGGGTGGGTCAACATCATGGCCCTATACTTCCTCTTTCTCACCCATCTCATTCCTTGGGTGTAGGGGGCATCAGGAGATGGTTCATGGTGCTGAGAGATCAGAATGTGAGCCGTCTTTAGCTGGCCAGACAGTGGGGGGTGGTGGAGGAGGAGCAGCAACAGCAGCAGCAGGAGGAGGACGAGGACAAGGAGGACAAGGACAAGAGGTGGGTTTTTAAAGGGCTGCATAGCCTTATCAGAGCCACTGAAGAAGCACTTGAGGTGAGGTGGTAGGAGCTGGAGAAACTTGTAAATAATCAAGTGCATGAAAGTCAAAGCCACAAATGTGCAGAGGGAACTGTATATCATTTTAAAACGATATCTATGGGCAGTGCATTACAGTCATCCCTCCACATTCACTAGGACCCCCATGCAAGTGAAAAAATGTGAATAACTCTAGATCTTCCCACAAAAAAGTATCATCCCCATATTCAACTCACTGTAGATTCCTTTGAGGCATCAGGGTTCCTTCATAAGGCAGAAGTGGGTTGCTGGTGGGGCTTATGGCCACCTCCACTGCTGCCCCACATTATTTTAAGAGAGTCTCATGAGCCTCATTCACAGTCTCTCAGTCTCATGATGTTTGCAGTCCCTATTAAAAATGGCCTAGGGAGGCAGCAGAGGTGACAGCAAATAATCTGTGAATAATCAAATCTTCAAAAGTGAAACCTGCAGATGTGGAGGGCTGACTGTATTTAGAAAAAAAAATAAACGGAAACGGTAGGTACATTCTGAAAAATGTGAAGGAAAGTGCCCACACAGTTCAGGGAGCCAGGGAAAAAGAATTCTCACCACCCAGTATATAAATGGGATGGAACATGAGTGTCAGTGGGAAATTTAGAAACTCAGTGGGATCAAGATCTGCATGTCCTTTTGAAGTATACCCATGCAACCACACTTAATGATTCTCTAATCACAGGCCCTGTGTCTAACATCTTCTGCAATCATAGGTATCAATTAAGTATTATTGTGCCCCTGGGCAGAGGGTATTGCGGGGGGGGGTATCATGCTAATTGGCCATCCCACCCAACTCTCTGTTGTTTGCAGGATTGCAAAATGCACATTCCCAAATAAAAATAGTTGCATCTCCAAAAGAGAAAGTTCATTGTCTTCATAAAATTGCCTTATGTTAATTTATATGCAGATATGAAAATTTAGGAATAATGGTAATTTTAAACAGAAATACATTACATCTCATTGAAGTGAGGAAACACTGAAGAAATGATCTGCCTGGCTGCTGCTTAGAGTGACCGATTGTCCAGATCCTAAGTTCTGATGAGCAACTTCAGGCCTTTGCTCTCTCTTTTTCATCTCTAAAGTTGGAAAGGACTGTCGTACAATATTCCTTCCAATAATGACCTTCCTGTTGAAAACTGTCAGAACTGCTTCTTATGTGCCTGTGTATATGTTCCTTAGTGTGAAGCAGGGATGTAAAAACTATTTGAAGACCCAAGAGGAAAAAAATAAAAAGGGCTTCTTCAATGTCAGAAAAATCTGACCAAGGGGATCCTCCCAAACCCCATTTTTTTTCTCTCCACTTCAGAGACTTCCAATGGATTTGTGGACTACTTCTCTCCCTCTGCCCAGAACACCTTTTTCCTGACAACACAGCCATGTAGTGGCTGGGATGGGGGGTCAGCCAATTATGGAGGATCACTGCTGGCTGTTTTCCAGTAGTTGGTGCATGGTGATGATGTCATCCTCCAGAAGGTTCCACAGGAAGCCTTCGTTATCATGTTGTGGCAATTGAAACACAGATGGCAAGGATCTTCTGTGCTTGGTAGTCCCAGCCACTATACAGAGAGGCAGGTGGGGTACAACCATACATGGATCAGGAGACAGGGATCTCTGACTGAGGATTGCCACTGATGCCTATGTGGAATGAGCAAAGCTAACAGTGGAAATCTTCTCATAGTTGCCTCTCTCTCACCAGAGACTAAACAGGTGGGTGGGAGTCAAAAAAAAGGGGAGGCTGGGGGTGGAGATTTTCTCCTCCCTGAAAGGATGTTTTTGAAAAATTCAGTTTTCCAAGACATTTCTCACAGCAAGGTGAAATTTGATTAAATTTTTCATTGTCCTATGTGGCAAAAATAATTTAAAGAAGAACATCCTTAGTGTGAACACTCTTAGTCCAGAATCTTAACCATGCTGAAACGCAAGCGGTGGATCATGTGATTGGAGCCTCTGAGGCTTCTGTCTGTATAGATGTTATAACAAGTACTGGGGATTGGAGGGACATAGCTATCAGATGCAATCCTATCTCATCCTGTCTATATGTGTGTGTGAGAGTCTAGGGAACATGAGTGGAAAGGAGCAGTTGCCCCTCTGCCCTGCTTGTGGGCTTCTCACAGGCATCTGTTTGGTCACTGTGGGAACAGAATGATGGACTAAAGAGCTCTTTGGCTTTTCTTATGGTCTCATGTATATATTTCTACCCTAATTAACCACACAGAGCTGTGGTTTAGTGCTATACAATTGTGGATAATTGCACAGATTGGGTGAAATCTATACCTAGTTCTTTCTGGAGTCTTTCACTATGGGTGTGGGATTATATAAGCGGCCTTGTAACTCTAAAAATATTTCACAGAAATTAGGCCATTGTTTTGCTGATAAATCAAGTTTCACAATTCAGTGTATTGCACACAGAAAGGTCAACGTATTAGGTGCTAACTGTCAGTATTTGCATTAGTTTAAGGGTGGAGTCTTTTTGAGCTTTCTGTCTCTAATTCAACTGCCATCTTTCTGCAAGGAAGCAGCCTACAGCTTGTGCTTCTTGATTTCCAGATGAGGCCTGCGTGGTCTCAACAAATTTTAGCTATAATTAATCAAGAACTATTTTCCTGGATTAATGGACTTCTGCTCAGGCAATAAGAACCACTTGTTCCTGTTTAAACCTGCCCAGTCTTTACCATTAAGGCTGGGGGCCCAAGACCTCCTCTCTGTCTCATGTTGCAATGGGCAGGCACAAGAGAGGGCCATCCATGTGATGACATCAGAACTATGGAAGCCCTCCTCCCTCTTTCAGGTCCCCCCCACTCTTTTTAGATGTCTCTTGAAAGTGGTGGTTTCAACAGTCTTTTAAGGTATAATTATTCTCATATTTTAAGAAATTTCAGTTCTCTTGCAACTGCTGCCTTTAACCTTAATCATGGTAATTCCAACTAGACTAGACTCATTGAAACAATGGGATTTGCATAGTTTAGGATTACTCTAGTTGGGACTACTAATGGTCTTGCTGTGCTCCTGCTTTTTCTTATTTTATTCATAGCTTTACAAAAGTCCCCCCCCGTGACTTTTATTGATTCTGCTTTTCAGGAAAGTGGGCTTTTTTTATTATTATTCTCATTATTTTTAATAAAGAAATTTACCCACTGTTTTTCACAAGGACCCGAATGCTTACCAAGCTCTTGACAGAAGAAAGGGTAACCTATTGTGCATTAGTAGCTGGTGGCAGTGGACCTGCTTGGAGTTTTAGTCTGAACTTTAAACAAGCTATCCAAGATGCTGAATCAAGTTTGAGGATAGAATTCAGCACCATGGATAGTTCCTTTGTAGTTTGCACTAAAACCTAGAATAGATTCACTATCCCATTGATATGAAAGGCACCAGCTGCCACTGCTACGACGTATAGGCCTTCAGAGGGACATTTTGGGGACTTTGTAAATACTCAGTCCTCTCTGAAACGAGCACTGATATGGCCAGATAAGCCCAATAGGAAATCTGAGGCATTTTGAGAAGCAGCCTCTGCATTATACAAGAAATGACATTGACAGAAGAAAGGGATATTTTTGTAGGAACAAACATCCCACACCATGCTGCATCTAGAATGGGACATGGTGGACAGGGTATAGTAGGACACTTTGAAAGTGCATGCAGCCAAGGAAACCAGCTACCCAAAGTACAAATCTGGACATGTTTATAATATCAGTGAGAAAACATAGTGCATGGAGGTCTAAGAATGGAATGAAAGAATAAACTGGTTACCAGAAATGACTTTATACCTATATTATTATTTTTTAAATAATTAAACTATCCATTTTTTTATACAGCTCTTGATCTACGTATTTACATATTTATTTATTTGCATTCTATTATAGTAACTTTTTGCCCCCGCATAATGGAAGAGAAAACTGCCATCATATTTCAACCTTCTCATCTCTTCCTCTGATACTGTACAGCAGGTAGCTTGAATTTCACGAGACATAAAATTATCTGCGTTCTAGAGAAATATCTTTTCACCTTTCCATTCCATGGCTTGCCCTTCCCTTCCCAGTCTTTATGTATCTTCTGTGTCACATCCTTTCCATACCTGTTTTCTTACATGGTCTACTCTGTGGAATTCTCTTTATCTGTCTGATTTTCCCAGCTTTTCAGATCTGTTCCAAGGGCAGTCTCTTCATTCCCACTGATTGCAGTCCCCCATTCCTCGCTGCTTTACCACCTATCATCCCAAATTCATACTATACCTTTGCTATATTGCCAAACAGGCATTTGTGATCTCAAGCCAAATATTTGCTGTGCTTTTCTCAAGTATGTGAACAAATGAGTATCTGACATCAGATCTTCCAACTCATCTTCCAGGCAGGGTTTCTGTGGTGCTGGAAAAACACACATCACGAATTGGAGCCTCAGAGTCATTATGAGCACTTTGAATCAAGAGATAGTTCCTCTTAGGTACCTAAAGAAAAGTAGATATCCTTGGAAGCCTAAAGCCTAAAGTCTAAAAGGACCATCTCCAATAAATAAACATTTCAGAGTGATTCTGTATTGGCGGTCAACAGATTTGGTAGACTATTTTACTAATGGGAGCAGCATTATCAGTACCTAATAGAGTCAGCACAGTTTGTTCATGTTAACATTCAACTTTTCTGTCTTTTGGGAATTCAAAATTGATAGGCATTGTTCTTCCAATTTTGCCAGATACCGGTTGTGATTAAGGCCCTTTCAGCACTATGCTGTTATAATGCTATTATTCCATTTTCAACAACCTGTGGAATCCTGGGATTTGCAGTTTAGGGAAGAGCCTTTAGAATTCTCAGCCTGAGAGCTCTTTGGCCTCAGTAAACTACAAACACCAGAATGCCACAGGACGTTGAAAGTGGAATAATAGCACTATAACTGTGTAGTGGAGAAATGGCCTAAATCACCTCAGCTGGTGCTTGGTAGATGTCCTGTTTCTCTCCCATCCCCACCTAAAACAGCACAAATCCCTCCTAAAATAGTCCCAAAAGATGACCATGACTTGATGTCAATTCTGGCTACTGGGAATGGCAGCTGCAATGGCATACCACAGCCCTCTGGAGCCATGGAGTAGCCAAAAATTGGGAGGTGAGCCTACATCCACTCATCCCAAGCAGAATAGATCTACTGATGGCATTTTCATCAATATTGATTTGTCAGTCTCCTAGTTGGGACTAACAATGGGAGTTAGGCTGTACAAGGCTAATAGGGCTCCACTGATACAAACAATGAGAATTAGAATACACTGTTTTAAAGATTCTAGTTCATCAAGCTCTATGAGATAATGCGTTCCAGTTGTCTTGATAAGCGTTTGAAAGAATAATTTGAGAAAAGTCAAAGGAGTGCAGCTCAAAGCAGTGAATTGACCCAATACTTTCGGGGTGGATGAGAACTATTATTTAAAATAATAATTGGGCCCAGTTAAAAGCATTCTCACCACAGAACAAGTCACTCACTCACATTAAACCCTCTCAGTGGAAGTGAATTATATTGAATGGTTCTAGTTTTTTTGGAAATCAGCCAAGTATATAGGGGAAACTATTTTCTTGTTTATGATTTTTATTAATGTTACTTTTTCATCTGAGGTGGGGGAATCTAAATGTTAAAATAATTTTGTTCTCACTATTAATTACATATTATTAGTAGGTGGACAGGATTTGAAAAGTGTTTATTAAAGACTCAACTTATTTGAGATGTTTTCATATAAAAAATGATTCTGCTGCTGTCCAGGGTGTGAGTCATAACTGGAAAAGAAACTGCTTTCAGAGTGCCTTCCCTCCCTAGCTCTTTTGATTTTAAAAGATCATTATTTTTATATCAAAAGTCATTCAGTGACTGGATAAGCATGCCAAGGTAACCTGTAGTCTCCAGGAAACTTTCTTATGCTTGGATCTGATCTGATCTCTACTACACTGAGCAAAATTCAGGCACATCAGGTGTTGTGGAGGATTCCAGGCATTTTTCCTCATGATGGTAAAAACAAAATCAAACAAACAAACAAAACCCCTGTATGTTGTCTTTGGAAATTAGACAAATAAGGCTACTTGTACAGAGACATGTATGAGTGTAGGGATGGATTGCTCCCTGGGAACCTAGCCCTGAGCAGTCCAATAGAGACATTTCAATTTTTTGCGCTACCTGAAAACAGGCTTGGGGGCTGCCTGAAGCTGAAAAGTTTTTCATTATGTTCTGGACATTTCATCTTTTGCAGATTTTATCTCTTTCTTTTCTTAAACATGCACACACACATGGCACACACGCAAATCCCTAAGGGTTTAAATTAGGTGGTATGAAAGCCACACAATTGACGAAATTCTAACTATATCTGTTTGGTTTTTTGATTGCTGGTTTTCTGTAGCATGCTCTAGGATTGGAGGCCACCTGTGCATGGGAAAGAGAGCACTTAGCAGCTCCCAGGATCAATCTGTAATAAACATGAATCCAAACTTGATATTTAAACATGGACCATGAAAGCCTGTGTGATCATTCAAGAAAACAAGATGTCAATATGTGACATCTGAGTTCAGATCCCTCACTGTTCATTTTCTGTGGGTATTTGGCTAAGCCAGTATTGAATAAATGTGCAAAGGGGTGATTTCATTTTTAAAGGACCAGCCTCACAGAAAAACCGTGGGCGGGGGCATTAAAGAAATTAATATATTGTTGATTATAAATTACTTTTCATACTAAAAGCAATGTAGAAATACAACTGCAATCTAATTAAACTGCCAAACATAAACTTTAGAAGATAATAGTATAGCTTCATTGTAGGATTTATTATCTGGGCTAGTTTTGGTGTGCAAAGGCCTTTTAAAAGGCAGCAGTTCTCAAATTTTGGTTCCCTGTTGTAGCCAGACTTTTTCTCTGTCTCAGTTTTCTCTGCCCTACTCTATTCTGATTCTTCACCAATTTCCTAATATGAGAAGAATCCTGAAATGTCATGTTGGATATTCTAGAAATATGGGTCTAAATTGAATTGCTTGTGTAAACTAGAACAGAGTCTTGAATCACGGGACTTTGCTTACATGTTGACTTGCTAAATACAAGACCTGTTAAATACAAGTAGACTCTGCCTTGTGGAAAAGACACACTGTCATTTCACATACTTTTCAACTGTCCTGAATTGACCAGGACAGGACAGACTAATCCTCTCTCCTCCCACAACTCCATAAGTTTTAAAATGTCCCAGCTTTTCTCTCCTCCTCCCGCTTTCCTCCTTTGTCCTTGGCTTACTTAAATTGCTGCAAAGTGAGTTCAAAGTGCTAAAGTAGTTTGCATTCAATCGACTCAGCAGGAAGGAAAGGAGAGGAGAGAGTAGACTCTTACTGTTTCCTGTAGATTAAGGCAGAAGCAAACTGCTGCAGCCTCTCCTAGTTTGTCTTTTCTTTCTCATTAATATTTTTCCTCTCTTTATCACCTCCTGATGGTGCTTAGCCATGTTTCCCTGTTTTCATCTGTGAAATGCTGGAGGCTATTATTTTATTTACGTGTGACGTGTGACCAAAATGGTGAGAGGCCTGGAAGCCATGCCCTATGAGGATAGACTTAGAGAGCTGGGTATGTTTAGTCTGCAGAAGAGGAGGTTAAGAGGGGACATGATAGCCATGTTTAAATATTTGAAGGGATGCCACATAGAGGAAGGAGGGGCCTTGTTTTCTGCTGCTCCAGAGACCAGGACAAGGAGCAATGGATTCAAGCTGCAGGAAAGGAGATTCCACCTGAACCTCAGGAAGAACTTCCTGACAGTCAGGGCTGTCCGGCAATGGAATCTGCTGCCTCGGAGTGTAGTGGAGTCTCCTTCCTTGAAGGCTTTTAAGCAGAGGCTAGATGTCCATCTGTCAGGAGTGCTTTGAGGGTGTTCCTGCATGGCAGGGGGTTGGACTGGATGGTCTGTGTGGTCTCTTCCAACTCTACATTTCTATGATTCTGTGATTCTATGATTTCTTATTTTGGAGAATTCAGATTAAGGATGTCAACAGTAACGATGTAACTTCAGCCTCAAAATAATGAAAGTAAACAGAAATAAGAAATTAGATGTTCAGGAAATCTCTTTCTAGCAGCCCTTTCTGACTTAACATGTTCCTTCATTTTATTACTTACATGAATTCCTAGTAATTTGTTGCCTCTATGCCTGGAAGGAAATGTTTCATTCTGTCCTGGGTGGGGAGTACAGAGGGCACCTCACAGATTACAGAGAGATTGCAATAGATGCCTGTCTCCTGTAGCCTATTTATGATTTTGATTTATGATTGATCATGAGATGTGTCTAACTCATTCCTCCAACTGAAGCTGTGACTCTCATTTTACAGTCCATGGAGAAAGTAGGGTGTGCATATTTACAAGTGTGCTAGCTGAATATCAGGTCCATTTCTCACTAGAGTCTCTGCCTTAACTTATTCAATGGGGACTCTAAGAAGCTGAGAGGGAAAACCCATAAATAAGTAAATAAATAATTTCAATTGAGTGGAAACTAAGTAGAATAGGATTTGGAAGCAGCAATCAACTACATATCCATTGGGTGCATACATATTCTACATGTTCATTGGGTGCATAAGAAAAAAATATGAATATACTAAAAGTTACACTGCATCTTCAACTAGAAGATATTTTGTGAAATAGTAAAATACTTTTACTGATATTTTTACTTAAACAGTAAAATTGATTGACCAGTTTTTCTGCAAGGTATCTTGATGATGTGAAAATTTGTGAGTGTTTTTTAAACTGCTATTGGCTTAACGTTGCAGTTCTAATGGTTATGTAAAGCTGCTGCATACTTATTAGAGTTGAAAACTGGAGAGACCGTCTCCACTACCTTTAATGGTTATTCAGAAGAGGAAATTTCAGCAGTGTTGCTTATCAAGCAGCCAAGTAACAAGCAATACTAGCTGAACTCCTGCTCCTGCATAACTAACTGTTACAGGTACAGAGGCGATCTCCAGTTTTCACTCTGGCCATCCTATGCATATTACTTGTCTTAATTTAGAATCAAGGTGAATCCTATCTACAATCCTGATTCTGAACTAATCAAGCAGAATGAACACTACAATGGCCTTCAAGGCCAGCCCAGTCATTTGCTAGGAGGGCATAGCTGCCTGAGGCAATACATTTTGGAGATCATTAAAAGGTAGTGACTTGTTAGTTATTTGATTAATTATTATTACTTTTTTCCCCCTTTACCACCAGAGTTGGGGAGAGGTGTTTATGAAATCAGTTGCTTCACATGCTGGAATTACTTGGCTGGCTTTGGCTACTGTTCACCAGAACTTGGTTATGGAGCACTGTTTGCTGCTCCACTTCAAGCAGTGAAATGTCTTGAGTTTGCTTTGATGTCCTTTCAGATGCTATATTGACTGGTCTTAACATATCAGTGGCTTTGGACAAAAACTGTTTATGGAATGGATTCATTTTAAAAAGAAAAGAGAGAAAGAAAGATCCAATATATATTTTGTTAGGTGAAAACTTTTTATCAGGCCAACTTAAATGAAAAAAAAAACTCTATTGCATAAAGCTACAAAATATAGATACCATTGGCTAGATAGGATATAGTAGAAAATAATAGAATATTATTATCCATGCAGATAGTCAAAATACATGCTGATTTTTTTTGAATGGAATAAACCTTTTAAGTTTCTTCTTAACAAAAGAACTGGCCTAATCTTACTGCTCATCATAATTAGTGTAGAGTTATTGCATCAGTGGGATTCACCTGTGTTTTGGCTCATCATTTAATGGGTCTACTCTAAGGGGAGCTAACCAACAAGATTCCAGCCACTGTACTGAATAGAACTATGAGCTCAGAAGCATTCCTAGCCCTGGGATTCTAAGGTCAAAGCCCTGAGACCTTTTGACAGCCCCTCATGTTGTCATATGAGACAAAGCTGGTGCTTTTATTAATCATCAACCAAAATGCTTCAGAGCATGTACAGTTGGCCGTTCATATTCGCTAGGGTTAGGGACACAGAACCCTTGCAAAAGTGGAAAAATCGCAAATATCAAAATATGTGTGTGTGTCTATGGGAAGGAGACAGAGGCATGGTGGAGAGAACAGGCATTCAAGGTCCAGACTCGATCAGGGAAGGGAGAGGGAGTAAGCAAAGTGATCCTATACTTCTCTTTCTCCCATCTACTTCCTGGGGTGTAGGGGGACATCAGGAGAAGTTTTGTGGTGTGGAGAAATCAGGCTGCAAGCAATCCTTAGCTGGCTAGGCAATGGCTGGTGGAGGAGAAGGACCGGGGCAGGTTTTTAAAGGGATATGCAGCCTGATTGGAGCTGCCTAGAGGGAAGGTTCCTCCCAGAAAAGAAGCACCTGAGGTGGGTGGGCAGGGGTTGGAGAAACTTGTGAATAAGCAAATCTGTGAAAGTCAAGCCCACAAATGTGGGGGGTTGACTGCAATTCAAGTAAAAGAAACCAACTTTTTTTTAAAATGAGAAAATACTTGTTTGGTTGGAAATTAAGTTTTCTCAGTATTGTATTGAAAAGAACAGAGGACATTTTCTCAGCTCTGTTCTTTATACCTCTTTAATTGCTGCTTTTAAGAAAACATGGAAACTGTATTGCATCAGAAATCATTTCCTAAGCTCTGCTTTGAACAGGAATAAACAAAGTTTTTCCGTCTCTGTTCTGAGCACTTTGCCAAGCACTGATTTTAACACATGAGTGTTGTATTCCAGCCAAATAAATGTTGATAAACAAAAATAAAGTTTTTTGAAATATTTTAATGGCATGTTCTCATTAACCAGTGCCTCTTACCAGCCACATTTTCTGTTTTGCACATACAGATTGTGGAATTCCTTATCCTCCCACAAAAAAATAATCAGCATAATTGCAACAGTAATCACCAGGGGTGGAAAGAAGTGGTGGTGGTAATGAACTAACATGTATCTTGATTCAGAAGTGAGCCATATTGAGTTTACAGTTAGCCCTCTGCATCTGTAGGGGTGAAGGGCACAGGACCCCCATGAAACTGGAAAAACTTGGAATATCTCTAGGTTTCGCCTTCTAGAATGCAGGGGAATGTTCTAGACCGTGGCTGGTGGAGAAGGAAGAGGACCAGAGGTGTGTTTTTAAAAGCTGTGCAGCCTGGGTGGAGCTGCCAAGAAGGAAGGTTCTCCTAGGAGAAAAGCGCTTGAGAGGTGGGCAACAGTTGGAACGGTACTTGTGAGGGACCTGTCCTTTTGCTGGCAAGAGGTCTGTCCACTGGGTTGTTATCAGTCAGCTTCACATGTGAGTCCAGGGTCCCTCTTCTGCCTCTTCCTCAAGTTCTGGCTGCTTTGCTGAGCAGCAGTTGGGTGAATCCAGTGTCATGCACTCGCTTGTTTTTTGTGTGTATATATTTACCCAGATATCAAATCTGTGAATAATCAAATCCATGATAGTTAAACCTACAAATGTAGAGGGCTGAATAGAAGGAGGATGAAATGATGTGGGCGATAGAAAAAGAAAGAGAAGATAAATATAATAAAGAGAACTGGAGAGAGAGAAGAAAACATAGGGTTTGGGAACTCTGGAGTACTAAAGTTGTAGCGGTTCTCTATCTGAAATATTTTTATGTTTTGGATAAACCAGCACATTGCAGATTTGGGACGTCTTGTCTTATGAAGATGCTAATTAAATGTGAATTGTGGAAAAATTAAAACATGGAAATGTGAATTGATTTTTCTTTCTGCTTCTGAATGTCGATCTTAAAAGATTTGGGGCACATTTCTAGCTGGGAAGGCTTGATATTACTCTATCATGTCCATCCGCCAAACCAAATCTCCCCATCCTCACAGAAATTCATTGCCTTTATTTAGAAATAGTTTGAGAAACAGCAAAGACTGTCACTTTTCTAGATCAGTTCCAACACAATGCACATTTATAGAGCAAAATAGCTTCAGATCTGCCTCCCTGATGTTGAAATATGTCTTCATAATCGTATCTCAGGACCATAGGTTTTAAAATTATTCTCTCTTTCCTTAGAGTGATGTGCATTTTCAGAGCCAGGTTTTGTGGCTTTTGTGTGCTATTGTAAATCAAAAATCAGTTCAGAAAACCCAGTGCAAGAGATGAGACTCTTGATTATCAACTTCAGGGACCATAGGCTGTAGCAAAGTGGATAGCATGATCAATCACTGTTTAGATCCATTTATTTAATGGACCAAGAGGGTTTTTTAAAAAAAAAAAACGATTGAGCTGGATGAGTGAACAATACTTCTTAGTAAATTGAAGATAAACACCAGATTGATTTGATTCTTAGGTTTATCTGGAACAGTCCTATTTAAAGCCCTATATCCTTTTTTCTCAGAATGGACAGGAAAGGTGTTTGGAAGCAGGGTACAGGACCTCCCATTTCCCTTCTCAGTATAGAGAATTCCTGCCAGATAACTATTCCACATTGTCCATATCCATTGTCCACACCATAATATTATTCCTGTTGGTATACCTGTGGAAGAATTGATTAGAAAAAGCCATTAAAGTCTTCATTGATATGCAAAGGTACAGACAGGGAATGGAAAGAAGATTAGAAAATATTTTTAAAAGGTTTGAAAAGAATGTTTATTGACTGTTGGTAAGCTCTGGTTTTCACTGGTTTTGCCCCCCCACCCCCCCAAATGAAAATTTTGCACAGAATAACTCCCCAAGTACAGCATTTTTGGTGTACCTAACAACAATTTCTGCATAGAAAATGATATTTCTGTGCACAAGGTGCAGTTTTCTACACAAAATGCTGTTTTCTGTGCAACCCCCCCATGTGCCATATTTTTGCAGAATTAGTCCTAAACAGTGAATAGTCTTTTAAAAACTGCACAATTTTCAGCAGGAAGAAAACTGCTAAAATTTCTCCTTTCTTCTCTGAGAACAAAATTAACAGAGAATTACAGCCCGAGAACAGAGAGAGACTGTCAGACCCTGAAAAGATTGCTCTTTTAGACATCTCCCAGAATCCCACACGCAGTATGACTACAGCCACGCTGTCTAGGTAACTCTGAAAGTTGTAGCCTGAAAAAGTCACTTTTCTGTGCTCTGTTGGTTATACATGTTGGCTGTTAGTCCGTTTGCAAGAGTGTTCCACTTCCAGCAAGTTAAACCCCTATATGGGAGTTGCTGTGATTTCGTACAAATAGAAGAATAACAGTGGGAAATTATTTCCTGCAATCAGAACAGCAAGACAAAGTGTTCTTTCGCGGGGGCAGTCCTTCCTTTTGAGCCTGCAGCTGACGTGTTAGGAGACACATAGTGACATCTGTGGTAAGATCTCACTTGCAAGACCAGGTGATGACAAACTGTGCAGCAGCAAGCTGGGCAATGAGGGACAGGGGAAGAGAGGGTGTGCGACTCTACTGTACTTTACATCAGCAAAGCTATGTGATTAAGGTCAGGAACTTAGCTCATGAACTGAGACTGAACAGCCTCCAACTTGAGAGCAGTAGCCGGTTATCACAGGAAGTGACACAGTTTCTCAGTATGACCAAGTTTGCTTTGGCTTGGGAGAGACAAAAAATGAAGAAAAGACAACATACACCAACCAAGAGAAAACTCTGGCTTTTGTAACTGCAAAGCTCATAAACATCTCAGTGGTTCTTTTTTTTTTTTTTCTCAAATGCACATGCTAGAATCTTTAGAGGATGTGCCCAGTTCCAAACAAAGAAATGGACATAGCTCATAGGTATGCAGCTTTCTGCAGGCAGACCATGACTCAGAAGCACCATGATAACTCAGGGAAAAGACCTCTCCTCCAGCACACTATTTCCATGGTGGCCAACTGGATGTTGTCTATGGGAAGCCCACAAGCAGGACATAAGTTGCTCATGTTCATGGCATGTTGCCTCTAATACTGGACATTCAGCCATGATGGCTAGTAGCAGCTGTTGATCCATGTGCATTAGATTGCTGCACTGTTGCAAATTCATCCCAATCCAACAGTGTAGGGATCTTTCAGTACATAGCAACTGGTTGAAAACTACAGCTAGTGTCTGAGTACCCTCACTGTATCTTCTTTGTATTCTCATTGTTGTGTGCCTTCAAGTTGTTTCTGACCTATGGCATCCCTAAGGTGATCCTTGGCACGATTTCTTCAGATGGGGTTTTGTTTTGGCTGAGAGAATATGGGTTTCCTTGGCTAAGTGGTGATTTGAACACTGGTCTCTTAGAATCTTAGTCCAATGCTCAACCAATGCTCAAACCACTACACCACACTAACTCTCTTCATATGTTGCTGAGGAATGGTGGGCAGGCCTAATACTCAATATTTCACGGATGTACAGAAAGTATGTAGGTATGTATCAGTAGTAGGGATGCTATGAATAGTTGTTACTTGTCATATACTGAGGGGCAAAATGGTGTCCTGACATTTAGGAAACTGCATTATTAAAAAGGAGAATGACAGCATGATTCTTCACAGTTTTAGACATCTTTCAGGACAATTTGTACAGAAATATACATGGCTTCTCTGCACAAATTTTCCCTGCAGGCGAGAGTGTATTTAGCCAAAAAGCATTGTCTCCTGTGCAACCTGGCCCCTACCACTGCATATTTTTCTACACCAAAGATTTGGCCTTAAGAATGTTCTGAAGTGTATATTGTGGTCAGGAACACAACAGAATCTCTTATATTCTTGAGCAGCAGAAATTATTCATTCTTGCATATCAGGACAAAAGAAGCAAAGATTTGCAGGAGATCATAAAAGATTTCTGGTTCCTAGTAGTTTAACACGAGCAACAACAAAATGACTTTGGATACTCTCAGTTATGCTTCTGAAAGAAAGAAAGCTGGAATATATCACAGGAAGGGATACAGAAGTTTTTTTTTTTTTTAAAATTTGGGGGAATTATGATTTCCATTCAGTTCTAAGTTCCTGGCTTCAGAAAATGTGTCAGAACTGAGTTCATTTTTAAATTCTTAGATCTTTTTGAGACACACTCAATTGGTTGATGTCAAGATTCCACTTGAAAACAAAGTAAATCATACAAGCCTGAACTCTATCTACACTTGCAATCTTAAATGTGTGTGTATTTGTAGATCAAAGTAATTATATTATGGCCATATATTTCTGTATTCTAAGCTTTTTTTCCAAATCAAACACATTGCCCATCTAAAGAATTCCCTAAAAGTATTGTACTCTTTTACTCTACTGAGCTCAAAATCTATCATCCTAGAACTGATACTGATGTTCTTGAGGGTATAAGTAAAGTGTATATGAAGTCTGGAAAGGACCCTAGATTCCTTGCATCTGTCAGAGGGCTGTCTGTGCATTTTCAGATCTTTCTTATGAAAGTGAGATTGCTGTTTGGAAGATGCACACAGAGCAGCCATGGAAGTGTCTAGCATTTTTCTCAAGGAACCAGGATATAGTAATATTTATTGTTGCTTTTCTAGAAATTCCAGCTTAGAATATATGTGTAACAATAAATGTCATAGACTGCCAGCTTTGTGGTTAGAGGTATATATGAGTGTGTGTTAACATTTGTCAGTACAGTGGAGTCTTGCAGAACTGCCACTCCTTACTGTGTTCTTTCCTTGGATGTATCTTGAACTTTCTGTCAACAACTTTTTAAAGCATCTTTACTTATTAGCTCTTGTCTTCCCCAGTCCAAATTGTTCTATATGGACACACTTTGTTTCCAGGGCTCACCCAGTGTGAATGATTTTCTAGTGCTCTTTCTGTCTGTTTTCCTGGGCTGGTTGAGTTCTTTTGCATTAATGTCTGTTAGAGCTAGAACCAGAAGCATGAAAGAAGTAGGAACATGATGGTCGCAGGGCTGGTCACAGATGTTTTGTTGCCTGAGGTTAAACCCAAAATAGCCTCTCTCCCTGCTCTGACAGACTGAAGCCAAGTGGACTGGATATTGAGTCTCTGTTCCACTCTGTGAGTGGGGAGGCATCTCCCTCTACTGTGCCTGAAAGCACATGGCTCCAACACCATGCCATGTCTCCCCTTGAACTTTCCTACAACTTCCCACTATTCTCTGTCCTTCAGTATCTGCTGCCTGAGGTAGCCACATCAAGGGTTGTCATTCCACTTCCTTGATCTGGGCATATAATTTGCAGATTATTCTAAGTATGGAAATCATCCTAATTTGAATTCTAATTATAAAAACTTAGCACAATGCATTTTTTTCTTCCTATATGTTTGATCCTTCATACCATTGTTAATAGTAACCATTGATCTGAGAGAATCAGTAGAGAGTAATGTTTAAAGTTCTGGATTTGGAATATGGGGACCCAAATTCAAGTCTCTGCTTGTTCATGGAATTTACCATGTAACCATGGGACACCACTGCCTCTCAGCAAGCCTAAATTACAGCTATTTCCTTTTCTTCTTGCACTCCACCACTCACACTCCTCACTCTCTCTTATCTCCTACTCCCTCTTTCACCTCACCTCATGCCCTCACAATGCATCCCTCAGCTGTCTGCATAGTTTACTTTCTCTTCCCTTGTGCCTGAAATCCAAGGGCAGACTTGCCTGCACATTTTGAATATCTCAGCTTCTACAAGGACTTACTTTTTAAAATGAAAGCTTGGAATCCAGGCCAGATTGTGGTTCAAATGGGAACTTTGTGACCTGCCTAGAACTCGGGTAAAACCCAACCAAACTGGAGATACAGCAACTCTAGTCACATCACTCTGCCTAATAGTGGGTCCCAGTCTTGGATGGTGGACCCTTTGAGGCTTTTCTTCTCTTTTCCCTCTTTCCTCCCTTATCACAACTGCTTCTTTCAGGAGAAGGATCTTTGTTCCTGACAGATAAGTATGTTAATCCAGATCATTCTGTCCTTAAATATTTCTCTTTCATTTGTTCAACTACTTCATCCTGTTCTCCAGAAGCAGCTCTGTCATAAGTAGCATTTGGCAGGTTTTTGAAATGTCTCAGTTTACTAATGAAAAGCTCTCTGTCCTTGACAAACAGGTGGATTTGAGGCAAAGTCTTCTACTGATGACAGCACCCAGTTCCAGCTTGGAAATGTTACAGTTTGGGTTACAAATCCCAACATCTCCCAACCAGCATGGACAGTGGATTCGGTGAGCTGCGGTCCCCAAAGTAACTTTTCCAAGTTCTGGATTAGTTGTCCTTTTTCTAATGGTGCCTGCTGATCAGGGGCTGCCTGACAAATGGGATGACTTCACCACCAAACTTGTTAAGCAGGGCAGGATCTAAGATACTCTTGTCTATATTCCTCAGAAACAGGCTGCCAGCACCCACATACCCTCTCCCCTGGTTATCTGACAGGTTAGGGACGGGAGAAAACGGAATTGGTGGAAAACTGGAACCTACGTACTGTCTTGTAGGGAACATGAAGGACTTAAGGAAGCTCATTTGGGACTGAGCGTGTCCGCACTTCTTGCAAAGTCTCTCAGCCAGCTTAGCACTTTTCCCCCTTTCAACTTGCTTTGTAAGCATCGCATTCATGCGAGTTGTTCCAAGCAAGCCTCTGCAATCAAGAAGAGCTGATGAAAGAGTGGAAACCTCATCAAATTAATGGAACTTGTCCTTAACTTGGAAGCATCAAAAGAATAAGTTATCAGATAACAGGGCATCAAAAGGTGAAAGCTTCCTGTATATTAATGATATGTTTTATTTTACATTTAATAAGCTCCCACCCAAACACCTGGGAATCTAGGCTTATGGGTTTTTTATATGGAGAAGGTCAAG
Source organism: Ctenosaura bakeri (assembly GCA_948474755.1). NCBI lineage: Eukaryota > Metazoa > Chordata > Lepidosauria > Squamata > Iguanidae > Ctenosaura > Ctenosaura bakeri. The sequence continues at coordinate 493,287 of CAOLHI010001065.1, forward strand.
CTCCTTTTCCAGAGCTTCCTTTAAACTCCAGATCACTGTGCTCTTCCAGAAGGGCAACACATGACTGTAACCAACTTGCAGACTAGAGAAAAGAATGAAAATCAACTTCAGGTTCTGAATGAGTGCATTTATTGAAGAATCAAGCAGAGAGACTGCAGAATAAAATGCTTTAACATGAAAATTAACATTAGCATAGGATTAGCTAACTAGAATAGATTTCACTGTTGGCTATGGTCCAGACAAAGGATTGCTTTATAATGAATCCAGAAAACCAACTGAAACCAATTAAAATATATGACGTATAGCAAGGGGGAATGGTCTCACTGAATCCTAGTATTGGGATGCTGAGAGGACATTGGCTTACTATAAGTTCCTTACTACGAAATTTGGATTGATCAGATTGAAGGCAAAGCCTAAACTCACCAGTTTTCGCTGCAAGGTGTTGCTATATCTAGGAGATTTAGTGGACCACAAGCTGAATATGAGTCAACAGTGTGATGTGGCAGCTAAAAAAGCCAGTGTGATTCTGGGCTACATCAACACAAGTATAATGCCAAGATCAAGGGGAGTAATAATTCCACTCTATTCTATTTTGGTCAGACCTCATCTGGAATACTGAGTCCTGTTCTGGGCACCACAATTCAAGAAGGATATTGACAAGCTGGAACGTGGCCAGAGGAGGGTGACCAAAATGGTGAAAGGACTGGAAATTATGCCCAATGAAGAGCGACTTAGAGAGCTAGGTATGTTCAGCCTGATGAAAAGAAGGTTAAAAGGTAACAAGAAGGGATGTCATGTTGAAGATGGAGCAAGCTTGTTTTTTGCTGCTCTGCAAACTAGGGCCTTTCCACACCTTACCATTTCTCGGCGTTGGGGTGTGAGCAGCCTCTTGCAAGGCTTTCACATCCCTACTGCTTCAGCTCCGCAGCCGCTGCCTGCTAGTGAGCAGGTAGCGTGAGGGCTCCTCCTCTTCCTTCTGCAGCGCAGCCTGGGATTTTCCCAGGCTGTGCTGGGGCAGGAAGAGCGGGTGCCACAGCTCTGCAGACTCCGCACACACAGCAAGTGCGCGCAGGGCCCTGGAGTGATGTGTGATTGTGCACCATTTTCGGCTAAAAGCCAAAAATGAAATAGTGCGCAGTCGGTGCCTGCTGACCCCGGCAGAGTCACGCAATTACGAGGACGTTATGTGGATGGCTCCTCGCAATTGCGTGACGCTCCAGAGGCCCTTTCACATGGTGAATGCTGTGCGAAAAGGGCCTAGGACACAGAGCAATGGATTCAAACTACAGGAAAAGAGTTTTCAGCTAAACTTCAGGATGAATTTCCTGACAGTAAGACCTGTTCAACAGTGGAATTTGCTGCCTTGGAGTGTGGAAGAGTCACTTTCTTTTTTAAACAGAGACCATTTCCTGGGGGGTGCTTTGAGTATGTGTTCCTCTGTGGCAGGGGGTTGGACTTGATGGTCATTGTGATGTGTTTCCAACTCTATGATTCCATGGTTCAAGAGTTAATGTTGTGAGTTTTTTTCCTTGTGAAACTTGAGATGCTGTCATCTAGTGAGAAGAAACTATTAACAGAATAATTGTTCACCTCCACTGAGGATGGAAAGAGGGGAAAACAGAGGGAATCTGGAATTCAAATATGCAAGGGTTTAAACAGTGACACTATAAAGGAGTTGTATCACAGCTGGTTCCGGTATTATTTTTTGAATAAGACCAATAACTAGCCTTAGCTATGAATATAAATATATTTTCCACCTCAATTTTAATGCCAGCATCCTTGAATACTATCTCTAATGCTCCATGAGAAAGTTAGTTGGTGTGAAATTAGTGATATTCTTGGCCAGTCATCCACCCTTGTGGAACTTTCTGGAGTCTAATGATGTGCAGATAAAGTTATGCATACAAACACTTTGTAGATTTGTAATCAAGAGATGGCAGACTACAAAAGCACAGATTAGACTACCATTTTAGTAATGCTATTACCAGGTGCCTGTTAGAATAGAACTAATGATATAAAGTAGAACCAATGAACACTTGTAATAAATAATAGCTAATTGAATCTAAAACTTATTGAAGTGAATGAAAAAACTCCCACTGATGCTTTTTTTTTTTTTTTGTGACAAAGAGGTGTAATTGTTTGCTATTTATGTCTAAATCCATACATCATCCTTGTGTGGGATCTTATACAGTGCTGTGATCCATAGTAAGGATTTTGAGAGCTGTAATCTAAAAAAGTACATTTTTCAAGCCCTGGGAGAGAAGTTGCATTTATATCAGTCAAGAACTTTTTTTCTCCAAGTATGACATTTATGAATGACCTCAACAATTGTTGCAAATGATTATAGCTAGCATCCTATCAGTTCTGCTGGCATAGTTAGACTTGTGATAATGTCAAGACAAAAAAAAAAGGTGTAGGTGCATCCACAGGGATGAAAAGAGTGAAAAGTCAGTGAGGTCCACAATAGTAGAAGGCTGGCAACTTCGAATCATCATAGAGTCAAATTGCTCTGGAAGTGAAATCTATTCAGGTTGGTCTGTTGTATGCCCCCTGGTACAACCAATAATCCAAGTTAACTTTTCTGAAGCAACATGGTTCTGAGGGGCTCCCCCAAAAGTCTTCTATTGGAAGAAAAATGACACCTCAGAGCCAGCAATCTTCTTTTTCCACTGCTACTGCCACTGCCATCTCCTCCTTTATGTGTGATTCTGGAGGAAGTGTGACGGGTACATGTAAAAGAGTGTTACATATGTGCTATGCTCCATCTGGATTCTGGCTGACATGTGCTTCAGCTTCACCTTAATCAAGGATTCTTGTCTGGAATTAATTGTTCTAAGAATATAGCAAGTTCTAAGATAATAAGTCAAAGCTGTCATCCATTGAGCCTACCGCTCTTCCTCAAATAAAAGTAAATGGCAGCTACTTCAGAAGAATATGCCTTTTCTTAATTATGAGCAGATAGACTCTATTTTCATTTCTGGAAGATCGGGGGTACTGATTATGAGCTCTATCCATTATTGATTTACAGCCTCTAATAGGCTGATCCTCTATGGAAGTGTTTGGTCTTACTCTATATGTGTTCAGTGATAACTCTGTCATTAGGCAGAGTGAAATGTTTGTCTCAGGTGGCAGATGCTGGAAGGTGTCAACAAGTTGTTGGAGAAGAGTGCACCAAGTGGTCTGGTCTGTATGTTATAAGCTGGCTTCATGTCTCAAAGTATGGTGGAAATGCTGTCCTATCAGCAGTATTAAAGAAAAGTTCATCTAACAGCCCAGTTTGTTTTGTACATGGAACAGGTGAGGATTTTTGGGGGGGGGTTGTGTGTGTGTGTGTGTGGAGAGAGAGAGAGAGAGAGAGAGAATTTTCCTTATCTCTTCTTCTGAATACAACTCACATGAACCACTCAAGTTTGAAGCTTTATCTGCATTCTCCAGAATTGCTTGCCTGCTTCACTCATGCGCATATCTTTTCAGCCATCTGGTACGTACTGACAATCATCATAAGATTCCAGACCGATGACTCTGAGCTGTTTTTGCCACCCAACACCTTCTCAATGCCTTCTTTCCTTGCACTCCAGGACTGCGACATGCCTCAGTGATAAGTTAATCTTCCAAGAGCCACCACTGGCTGGGAGTAGAGTCAGCTGGATTCCCTCTTGACTTCATTCTGGGAACGTTCATAAAAAGCAGCCTTGTTCATCACCAACTCTCTTCCAGATAAACCTTTTTTGAGCTTTTCTGCCTCAGGCTTCATTTCACACTCACTCATGTGATAAATGCTGAAGTTTGCATTTTTTCATGCAGAATTGTACTGAACAGTTTTGCCTGGCAGTTGTTGGTAAAAACAGTGTTCTCACAGAGGCAAACTTGGCAGTGATGTGTCTTGTTTAGCCAATCTGTTGTGTTCATAGGTATCTATGTGACTGAGTTACAAGTAAGCATTATCTACCTTACTTGGTAACCTGACCCAATTTGACCCAACTATGTTTTGCTCCATTCAAAAGTGAAAGGGACCATTATTAATTATGGTGAATTAATGGTCTTTCTTCCCCCAGTTTTTCTTTCAGTACTTTGGCTAGTACTTCGCTGTTATTCTGAGTTTATTACCACTGTGGTCAGTGTAAGCATGGAATCAGGAAAATAAAGAACTTGCATTGGCCGTCTTCTTCTTCCTTATTTGGTAACAAGGTGGAAGAGTAGAAGAACAACCCATTTCTTATACCTAGCAAATGAAGTTTGTGGGTGTGGATCACAGAAAGAAAGGCAGAAGACAGTGGGGAGGGTTTGAACTGGAAAAACAAAAGGCTTAACTGTGGCACCATTTTACTTAAAATAAATTTAGTCACCTGGCCTCAGGCAAAGGAGGTACCAGAACAGAGGTAGGTTGTTTTGTTACAACATAACTTTCTTTTTCTTCTCACCCTCTATAATGGCCAATGAAAAATACAATATTGTACAGTATTATTATTTTTGTGTATTTTTAGTGGTGTGAAACAGTAACTGAAATCCTATGGGTGATATGTGCACGCACAACTTGGGGTTACACACGTGTATGTCTTTTTTTATGTTGTACAAGGAGGTATTTGCTACCTCTCTGTGTAACAATAAAACAAGACACAAAGATAGCCTTCAAGCCCAGGGGATGCTGCCATGGCTATTTCATGGTTGGGAGAGAGGAGTGGGGAGGCAACCAGGCAGCACAAGTCCTGGCTGGTGTTCTGCAGCTGGGAGAGGAGAACTGAGGTCACTCTCTCCAGATCTCCAGTGAGTCACTGAATGTGATTACAGAGTTCCTGGAATCATAGCTATGAAACCTCTTATTGAGGTATGCTTCTGAAGGCGTAGGAATATTTGAAGGCAGGTTTAAATGCATGCTTAAGTCCCCACCACCCATTTAGTCCCCCACACATTCAGGGGAATACCTGAACAGGGCTTATGTCTTTCAGGTGTTCAGCTGAGACAATTCCTTCAGCCTTACTTATTTTCAGGGCAGGAGGATCAGGTCCAAAGATGCTTTACTAGTGGTGATAGAGACTAGCCCGTATTTCCAGTGTTTCACAGATGAAAACCAAGAGACAAGACCAAGCAACATCCAAATGTGGTCAAGATGATGAAAGTATGAGAAAGAAAGACAAACTAAGAGAGGCTGCTGCAGTTTGCTTTTGCCTGAGTCTACAGGGAGGAGCAAGATTCTGCCTCCTCCTCTCCTTTTGTTCCCTGCTGAGTTAATTGAGCACAAGCTACCTTAGCACTTTGAACTCACTTTGCAGCAATTAAAGTAAGCCAAAGGGAAAGGGGAAAAGTGAGTGGAGGAACAAGGATCTGAGATATTTTAAAGGCAGCTGAAGAAGTTGGGGAGACAGATGATTAATCTGGACTGTTCCTGACAAATTCGAGCAGCTAGAAGATATGATTTACTGAGACTTGGATATGAATGTTTCCATTCAGAATTACTGAGGATGCAGTGCTGTTTTCTTATTACCCTGCAGGAGCGCTATGTTGCAGTGTTAAAGAAGTCTTGTCAGTTTTAACTTTTTGCTTTTGAGGTTCTTATTTTTCTTATGGCTTTTGTAAATATTTATGCTTATATTTGGTTAAATATAATTTATTTTCCCTTGGGAAAAAAACTGAGCTTGGAAGCTTCTTTAAAGAATATGGGGACATATTGAAGATGTCTGTAACTACGCAGTGCTAAGAATGGTGCTCTGCCAGCAAAAATCCATTTCTTACCCATCTCCAGTTATGAATAGATGCAGCCTGTCATTATATTCATTCTTCTTAAAACTCGTTTGCCAAGCCCTGAATGCTGCATGAATTTACAAATTGTCAACATCCTTCTTTTTGGAAGGAGTGGTAGGCTGCTGCTTGCCTTGAGCACGTCTGGATTGTCAAATGTAGAAAATATTTTCTTGCATTTTCAGACAATTCCTTTTGTAGTGGGGGATTTCACAATCTCCCTGTCCATAAGAGCAACAAGCAGGTAATCTCTTGCCTAGAAAAGGCACACATCTGCACACATTTCTGATGATGACCTTTGGGATACTGCACCCATCCTTCTGAGTGTCTATATTTCTGTGTGGTGTGGCAGCAAGACAAACATTTACTTTAGTGATAGCTTTTCGAGATGTTTTGATCAGTAGATATTTCATAGCCTAGCTGTGAGTCTGAATTCCCTCTAGCTTCACAGAAAGCTGTAGCTCTGTCTGTATTAATAGTAGATTTGCCTTTACTTTTAACCTTCTTTGAGCCATATGCATATACTGTTTGTTGGTGTACTCAAAAGCATGTTTCAGTGTTGATCACTGTTCCCTTAGGGCTTAATTGTTGCAGAAATATGGTCGTTTTAGATCATGTGTATGTGTCATATATGGCTTTATTCCAAAAATAAAGCAATCTTAACTATTTTAAGTTCTCCTATTTACCAGGATCATTGCATGTCTGTTCCTTTTTTCTTCAGTCTCCAGCCAGCCTTGCCAGAATTATTCCTTCCCTCACAAACATCCAGTATTTACTGTGTTTCTGCTTATGCAGTAACATGCTAACTGATTCAGCTTTAGTCTTGTGCTCAGTGTTTTTATCTCATTCTTAAGGTTGAAGTTTATTGATCTTTTCTCTTGGGCATTCATTTGCCTTATCTTTTTCTTCCTTTGTTTTTCATGTTTGCTACTTTTATTTCAAATATTTCTATGAACCATGTAAGAATTCACCATTCTGTTGCGGTAATACCACAATTACTTAGCCTTCAGTTTTTTGGTCATCTTTAAACAGTGCACTGTGTAATCTGGGGGTTGATTATTCTTCCACTGATTTTTAAATGCACAGTTTATTGCTAATTGCCTTAGTCCTATCCATCATTCCTCTGTTTTCTCTGCAGTATATTGGCTTGCTTGCCAAAACTGAGGGCCAAACTATGCGTAAATGTTTTCCACCCTCTAGTTAAATAAATAAACAAACAAACCTCATGCAGCTCCGGGAGATCTGTCAGTCTGAAAGGAATGTTTTTGTGGGGGACAAGGTGGATGAGCAGTTAAGCACCTACCCCTCTACCTGTGTATTTTTCCTCTTTTGATTTCAACTGTCTGTGGGTGCTTTAGTTACAAAAAAAAATCAGGGAAAACATTCTGGCAATTCAGTGTCACATGTACTTTGCTCTTAATTATTTCAAAAGTCACTGTTTGTTTTAGGGCAAAATAATCTGTGAGGCATTTTACAGCTATTTGAAAATCATCTTCTAGTCCTGTATCTGGGATTATGCCAATTATGCTGCTGGTTTTCCCCCCATCCTGTTTAACAAAATAACAAAACTATTGTGCTTTTATTAATAAAAACACCAAGGGTCAGCAGTATGTTTTGTGATCTATGTCTTCCCTTTGAACCCTCCTCACACCCCTTTTGTGGCAAAGCACCACCGTCAGTGTGAATTTCACGTTCTGATAAGATATTGGCTTGTTTTGAGCAGCCATTTTAAAACTGGGGAAGCCACCGAGTTTGTATTTCTTCACTTCTGCTGCATGAAGCAAGGCAGTCTTGTCATAAGCATGATTGTCTGTTTCTCTTGCCTGTTCCCTGGTCTCTGATTTTCACCTCAGTGACCGATACATACTGTCACTTATGAATAACTACTCAGGCATCTTTTGTTGCTTCAGACAAATTGCATAGTTATCTGCCTGACGAGGTAGTTCTCATTGCTTTTTTTCCATGGGGTCCCCATTTCCTGCATGTGAGAGCTTTGCTTTCTTGAAGTGAAAACTAGAAATAGGTAGTTTGAAATAGAAATAGAAAAATAGCATGTAGATTTCCAATAAAAATACCTTATCTCTTCTTCACAACCACTAATAGCTTGAGCAAAACTTTTTCATTCAATCATTTACAATTACAACTTTTGACTTGCAATATTTGGACAAACCAGCACGACTCAGACATTCACAAGAGATTAGACTGGGACCTGGCAGATCCAAGTTCAACTCCTTAAGCTGTGATACTCACAGAGTTAACACTGGGCCAATTAGCTGCATGTTCATAGGCTCTGAAGATGCAACCTGCAATCATCATTATCACATGATGTACACTGCATTTATAATATCTGTGTAAATGCTATGTACATCCATAGGCCACCTATGGCCAAGTCTCAGTAAACACATCCGTTCATCATTTCAACATGATCGTGTTTGTCCTATGTGACATTGCTTTAGGGTGTGGCTTGCTTGTGTTTGCAGTTTTAATTCCTTACACCTTTGTCAATCTATGCTGTTTTATTCCAGTAAATAAGTAGTTATAGAAAAAGATTTGATTTACTTTTTACTTTTTGGGGAGATGGAGAGATCAAGTAAGCTGGAATGGTGAACATAACTTCAGGTGTCTGTAAAAAAAAGTTTTTAGGCCACTTGCTGGATCAAGTTTTATTATCTGTGGTGAGACACAGCTGTCTCATTAGTTTTCTCAGTTCCTTAGGGGAGAGTTCTGTCTTTTATTTATTTTGTTTTGTCCCGTTAAGCTGAATGACAAATCACCCAGGCTGCTCTTAGTTGTTTGCAAACCCGTGCTCACCGTGGGTGTGGTGTAGACATGTTGCCGTCTGTCAGTGTTCAGTTGTGAAAAGAAAATACCATTCCTTGTTATACTTGCCAGACATTCTTTTGACTCTCACACTGAAAAAATGGCCTCACCACTGACAGCAGCAATCCTGACTGGTTTCTGAGAAAACCACCTGTTGATAAGAGTATGAATTGGAGGAATGTTTGGTGGGGGGAATGAAAGGAGGGAAGTGGGTTGGCCAGAGAAGGGAGGTTCACTGGGAAAGTGATTTATGGGACTGCTGTGATTAATGCCTCTTTACAACAAGGCAGAGCCCCAGTACACCTGAAGGAGTCTATGGTAAAACCTCTTCTGAAAAAAAAAACAACCTTCCATGGATCCTATTATACTAGATAACTATAGGCCAGACTCCAACCTTCTGTTCTTGGGCAAGATACTAGAGTGTGTGGTGGCTTCTGGGGTTTCCGGATGAAGTGGATTACCTAGATCTATTTCAGTCTTGATTCAGACCTGGTTATGAGTCAGAGACAGCTTTGGTCACCTTGGTGGGTGGCCTATACAGGGATCTGGACAGGAGGAGTGTGTCCATGATGGTTCTGCTGGGGCACTCATTGACTTTTGTTTCCATTGATGTTAGTATCCTTCTGAGTCGTCTCTCTGGGATGGAGCTTGGAGGTACTGTTCTACAGTGGCTCTGTTCTTTCTTGGATGGGCGCTCTCAGAGGATGGTGCTAGGGGATTCCTGCTTGATTTCTTGACCACTGGCCTGCAGAGTCCCTCAGGATTCTGTCTTTTCCACTATGCTACTGAACATTACACAAAACCACTGGGAGAGGTTGTCTGGAGTTTTGGGGTCCGGTGTCACCAGTATGCTGGTGATGCCTGGCTCTGTTGCTCCTTTCCACCTAATTCTAAGGAATCTGATTCTAGACTGGCAGCTGTAATGGACTGGATGAGGGCAAACAAATTGAAGCTTAATCCAAACGAAACAGAGATTCTCTGAGTCAGTCAAAAGACAGATGTGGGAGTAGGAATTCAGCCTGTGTTAGATGGCATTACACTGTCCCTGAAAACTCAGGTTCACAGTTTTGGAGTACTCCTGGATTCAGTTCTGAGCCAGGATACCCAGGTTTCAGCAGTGACCAGGACTGCTTTTCCACAGTTAAAGCTAGTGTGCCAACTGTGCCCATTCCTGGAGAAGTAAGATCTGTTGGTGGTGGTGATACAGGCCTTGGCTTCATTCTGTTTGGAATACTCTATGTGTGGCTGTCTTTGGAAAATGCTGGTTACAGGGAGTATACAACTTCCTTGTTGCAACAGCTCCATTGGCTGCCACCCATTCCAGACACAATTCAAAGTACTGGTTTTAACCTATAAAACCCTCATTGACTTGGATTCAGGTTATCTGAAAGACTGTATCTCCCTTTATCAGCCCATGAGAACTCTAGGATCATCTGGAGAAGCTTCTCTCTCTGTCCCACCACCCTCTCAGGTCCATTTGGGGGGAACAAAGGAGAGGGCCTTCTTGGTGGCTGCTCCCAAACTTTGGAACTCCCTCCCTAGAGAGGCCAGGATGGCCCTGTCTTCACTCTCCTTCTGTTGGCAGGTCAAAACATTTTTGTGCCATCAAGCTTTTGCAGTCTAACTAGGGTTGGGCTTTCAACGCAATGTGGTTCTACTTTTAAGGTTTGTGTATAGTCATTTCATGCATTTTAATATTTTTAATGTTTAATGTCTTAATTTCATTAATTATTTAATTGTTTTAAATCTTATATTTATACTTTTATTAATGCTTTTGAATTGGTTTTAATTTGTACTGTTTTAAATACGTTGCTAGCCATCTTGAGTCCATTATCAGAATAAAGGTGAATAAATAATAATAATAATAATAATAATAATAATAATAATAATAATAATAATACTGTAAGAAGAGATTCCAAATAATTCTAAAATCTATAGAGTAAAGCTATCTACAATAATCTTCTCCTGCATATCTCTCTCTCCACTCATGCACTGATTTTTTTATCAGTTATTGAAAGCGTATGTTAGCCATTTCTCCACATAAAGGTGGTGAACAAAACAGGTTAAACAAATAGAACAATTATGCCCCCACCCTGTAAAGTTTACCTCTTCCCACACCAGCACAGGGCAAACAAATTAGCCAGCTGAACTGTCTACTGAACAAAAGAGAGAGAATTTATACACTTTCTGGAAAGCTGCTAAAGGGACAGGTTTCCTCTGTTTAGGGGACGCTTTCAGCTGACTCCTGAGCTTGGAAAAGTTACTTTTTTTGACTACAGCTCACGGAATCCCCAGTTGTTATGGTCAGTAGTCATATTGATGGAAGATTCTGGGAGCTGTGCTCCAAACAAGTAACTTTTCCAAGCTGTGATCTAGCCTTGCCATGACTCCACTCCTGATCTCTTTAGTAGGTTATTAGTAGCAGTAACAGCAGCATTCCCCAAAATTCTCAAGGTAGTTTGCAATGGTGATACATTCTATCCCAATGAAAAATATCTGGCAATCAAACAATCACGTGTTGTCCAGCCCTGATTGGTTAATACCTTCACAATCTTTCCGAACAGGCTTTAATTTCACCTTTAATTAATGGACTGGAAGAATTTTATGCTCTACGACTACAGCAGTTACAGAAGCAAAGAAAAAGCACCAATGTTTCCTTGGAAATCTCCCCCTCCACATACACACACACACATATACACACCCCTGCATACACACAAAGCAAAACAAAAAATATGTCTGGAAGCCTGGCAACTCTCTCAACTCTGAGCTGACTATTTCAAAGGATACGTCTGCCTGGATTTCTTCACTGTTAAGCTGCTGAAAATAATAATTCACCACTGGGAGAAAATAATTCACCATTGGAAGGCATCCTGCTGGCACAACTTTGCTACAGTAGGGGATGGCAGCGGGAGGAAAAGGGCTGTAAGTCCCAGAGCCATGAAAGGAGTGAGGCAGTGGAGAAACAGGCCGTCACCCCTCACCACTGTTTGCCTTCCTTTACTGCTGCTATGCAACCTTGGGAAAATGCTAAATTGGTAATGAAGAGCACCTGCAGGATCCCAGCCATAATTAATTATTATTATGAAAATAATTAGCCATCTTTGTCTTGATTTTTGAGATGATAGACTAAATTGTTCCTTGTTAGAAATTCCACTACCCCCCTTGGCTGGTATCTTAATCTTTACCCCCTGCCCCCTGTCACTGGAAAAATTATAGCTCTTTCATACAATTCTTGAAAATGTTTTATTTTCCTACCAGTAACACAAGTGAAGCTACATTAAAGGCTCACACAAGTGGATTTACTTCAATAGGCATAAGATTCAGATGAAGACTACTGTTCTTTCAAAGAGAAAAACTACCTGGTAAAGTCCTGTTTTCTCAGAATATGAAAGCTGAGCCATGGAAGACCTATCATCTCCAGTTTAAATGCTTGGTAAAACTGTCTGAGGTCAGAGGTGGTGCTGATGAGGTAGTCCTTGATTGCTTCTGTCATGTAGCTTTGGGAAGAATGGTTGTAGGCAGCTAACCTCTGAACCAGCCTTCTGCAAGCTAATGCCCTCCTGATGTGTTGGAGTACAACTCTCACCATCCTATCAATAGCCATGCTGACTGGGGGGTGGTGGGAACCATAATCTGTCACATCTGGAGGGCATTAGATTATACCAGGCTGCTAGCCTATGGCTTTGCATGCCACAATTTTAATTAGTCCTGTTTTGTTTAAATCATATTTCACCTATGGCAATACGGACCCTAAAAGCTATAACTTCTGTTTCACACTAGCTGCTTATTAGCTGCTTCTCCTCTTTCCTCCACCTGTTGATTACCCAGAGTTTCTCTTTATACATAATATTGTCCTACACTCTATCTTTCTGGGTGTTTTTTTTTTCCAGTGAAGCAAGAGCATCTTGTTTTATTAAGTGAAAGCCTCACCCTAGGGAAGGCATTGCTGGTATTCAGAAGTAGAATTCTAAAAGTGAATTGGCTGAACCAGCCGTGAGAAAGACAGTATGCACCCTTCCTCCAGCTAATACATGGATGTACCTGCAGGAACTGGAAACTGTCTTGGGGGCAGGGTGTTTGGATATTGTAGAAGAAGTTGTGAGTAGCTCCCTCCACAACATCCCAACAAAGGTGTGCACATGTGTAAGCCCAAGGTATGCATGCATATATCACCAACCAAATTCCAGCCATTTATTAATGTTGAAATCAGATTTTGTTTTTAATAGCAATAGTAGTTACATTTCTATATGCTTATCAGTGCTAAGCACTCCCTACGTGGTTTAAAATGTGTTTAGCTAATTGGTCCCAACAAGCTGGGTATTCATTTTACCGACCTACAGAAAGATGGAAGACTGAGTCAACCTGGAGCCCTGCAGGATCGAACTCACAACATTGTGGCTGCAATACCGGCATTTAACCTCTGTGCCACAAGGGCTCTTGCTCTTTTTAAACCATAAGTTCCTTAAAGAAACCATCCTGAGACGGGTAGGAGTACTGTTGCTGTTCCTCCTCTTTCTCTTGTTTGTTATCTTCTTCTTCCTAAAAGGGACTGGGTTTCTTTAACAGTTTCTTTGCCATAGTAAGTCAAAACTCTCTTGACTGCAGATTTTCCTTGCATGGATATACGGTGGCCTGTACCTGTTAAAGCATCACCAATCCAGTCTCTGCTGTTGCACTCTTTCAAGGAAAGAAAAGGAGACAGACACAAACCAGACTCTAAATAGATGAGCTTAATTTCTTGAGATTTATTCTTCTTATCCCACTTCATTCATTTTTTAAACTGTTGTTCTTCCATTTATTTAATGGAAGGATCTGAAGTTCTACCCTGGACTTAGGAAAATTCCTTTTTTAGAACTGTAACTTCTGGATTTTCCCAGCAAACAAATTCTGGTTCTAGCATTATATTAAACTGTAATCAAAATATATGGCCATCTTTATATCATGTTCTTTGATGCTAATCTTTATATCATGTTCTTTGTTTAATCCTTTCTGAACTGTCAACACATATGTAAGCTTCATTGATTAAATTGGTCAACTCTGATTGGAACTAACAGTATGATTTAGATTGTATTGTCCAAAATCTATGGGGTTTGCTGGCACCAGCCAAAACAGACATTGGAAAAGTTGCTGATCCAAGTCTTTATCTTACATAGAAGGAGCTTGTGTATGCTGGTAAACTAGGCTTTGTTGCCAGAGAGATTAGTAGTTATTATCTGTCCCAGAATTCTTGTGCAGAGGCAGGAAGTAGAGGTAGCTGGTGAAAGGGACGAAGTGCCATAACATCAGGTGAATTGACTTCTGATTGGCAGACTTGAATTGGCAGTCAGAGCTGTCCAGCAGTGGAATATGCTGCCTCGGAGTGTGGTAGAGTCACCTTCTTTGGAGGTTTTTGAGCAGAGGCTGGATGGCCATCTGTTAGGAATGGTTTGATGGGTGTTCCTGCATGGCAGGAGGTTGGACTGGATGGCCCCGGAGTCTCTTCCAACTCTATGATTGTATGCTTCTATGATTGTATGACTCAAGGGAGAGTGGGAACAAGAGATTTGCCAGACCAGAATAGATGTAAATGTGTACACAAACACCCACACCTACCTCATAGATAGCAATATGTCTTTAACTACAAATTAGGGAGCCAGTAATAAGAGACAATTCAACAAAAGAAAATAAAACCCACCTTGCTATTTTATCTGTTGTGTATGAACTTTCAAGACAAGTTGTTCATGGAAAGATAATTCATTCCTTTGGAAAGAGAAAGGCCCAAAGAATAATTTTTAAGTAAGCAGATTAATTTGTAGAAGTATGCAGCCGTATTTGTCCATTATAATTTTAAAAAATCCTGCAAGGGTTTTGTAAATACATTAAAGAGAGCCAGGATGGTGTGAGAGCCAGTGTGGTCTAGTGGTTTGAGTGTCAGACTAGGATTCTGGAGTATAGGGTTGAAATCCCTGCTCAGCCATGAAACCCACTGGGAGATCTTGGGCAAGTCACACTCTCTCAGCCCCAGAGAAAAGTAAAGGCAACCCCCCCTTGAATAAACCTTGTTAAGAAAACCCCATGATAGGCTTGCCTTAGGGTCACCATAAGTCAGAAATGACTTGAAGACTCACAGCAACAAATATTAAAGACTAATGATTCTATTAGAAACAAAAGTTACAAACTTGCCACCTCTTACTATATGTGGAATAAAACAGTCTAGTCCCCCTGATTGCATTCAGATGAATTTTTCTATTATGATATCTTCCTACAACATATTACAACATGACAGTATTATAGATACCATCCCCTTCAAGCTAATGTGCTTAGAATTGCACATATTTCTTTTGCTGGAATTGAAAGCTCACATAGCAACTTACACCTTCTGTGAAGAATAGCCATCAGTATTACCAAATGTATACCTATCACCACCTCTTAAATCTTTCATCGCATGCATTGCAAATTGTAATCATGAAGAGTTTCCCTTGGGCTTATTTCACATTCCTAGGCACTCATTTCTGCCAAATGTTGAAAGCTGTATATTTGTCTCGGTAACTCGATTTCAATATTTTAAATCTGTGTAATTCTATTATGCTAGTAAAAGCTGATTCATACATTATCAACTCATACTGTCATGCTAAATCCTTGGGGTTTACCTCTGCTTTCAGTCAGCCTGCTTGGCTATATTTTGATCTCAGATGACAGCAAGAAGTTCAGATTGGATTTCTGAAATATAATGGTACTTGTACCAACAATATTTCTTAAAAGAAGCAGAGTCTTTTCTAACTGTTGCTAGAACACTTCAGCATCATGTTGTCTGTTGGCTCTTGTCTATCAATTAAATGTGCCTGAAATAACACAAATATGACTCCCCTCTTTCTGAATTTCTAAACTTATGTCTAAAATAGATACCCATGTTGGTCTGTTTTAGCATAAAAAAAGACAAAAGGAATTCAGTAACACCTTTGAGATTAACCAGGAAGCAGAAATTGTCATTGATTGTGAGCCTCTCCAGATGAGGGAAAAAAAGTCTCTGAAAGTCTCCAGTTTTGTTCCTGCATAAATTGATTTCATTTTGGAGATCTATATGACATTTTCTTCATCTCAATGTATTTCTTGGGAACTCACACCATTCCCAATGACTTTTTATTTCAACTTCCCTGGTCAGTTTGAATGAATGTAGTATTTTTAAGAAATAAATACTTGGCTGTCTGTTTGTGTTATCCTAAAACTAGCGAAGATGGTTACCACTAGTAAATACAGCTACTGTTTCTAGGATACAGTTTCAACAGAGATCAAGCAAGGGAAAGAGGAATATTTGCACCAAAACGAAATGATCCTAATGTTTAATTAGCAGTGATGTAGACTCAAGTTGATAGACTCAGACTCAAGTCAGACTTAAGTCGCTTCAGTGACTCGACTCGGACTCGACTCGGCCATAAATGATGCACTGACTTGACTTGACTTGATTTGTATATTTTTAATGACTGACTTGCTGCCCTTGGTTCAGTAACATAACACATTCAATCCAGAAACCTTACAACTTTGAACAACGCCTCCATCTCTTTTTGCATACTAGTCACATGGCAATCTGTCCCAAGCCCAAAGTGTGGGCACATTTCTCACAGGGGAACAGCAAACAGGTTAGGCAATGGGCTTGAGGCAGGCTTGGGGTCTGCTCAGCAGCCTGTCCTTCCTGCATAATGGAGGAGCCTTCTAAAACTTTACCTAATAGTTAAGACAAGACTCACCCCCAGAGCGTAGGGTGCATTTCTTAGAGAGGAACTGCAAATGTGTTAGGCAATGGGCTTGAGGAGGAAGGATCCTTCCTTCTAAATCTTTTGAATCTTCAGTAATGGAGGGTAAGATAGGATTCTATTCCCCACTTCTGAAGCTACAGATGGCAAAATTGCAAATGTGGAGAGTTAACTCTGCTTAAATTGTTAAAACTGAATGTATTTCACTCTATCCAATAATTCTGGAATTTTGCTTGGGGTATAAAGTTGGCTTCCAGATTTGAGACTTGACTTGAGACTTGACTTGAAAGTATCTTCAAGGACTTGAGGCTTGACTTGAGACTTGGAGGTAGAGACTTGAGACTTGACTTGAGACTTAAAGACTTAAATACATCACTGTTAATTGGTGAGTATTGCTAAAGAATTTTAACATGTTGGCTATGACTCTAGATAATAATGAAGAGGGCTCAGTGGAAATTGCTGAAAATCAATTTCTGAAATGTTGCCTGAGACTAGATGTGATATGTGGTGAGTGGGAGGGAGAATTGGAAGAATATAAGGGAAGGGGAAGGTATGGAAACCCAGAATATTTCAAGAAAGAATTTAGATGCACATCTGGGAATATGCAGGTAAAATCAAAACAAAAAGAACTAGAAGCTCTCAGTATTTCTAGAGAATTTTTCCCCCTTCTGCATGGACCCTGTGTCCACAAAAACTGATGCTAGGAATTTCTTCTTCTCAGTTAATCTCTAAGGTGCTACTAGACTCTTTTATTTCTTTCAGAACCTATTATCTATACTTGCATTAGGCAGTACTTTCACTGAAAACAAACCAGCTTTTCAAAATCAAGAGAACTACATCTGAAATTCTGAAGTGTTCTATCTATGTGAGATTTGAACTAGAAAACTGTAATTCAGGGAAGCTCAGGTCCCCGGCCTTACTTAAAGATCCTGTTTGTGCCTTGTGGGCAGGCACCAAGCCACAATAAGTACCCCTTTTCCTTGGGCATTGTGCCAAAGAAGAAGTCTGTATAGTTCCATGGGCATCCTAGGGAAGGAGGGAAAAATTGGTCAATTGGATTGTCAAGCCCAAACAGGGCATAGTCCCTGTCTGGTCTTCTTGCTGTTTCTGTATCTATGTGTGTCTCTGTGCATAGAACCTCTCCTCCAGCGTGCAGCGTCTTTTGGACTTGGGCTTTGTCGTGGACAGATTGGGAGATGGAATGGAGAAGAGGCAGTGTCACAGACCCAGAAGAATAACAAAAGACAGCAAGGACATTTGGTGGCAGAGAAGCTTGTCTCTATAGGCATCATGAGCAATGGCGTGTATTCCCCTATTTGTGCTTCAGAAATAGTAAAACAACAGCCATTTTAAGTGAAGTGAGCTATCAGTCTGTTTATCAGCTAAAAGATCCTCACTCCACCCAATACTCCAACAGAGCAAGAAATGGCTCACAATCATAAGCACCCCCAGTCTAGAACAGAGTGCTAGATAAAGCATTGCCCAAGGAAGGAGCACTGACTCCAAGGCACAAGCAGCACAGATTCATTTTAGGCTGTGTGACCCTAGAAGATCACACATTTTATCTAGAATTCTTGTGACTATCCAAATACTCCTTGTTATCTTTAATAAATAATTGCAACTTGATCACAGTCAAAAGACCAAAATCTAATGATAAATAACTCTTTCACAAAAGACTGAACTTGCCAACCTTGGCAGAATACATGCCTTGTACATGAATTAGATGCTAGGCTCATCCTTTGCAGTTCAGTCAAAAGAAGGACTAAGGTTTTATTATTGCCAGACCTAGATCCTTTTTTCTCAATATTTATTAAATTAATTTTTTAGTTCTTGTTTGCTTTCAAGTTGTGTCCAATTTATGGCAACCCTATTACAGGGTTTTCTGGGACTGAGAGTGTGTGACATAGCCAAGGTCACCCAGTGGGTTTCCATGCTGAGTGGAGAATCGAACTCTGGTCTCCAGAGAGTAGTTTGAATGTTGGACTAAACTACTCTCAAATTTTTTATATTAGGGTGGTATACAGGTAAAATCAATTTAAGCAGTTCAAAACCATTTAAAATTTGAAATAGTAAAAATTCTTTAAGCAGACTTAAAACATATTAAAGTGTTTAACGTATTAAAATAGGTTTAAAGGGTTTAAATGGTGCATATTTATTTTGGAATAAATCTATCAGGCCCTAATGACTGCAGTAAAAAGCTATGGTTTTGTTTGGCACCGTCTTGAAGCTAGAGGTATTGGCCCTTCAAGAGGAAGGCATTTGATACAGGGTGCCACACTTGAAAAGGCTCTTGTTTCTTGAGGATGCTAGACATATTGAAGAAAAACCAGTCGGCTCAGCATCAGCCTCCACCCTACAGCATGCATGAAGGGTCAGTTAAAGTAAAGATGACAGTCATGGACCAACTTAGTGCCTTGCAAGACAGCAATACTGGTGCAGCCTCAGAAGAAGCCAGTGGCTGGACCAGTGAGAGGTAGCACCAGTGGCGGAACCCAGCAATGATATTGTACTATGGGTCTTCTCTCAGACTCTGGAACTCTTGGTGGAAGTGGTTAAGCTTTTGGGATCCCATGTGGAGCCACCAAGCTGTCACAGAGCAACAGCAGCATCTCTTGGCAACCTTCCACACAGTCCAAAGGATGTATGAGCCAAACCAAGAAGCATAGCGAAGTACAGAGGATGCTCCTCCCCATTTGAGCAGCTGCAGCAGCTGCTCCAGCAGCCATGAGAGAGTCCAGCCAGAGAAGGGCTTCTTCTTGCTGCCAGGAAGAAGAGGCATCATCATAAGTAGTAGAACATATCAGAACGGCACACTCAGGCAATAGTGGAGTTTCTGGTGAAATCTCCTTGGAAGAGTTTTCATCTGTGACTGGGGACTATTGAAGGGTGGCACCACATGTTCTAGTTGGCTGATTTATGCCCTAAAAAGAATATCCAAGGGAATGCCCAAAATCTTGCCTAATTGTAGACTGAACATTGGAAAAGGCTTCTGAACCATCACGCATCACCTCTGCTTTTGAGGTCAATGAGGACTATGAGGCTCATAGGACACAGGAGTAAATCTTAGATGCACACTGTGCAGATCACTTCTCTTTGTTAAAGCCTGAAGTTTAGAAAGAAGGAGAAAAAGTGGAAAAGAAGGAATTGGTGGAGAAGCCTTACAACAGCTGGTTGGTAGGTTACATAGTTTTTTGTTTTTTAAAAAATATTTTTATTGACGTTTATAATTAAAAATTAAAAAAAAACCTCCCCACTTCCATGTTTATTTTCCAGTTGGATCTGTTTCTTTTCATTACATTCATACATAGTTACAGCTTACTCAAAGAAGAAGATGATCTTACATTATTACATCTTACATTGTTACTTTGATGCTTTGTTACATTATCTTATTACATTGTTACATTACGTTACTTACAATCTTACTTTGTTCCTTATCCTTTCTTATTCTATATCTTTAACGAGTTTAAAACTTCTCTCCAATGGGTTACATAGTTTTTATGGAAATGCTTATCTGGAGTGAGGCTGGCATCTTGAGAATGTGCTCTGGCCTTACACACTGGAGGGGCATTTAGAATTCTCAGCCAGAGAGCTCTTTGGCTTCAATAAACTACAAACCCCAGAATTCCACAGGATGTTGAACATGGAATCATAGCACTATAACAGTGTAGGGTAGAAATGGCCAGTGTCTGTGATGGTAGCAGTGTATAAAGAGGGATGGTGTCCAGTAGAGATATGAAATGCATAATATTTCGTACAGGTAGCTTGAGGGCATCTAGAAGGTCCCCGTAGTTGTTGGCCACATCAGGGCAGGAGGAAGTCCCTACATGGATGGAAAAGATGGGGATACAATCTCATCCTTGGTTGTGACAGTGAGATTTGTGGAAGTCTTCACATCTGGTGGCAGAAGAGGTTTAGGCAGAGCCTTATATCCCATAGTCCACCCAAGTATTGCAGGCCAAAGCCATGTTCTTTTTTTTAACTGACAAAGTTCAAGTATGTATTTGGAGATCCAAAACTTACTGGAGGTGTAAGATAAAAATTTGTCTCTAAGCAACAGCTGACATGCACCACTGCTCAATATAGGCCACAAGAAGCTTCCTTGCTAGCCACCCAATCCACTCTGGCTCTCTCCTTAGCTATACAGACCATTCTCCTGATAAAATCTTCCAGGTTATGGCTGTCTTGTAGGAATACCCAATGTGACTTAGGCTCCTATTTGCTGAGTTTGTGGGGGCACTCACTTAATGTTGGAGCAGCCATCTCAGCTGCAGAGTTGGAATGCTCTCTTTTCATACTGAGGCCAATGGCAAGTAGTGGTCATTAGCTTTTAAAACTTATAAGCATCCTGTTTTAGGCTATCATTCTTGTCTTTGTAGGTACAGCCCTCTGCCCCGCATCTGTATGGACAGGCAGCCACAACTCGGTTAAAACATATACCTATACAACCAGTTGAGGATTACCCCTCTGCCTGGAAAATCATCAGTGGATGATTAGAATGAAGAGGCATGTGCTAGTAAGCTCTGTTACCAACCAGCCTTTGGCATGTTGGGGAAAAAAAGAGTCCATCAGACACTTGGATCGTCTAGTTTGGATACCACTTGGAAAGGACTGAACCTTACGTTGATTGCCAAAGCTGTTTTTTGAATTCTATGGGCCCATTTCTCAGACATTGCTGATCTGCTGGAATGGTACAGTTGGCACATGGATACTAACTTGGAAATGTTTGGTGTAAAAGACCAGAAAGTAGGTCAGTAAAACTAATGGGGATAACTTTGTAATCACACTAGGTGGTTGGTTGATTCAACATCATGACATTTTCTTTCTTTTGAAGGCAATGTTCTAAGTCTAGGACATTCAGTTCTCAGAATGGAGCCAGGTCACTGGGGCTTGGTCACTGCTGCAGTAGGCTTGGCCCAGCTGACATGAACTCATGGTTGTTTTGGCACAGAGCAGGATTTCGGAAGTTTGTTTGCCTGTCTTCCCCAGTTTGTGGGTCTTCTTGAGATATCTTGGGATGGAGGCATCTAAGGATATGTCCAGTTTGGGGATCATGGGCCCTTCCTTTCCCTAAGTGACAGAAGAACCACATTTGTGGTTTTCACCCATGTGGATACCACTTTTGTAACTCCATGACCCACACCAGCAGTTGGGGTGGGTTGGCACTAAGTCTTCATCAGGTGATAGGCGGGTTGTCTGATGCTTAGATCTGCCCCATGATAGGCCAATCCTTTATAACTGTACCAAGAAAGTTTAATTTTTAGCCATATGTTGTCTGTATGCCTTCACTGCCATACTGTGCCACTAAGTTTTGTGGTCATAATACTGAAGAAAACAGCTAGAGGAGAAAGTGAAAAACAAGTGCTGGAATGGATGTGTTCAACCAGAAACCCAATACTCTCCAGCCTGGAATGCCTGTGTCAGGATGTCCTGCTGAAGTACTCCGGTTTATATTCTCCTGAAGATGGTGTAAACCAAAATGTCTTGAGCAGGTTGTGCTTGCCATTAAAGTGTTCTGAATACATTAGCATTTCCCTTTTTCCCTTTCCTATCTCTTGAAACTATTATATCAATAAGAGACAGGTCTTGACTGAAACACCATTCACTTTATTTCCACAAAATATATGATTGCATAGATTAAACAAATCAGTTCTTAAATAAACATATCCTGAATGTTTAATCATTTCAATTTCGAAGCAAAAGTTATGATTTGAGAAGATAAAATCTATTTTTAAGAAGAAAAAAAGCACTTGTAGTTACTCAAAAAAAGTCTCTCCTGTTTCTCCTAGTGTAGTTCACAATAATTAGGATTCTTCTCCTCCTTCTTAGACTGGGTCCAGCCTATCAGAGATTGCACAATCTTTTTGATATCACCATGACAGTCAAGGAAGCCTATTCAGGGCTTTGTGTCTTGTACAGGTTAGAATTAACTCACTTTCAAACAAACCCTTTTAAATATGATTTTTGAAGCTGTCAGAAATTTTTGCAAAGGCAACGCCCACTTTTGGCTCAGCCCTATGAAGCAACATTTCTGCCAAAAAGGTCGTGGGAAGAATATGGTGCAATTATAGCCAAAAGGAGTCCTCAATCTGGGTGTTACATATGCTCCACCCTGGAATTCTAGGTCATTACTTGTCTCACACTTACATTTTAGAATTCAGGCTCTCAGCAAGGTTGTGTTACATCATGCTGTCTTCAGTTTGTTATATAACAGGTAATGCCTGGCATATGGAAATCAGCTTGGTTGCATGGCTTACTATAATGTCAGAATGCTGAATGAGGTCAATCTTAGTATGTTGTGATGGTATTCTTTATGAATATGACTTTCTTACGCAGTCTTGGGAAAGCAATACAATACAAAAATAAATAGATGTTTCAGCTCATTCTTTTAACTCACATGTGTCAAACACAAGGCCTGCAGGCCAAATCCAGTCTACCAGGTCATTTCATGTGGCCCTAGCACCTCTCCTGCAGCTGTGGCATTCCCCCCACCTAGAGATCCTGATCCCCACATTGCAGGCCCCTGGCTGCTGATATTCTGAAGAGGGGCCCAGCAGCCAACGCTTGTGATCTACTGCTTCTTCTGACTGCTCCTCTGTCCAAGTCTCGCTATCAGAGCGTTGCTGCAGGTTACCATGGCAACACTCTGCATGCCTCATGAGAATTGGATAGAGGAGCAGTCAGAAGTAGATCACAAGTGCTGGCTGCTGGGTCCCTCTTCAGAATACCAGCAGCCAGGGGCCCACAATGTGGGGATCGAGCTCACCAGGTACACAGTGGGACACGGGGGCAGAAAGAGCAACAGGGGAGGAGCAGAAAGAGGTACAGAGAGGGGATGGGGTGCAGAAAGATGCACAGAGAGGGGCTGGGAGCAGAAAGTGGCACACTTTGGATATTCTGACCAATTCTATGTGACTTTACAGAGGTATAGGGACCATAAACTATGATCAAATAGCCCCAAAATGTCCAAGAAAAGAAAAGTTGATGCAGAGGGAAGGCAATTTAAAAACCAATAATAACTGAATGCAGAGGCAATTATTTAATATGATAAAAGAGTAGATACATTTAAATAGGGTTAGGTACAACCAGCCCCTTTGAGGGCAACCATAGTGCTGATGCAGCCCAAGATGAAATTGAGTTTGACACCCCAGTTTTGACTCATAACAATGACCACTATTACAAAACTAGATCTTTTGAAGATGAAATGGCATTGTTGTTGTTGATCCTGTTCTTCAAGTTGTTCCTGACTTATGGCAACCCGAAGGCAAACCTATCACTGGGTTTTCTGGGGCTGAGAGTATGTGAAGAGCCCAGGGTCACTCAGGAGATTTCTGTGGCTGAGTGGGGAATCAAACTGTGGGCTCCAGAATCATAGAACAGCCCTCAAACCACTATACCATGCTGGTTTTCCTTAAATTGCACACCCTCCAACATTTCACAGATGCAAACTGGGATATGTGTGACCAATCAATATCAGAGTGTGGTCATGATGGAAAAAGTTAATAATGAGGGAAAACATATAACCTAAGAGAAGCTGCAGCAATTTGCTTTCACCTGAGTCTACTGGGAAGTGCAAGATTCTGCCCCCTTTTTCTTCCTCCTGCTGAGCCAACTGAATGCAAAATCCTTTTGCACTTTGACAACGGTTTGTAACAACTGAAGTACATTAAGGACAAACAGAGAAAGCAAGAGGAGGAAAGAGAAACTGAGACATTTTAAAAGCAGCTAGAAAAGTGGGATGGCAGAGGATTAATTGAGACTGTTCCTGACAAATCAGGACAGTTAGAGGACATGAAACAGGCGGCCCAGCACAATGTAGTAGTGTATTGTTTGTTGTAGATATTTTTAACTATATTAATATTATATGAAACTAAAATACTATATTAAACAAAAAATACTTCATAACTATATTAGGCCAATTCAGACCAAACGGTCTTCAGAAAAAGGACTGGTTCTTCTGACATGGAACATAATACATAAGGCCTGCTGAATTGTTTGTTTAATCCACGTAGAACCTGTGAATTGGCCAGAAACGTTGCTAGTTCTGAGCAGGGTGCTGGCACTCAAAAGGGAAATTTTGAAAGTCACTTTTCAAAAGTTATTTAGTTCCATTACTTGTTTTACAGGGTTTTTACAATTAGGAAATTAGCTTTAGTATGAAGCTGTTGAGAGCTGCTCTAAAGCCCAAGGCAAGATTCACCTCCCTTAATATAGCTAGAGATATCACCCGCAATTTGATCTGTTGAGAAATCAAAATTTATTTGGGAATGTGTTGTTTGTTTTTCTGCTGTCCAGGCCCACAGAGGCTCAAAATGTTGCCCCCAGTTTACCTCCTTTTGCCTCAGCCTTAGTATTTGAAAGTCCATGGAGACTGCTGAAGGATGGGGAAGGAGTTCAAGTCACACCCACCCCCAGTGCTCCTGATATCACCGCAGCAGGAATGAGGAGAAGTTTGAATGTGTGTGCATGTGTGCGCATGCACATGCACACCTGCCTATATAGTCTCCACCATCCCAGTTAACCCTACATGGGGCCCTTCGGGCCAAAAATGTGTTTCATTCCTGGCCTAACAAATGGCATTTTTTCCAGTGGAATCTCACACCAGTTAATAACCAATGGTAGACAAAATACTGTAGCCTTCTCAGCAGAGGGCTTTCCCCTTTCCCATATAAGACAGCTGACTGAAAAGAAGAGAGAGTCTTCAGTCAATTGAGATTTGATTTAACTGCGCTGGAGAGTGAGGAAAGAGCCCCTCCCATACAAGTAAGGAAAAATGAAAATTAAATGAATGGAGCAGGTCACGGGGCAGCCACTGCAGTTCAGTCACATATCAGCAGTTGCCATTTTGAATTCTAATAAGGAGACCACATTTAGAAACAGGAGGTCATAGGCTAGAGTTTGATGAAGTTCATTTTTTGAGCTTTTTTTTTTTCTACAGTGGGGTCAGAGCATGGGTGTAGAGAAGATAGATATAAATAATCACAAAAGGGAAACCCCATAATCTTAGGATCCAAAGACATTTTTTTCCTCAGCTCAATAATAATGGCAAAAACCAACCTGTATTCAAGCCACAGGGGGACTTTTGATATAAGGCTTATATCTCATTGCTGTCATCATCTCATTCACTGAATGTTAAGGAGGCTTCAGGTTTTCACCATTCTCCCCTTGTAACCTTCCCTTGCTTCTTCTACCACTTCTTCCATCTTTTCTTTTTCTTACAGTGCAAACTCTGTAAAGGAGAAAATGACAGAATAGCAGCAGAACACCTTTTCCTTGCTAATGTGAGGAACCTTCCATCTGAAAATGCCCACAGCATGGAGGCTTTGAACAGAGCAAAACTAAGGCCATTTCTGCACTGGCCTTAAAGGCCCCTCCCTAAACTGCAAACCCCAGGATTCCATAGGACGTTGAAAGTGGAATAATAATGCTATAACAGTCCAGTGTGGAAATGGCCTGAAAGGAACATGCAAACAGGATCATAGATAGGTCTCTGTAGTGAGTTGGGCCTCTGCCACCAAGTAGATGGGTCTTGGTCATGGCCAGAAGTTAACAGCTGTCCAAGGGGATGAGAAAGTTAATTTATATTAGTAAACCTATTGCATAATTTTTATATTACCTTGGCAATTTGAGGCTAGGACAAGATAAGAAGCTGGGGGAGTGAGTTTTTCTCTGTTGCTAACCTGCTTGTACAATTCTTTATGAGTGAGAGATGGGGCGTGGTTGCAAACTTTGATTTTCATTGTTTGCTTCTGCACTATATAACACTTCAGAGCTCATTTTCTTTTGTCATCTTGGAGTGGGGGGCCACCAGGGCTCCCCATATGTCCAATGAAGGGAATTTGAGTTTGATCACCAGTCAAGGGATACATCTGGGTACCTGTTCTACCATTGGCTGTTGAGAGATGCTGGACCTCATTAGTGAAAGGGCTGAAACACTTTTCTGCTGTAGACCACCTGCTGCATAATTTCTCTCCAATGAAGTTTATCTTACAACAATAACATGTGTCAGTGTTTGGCACAAAAAGAACCCTCAGAAATGTTGGAAACTATACCTGGTTTTGGCATGAGATAGCATCCTAGACTTACTTTTCTGTGTCAAAATTTTAGCCCACTTTTGTTAGTACTATTTTGGAGGAACAGCATGGCCAGGTAGACAATTGTACACAATCCCACACAAAATCAAACTGAAGGGAGCAGTGATTGATCCTCTGGAGGTGAGATTACAGTTGTTGTTTCACATCCATAATCGGCACATGGGTATAAGAGAAAAGGAATGTTTAGGTGGAACAGCTACTGCTGCCAGGACAAATGAATATATGTTTAATAATAGCTGGCACCTTTCTATGAAAAACAGTCATTGGGTCTGGAGAACAGGCAGACCTAATTTCATCATGATAATTACTATAGCAGTCCTAGTGCACACAACATGCTTTATAGGTCATTTCCGCACAAGAGGGGAGGAGCAGTTCACTGCGTGTCAAGAGCGATGTTTTTATACTCTGATTTGGAAACTCAATCCAGAAATTCAGAAACTGTGTTGTCTGCACACACACACACACACCCCATTTACATTGTACCACTGCGGAGAACAATGGTTGCTGCATCCACAACAGCAAGTCCCTGGCTACTCTCATTCCCCTCCCTCACCCTGTCCCGCCATCACTGGTTGGCCTGTTTTTTAAAACACACACAACATTTTTAACACATTTATTTCTGTGTTGCTGCACTTGTGAGTAGGAATGTATGTTCACTGATAAGTGGAAAAAAACATGTTTTAACAGTCCATTACCAGATCCACTCTCTTCCTGCTGTCTGTTTAATGCATGAAGACAATAATGATGGCAGCCTGTCTTTTGATGGGCAGAGAGAGATAGGGATGGAAGTGACGGAAGAGACAGCCTGGGAAAGCCCATAGCCAGCCACTGCTGTGCTGTGAATCAATGCTACACTTCTGCATGTAGGCAACAACCGAAGCAGAACTGGTTTGGGGGGTTTACATAGGAATTTTTCCGGTTTTCCCATACAGTGGCTTTGCATCACAGTGAACTGCAGTGAACTGCTCTAGAACCGGAAAACGTGCAGAACCATGAGGAAAACTACAATGCTAAAATGGTACAATGTGCAGACCGGAGAGTAAGAATTCAAGACTGCTACGATGTATCAACCTCGTGCAGAAACAGCCATGGTCTTGTATGTGTCAAAGGCTGGAAAATTACTTTTTGGATTGGAAACCCTCTCCGCGCAAAAAAAAGTAAAATTTTTAAGGTCTGATTTATATTGACATATCACATTTTGAAGGTGGATTTTGCACAGTCTCCACCCTGGCTGGAGAAGTCAGGGTGGAGCTAGATGCACAATCCTGACAAACTATGTGGCTGCAACTCTACTGGAATGTGTCAGTGGCTTTGCCATTGTGATTACATTTTTTATTTTTTATTTTTTTATTTTTTTAAATTTTTTAAATACTTTTTACTTCTTTTAAAATACTTTTTCTTTTTTCTTTTTTTTTATTGAGGAGAAACCACATCAAGAAAAAAATAGGGAAGAAAACCCCCCCCCAAGCTTTCTTAATGTTTAGGCAGAAAGAATATTTGTTTATTTATTTTTGCTCACTTAATCTTCAATTAGCAAGTGAAGAAATATTTCACTATTCAGTTTCACTCTCTTTATTTCAACTACATAAGGAGCAGCATTTTTGCCCAAATACTGCTGATGGAGAACCTGGTTCTGCTTTGCCGTCTCATACTGTGTTGTCTGTGGTGCTAAGGCAGGTGTCTTGATCTGAGAAACACATATCAGTTGCCTTGCTGTCAGTCACCCTCCCACCTTTAATTACAATTCTTCTTTTTCACTGTTCTATTAGATTTCTTCAACAGGCAGTGGAAGCCACAGATAATACCTTAGGTACAGATTATTTGATTAACAAATAATGGCCCTTTCAGTGCTGAAGGCTGAATATATTAGAGCAGCTACTTAGGATATTGTCTGTTGCATAAATACCACGAATTAGACAATAACCTCTTTTTACGCAATTTATCTGGAAATGTCTGCATTAATAGTTCTGTTATTATGCATTAGAAACAGTTGCTTAATTCCTTTTCTCCTTTCTTCCTGCACATACATACCACTCAGAGACATTCTAGAAGTGAGATCATGTTGCAAATGCCCATGTAGCGCTCGCAAGAGAAATCTACATTCCCTCTGTGTGAGAGGAGATGGGGACTTCCTGCCCGATTGAGAACTTGGGGTTTTTGCTCTTTTGCTCCACCTGCTGGCAGTAGGTGATGGACATCAAGTGCGAGGCATGCCTCAATTAAGGTAGCTTGATGTGAGGCACTGAAAACAGTAGCTTGGCAGGGGAAGTAGTGCCACTCTCAGCATGTTAGATGACTTGGAGGTGTGCCAGAGAAGGATGATAACTGTTGGAGGTGAGAGAAGTCACCAAGAAAATGTGTTATCCACATGTTCCTCTCATGGTGAAGCTTATTTAAAGAGCTTTCCTCATCTAAAACATAATTTAAAATGGCTCCCATGAAGTTGTGGGGAACATTAAAGGATGAAAGAGAGTGCAACCAATGTTTTGGCTGGCAACCTGTCAGAGAATTATAAGTTAGATGTATACCACCACCACCACCACTCACTTTTTGGTGGTTGCAGAGGCTGGAGTTGTCTACTGACCAAGCTGATGCCTGCTGTTTTCCTATGGGCAGAAGCAGAGTGCCAGTCACCCACAAGGCCCTTGAGAGACCCTGCATCCAGCTATAGAGAAATAGCTGCACATTTATCTGTTGCTTCCCCTACTCTCAACCAACCAGGAAATGGCCAGCTTTGGGGAGCTGCAGCTGAGTTGAGGGTTGGAATAGAGATTGTTGTAGCTATGTCCCCCAATGCAGGATCACTGCCCTTGTTTCTAGAAAGCGCTTATAACAAATAGGACCTGCTCCCCCAACAAAGAAAGTGCAGCGTGGTGTGCTTCTGTTCAGTGCTCAGCCATTAATTTTTTTCTAGCTCCTAGGCTGTTTCGGCCACCATGACCAATGACAATGGTGGGGAGGGGGTTCTAAGAGCTGTAGTATCAAAAAGGAAACATTTCCAAACTCTGGATGTTTTCCTCTTTGGGATTCCATTCCTTCCCTCTTCCAGCACACACTGCTGTCACTGGGCTGTTTTTGCATCACTATCCCCTGGACAATTTTTTCCACATTTCTTTAAATCTTGGGGTTCTTCATGTTTCTTTGACCATGTTGTCACCTATCTCAAGTGCTTCAGTAGCTCCAATCTGGCTGCATCATCATCAATCATAATTTGAGTTCTCTGTTACGGTAGTATATTCAGTTCAAGAAAATGCCCAATAAACAGAAGCCATCTGAGAATGTCTACCTGGCCATGTGTAATAATCAACTATTTATTGCATCAGTAAAGTCATAGTTACTTCAATCCATTTGACCAAAGGAGCGGACATGCTACTAACAGGCTGCAACATTGTAGCCAGCAGATTTGTGCTTGACTCTGTGAACTTTCTGCTTGGCCTTTTGGGTCTTCTAGAGGCATTAATTCTCTATAGGAAATGCCTTTTGTTCTCTTCTGAGCCTTTTGAGATTCCATTTCCAGCAAACTCATAGGAAATTAATTATTTTGAATCTATTATACAAGGTCTTGATTAATTAGATCTGATTGTTTCTATTTCCGACTTGTCCTTAAAATGCTCCTTTCTTGGCTATAGAGATCCCTATTGGTAAAAGGAAAATGAATTCACATGCAGAGCTTTCAAATGTTACTTTTTTGGCTGCAACACCCAGGATCGCCCAATCAGTGTGGCCCCAGGAATTTTGGGAGTTGTAGTCCATCAAGTGACATTTCAAACGTTTGGTTACATGTATACAGCACGCATGCTTTTCACTGTGCGTGTGCACTAGTGTAAATTAGTTGATTATAACATCTGCTAGCACAGTGTTCATGCAGCAGATCTGTTCTGGAGTGGTAAAGACCAGATACTTCACTGGGTACTTACAGATTTCGTAGCTCGAATTCTGGGTGTAGTGCCATTGGAACCTGTGAAAAACAGTGGGAGATGGGAAGTCGCTCTCTTTAGAGACCAAAGGCATGAACTGCAAGGTTCTTTTTGCTTCCTCGTTTGCCCTTGAGAACCTACACAGAGCAGGAGGCATCCAGATTTTAGAGCAAACTAGGGATCAGAAAGAGAAGCTTTCCTTGACTTTCCTTGGTGCTCCATGTAACATTCAAAGGGCATTGGGCACAGTCTCATTAAAGAATGATGTTCCTCCATCATAATTTTTCTGCGGGTTTTAAAGTCCTGACTGTATATACTACATATTTGAAATTCTGAATAACATTTCAAGTATCTGATGAAGTAGACTGGAGCCTACAAAAGCTCTTGCTACAATAAATGTGGTAGTCCTTAAGGTGCCAGAGGACTCTTTGTTATTTTCAGGGCAGCACTTTTGACAAAGCTATTCTGTGTATTTTCCTGCAGCTTTGATCCTGAGACCATGGCCCTAGTTGTGGTATAGTGGTTTGAGTGTTGGACTACAGTCCTGGAGACCAGCGTTCAGTTCCTTGCTCAACCATGGAAATGCACTGAGTGACCTTGGGTGCATCACAGACTCTCAGCCCCAGAAAATCCTGTGATAGGGTTGCCTTAGGGTTGCCATAAGTCGGAAATGACTTGAAGGCACACAACAACAACAGGGAGAAGAATGATGCCAAATGTACTGAATATTAGAAGGGGGCAGAGGAGAGGGAAGACCTCCTTTGTGGCAGAATGGTTCAGCAGTGTTTAGCTTAATTGTATCCTTTCATCTGGAAGAAAAGTAGAATTGTAGGCTGCAAATTTAAACTGTAGAGAATCCATTAGCTGTGTTTCCGCAAAGAGCAAGCTGACTAGATGAAGAGAGTGCAAAGTGTTTATTGTCTTTGCTCCCCACCACCACACCACCGAAAAATCTGAAACAGTTATTATTAATTGAACTGAGTGTTTTCAGTCCAAGATACTATGTTCTAAAAAATACCTTGTTCAGGCTAAAGTTACCTGTAATCCTGTAAAAGCCCATTATATCCAAATGCCCAGTCTGTTGATGCCACACTGGGTTTCTCTATGTACTTTAATCAATAACAATCAGAGTTGGAGCTGAAATGTATTCTTTGTGGGGGTATAGTATATCTTTCAAAAAGTACCCATTTAACAGGGAAAACTCCAGGTAGATGTAGCCAGATGTGTTCTGAGTAAGTGCTTCGATTACCTTCAAAGTTTTTTAGTATAGTAGGGTACACTATAGCACTGGCATGTATTGATGACAGTAAAGCACTCAAGTCATTGTTCAAGGGTGAGTAGATATTCCCGGTTAGCAGAATCAGTTCAAATAAATTTGTCATTGGCTATTATGATTCTAGCCGGCATGCCCTATCAATGTGGTTTGTGTTGATTTATATGGAAGTGCTTTATGTGGTTGCTTTTTGAGTCATATCAACAAAGACATATTCTGAAACATTTTGGGGTGGCTCTGGGTTGCACCGTTTCCCCCATGTTGCCATGACACTTAGCAGGAAAAACCTCTGTGGTTATCCATTGTTGTCTTCACCAGCACTATGTACATGTATAGCATCCAGTCACTGTGCAAGTAAAACTGTTTTCCATAAATCTACATGCCAGTTGTTATCTGTGAAGGTTTTGGTGATGCTTGAGTGCTTTGGTTGCTTTTTCCACAGTCTGATTTCATGTCATTTATCAAGAGAAACATGCCATCAAGTCTCATCCCAAAATCTGTTGTCTCTTTACACTCTTTTTCCTTGCATTTTTAAATACTAACTTTTCTTCTTTTGTTCAAGAGAAACAAGTTTCTGTTGGAAAGTTCTAGAACCATAAAGGAAAAAAAGGAGACATTCAAATAAAATAAAATAAATGGATAAGATAAAAATGCATGGCTCTCACTGCCCACTAGTTTTTCTCTTGCCTCACTCCTATTCACTCTCTAAATCCAACTAGAGGAAAGCCATTGAATTAACAGGATGGGCATAAGAGTTGACCTACCAACTTCCCTTTGATTCAGTGGGTCTACTCTAATTGGGACTTTAAAAAATGATTTAGTTCCATAAATCCATAAAGATATCCATAAAGATATCATAGTCGAAGAAGATAAGACTTGTTTGAGATTAAAGACAAGAGAGGAGTTAGAGAAGGATGGATTGAACTGCCAGTGCTTTCTTTACTTACAACTAAAAGAAAGATTCAAAATGGACTTAAAGCTTGAAGGTTTTGAAACAAATAAACAACTGAATGAGTTTGAGAAGGCTATTTTTGAGAAACCCGACCACTTAACATCTCAAATCTATGAGATTCTATTAGATCATGAATCAGAAACAGAAGTGGTAAAAGATGTAGTGATATAATCGGCTCGTAATATCGGACATGAAATAAAACTAAGAAACTGAGAAAGGAGCTGGAAAAATACTAAAAAAATCACATTAGCCCAAAACTTGAAAGAAAATCATCTCAAACTGATGTTTAGATGGTATCTAGATCCTGTTAAACTGAATAAAATTTACAAAACAAGGAAAAATAATTGCTGGAAGTGTAGAAAGGAAAACAGTATGCTTTTTCATATGTGGTGGTTGAAAATATTGCAAATATATACATAGAAGCATGACCAAAATCTTACAGATAAATATTCCATTGTCCCTGGAAATCTTCCTGTTTAATATGCTACATGAATTAGACAAGATGTCAATGAGGAGGTACTGGAGGACAATACTATATATGGTTACAGCAGCTAGAATTGTATACTCCAGATACTGGAAGAACAGTGTTATTGCAGAAACAAAAGAATGGCTAATCAAACTCATGGAATTTTGATATTAGACAATTTAACTTTAGCATTAAGGGGAGAAATACAAGGGGAAAATGACAGAGAATGGACTCCAATTAAAAACTACGGTATTTGAAACAAAAGCTGGATACCTTGGATATTTCTTGACTAGAACATCAGATTCCTTACCTGTAAAGAAGTTTGGTCTGTTGAAATGAGTTTAACAGCTCCTTTATTTACCAGCCTTACAGCAAAGGTAAAATGTTGGAATCGCAAAGTATTACACTAAAAGGTATACGCTCTCTCTGTGTGTATACACATAGGCTTGTGGGTAGGATACATATGCAGTCGCGTAGGAACGGAGGGGTAGGGGTGGGGCGATTCGCCCCGGGTGGCAATGTTTCTGGGGCATCCCGGCCCATAGCCATGCTCCCATACGCCTTGGCCATCCCCTGTGTGTCCTGGCCATGCCCCCCACACAGTGGGCACACCCTTTGTGCCATAGCCCCCCCCGCCCCCCCTCCACACACTCTAAGCTCCACCACTGTACATATGCATACTTTATATCCTCCAAATGTTTGGCAGGAACTGTTCCAGTTAATCCTCCGGATTAATCCGCTACCATCCCACTTTTTAAGCGGCTTTAAACATCTCTCAATTTCTTCCTGTCCTCCTCCCACTTCCCCTCTTTTTGCTCTGCTTACTTCAATTGCTACAGACTGAGTTCAAAGTCCAAAAGCAGTTTGTACTCAGTTTAACTCAACAGGGGATAGTACAGGGTGTTGCCCTTCCCAGTAGACTCAGGCAAAAGCAAACTGCTGCAGCCTCTCCTAACTTGTATATTTATCTTCATTGATAACTTTGCAATTTTACCCACATTTGATGTTGCTTGGGTACAGATGTTCCAGTTTACATCTGTGAAATGTTGGTGGGCATGGTACCGCCATTTTTATTTGCGATACAGTATGGCTCTAGGATAGCTGGAAAGGACAACCTCCAACCCACAGGTCTAGTTTGACTGTGCAGTACAATAGAGTGCCATCCCCTTTGTTGAGGCACAGGCACAAGAATTACAACAGTAATTCTAGCAACTTGCTCAACAACTATAGTTCAAAACTTGCATTGTCTGGAACTAATTATATGTATTTTAAAAGTCCCACTGAGCAGTGCACATTAAATGTCACTGTAGCCCATTCTGCATTTGGTTTTTGCTTCCTATCAGAGGTAGATACTAACTGTGAGCTTTACTGTGTTACCCTAAAAGATGGGGGACTTTGGGATCCATCTGCAGTGTAGCATCCCTTTAGAATTTGGGGGAATTAAGGCTCAAAAGAGGCCTGTGAGAGGAGGGTAATGGCAGGATCTTTACACCTATGTGTATCAGTCTTTACTGCAGAGGGAGAGGCTCCACATTAAAAATAAACTAAAATACTTTATTGGAAATAACAAGCACACAAGAAATCAGACACTTTCAAGATTCATACAAGGCGGTCAGAAAACAAGGCATGAAAGGTTAGATAAATTTAGGAATGAAAGAGGGTGATATTTACCAGTCCTGAAGAAATGGGATGAAGCGAGGAGACTCAGATAGGGATCTGAGGGTAACACAGATGGGCAGCAATGCTAACAATCCAAAATGCTACAAATTGCCAAGGCCAAAATTAGAGTTTAAATACCCTTTCCCAAACTTTGAAGAGGTGTTCTGGCAAAGCTTAAAACCTTCTTGCGGGACTGACCAAAGCGTTCTGGAATAGGTGATTGCTTCAATACAGGAGTGACAAAACTTATGGGAATCATGATCAAAAGAGATGGTCTCTGATCGTCTTATCTAGGCCTGTTTTGGAAATGCAAAGATGTGAAATTGGAAGAAAGATTAGCTTGAATTACTTTTATACCAGGGTTTTCCACCTAATCCCCTTTGAATTTTATGGCCTGGCCATGTTTCAGGTCAGTCTGACTTGGCAACAGCTCTCCGTTTAGCATTGGCATGTCTCAGATCATTATGGCTTCAATCATGTGTTTTCCAACCATAAATTTGTTCAATTTATATAAAAATGGTATTCCCCACCAATCTTGCTATCCCACAGGATGGGAATGTAAGATATGGTAACAACTGTTTCCTGAAAGTTTATGTGCATGTGTTCAGGGAAATGGTCAGATACAGTGCAACTTTGAAATAAAACATACTCTGGTGGATACAAGTTTTGACATAGCTTCTGATTAGTTTACGAGTGTTATTCAAAATGCATTTTTTCTATTCCTTTTAAATTGTCAAATAATCTGAACAAGTTTCATGACATGATCTAGCCATAAAAAACAGTAAAGCAAAATGACACGTTTCTCTCATCCTAAATATGCTGATTTGCGTAAATAATATTTTTGCTGGGGCATGTATTTTATTTAGTTTTTTAATGTTGAAATAAATTTTAATATGTAAAACTTATAATCTTGCTGCACATTTAATATGTATAATATATATATATATATATATATATATAGACACACACACACACACACACACACACACACACATACATATATCGGAAGACCTATTCATACCTTTTCCAGCATAGTGCCTTCCATCCATGCTGGACCATGACTTCTAGCTGATAAAGCCAGCATGACCAGTGTTTGAGAGAGGCTGCATTAATGTAGGGATAGGAAGGATTGATATACTCAGTGTCATCCCTATAGCAGCAGAATTCTGATATCCAGTCACCTAGATCACACTGCCCTCTTTTCAGAGATATTTTAACATCTTTCCCCTCTCCCCGTAGCATCATTTGATAAAGGAGCAATGATTTCCCAAGTGGTAGAAAACACAGTAAGTGCAATATGTTAGAGGCTGTTCATGGTCAATTAGCTGGATGTCAGCAGTGTTTATCCTTCACAATATGTGCACTCCATTGGCTCTGTCCTTGTCATTTTCATCATTCCTAAAAAAAAGTTCTGGGGGCACCTACAAGTGGGCATTGGAAACCCCCATAGAATACTGACATACATAAAGGAGTTCTGTTTGATACAAGATACTCACAGATCTTAGAATTCTCACAAGACTCTTAATCCCCAAACACTCAACTCCCTGGGCAAGACAAGTTAGCTCCCAAACAAAAGAAGTAGGAAAATTGTAGTTTGCAGGCCACTCAAAGCCACAGTCCCATATGTGTCCCTCAAATTTCCAGATACCCCTAAGTCCTCAGACCCTCTTCCTTTTTAATATTTATAGGTGATTTCTTGCCTGAAGATCCTGCAGACACCTCAAAACCTACCATAAATTTAGCAATATGCTTCCCCCTCTGATTCTCCCAAGGCTCTTCCAGACCATACAAAAATTGTCAAAAGTTGGCCCAACCAGTAAACAGGATTGATACAACGTCACTTGTGGGCACCAGCAATGCACTGGTGCAGCTCACCTAGGCTGGGTGTGTGTGCAAAAATTCCCCCTGCCCCCTATTGCAGTTGCCTATCTAATGGCAACCAGAAAGGCATCATTTCTCTGACAGTGTGGCCCACGGTGATATCAGACTGACATCAGAAACGTGGGGCAATCAGAAAGAACAAAGAGAGGAAAGGAAAGGGAATGCAATGTCTCACATACAGCCTGACCTAAAATGAGACCCTTTGCTTATTACAGCACAGTGGGACAACTCTGCAAAAAGTTTCTTCAAAGTAAGCTTCCAAAGATGAATAAAAGTTGTCATGGTCATCCCAGGCCCTTTCATAGTACACAGTTATAGCACTGTGATACCACTTTAACTGCCATGGCTGCATCCTATAGAATCCTGAGACTGCTTCTTATGAGGAGGGATCTTTGGAATGCCCTGCTGGGGAGCTCCTCTGATGCCTCTGACCAAACTGCAAACCCCAGGATTCCACAGGATGCAGCCATGGCAGTTGTAGAGATATCAAAGTGCTATAATTGTTTAGTGTGAAAAAGCCCTCAGTAAGGCTTTCCATTTATTGACAATTGTTAAAATATTATTTTACCCTGCTCTTGGTGTCAGATGCTTAAACATAATAAAGCAGCACTCCCAGTGACAACTCGATATGCACTGGACATTCCATAGAAGAGAAGCTGAGAAATGGCTATATGTCCTGGTGGGTTTTTAAATATCTCTAGAGTTTCCTGTAGAGTGCAAATGGGAAGAGTAGTGGTACCACAAGCCTATGCAGACACACATGTATCTTTTGACAGATATAATGACCCTAGGAAGCATACTGTAAAACAAGTGATGTCAGAACACTATTAACCTGTAAAGACCTTGCGTAGACATCCTGGGGGTTGTCAGTATCTCATAAACATGTCATCTGAAAGAAATCCAGGAGTTTGATTATGAGGAAATAACATTTTCCAGAAATAGTCAAAACAGCTAGCTAACTGGTGGGAATCACAGTTATTTCAAATTCCACAAGCAATTGCCTTGCATCTGGAGAAATATTTCCATCCCTTGGAGCCAAATAGCCACAAAGGTTTCCTCATTAAAAGTCTGGATCCATTTTCATCTGAAACTTTTGAAAATAATTTATTGCAATCATTAAAATGTTCACATGCCAGCAAGGCAGGCTCTTGTGACCCTGTTTGGTAACCTTTGGTCTCTCACTATACCTGCTTTCATTACCGTTACTCTATCTGTCATGTCCAAAATGAGATGAACTTGGTCTAATAATTAGAAAGAAGTCTTGATTTTATCATGCTGGATCCCTGTTGTAGAGCAACAAAAGCAGTAGCAATACTTATCATTAATGCCACTGCAACCGTCATGATGGGGCATAGCTTTCTATTCAAAATGTCACCGAGATCTGCATTGGTACTCACCAAATAGAAACCTAAAGATTTGTTCATTTTCATTTCATATACCCTGAGCATAATTTTAAAGTAGATTTTAATTATTACAAGATATAACCATATCTAGTTTTTAAAATTAATTTTAAAATACTATTCATACCTACTTTTAAAGAGTTAGTTAAAGCAGTTTCACTTAGTCCAGGAAGGTGTATACTTTAGTCTGAGTCCCCTGCTACGTTCTCATCTCCTGTGTAGGGGTGTAGTGTCCTTACCTGATGCTTATAAAGAGATACGTAAGAAGAGGAGGGGAAAATACATTGGTCTCTCACAGCAACAAAAAGGTGGGAGAGAAGTGAAGAAACCTCATCACTGCTGAGATTCTAGTTGATCATGGCTGTCTTGTAAAAGCAAGACACAACCCTGAGTTTCTTCAGAGAGCAGCTCTTCAATCAATCCTGCCTCCAGTGTGAGACTTGAGCCATTTCCACACTTAGACTGTTATAGCACTATTGTTCCACTTTCAAAATCCTATGGAATCCTGGGGTTTGCAGTTTTGGGAAGGGCTGGCCAGCTGGCCCCTCCTGAAACTGCAAACCCCAGGATTCCATAGGATGTTGAAAGTGGAATAATAGTGCTATAACAGTCTAAGTGTGGAAATGGCCTTAGATGTCAAATTAGCTGTATGTCTCACAAGATTTCTGAAATAGGGCAAAATATATTTTGTGTGGAACTCTTCTCTCCATGGAAAACCTGTGTGTTTGTTCTGTTTGTGAAGTTAATGAGAGGTGGAGAAGCGGGAATTGAGAGAGAGAGAGGGGGGAGGGGCAGGGGAGGGAGAGAGAGAGAGAGAGAATGTATGATCACAACAGGTTGATTATCACAAAGAAAAACAACCCATTATCCTATGCTACTATTTTTACTTCAAGGAACAGCTGCTGCCTTTTCAAATACTGGACTTTTAATAAAAATGGCGGAAACCCACAAAATCCACACATGAAATAGCGCAGATTTTCTTCAAGAGCAGAGGGAGTAGGCCAACTCTCAGCAGCTTGTTTAGAGGTGAAATGGCTTCTTCAAGTTGTCTTGTTTACTCCCAAATGATGAAATAAATCAGGATTTACAGGCAGATGTGTGAGCATACACACACATTCCCTTTCCTTTTAATGGACGGGATCCAGTCAGATTTTAACATTGATGGACCTGCTTCCATCTGTTTTGCTGGGAGGCTGGGGCAATTCTCCCTCCCCATACAAGCCCTGTGTCCCCTCCATACCTGCCCCAGTTGGTTTGGACAATCTCCATGGTGGTTTTTTTGAACAGCACAGAGAGTTACTTGGAGGGAGAAAAGTAGAAAGAACAAACTTTTGTTGTAACCCTTGGGTCCCAATACAAAGTTAGATCTAGGCCAGTGTTTTAACATTAGGACAACAAGCTTACTGATTATGAACCTCCTAGCACCGCAACAGTAGAACAGACTACCTCAGGAGGTAGTGGAGTGGGCTCTTCCCAGAGGCATTTGAGCAAATACCAGGTGGGTATTTGTGAAGGACTAACTACTATGCTGGCATCGTGCACTGAATGCAGAGTTGCATTCAATGGTCTCCAGCTCTGTGACTGTGTGGTCTTTAAAGGAAATAAGTATCAGAGTTTTAAACAAGGGGACAGGAACTGAATCACAGAGAATCAGTGCTCCCACTTCATTTTGAGTGAAGCTGGCTAATGCTGATGCAATTTCACTAATAACAATAGGAGCCCATGGTGGAGAAACCAATTCTGGTACCTTTCTGAGCACTCTTGCACAATGATCACTCCCGCCCAGCTTCAAGCACACTATGATATGTTATGAGTGTTGGGCGGAGGGCTTAATGAATTGAATGCCTGCCTGGAGATGAGATGGCAAGGGCTTGTTCACAGAGTAATCAAAGGGGAAACATTTGGGAAGAAAATTAAATGTGACAATTGACACTTAATGACTGGCTGCGTAACCATGGCAGGGGGAGATAGAAACAATTAGCCTCCCGTATAGAAGCCACAGCAGTAAAGTACAATATTCCAGAGCCTTGTGCTCATCAGTTGTCGAAAGTAATGCATTTAATCCCCCTGACATTACTGATTTAATCAGTTATTTTGCATCCCTCTCTTTCCCTTCAGGTTCAGATCTCATTGTGTTATAGGTGGAAGGTGGGAGGTGAACTGGCATGTTCCAAGAAGCAGGTTGGAGTCTACATTGATTAAATGTCAAACAAAAGAAAAAAAATATTTCCTCACTGTTCCCTAATTGTATTAATCAGCACTTTGGGGAAATTATTGTTTTAATATTCCTCCTCCTGCAAATTCTTCCTATGTCTGTTAGCACAGCCATGCAATGAGGACTTTCTCAGAGCTCAGATTAGATATTGATAATTGTACCTGAAAATCTGTTTTGTCTGAATTTATAGGCGAGCACTATTACTTGTCATTTTAAGGGAGAAAAAATAATTAAGATTACATGCATATATTTACCCACACACTGATGAATGCTCTTACTCATCTTGCATGCTAAGATTGCCACAGATAACCAGACGTTAGCACAGATACTCCACCAAGGTACACTTCTATTGAGGAACTGTAATGCTGGACAACTGTTCAAACTATAGTATGCTCTACACAACAGTGGTGACCAGAAGCTCCCACATCAGTGGGGCAATAAATCCAATCCAGATATTAATCCAGGTTCTTCAAGGAGCCATCCAAGGTGCTGAATCCTATTCCTTAATAGGTTCAGCACCTTGGATAGTTTCTTTAATGCTAGCTGAAAGCCTGGAATGGATTTATAACCCCAGTGACATGGAAGCCACCAGCTACTTGCACTATAAACTGTCTCCATTGATGCATGATTGCCGAAGTACATAAATATAAATTCAATATTGTCTGTAATGGGTGCAAGGGGATTGGTTCACAGTGGTGAGAGAGATTCATTTCCCACTGACATTCCTGCAGGCTACCTCATGTAAGGAGGCATGGCCTCCAACATCACTCCATAAGCCACTGACTGCCTGGCTGAAGCACTGTCTGAAGCTTCCAACCAGTGTCTCAGCTGGAGACCCTTTGTCAACACTAGCAGAGTTTGTGTTCAACTTGGACCAGCTATGAGATGAGCAGGGGTAAAATCCACAGCAGTTGTGCCAGCTCTGTGGTGCAGATGTTCTGCCCACCCTTATAGCATTTATAGGGATCTGGGAAAACTGCAGTGGGAAGGATGGAGTAAAGAAATCCCTTCTACCCATTCAGTTGCATGCAACAAACTGGATCCAATGCATGGTTGGCAAATACATTATTTGATGGGTTGGGGATTCATGAAAATTTCACATATGCACAGAGTAATATATTTTCTTAATTATTGGTCTCACATTTCTTTATGAGTGGTAATTTCTCCAGGAATAAATTCCAGAGGGGTGGCGATGTTAATTTGTTCCAACACCAGAAGCAACCACCACCCTACTCCAGTCTCGTGACACCTTAAAGACCAACTGTTTTATTATGACATAAGCCTTAGAGGATCAGAATGCATTTCTTCAGCTTATGTCACTGTTAACATGCCATAAGACTCCTTTGTTTTTTGTCAGGAACAAGGAAATGAGAATGGATTTGATTACTTTGTTTTGTCAGCTCCTGCTGCCTTACCCCACATTCTAGGCAAGCCACAAAAGTGTTCATTACTGGGGGCAGGGAGTGGAAGAGAGAAAATATATATTTCCTATATTCAAAATTTGTAAAGAATCAAACTCCCCAATCTCTTTGGAACTACAGCATTAGTTACATTAGGGTGTGTTTTCCTGGCATAGTGGCACCACCAAGTGGTGATGTTCTATTCTGCTGTATAATTAATGCTAAATAACTAGGAGGAATTAAATACAACAAAATTCAAAATCCATAAAACAGCAGTACATTCATTGTCCAATCAAAATGCCCAAATACACTATGCAAGCTTTTGAAGCTTTACTGGCTTCTTCCTCAAGCAAATATGTTAAAAATCATACAAGAGAAGAAAAGTGATGATTTTAGAGTTACAGGCCTACATTGTCTCTTGCATGTTACTACTGTTAAGATGGTGGGATCTCCATGTAGGTAGAGGCCACTCCTCTTTTTTGCCATTTCGCTGCATGGCCAACACGGCTACCCCTCAATACACTTTCTAGGAGTTAAAGAAATGACTTTGTAATGCACAGCTCTCAAAGCATTAGGCTAGCCCTAAAAAGTGAACAGAGCTGACAGAGCACAAGCTCTTCCTTGTTCTCTACCACAGAGCTATTGGAATGGCTGAAGATAAAGAACTTTATACAGGAAGCCAATGTCTCCTGCCTCAAGCTGGGAAACTGGGACTTTTCCATACTTTTCCTAATAGTACTTTCTTCATGTACTGTGGGAGACAAATGCCTTCTGTGTATTAGGAGGTTTACACAAATGTTTGACTACAATTACTTGCATGTAGGGAGAGCAAACTGTATAAACTGCTCCTCAGTTGTAACAGTGGAGACTTAGGCCATTTCCACACTACACTCTTACAGCACGATTATTCCACTTTCAACATTCTATGGAAAACTGGGGTTTGCCCCTCCCTAAACTGCAAACCCCAGGATTCCATAGGATGTTGAAAATGGAATAATCACACTTTAAGAGTGTAGTGTGGAAATGGCCTTAAACCTTCCTGTGGTTTTCATTCAGCTTCACTGATTCACTGAAAGGTGCTCCTGCACCTTTCTTTGACTGAGCGTTATGCATTTGGAGCAGTGAACAAAAAAGGAAAAGCTGCTATTCTACCTTGCAGTATCCATTTTCCTTTGGAGCTGATAGGTTCACAACAATCTATTCTATCTATAGCTACTGCCATTGCTGTGCAATTGGGCAAGCCATCATAAATCCTTTGTTATAGTGCGACCTTTTCTATATCCTCACAGAAGGAAGTGCCAGTAACTTTAAAAAGACCTACCTCTATGTGTCTAGAATGAAAACCATAAAGTCACTTTCTGGACCAAGCAGGCTGAATACTTAGGAAAAGAGAGACTTGCAATGGAACCTTACAGTGGGTGGAGTGCTCTCATCCAGTGTTCCAGCCAGCCAAACATCCATGCTCTCTTCAAGCATATCTCATTGCAGTTTGAACTCTTCCCACAATTTTCTGATTCCTTTTTCTCCATGTGTATGGACAAGAGACAGGCAGCATTCTGTGCCCATAGAACAAGGTCTGTCCTTCATATTGAGCTGTTTGGGCTGTAAGGCTTTTTCCAGACTGTGGTGTTTCCCCCATGCTGATTCTTCTTTACTGTGTGCAGATGGTGCCGTTTTGACTACATAATAATTGGTACTCATCACAGAAATAGAAATGATCCTGTATTGCATGCCCACTCTCATATTGTCCCTAGATGCCATGACAAGTGTCTTGATCTAAATCT
Organism: Ctenosaura bakeri; assembly: GCA_948474755.1. Lineage (NCBI taxonomy): Eukaryota > Metazoa > Chordata > Lepidosauria > Squamata > Iguanidae > Ctenosaura > Ctenosaura bakeri. The sequence goes on from CAOLHI010001065.1 coordinate 536,611, forward strand.
TTGCTAAAATATTTGTTGTTGTTGTTGTTGTTGTTGTTGTTGTTGTTGTTGTTGTGTGACTTCAAATAATTTCTCACTTATGGTGACCCTAAGGTGAACCTATCACAGGATTTCCTTGGCAGAGATTGTTCAGAGAGGGTTTGCCCTTGCCTTCCTCTGAGGCTAAGAGAGTGTGACTTGCCGAGGGTCCCCCAAGCAGGTTTCCATGGACAAGTGAAGATTTGAACCCTGGTCCCCCAGTGTACTGTTCCAACACTCAGACCCTTACACCACATTGGCTAAAGTATAAGAAATTTTAAAGGGAACTGTAACATGACCATGAAATATGGGATGAATAGTAACTCCATTTTATCTGTGCCCTGAGATTGAATGGAGACTGGCCACCATGTCTCTAGTGTATAGTGTTTCATTTCATAAACAGTATCTAATTTACAGTAAACATTATTTGTCATGTTTTCTATGTGCACAGCCTGCAGAGTAAGAGACAGGGCAGTGTGTGTGCCTGTGTGGTTGTTCACATGTGCAACTCAGCAGCAATGGGATTGGTCTCACAATGCTGCTGCACTGTCTTTGCTCCATGAGTATGAAGACAGGGTACTGGATGAAACCTTCATTCTATTCCATCCAAAAACAGAGGGTGATATAAATTGGGGTGGCAAAAGTATGATCTACCAACTCCATGGAAATTATTTTTTTAAAGTCTATTTTGCCCATCATGTTACCACAAACTTCACCGGTACCACTCCAAAGTGAAGCTCTTATGCTTCCCTTGGCCTCTGACATTCCAGAAAGCTCCCACAACCTTTTAAAAATCAACCAAAAATTAGCTGAAACCTAAATCAGAAATGATGTGATGTGATGTTTGTTCTGGTTGTATACAAAGTCACCAGGGCATCCCACTAGGAGGCTGAAAAATGTCCCCCAAGAGAGTTGGCCTCCTCCCTTGAACTAGATGGAAACTTCTTTCTGTTCCTTTTGTTAAAAAAATAAGAATTTCTGCTGATCCTCACTTCATAGTCTGCCAATAAGATATTATGAGGAGGCAACTAGTGGGTTATTTCTTGACCATTAGTTTCACATTGCATCCTGCTTGTGAGGACATATGTAGAGACTGCTTGAGCAACAAACAAGAGTGTGATGGTAGTTTTTTGGTGCATACAAATGTTGTTTTCCTTGTTTTTATTTTAAATCAAATCTTAGCTATAGTTTCACTTCATACAGTGGTAGTAAGACTCATCTGGAGTGTAATTGTTCTCCTCTGTTAGAAAAATAAAGACAAATTGGGACGGCTGCATGGGAAAGCAACGAAGACGACTACTTTTCCATGCTGCCGACCACCTTCGTTGCTGTGGCAAAGTTGAATGAAATGTGTACAGAGAAAAGAGGACTGGGAGGAGACATGGTAGTTCTCTTCAAATATGTAAAGGGCTATTACATAGAAGAGGGCATGTTTTTTGCTGTCTCAGACTGCAGAACTCTTAACTGGTACGTTACAAGAGAGTGGATTTCCAAAGAAAGCCTGGATAACTATCTGTTGGAGATACTTGAACTGTGTACTTCCTGCATGGAACAGCAAGTTGTTTTGCAAGGTTCTCCTGTATGATTGTAGAATGGATTCAGCTCAAGATCTCGTGGAAGAATACAATGTGTGAATGGATTTTTAAGAAACCAAGTAATGGCCTTCTTTTCCAACTAGATGAGACGTCTTAGATGCCACATGTAAATCTTATTCTGTCAACCAAACCTTGATAGAAAATAAGTTCCATCCATGGTCTAATGCTGTGGCAGAGGCGGGGAAGTGAGTATGCAACCATCTGCCTCATTACCCAGCATTTTCTGTGTTGCTTTCCACTTATCTGAGTCATTGTGATAAATCACAATAGCTGAAGAAGAAGCAGGAACATATGAAAAGTTGTTTGCCAAGAGTTTCTCCCTGTAGAATTGGGAAGGCTGACATGTTACTTTGGATGCAATCCAGCCAGAACAGAGAACATTGTAGTCCCATTCATTTTAATGGGAGAGTTTGGCATGAATTTATGTTTCAGCTTAATTCCCTTTTTTGGGGGGGGGTAATTGTATCATGATTTATGAGATATCATTTTGTCTTTCACCAAACAGGAGAATTATTCTCTTTAAGTTCCAACATTCTTCTGAGATGTCCTGTGTACCCTTTCATTCTTCTCAGTTCTCCTATGTGTAGCCTTCCTTTCTGTTTATTTAGTGAAAACAGAACTGAAAAGGTTCTCTCATTATCTCTCTGCCTGTATTGTATAATTTATGAGATGAAAAATGGTCTGGTGCATTATTTTACCAGACTGGGCAAGACTGATTTGGTGTCATGATTTGTTGCTGCTGCTGTTGCTTCTGCTGTTTAATTTTTATTTATATTATTCTAGTGTGTATACTTGGCATTGCCTGGGATTTTATTTTCTCATAGATAATACTTCTTAGAAACATTTGAGATCCTGTGTCTCTAACTCCCCAACTGTCTTGTCCAGTTGCTATAACTTTTCTCCATATTCCCTAATCCAATCTGTATTCAGAGTTATTAACATAGAGAGGTTGGGTTCCTGAAGGAATACACTGCCCTCCTCCTTGCTACTAGGCCTCATCTTCATAGCAACTGGCCTGTTTAAGACAGACACAGTTGACTGAGGCCCAAGAGCTCTCTGGCTGAGAATTCTAAAGGCCCTAAACTGCCAACCCCAGGATTCCATAGAATCTTCTTAAGCAGCCAATCATATGAGGTCTTCGCCTGACATAGACAAACAAACTTTGACTTTTATATATTAGATTGTAGTTATAGTATTTCATTATAGTGGCCAAGCTCCTGTTGCCCTCCTAGTGGAGTCTAAATTACCACCACTGTATTTACACTGCTGCTGGACAAGTGATAATACATGGGTTGCTGGTTTTGTCCTGGCTGAGAAGGGCAGCTGAAGACTCACAGGTACAGCTCATTCCCTTGGCCACTGATTGGCTGCAGGGGGTACCTGGATGCCTTATGCCTACCAGTGCGCATCCAGAGAAGAAGAAAAGGCCGTTGCCCCTGAACAAAGGTCAAAGCAGCTTCTTTTTTCACTCAAGTACAAGGATGGCCAACTGGTGCTCTCAAATATCTTCTAAGCCAATCAATGGCAGGAGAGAAGAGCTGCACTCAGTAGCCTGCAGTTGTTCTTGCAGATCGGGGGCAAAGGCTTTTCAGAAGGAGGTGCTAGATGCATCCTTGTGCGATGTCTTTAAAATACTTAAGTCGGCGTAAATGGAGGATACACCAGCAGAAGCTGCTAACAGGATTACTGCCATTCTGTGGCTTTGAAGGACATGTGTTTAATTCAACTCCTGACAGACTATCCTTAAAGTCAGCAATTGAGCAGATGCAGTTAAGCCTTTCTTGACTTCAACACAGGCCATTTCTGCACTGCACTCTTATAGCGTGATTATTCCACTTTCAACATCCTATGGAACCTGGGGTTTGCAGTTTCGGGAAGGGCTGGCCAGCTCCTCCCTAAACTGCAAACCCCAGGATTCCATAGGATGTTGAAAGTGGAATAATCGCACTATAAGAGTGTAGTGCGGAAATGGCCACAGTTTGGAACATGATTGACTAAGAGACCAAAGAAGAGGCATGAGGGAGAAGAAGTATGGTGTTTCTTAAACAGATGCCTACATAGATGGTGACCATATAATATTTGAGAACACTCTAACTACTCAGGGTGATAGCACGAAGAATAGAATGGTCACTAATAATGCAACGTTCATGACAAGAATGAAAGGTCATATGGAATGGGAGAAAAATAATATAGAATCTAAGGGCTAGAGGCTGCTGCTGTTATAAAGGCAAGAGAAGCAGGAAAGGGGGTAGGACACTGAGTTTAAAGCAGCCACTGGAGAATCAGGACCTGGAAGACAGAGGGCCTAGCAGAAGACTGGGAAACCTGTAGACTTCCAGAATTTTTGGATTTCATTTTCTATACTACTTTACCATTGGCCATGCTGGAGGAAGCTGATAGGAGCTGAAATCTAAGACATCTGGAAGGCAGGGTTTCTCTAGCTGTGCCCTAGAGGCTGGTGGTAGGATGTGCAGAGAAGGTAGCAAGCTTTTGAAAGGAAGGACAATGATGACAACCACTACCACACAATGAAAGGTGCTAATCCTAAAGACAGAAGGGACTATGTAGATATCAGTATAAATGTGCATACAAGGAAGAATGGAGGATCAGGAAAAGCAAATGAGGATGCATTGAACGATGTGCTTATGAATCAGTCCTGTTAGATATTTTGCATCTGGCCATCCTATTGCAGCTGCTGCATTTTATACGGCATGCTCAGTGCTTACTGGAATAAAGGTTGACAAAATGGGACTAGAACAAGTGCAGGTTTGTATTCAGGAAAACCAGTAGTGAACTACAGGCAAGCCTTATATGAGTATTTCTTTCATGAGTTCACTGTTGTTTTTAAGTGTCTGACTCAGTTAATAGACTTGGTGAAATTTTATTCGTGGGTCAGCAAGGATGGCCGTGAGAGGTCATGAAAGCTAAATCTCTCACTCAGAGCAGCAGATATCTGGAATTCCAGTTTAACATCTGATTTTTGACTTCACAAGGCAGATGTTTAGGGGAAAACATCTGCTTGCTTTTTTAAAACAAATGTTAATACATCTCTTCAATCTCCTTCTTTTCCTCCTTCTTGGTACATAGTAATAAACAATTTCCTTAGGCAGTAAAATAACAAACTAGTTTCCACTGCAATCTCTGTAACATAATGAATGGAATTCTTGTATCATTTGATGTAGGTTTATAGTGATATTAGTTCATTGAGGGGAGGAAGCAGTACTTCTTCTTTATTCCCCTTTTATAGAACAAGGTGAAGGTGTAAACTGTGTAGCACTTCATAAAGACTATTTCTACCCCAGGGCTATAAAACTGTGTCTAGGCTTTCTGTAGTGGAATTAGGTTTCCTGTAAGGGCACAGAAAACTACATGATAAATAGATTTTTATGCTTTTAACACTCATGGCTTCCAGCTGCCGAAAGTACTAATAATTCTTGGTTAGAGATTCTAACCCTTTTTCAGAACTAATATTTTTCTTGTGAAAGGGAATATCTACTCAGTCATTAGGTCTTGCTACTTTCAGTTTTGTTTCCAGGTGTTTGTGTTAGAAATGCAACAATGCTCAGCACTTAAAGAGCTAAAGATGCCTTGGAGGGAGCAGAAGTGAGAGGGTTAAGTAGTTTTCAGTGACCCAGAATCTTCTAGTCTCTTATGTAATCTATCCTATCCTATCCTAAACTGTCTGAGATGTAAATTGATACTCTTAGGGATTTTTCCATCACTTCTCTCCCTTCCCCCACTTTATTCTCTCAGTTTTATTTAAAGGGAAACAAGCTTAGTTAAATATTATCTCAAACTGCTTAGATCACCTTCTTGTCTTTCATGAAGATGTTTAGTGTGTTTCTTTAGTCACTGGTGTCTTTCCTCCTTAGTCAGAATTATTAGCCACTGCATGCATGTGTATGGGCGTGTATATACTCCCTAGCAATTTGAACTCCCCCCCCCTCTTTGGGGTCTAATAACAGACTACAGCAAGTTGTTCTGTGTTTTCAAGTCATTTCCAACTTATGGCAATGCACAGGGTTTTCTAGGGCTGAGAGTGTGTGAAAAGTCGAAAATCACCTGGTGGGTTTCCATGGACTAATGGGGAATCATACACTGGTCTCCAGGGACATAGTCCAATGCTCAAACCAGTACACCATGCTGGCTAGTGGGGGTGAAAATTTAGCCCTCAGGTAATGTTGCCAGATTGGATCTAGGATGGCACTCCTTTAACTTGAATCCTGAACAAATATTGGAGAATGAAGTACCATAAAGCTCCATCAAACAGAACAAGGATACCTCTTCTTCCTCATCTTTCAAACCTGAACTGTCAGCTGTAGCCATCTCACCTCCCAACATTCCTATTGTCTTGGGGGTGGAGGCAGGAAGAAGGGGTTCAGCATCCTGCTCTGTTCTTGTGACCTTCTGTGCCCCCTTCCCCACCAGGGAGGCAATAGTAGGGTTGGGAGAAAATGGCTACAGCTGCAGGTGAGAGAAGATAGGTACCTCCATCACAGAGCTTTATAGTAATTCATGCTGCTCCAAGATCTATTGGAGATTAAAGTTACAGGAGCCCTTTTCCATTTCTAATCTGGCAACCATACTCTCGGGTCTTCTGGAGTTGCCCAGCCCTGCTTTTGCATGATAAGAACAATCTAAAACATGCCTCAAGAAGTTCATACACTCCCCTTCCTCCTTAGTCACAGTCAAGAGAAGGAGTTTGGAAATTTTTACTTCTAGATCTGTCCAGTTCTTGGGCTCAAACTCTGATTAATCTTAATTACTATGGCTTACTTAATAAATCAGTTTGTGACCAAGACTCATATTTGGTATATGTAAATAAACCATAATTAACACTACCTCAGTGTAGGGTTCAGATGACATGCTAAACTGTGGTGAATTCAAAGCTTCTAAGCTCCTCCTTGCAGCTGTCTCAGCTTGATCACAACCTGGTAAACATAATTAACTATAGATGAATGTGACATCCAAATGTGATCTGTATGTGCTGCTTCCCTATGAACTCCTTTTGGGACCAGATGAACAAGCCAAATAGATAGCAAGTAGCATGTGAGGCTGTGTGAAAAATTAGGTGCATATCTTAGTTGTTGTTCCTAAACTTGCAAACTTCAGCAGCCTCTTAAAATAAAACATTTCTGAGTGGCAGATAAAAGGAAATACTACACATTGGGTGTTTAAAAAGAAATTTAACAAAATCATAATCCTGACCTCTCTTTCTCTCCTCTTCCTTTCTCTCTCTCTTTTCAAATAGTGCATGCCTTCATTTTCTGTGAACATGCCAACACAGGAGTAGTGAGTGGAAAAGAACACATTTGGAGTTGACTTGGGGGAAAACCCTAATGAAAAGACATGTGAAAACAAAGTATACAAAATAGTCAAGCTTCATTCACAAAATAGTCAAGCTCCATCCAAGTAAAGCTAATTTGGGCCTTTTTCACCCTGCTAAACACTGGGTTCACAACCCTGAGATCGTTTTCTTGGTCTTTCTGGATCTGAGCCCAACAGCGTTATATAAAGTAAAGGGGGATGGTGGGGCATTGTGCCCCATTATATAGTTACTTACACTAGACTACATCATACCCTTCAACATTTCAGAGAGAAAAACTGGGATACACATGGACAGGCAACATCAGAGCATGGCCAAGCAAAAGAAAGCAAAAGTTATTAATGGGGAGGAATGCGCTAAACTACTATCTAAAGCAGAGAAACCTTGGAATTTATGCACTGAGTTTGGGAAATACTGAAGACAGGAAAGAAAACCAAATGAAACTACTCAGAAGGGCAAAATTCCACTACCTCCTTTTCTTCTGAGTCAACTGAGTGCCAAATACTGTTTTCACTGTGAACTTGGTGTGCAGAAATTGAAGTAAACCAATGGCAAAGGAGGAAAGCAAGTGGAGAGAAAATGGAATGTTATAAAAGGAGCTGAGAAAGTGGGACACCAGAGGATTAACTGGGACTGTCTCTGCTAAGGTAGGGCAGCTGGAGGGTAGACCACATTTGATATTTTACTGCCCACTTTTGGAAAGATCTTCAATTCTTTGTAGCCTCTTTTGGGATAAAATCCAATTGCTCATCCCAACCAGAGTAGACATTTATTCTACCCTCATTGGTACTATTTGTTTTACCATCCTGAATAAATTGGTGTCAATATTCCATGATGGAGTTTTCCTTGCCTACTATACCAGCTAGAAAATAAATATAGGCTTCCTCCAGTTATCTGAAAGGTTAGGGACTGGAGCACTGTGAGAAAGCTGAAATGGTTAAAAAGCAGAAGTCTTCTACTGTAGGGAACATGAAGGACATAGAGAGGCTCTTTTGGGACCAACTGCACATGTGCACTGCTTGTAAAGTCTCTCAGATAGCTTGGTGCCCTTTTTCCCCTCTGAGCTTGCTCTAGAGGCAGTGTGTGCACAGTCCCAAGCAAGCCTCCATAGGCAAGGAGAACTGGTGGAATCCCCCCTGTTTCAATGTTTGCAGTAAGACAAGTTCCATTAGGTTGATCAGGGCATCTGTTCCTTCCATAGGCAAGACTTGGGACCATGTGTGCATACAAACAGTCCCAAGCAAGCAAGGCAAGGAGAATTGATTAAAAACCAGCCTCACCTCATATTAATGGAACTTCTTCTTAATTTCAAAGCATTGAAGGACCAAGTGGTCACATAATGGGGTGTTGAAAGGCAAGGGCTTACTGTAGCTAAATCACATGCTTGTTTTATGGTCCATGGATATGAAAGGCTACTTTTTTATTTTCGTACAGTGGGAGCCAGTAAAAAAAGCTTGATTTCTGGAACAGCTTGTGTAACTTTCTAAAGAGAGACTGTATTAAGCAGTAGTACCCAAAGACTAAAAGAGAACAATAGTCATGTTATTCCCCCAAGAAATATGCAGTGGTTACACAGACTTGGACCACTGTGACAATGATAATAACTGAAAATGTCCTTAGAAATGCTGATAAAGGAAGGCAATATGTTGTGACAAGCATTTATTAGACTGAATATGAGACTGAATCCAATTATGTATTAATAGGCCGAGAAAGAAAGTAATATGCCAAAGGGTTATAGATAATGGTTGCATTACATGACTCAGGCCCAGGACATATTCTTGTTCAAATGTGTTAAATGTAGAAATGTGATTAATTAAAATGCACACAGATATAAAAGTTAACATACAGAGTTAGTGTACTGCTGCAGGGGATGTCTTTAATCATCTCTGTAAATGTGACAAGCATATCTCCTCATTGCATAGATATCATAAGAAACTTGACACTGTGGTGTGGTAGGGGGCTTCCCTCCTGCTCGAGCTATTGACTCCAGACTCCAAAGTTAAAACAGAGGTTGATGCATCAGGAACTCCCTTGGAGAGTAAAATGGCCAGGCACTTTTTTAAAGTGCAGGTATCATGCCACCAAGTAAAAATTTGACCAGATGGTTTTGAAGCAGGAAAGGCAAAGCTAACAGTATAATGAAAAATATCACATTCTTTCTTGCCCTGGCTACTGAATACCAAGATGTTCATAATCATTAGGAAATCAATGTGGATAGTTTGTGGGTCCAACATTCTGAAAGTTAACATGTCTCCAACACTTCTGTTACTACCAGCCAACTACCAACTCTGACTGATTATCAAGGCTATTTGAATTCCTATATCAATATTATTTTAATGGTCTTATGGTATCAATCTTTCTTTAATTTATTTTTAATCTGGTTATGATTTGCTTTTAGCCTTTTTTAAAAAATGTGATACCCTGAGCAGTATTTTCCTAGTAAAAAGGTGGGACAGAGGTGTAATAAATAAATAAAATAAAGCGAGCTGCTCTTCTCCCCAATCCCTTGCATTAGTTCTCTAGCAAAGATCTATACAGTTGTTCCCCTCACATCTCCTCTCCCTAAATAAAAAAATGGATGGATGGATGGTCCTAATTGGCTATGGGAAGGTCCTTTATATCCTCATTCAATGGCTTTTGGTAGATACAGACACACAGACACACTGACTGAATTAAAGCAGTGAGTTTGAACTTGACAGACCGAGCCCCTCCCTTATTTGTGAGTTTTCCTTAGGGGTGGCTGACCACAGAAATATAACTGTGATCATGGGGAAGAGATTAGGGCATTGTTTTTCACAAAATTGACTTCTGCTCCCCGAGTGAAATTTCTCTTCTGTTCCCCAAATTGGTACTATTGTAGACAGTGAGGCACTAAACATCATTCACACTGGAACTTTTACATTTTCCATTCTCATTTCCTTGAGAACTTTGCCTGACCCTTTTCTTTGGATACCTAAACAGTATTTCTCAGTGCCTTGGTAAAGTTTTAAGTTAGAACTGAAATGCTAACAATTTGGGGACTGAAGGAAAATTTCACTTCTAGAGGACAGAATTCTTATTTGGGGAGCAATGCCCTCACCACCATCCCACCACCATCCCCACCCTGTATCTACACCTTTGACCATGATTCCTCACCTTGGAGGAGGGCTACCAGCTGACCAAATTATTTTTATCTCTCCACAGAGATTCCCAGTTGTCCTGGAATGGTTGAAAGCTGAATGGGCAAAACTGTCCTCCTCATCATTTGCAACTCACCAGAAGCTTGCAGAGAGTCAAGTCCAAGTTCAGCCATACTTCTGTTAGAATGGGGAAATGATACATTCCTTTCTGGAGGGATAAAAAAATGGTGGAAAGTATGCCAAGATAGCATGCTGTGATGCATCTGGAAATCTTCAGTGAATGAACCATATCAGGAACCCAGCTATGAGAACTGAATTCATTCTCTGAAACTACCGTTTGAGGTTGGATTGCGGAATCTATGCTGTGCAGGAATGAAAGGTGTTCTTGGAGCTGAACAATATGAATTTCCAATGGCAAGGGAAGAATTAACATCCTCTTTCTTGCCCACACTTTCTCCAGTGGATGTAAGAGCTGAGAAAAGATTGGGAATATATTTTTCCCAAACGAATGTTAGTCCACGAGTAGAAGGGTCACCAAGCATCAGGCTTCCTGGTAAAGCCAGCAGATTGTTTGGATTGGAGCTGGATCTCAGTGGAAGCTGTGCAACTCAGATGTGAAAAGAAAGCTGGAAAGAAAACACATAGAAGCAGTATTAAACCAGTTTGGGTTGACAATGTGTTTTCAAAATCATTTTCTGATCCTTGAAGTCTTTGCCAACTCTTCCAAAACAAAGATGCCCCTCTCCCAGAAGTCACATGGTACCATGCAGACAAAAGGAATCATTGCCCCCCAATAAGATTTAAAAACTCACTCAGTATTTACCAACTTTTTAAAAAACCTGTTACCAGTTTTTCAGACAGCATTTGTTCTGATATTGACTTCTGTACAATTTCATTTAAGTTAAGATTGCAAGAGGTCGGAATCTGGAGGCAGCTTCTTCATCTCTCCTTCTGTTTCTCCTTCTTCTAACTTTAAAGCAGCCAAACATCCTTCACATACATTTCTTGAAACAATTTTCTTGCATGAACCTAAAGGTATCATAGTATAACTGAACTCTTTCTCTGGCTGAGAAACCCTTGACTTATTTATTCAGCTCACTTCAGGTGCTGCTGCTGAATGAAATCCCATGTTAGTTTGCTAGGATAAAATTTGGCCATTCCAGATCTTTTTCCAAAGGAAAAAGAGTCCAGCTGGAGCATCTGGGAAGGACAGACAAATTCTAAGGGGGACTTAAGTGAGGAATTTTGAAAATTTGGAGTGGAGTGACTCAGGTTGAGGCAGAATTTGCAGAGTTGTGATTTTCTAGCAAACCTGCATTCCTGGTCCATTAAGGACTCTGAAGCATTTGAAACATTGTTTTCCGTTGTAATTTTTTTTCAGCCTAGAGGCTAACACTGAACTTAGAAATGTAGAAGAAAAGGCCCTTTGCTTTAATTATTGTATGAAGGACTTTGTCCTGTAAGACATAGAAGGGCTTTATCCTGGAGCTCTCCCATGCATTATGAAGGCTTTTAATATGCATCATGTCCCATCTGGTCTACGTGATGGAATTCAACATTGCCTAGAATCAAATGACTTTTCAGTCACCACTCTTTGTGACTCCAGAGAAGGAGAATCATGAGCTCTCCACCACAAGAAGACTCATCTGATAGAAGAGACACTGGTGTTCTTGCTGTTCAGGACAAGAAATTACTGTATTGCTGCTTTCTGTTGTGGATTTTGCTTTCTGTTGTGTGAGCCTCTGTTACTTGGACAGCTTTTAATTTTGGAACTCTATGTACTGAGGCATGTGGGTGGGTTGGAGAGAGTAGAGGAAGGGATTCAGGATTCTGCAGGGCATGTCTGCTGCGAAATCAAGACACCATGTGGCTTCCAACAGCACTGCTCTACAGTTGTGACTTATTTATTTATCAGAGGAGGAGGATGGTAGAATTCAAAGACATAGCCATGTTAGTCGGGATCAGTGTGGAAAGGGACCTTGTAGCACCTTTGAGATTGAGAAAAAGAGCTTGGTAGGATGATGATGATAGTTGAGGATGGTGACAGTGATCATGAGGATGTAAGAGGAGGCTGCAGAGTTTCTTTGTCTGGTTTCCTAGCTTTTTTCCTAATGGGGAGCCCTGGGCCACTGGTTCCACCAAAATAAAATTGAAACTCTATTATATGTCCAACAGAAGGGCTTTCAGTCTTGCATCTTTTTTACTACAGAGGTCCAAAAAAAGAACAACAATAGTGTATCAATACACCAACAGCTGATCTCCTCCTGCTAAATGCATTCTTTCCTCACTGCTTTCTCAGTGATGCCATGCCTGGTTGGAACGCCATGCCTAGATGGAAAACAAACCTGATTTAGAGTGAAGCAGTCCATTACGTACCCTCATTGTGTATCATCATTGGGCTGAGGATATAAACCAGGCTGGTTTCGTTACCATTGCAGTGTTTATCTATGCATATTTCTCTGACTGAAGCTTTCCACTGTGTCTTGCTGCCTTACATCACAAGCCAGTTATAAAGTAACTCTGTAAGCAAACATTTTCATTGGCCACACTGGCACACAGCCATGATTCATTAGGGCTGAACTAGGCCTGACACAAATGATCTGAAAGGACTGTCTCAGGGAGAGAGGCTTAAATGGTGATGTTAAGGAATAGGTTTAACTCATACCTTGCAACTGTTCTGATTTGGCAGGGACAGTCCCAATTAATCCACTGTTGTCCTACTTTTTCAGCTGCTTTTAAAAGGCCCCAGTTTCTCTCCCCCCCCCCGCCTGCATTTCCCTCTTTTGTCCCTGACTTATTTCCATTACCACAAACTGAGTTCAAAGTGGACAAGTAGTGTGCACTTGGCAAGGAGAGAGAGGAAAGGAGGGGTGGAATTCCACCCTTTCCAGTAGGCTTGAGCAAAAGCAAAGTGTTGCAGCCTCTGTAGTCTGTGTGTTCTTCCTGACTGACAATTTTTGCCATCTTGACCAAACTCTGATGTTGCTTGGCCACATCTATCCCAGGTTTCTTCTGAGAAATGTTGGACGGTATGGTTTTATTTACACAAGACCATGTAAAATTTACCGCATTTCTTGGTTTGGAACATTCAGATTAGGGCATGTCAAATAGCAGCCGTGATCCCAGTACTCCTCTAATAGCAGTCATCTTCTTAGAACAGGGGTGGGCAACTTCATTAAGCCTTAGAACCAAATGTTTTCCCTCAGCTTTTACCACAGGATTCACCAGGCATGGAAATGGCCAAAAACTAGGAGGAGGAGGGAATCAACAGAAGAAGTGGCTGGACACCCAGCACTGGTTTTTATTTAGAGTTGACAAGGGTTGGGGGGCCATGGAGGAAGCTTCTCCTGAAAGCTTCCAGAAATAATAATAATAATAATAATAATAATAATAATAATAATAATAATAATAATAATAAAAAAGTAGAAAAAGAAATCAGGGTGAGGGACATTAGGTGGTTTTCTGGGAGATACAAAAAAAAAGTGAGAAATCTTGGGTGCTACATTTTAACACCCTAGCAGATGCAAGGCTGTGTGGATATGATGGATTTAAATTGGAGAAATGGTGCACAGAGGAGAGTTACTGCACACTTTCCCTAGCATTGGGATCCTGAGCCAAATTCTCTGTGTGTACACACTTATGGCTGCTTTTAAATCAAAGTGTACACATGGCAGGAGACCCTGCTTAATGGAGATCTCTTATTTTGTCTGATTTGTTCCATTAGCATCTGTATTGTGTAGACAATATGGCCAAATAAAACAATATGATTCTCTCTAGAGCAGCTTTCTCCAATCTGCTGCCTTCTAGATGTGTTGGAATAGGACTCTTATCATCCCCAGCCAATATGGCCATTAATTTAACCAAGAGGTTTTAACAATAAATCATAATTCCAGTTTCCATTTACATTCTTTTGAGGGAAACTGTAGGTATTTAAAGTGGTAATCACAAGACAGACTTTACTACATCCCCATCTGAGGTACACCCAAAATAAATGAAAGCTTTTTATCTCCAAGATTTTGTCAAGGATTATAGATAAAGAGTAAGTTGGTTTCTGATTCTAATTCACTTATTATTAGGCTTCTCAGTAGCAGTAATCATCTGGAAGTTACGAGTTAGGAGTTAAAGCAAGGAGCAACTGTCCCTTTAATTATTTGGAACACCATTCAGTTAGGCTGCTAGTAGTGTTAATTTTCGCTTACTTATTTTCTTTCTGTTTTCTGTTTTTCTAATATATCTTATGCTTCTCTCAAAATTCTAAATCCTTCTTGCTTCTCAAGGACAGTTAGTGTTATTCAGATACCAACAAAATTGATAGCTGGAGAAGAAGCTAATGGGTGGCAAGGCTTAAAATGCTTCCAGGAGAAACGAAAGCAAGATAAGCGAATCTATTTGTTGAGTACACTGTCAACAATTTCTCAACAGTTTCACAGGGCAGCGAATATCATCAAGCCAAACTAGCTAGGCAAAACAGAATCTTTAGAATCACATAAAGCTTCATTGGTAAAGAAAATCACCAGAGCTCTGTAGAGCACTCCTTACCGTGTCTCTGCCATCTCCTTAACCACCATGGGTTTTGTAGTTTCTAGTCCACTGCACTGTACTACAGTGACGAAAGCTTTGTATCAAGTTGAGCTTTCATACCAAAAGAAATCAGGTTTCCTGCCCTGTTAAGTTATTCTTATGTGCAAGTTCCACACCCAAGGAAAGGAGTGGAACAAGCATGCAACTTCCCCTTCTTCTCTCCCTCTCGTCCCCCTTTTAGTCACCTTTTACATATATAAGGTGACTATCTGAAGGAGAGAGCCTCCTCTATCTGAGGAGGTACTCCTCAAGATTTTGGAACCCTGTAAAACCAGGATTCTAAAATCTCAAGAAGGTTCTACAAGGACAGAGGAGGCTCTTCCTCTGCAAACAGATGCCAATTTTTGTGCAGGACAAAAATTATGGAGCAGCAAGGAGCAGAGTTCTTGTCCCCTGTATATAAAGCTAGATTGCAAAAAATAACACATGGATCACACTAGAGATGTCTCCTATTATCTGCCATAAATAGATCTATAAACAAATAAATAAATAGGGCTATGATGTAACAAAAAAAAAAGAATAAAAATAGAAGCTCTCTTTTGTGTATGAGAGAAGCAGATTTTATGCCCATCAAGAGAAATTGGCCAATACTTCATAGTGTAATGCTGGCCATGTCTTTTTTTTTTTTTTTTGGTCATTATGGAGATAGAAATTCACTACCTCTCTTACATAGTGCTTCATAAAACCTCAAAAACCCACCTGTTTCTTGCTGTCCCCCCAACACAGCCATGTAATAGCTGTTGGAGTGTGGAGGCAAGAGTAGCCTAGAAGCATCTGGATATGTCCCTATAGCCAGATGCACAACAATGATGTCATATCTGGGGACCTCCAAGTTGTACTCTAGAAGCCTGAAGAATGATGTCATTATTGAGAAGCTGTCTGTAGGGACATAGACAGATGCTTCTCAGCACCCCACCTCACCACTGCTGCCAGCTGCTACATAGCCATGTCAAGTTCCACAGAAAGAGACAGATGGGTTTTAAGTTAGGTGAGAACAGGGACAGGAAGTAATTCTGCCTGGACAAATTTTACCACTGTCTCTTAATGCAGTCCTTTTTTGATGTAAGAGAATGAAGTTGGCATCAACCCCACGTCAAAGAAAAACTGCATTTTTAGAAGGATCACCTCATGTCTGTTGAGCTGTAACAAGCTAGCTAAGTAATAACTCAGAAATGGTACCATCTTAACTTAGAGATAGTTTATTTACAGCACCAACAGTTTTCTATACATGGCAACACTGCTTCAAAAAGTCCCAGGTACAGCTAGATATATCCCTGCGTTGCCATGGCCTTGTAGATATCTCTGCATTGCCATGACCTTGTAGGGAACCCTGGTGGCGCAGTGGTTAAATGCCAGTACAGCAAGCCACAAGGTTGTGAGTTCGATCCCGCCGGGCTCCAAGGTTGACTCAGCCTTCCATCCTTCCGCAGGTCGGTAAAATGAGTACCCAGCTTGTTGGGGGCATGTATAGAAATACATGCTATTTGTAAGTTGTTTGCCGCCTCGATCCATATGGAGAGGCGGGATACAAATAAATAATAAATAATAATACATAAATTATAGATACCTTATACAGTTACAGCCATTTTTAAATACAACACACATCTTTATTTCTGTACCCAAGCCAAATTAAGTCTTTTCTCCCTCAAAACCAAACACATGCAATTATCCTGTTCAAAGGTTCTATTTGCCTGTATGCACAAAGTTTACTTTAGCTGGAGATAGCATTTACCTAAAGAGATATTCTTCAGGATCCTAAACCTTTGCTCTTTTGGAATTTTGGAGACCTATTTAAATGGGTCCTTGCCATATAATCAACACAACAAAGCAGGTCAAATGTTTTGTGCTGGTGGCACCAAGTCTGCGGAAGTTCCTTCTCTGTTAGGTCCTCATCACCACAGTTCCACAAAATTTCAGAGCCAGGCCAAGACAAATATCTACTGAGAAGCTTTTAGGTCACAGAACAGTTGAAATCTGAAATGATGTAGCTGTCATTAGAACAGTAATGAAGATAGCACTAAAGCATCCACTCAGCATGCCAGTGATGTGAAGCAGATGGTATGGAAGCTGCAGTTACATGGGTTTCCTGACATTTGGGAAATGCAATGTGCAAATGATGGACAGATCCCTACACCAAGTAGCCAGAGGGTAGTGTTCCACCTGCACAGTTACATATCCTACCGTATTCCACAGCACAAGTACAGGAAAAACACTTTCAGGTGCTTCTTACTCATGGAGGCAATACAGCCAGAGGGAAGGAAGAAGTCAGGATGTACTCACAGATGGAATGCTTCTTTTCCGTCCCCTGGAAGCTGAGACCAGCCACATAATAATCACTGGAATTACCTCCCTATTGTCTTCATGCTAGTAAGCAACAGCTCTTAGTGGCCCCTCCCAGGGCTTAACAACGGATGAGGGGAGGTTTGGGACATGACGCAAAGTGCTGTGGAGAATAATCCAAAAGGAAACATATGCATGCATATGTCACTAACAGGCTGATGACCAGTATTTCCAGAACTGTCAGGCAGGATTTCCTGTTAGAAGAGCAAAGTCCTAGGGATCCCCCATGCCAGTGGCCATTGACCCTAGTGCAACATTGTTCTGACTTTATTATGATTTCACTCTTTTCAAATGACAAAAATAGACAGTAAAATGATACTATATGAAAGCAGAGATAAATGGCAGGCACTGACAGGCACTTATCCATATTTCATTACAACACTGCAATCATCCACCAACCGGGTTCTGAGCAACAGTAACAACTCCACATTAGCTATGCACTGAAGAAACTGGTCAATGCACAATGACGTCCAAATAGCTTCATAGCTTCATGACGTCATCTTCTCAGGGACATACACAAGGTACAAAAGGGGTACCAGAAATACACCACAGCAGCCACAATTTTCCAAGAGTTTGATTTTTTGGGGTGGGTGGGTGGGGAGACTATGGTTCAGCCAGCACAGCCACTGGCCATCCTAGCTGTGGGATTCCGGGAACTGTTGTCCAGAAAGTAACTTTTCTGAATCGAAGTACTGCAATCAATAGTCCATACAGCTGGGCTCCCTGCAGATAGGATCTTCAGTGGCATTGTAGCATCAACAAAGCCTGCAACCAACTCCCCTTTCCCAGTCAAACGTACGCAGTCACACAAGGGAAAAGTACCATTCCCATTATAACGTCCAGTCATCAATGTGAGTTAGTTTGGAAGACAAATGAGTGAAGAACTCATGGACCACTCATAAGAAATGGGATGGGGTCTCAAAGAAATCCATTCAAAAGAATTGCTGTTGTGCTACTACCTGTGTGAAGGAAATAAGTTTTTGACAAAGCAGTCATACATATACCGTACTCAAGGAAAAGGAAGACACGGAGCAAGCAGTTCTTAGAGACTCAGAAGAAGAGCTGCCTCAGTGGGAAATCAATCTTTTGTGGGAAATAGGAGTAAGTCACATATGAAAGGAACACACACACACACACACCACATGAGAAAGCAAAGGGTTTATCCCATTTCTCCCTTCAAGACAAAGAAACAACCAAGTCAGGTATAAAGGAAGAGGAGGAGGAGGAGGAAGATAGGGAGGAAGTAAGGTAGCAAGGGAAGGAAATGAAAAAAAGAAAAAAAGTCTACCCATAAAGTCATAAGAAAGATGTATGACAAAACCATTCATTCCCTCAAGAGTTCAGCAGTTCCCAGACCCAGCCATATATAGGCTTGCTTCCAAATTCCTTATCTTTTTTTGGTGGGGTATGTTTCTTTAATGCTCAGGAAAATGTGTGTATTGTTCATAAAACATTGGGGCCATTTCCACACTGTACTGTTATAGCACTATTTTCCCCTTTCAACATCCTATGAAATCCCAGGGTTTGCAGTTTAGGGAGGGGCCAGCTAGCCTCTCCCTAAACTGCAAACCCCAGGATTCCATAGGATGTTGAAAGTGGAATAATAGCACTATAACAGTCCAGTGCAGAAATGGCCTGTGTGTCAAGAATCTTGATAACAACCCTATGTACAATCTCATCAAGCTTGACTTTGGCAGGCTTTAACACAGGAGCCCTGGCACACAAGGGGTGGAAACCTCTTGGTGCAGTACACTTGCATAACAATGCCAGTATAGATGGTAGCAGCAGGAGGGAAAAGGGCCATGATGGGAGTAAGGTAATGGAGAAATAGACTGCATGGAACCACCAGATGTGACTGGAATCCCGTCAATGTCTTATATCTGTGTAAGTTTCCCTGCAGAAGTGATGGGACGCTTTTGTCCAGTGTGGAATTTCCAGTTTCAGTTCACATTTGCAGAAGCAGAATTGTGCATGTGGCTTCATGATGCATGTAGATGTGCATGGGCCTGAATGCACATGAACATGGATGTACATGGGATGTACATGCACACTTGATTGTGCACTCAATTGCATGCCATGACCATTCAGCACATGGGTTGCACGGCATACTCAGCGCATCATTCTACATGAAAAGATTTATACTACACAACCCCAATGTAGAATCTGGGCCTTTGTCTGCTTTCCCTTGCCATATTTCTGTGACCCTGTAGAAAGGACAACTCCTTGTATGGTGCACCTTCAGAAAACCAGCTTTGATTTCTCCAGGGTGCCTAATTTGGCTGAAAAAAGAGCTCAAAAACAAGGTAGGAGACCGGCAAACATAGAAACAGCCATCAGACAGGAGAGCTGAAGGCTTATGAAGAAAGAACCTGAATAAAATTGGCTCCATGTAGCTTTGTTCAATCTTAACACAAATGCCAGTCTGCCAGACAAACAGTCATTTGGCAAAAATTCATTTAGTAATCAATATGTGTACAGATAGTGATTAATTAAGTTTTTGTTTGCCATCATACTAGATCTCTTTGGCATTTTGCTTTAAGGTAGATAAAAAACACAGTCTTGAATCCTGTTCAGTCTAGCAAGGGTGGTTGGAAGAAAAAAGTCACCACCACAGCAGCCCTGAAGGAATGAAGGCATTGGAGAAAAACAGCCAGGATACACTCGAGTAGTAACAAATGCATAATCCCTTCAGTTACATGGCTACATGGTGTCTCCCAGTCTTCCCACTCCCCACTTATCAGGCAGCAGACACTGTGATTGATGGAGTTCCCTACTGATCAGAAGGTGTCTGACTGATGTTTCCATCCACCCTGCTCATGCTAGCCTCTCTAGTGTGAGGGGGAATTGTGGCAGAGACCCTGCTGTTGCACTAGAGATCACTTTTGGGAGGTGGTGGAATCAGTAAGTGGAAACTGGGGAACTTTCATGGTTCCTCTGTATCTCCTAAACCAGTAGCTCTTAACATTAGGTCTGGGGACTCCTGAGGGTCAAGAGAGCCCTCACATGGGATCTACAAAGCCCTGCTTTTGGATACCAACAGCTGTGGCAGCAACAGGGATTTGGTCAAGGTCACTCAGTGTCTGAGCAGAGATTTGAATCCTAGGCCATTTCTGTTGTGTTATTGTGCTATTACTCCACCTTCAACATTCTGTGGAGTTCTGGGGTTTGTAGTTTACTTCCAGCCAAAGAGCTCTCTGGCTGAGAGTTCTAAATGTCCCTCCCTAAACTGCAAACCCCAGAATTCCATAGGATGTTGAAAGTGGAACAATAGCACTGTAACAGTGTAGTGCAGAAATGGCTCTACTCTCCAGAAGCCTTAAATAAATAAATAAATATTTGAATATTTAAACCTAAATTTAAATATTTAAATATTGAGTTAAGTCATGGGGGTCCCTGGCAACAAATTATAGTTACATGGAGTCGCTTGTAAAGAAAAGATTAAGAACCATTGCCCTAAGGTGATGAATATGTAGAGATTGTAACTATGAAATAGTCACAAATGCATAACTCCAGGTTAAGCATTCACAATTGATGTAGGGAATTCCAGCCAAGTTCATCAGAGACAGATTCCCCTCCTTTCTCTTGCCACAACTGCATACCCCTGTGGAAAGGGTCTGTTAGCAAGCCATGCCAACAGGATTCTGACTCCAGTCTGGTGTGTGGGAGAGTGTGTGCAAGTAAGGATGACCTTGCTGCTGTGTCACTTTTCACCATCCCCCACGATAAGAAGAAGGCAAGATTCTTTTCTGCCAGAGGAGAAAATCAAGATGGTATAGACACACACTCTATTCCATGCAGTCCTTTTAGCTGTAAGTCACCTTCAGTCCCTTAGTTAATAATAAAATTAAGAACATGTAAAAGCTGTCCTCTAGACTGGCAGTTGAAGCTTTCTTCTATACTGACACAAGATGACATCGTTCACAGCACCTAAAAGCAGTGATGTAGATCTGAATTGATTGACTCAGACTCAAGTCACTTCAATGACTCGACTTGGACTTGACTCAGCAATAAATGATGCATTGATTCAACTTGACTCATGAACTTGTATATTTTTAGTGACTGACTTGCTGTCTTCCGTTTAGTAACATAACATGTTCACAGAGAAACCTTATAATTTTGAAAAAGGTTTCCATCTCTTTTTGCCTACTGGTCATGTGATGGTATGCCTTAAGCCCAAAGTGTGGGTGCATTTCTTGGAGGGGAACAACAAATGCATTAGGCAACAGGCTTGAGGCAGGTTGGAGGTCTGCTTGGCAACATATCCCTGCTGCATAGTAGAGGAGACTTCTAAAATTTTCCTAAAAGCAGAAGCGAAGACTTGTGCCCAGAGTGCAGGATGTGTTTCTCAGAGCGGAACAACATGTGTGTTAGGCAACAGGCTTGAGGAGGAAAGATCCTTCCTTCTAAAGCTTTTGAATCTTCAGTAAAGGGAAGTAAGAAGGATCCTATTCCCCACTTCTGAAGCTGCAGACCCTTGTACGCCCATTGACCCCGCCCCCACCCCACTACCATCTCCTTTTTTTTCTTATTAAAGTTGGCTCCCAAACTTGACACTTGACTTCAGACTTGACTTGAAAGTATTTTGCAAGATGTAAAGTCGAAGGCTTTCACGGCCGGAATCCAAAGGTTGTTGTGGGTTTTCCGGGTTTTGAAGCTGTGTCCTATTATGCTACGTTCAGCAAAGGACAAGAGGGATCCTCTAACTTCTGCTGGAGTTTACCGCATACCTTGCAGCTGTGGGCAGGTCTACATGGGGACTACAAAACGCAGCGTCCAAACATGAATCAAAGAACACGAAAGACACTGCAGACTGATCCAGCCAGAAAAATCAACAGTAGCAGAACATGTTATAAACCAACCTGGACACAGAATGCTTTTTGAAAGCACAAAAATTCTGGATCATTCTGACAACTGCTGTGTCAGACTGCACAGAGAGGTCACTGAAATCCATAAACACATGGACAATTTCAACAGGAAAGAAGAAACTCAGAAAGTAAATAAAATTTGGCTACCAGTACTGACATGAAAATCAAGACTCAAAAACGTGCCAATGAACACCACCCAGACCTTGGAGGTCCCTCTACAGGGAACAACACAATGGGTTGCTAATGTACTCAATGCCCGGTTACGCATATCCCCTGACTTACAACACAACCCTGGGGGATATCCCATTTAACAATAGGCCAACTGTAACAAATGCAAATTGCTCCCCCCAGCCCAGGGGACTACATAAGTATATATACTCTGTTTCACTGCATGCCACCATTTCCTCTGAAGATGCCAGCCGCAAGTGCAGGCAAAACGTCAGAAGAAAATACTAATAGAACACGGCCTCAAAACCCAGAAAACCCACAACAACCTATCTTGCAAGAACTTGACTAAGTTCTTGGGACTAAGAGTAAAAGACATCATTGCCTAAAAGCAGCACACAAGTTTAGAGGCTGTAGCACGGTCTGCCAGGTACACAGCATTCCTTGCCAACACTTTCTTGCTGGTTTCTAGCATCTGCTGCCTGAAGCAATTGTTTGTCTCTTTTTGCCTCATAGGAGGCCTGGCCCTTCTCCCCTGAGTAGGATTGGCTGATTGAAAATTGGAGAGGGTTCCTGTGGACTTTGTGTAGAAGAGGGAATTTCAGTAGGTGTCACATGTTAGACGACCAGGTAACAGTACCCCTCTCTAGTTTTCACTCGGTCACTTCTATACCTGAGCAGAGAATGAATTTCTGCCACGGGGAGCCAGGGTTCTAAATTTCATGGGAAGTCTGCTTTGAGGTTGCTTTTACATTTTGGAACAAAACAAAGGAGCCGAGGACAGAGTGTCGTTTTTTATTTGACATTTCCCCATGCTTTGCTGTCTCTTTGAAAATTTACCTACAGCCCCCAACTGTCTGAAGTCCAGCACCTCTCCTTTCTCCATAAAACCTTAAAATACTTGCAGCTCTTGGTTTTACTTAATCAAACAGCTGCAATAAAACTCCTCTCTCTATCCTTTCAAGATTAGATGTGCAAATATGAATTATGGCAGTTTAAATGATCTTGATGGGAGCATGTAAAATTACTTTATGCAGCTTTTGTTTAAGAGCCTTGTTAGGCAAATGAAGCAGACAGCACTTACAAACAATGCTGCCCAAAAGAGGCTATTTTATTAATCTATTTAATCTTCTCAAAAGGCAAACAGCTCTTATTCATCCACATACCACAAGTTCTGTTCAGAATCACTCTTCCCATTTTTTTATGTTTTCTTTCAATAATGTCCTCATTTTGTATATGTTTTCCCACTGCACCCCACACTTGTATATAAATAAAACTGATCTCATTTTCGCCTCCATATACTCATACTTCAACATCTATCCTGCCCATGCCTGTTTTGGAAACAATAAGGAATTAACAAAAATATATTTTTTAAAAATTCTGCAATTTGTCACCAGGACTATAAATGTGATCATGCTGCATTTCTTGCTATCTGACATAATTTTGGCTCCATTAATCTTAATACTTGAAAAAATAATAATTAAGACTTAAGTTGTTAGCTTATCATTTTGAGCTAAAGGCCATTTCCACCCTACACTGTTACAGTGCTATTATTCCACTTTCAACATCCTGTGGAATTCTGGGGTTTGTAGTTCATTGAGGACAAAGAGCTCTCTGGCTGAGAATTCTAAATGCCCCTCCCTGTTACCATGGTTCTGACATACCCGGTGATAGCACTAGATATATCTTGATATCAAACTTATTTGGCCTTCACTTGACCTTTCTCTGCCACCCTGCTCCACGTGTTTGCAAGGGCCACCAGACAAGCACGTAAACAGGCACAGCCGTTAATGGTTGGACATTCCAATCCTCATTTAGATTAATGCCTCTCCATTGCTTCAGGGACCATTTTCTTGCAGACACACTTTGCTTAAGCGCGACTCTACACAAAGACGCTTGGCTGAGAGCCGGCACTTTCGTTACGCTGAGCCATTTGCATACTGGCTATACTATTGTCATCCAGCGCTAAGCTCATCATGTAAAACCTGACCTTTTCCAACGCTTTTGTCCCACTCCAAATTCTCTTTGTTCTCACCGAGCATGGCATGACCTGTCGGCACAATCCACCCTATAAAAAGTCCCCGATTCCGAGCACACCTCAGATTGCTCCTGAGTTTCAGCCAGCCTTGCTGTCAGTTTGTCCAGAGAGCTCCCCTCAGCAAACCGCTCAGCTTTCTTCCCTGTAATCCTCCACTTCTCTCTAGGACTACGAGATAAGGTGTCATATCACCCATTTCCCCCCAAGAACTCCCATTTCTATTCTAGTTAGTCATGTGCATGTGGTGTCTTATTCGTTGTTTGTCCTTTAATAAAGCTATTATCTTTGTTATTTTTAAACTTGTCTGGCTGCTCTTCTGACCTGACGCTGTATACATAGGGTAAAAAGATCCCAGCTAAAGTTACCCTGCCTCTCGTTAGCTTAAGAGAGTGCTCGAGTTAATTTCCCCATCTTGCGTTTTATTTGGTTATTTGGGCGTCCCTCCCGGGACCCCCCACAATACAGGGTAACATCCCTAAATTGTAAACTCCAGGATTCCATAGGATGTTGAAAGTGGAATAATAGTACTATAACTATGTAGTACAGAAATGAGCTAAGACTTACAGTGGCTAGAACTGGTAGTTTTCCAGAAGAGGAGAAAGTAATAACTGTCTCCTTATTTACAAAGGGTAACAGTTTAAATCAATGTAACTTAGGCTCAGATTGCAGATAGATAGATAGATAGATAGATAGATAGATAGATAGATAGATAGAATACTGGTCTAGATAGCATGTGGAACCAGTTTAAAATTGATTACTAATGGGAAATATATTTGCCCATTCCTTAAATGTGTGCTACGTGGGAGCAAAACATACACAACAATGGGAGATTTTCTGGTAGGTAGATTTTGCTCCTCCCCAGTTACTCCTTCTGTTGCTACGAAATGAAAAGGGTAGCTTCACCTACTGCTTCATATATGGCTACAGCATTTGTCAATATTTTCTAGTCCTTTCCTTGCAATATACAAGACTGTAAACCATTTCTCCTTTAATTCTCACACAAGTATGAATGCAAAGCCTACTAATTTTTCTCCTCATCTGTGAGATGAGTGAGATATTTACTGTTGGTTTCAAGAGAGTTTTCATGTTTGTGAGCCTGATTTTTGTGCACATTGGTCAATTGTGTGAACTGTGCGATTTCCATACTTTATGCAAATTGTGTAGCTAAACACTGACAGCTGCTGCCTTATTGAAAGGGCTTTTTGAAAATTTGTTGAGTTCTTTAAATAATTTTCATCAATCAGCCAGTGCTTTCATGCTTGCTGTCTGTGTGTGCTTTGCTTTCCAGAAGGAAAAGAAGTAGTTTTGTACAAAGACATTTTTGAGCAAAATATAAAGACTTTGACAAAAAGCAAAGGAAAGTACTGCTTTTGTTACATTTATATGGAGAGAGAACTCCTGCTGAAGTTGGAGACTTCTCAGTAGGTTGCAGGAAGGTGAGCATGTGTAATGTGAAGTAATGTTTCTTAAGTAAGAAAAGCACTGGCATACAAAGTCAAGGTTTGGACAGGATTTAGGTGCATGTTTGCAGTGATCTGACACAGGCCCATTCTTTCTGATTGTTTCCCAAATCTGCCCACGTGGGGAAGGGAGCCAAATGTTTTAGAAAATTTAGAGAGAAGAATATGTTTTCTCACACTATATAGATTTCCTGCTAAAAAGGACATTTCATGGGTTTGAAATATGTTGGGAATCCTGGACAAAAATAAATGAGTTTGCAAACCCAGAGAAGTCTTTTGCAATTGTGCATGTTATGACATTGTCTTCTTGCTGGGTTGGAATTAGTGTGAAACAGTTCCTTTTGAAAAAATAGTTTTGCTAATGAGGTAGATCATCAGAGCACAGGAAAGTTTGTTTCAAGCAGAGGAATGGAAGAGATCTGGAACTTTGTCATTCTGATTATTCATGTTGTCCCCCCTTGCTACTTATTGGTGCTCAGTTGTTCATTTTGTGATTCTGTCTTCTATGGCAAGATTGAAAGGGAGAAGGAGGAGAAGGACTGGAAAAGGAAGAAGAGTGAGAACAAAGCTGTAAACTCTGCAGCTCTCAGCATCTGCAAGGAGCGAGCAGGATAGATTGGGCACTACCAATACCCACCTACTGATACTTGCCTTGATAAATTCCATCCCAGTGCCAGACTCATCACTTCCATTGATCTTCTTCTGTCTATTAAAATCTTCTGAAAAGGAAAAGTGAAACCAGGAAGGTAGAAAAGGTGCGCAGGATGTGGTTAAGAAGTGTAGGGGAGTGTGACAAACCCTGGTGGGGGCTTGGCAACGGTAGCACCCAAGGAACCCTGGGTATTCAAAATGATTGGCTGGAGCGAATAGAACCCTGGAAATTTAACTAAAAATAAATTTGTCGGTGGGGAGAACAGAGTAGATGGTTGAAGTTATGAGAGCTGAGTGTTGATGTAGAGAGAAATGTTGTGCTGGTTTGTGAATCTTTAATTACAAAATACATTTTACCTTGACGGTGTGTTTTTAATATAGATTTGTTTATCTCTTTTTATAAAAGCTGCTTCAAGAGAGTGTCTCTTTAAGCTGCACTGGGTTAGCAGTAAAGGAGTACAGACCAAATGGACAATGATTCCCCTCTTTTCCCCTGATGTCCTCTGCAGGGCTGTTAGGCAATTCAGTGCCTTGGACAGTTTAATTCACAGAGGGTATTGCCTACTTAAATGTCTAAGCTAAAGAAACTCTCTGTTTGTCTTTTTGCATTTGCTTAACTAATGTCCTCCATTTTGAATTCTAGTTGACCTTAAAGGTTGTTCCTGTTGTTAGCCCTGTGTCCTACTTAAAATTATGCTGACATTGGCAAATTCCTAGGTTCTCAGCATCGGTTCCCAGTGCGTGTGTTCTGTAACAATATTGCTTACACTTCATTGCTGAATGAATACATGTGTGAATCAAGGTTCATTGTTGATCGTTAATGAGAAGTTACTGTATTATCAACCATGTATCAGAATTTTAGTCCTGGGAAAGCAAATATTCTTAATATTCTTGCACACGCACTGTATGCTTTATGAGATCACTGTCATCCCAAGCCTATTTAACCCTTCTCTTCTTTCAATTAACTGTTCTTCCCTTTGCTCATGTAAGAGGTAGTTTGGACTGCTTTCTTGCTGAGGGAGGGGAGTCCCTTTGGCCAAAGTTGGGGATCTTTCCAGGCTGATTCAGAGCTCACATGCAATCATGTAGACTACCCAAAGTAGTCCGTGCAGACCTAATATTTTAGGTTTGGCCCTATGTGGGTTTTTTTCCTAATAGTTTCTAATAGTTTTCAGGATTGGTGCCCTGACAGTTTTCCCTCACAGTTGTCAGGGTTGGTGCCCTGATCATTTTCTGAGTTGTCACCCAGTCTGCAGGGTTGGTACCCTGACAGTGTTAAGGGTTGGTGCCCAGACATTTTTCCAGAATTATCTGCCAATGCTACCATTAGTGCCATTTGTACCATCAGTACCACATTAATTGAAGAGATAAATTACTGCTTGTCCTTATATCTGAAAAGGAGCAGATTTAGGAAAGCAAGTGAAGGGAGAAAACCCTGGGAGGAGTAGGCAGTGGGGGACAAGAGTGAGAAGGGTGCTGCATTCTCAGAAAGGGAGAATAAAAACAGACCTGTCTGTCATAGCCCTGTCTTGGCCAGAAATCTCCCTGACTGTTCAGACTTGGACATAAAGAAGTATCAGACTGGGCAGGACTTGGGTCTTGACAAGGGAGGGACAGAAAGAATATTCAAAAGTATTTGAACAATGGCTGAAAAACATGCTTTCTGTGTGTCAAGAAACTTGATGAGA
Source organism: Ctenosaura bakeri (assembly GCA_948474755.1). Lineage (NCBI taxonomy): Eukaryota > Metazoa > Chordata > Lepidosauria > Squamata > Iguanidae > Ctenosaura > Ctenosaura bakeri. The sequence continues at coordinate 564,457 of CAOLHI010001065.1, forward strand.
GGAATTCCGGACACCTGAAAATCTTTGCAGCCTGCTACCTATCTGCACAAAATTCATTGTTGTGCACAAAAAAATAACATTTTTTTGCACAGGAAACAACATCTTCTGTGTGGAATATAATATTTCAATGCAGCACTATTAATTCTTATCCAGAAAAAAAGTCGTATTTAGGGATTTGCACAACATTTTGCACAAAATTCAAACATGTTTGATTTGCACAGAAAACAACATTTTCTTTCCAGAAAACAGCATTTTTTGTGCAAGAATTAATAATTCTTGTTACAATATTATTTTCAATGTAGAAATGCTGTTTCCTGCAGAAAACAAACATGCACAAATTTTGCACAGAGCAAATCCCCAATAACATCTTTTTTTTCCAGTACAGAAAACATTTTGTGCACAGGAATGATAATTTTTGGATTGAAATATTTTTTACCAGGTGGAAAATGCTGTTCTCTTTGTAGAAAATGCTGTGCAAAACAACCAGGTGAGAATTTTGCATAGAATAAGGACAAAATTATAAATAGCCTTCAAAAACAGCATGGTAACTTGTAGTGGAAAAAAAATACTGAATTTACTTACTGCAACATTTGAGGAAAAAAGTTAGCGAAGAATTGCATCCCTAGTGTATGGTATGTGATCGGATTAGAGAGAGCTGAGTTCAAATATGCACATATCCCTGAAGGTTACTGAATGACTTAGACCATTTCTGAGACTAACTTATCTTACAGGGCTGCTGTAAGGATAAAATGGGTAAATTCGTGTATGCTCCTTCCAGCTCCTTGCAGGAAGGGTGGCAAATTACAAATGCATTTTAAAAGGGAGAAGGGAGAAGCATTGTTTGTGCTAAACCCAGGAAGGGGAAAAAAAAAACCCTCTCATGCAAATATTTCTCTGTATTCTAAAATGCAAACACTTTGTGATGAATGCCACACTGCCCTCTTCTTTCCTAACAGGGGCTGTTTTTGTCTTTCCTGGTCGTATGATGATGAGCAACTGAAGAGAAATGGAAGAAGTATTGCTTTCCAAATCACATGTAGTTTCCATGGCAAGAAAAGCTGCACAAATAATTCTTTGCGATGTAGCTCTTAAAGGCCCTTTAGTAACAATATTTTTCCCTTTTTGTGTAGTGCATAAAACCACCTGCTAGCTTTATATTAACAAAAGGTTCACCTGCTAAACTTGTGTCTAACAACTGTAAAGGGTATAAGAGCAGAAACAGTAAAAAAAAAAGCACCATAGACATCCATCCCAGGATATTTTGCTGCCTGAGGCAAATGGCTGGATTCTTCTGTCACTGATTTCATGAATAGCCAGTGATTTTTCATCCCAAGGGTATGGTGAACCCACTCTGGCTTTTAGCCAGATTTTATAGGAGCTATTTAAGGTGTTGAATTTATATCAGACAAAGAGCTGGGTCCTATAAAGCCTGAGAGGAAAACCCAGAACAGATTCATTGCACACCTGACAAAGAAGCCACTGGCTATTCTTGCACAACACATGTAGAGGAGGTAACCAGGAAGGCAGTTTGGTCTTGCTTTGACTCTAATCATGGGACAACAAATAACATCATCCACTATAGCAGAAGATCAGCTCAGGATGATGTGGGGGGAAGGGACCTCATTGACCCAGACGGCTAAGTCCACAGTTTTGAGCAGCCATATCTAAATAGTGAGTGGAACCAAAGACAAAACGGTGGAGCTGGAAATACCAGTATATATTAGGTTAAAGCTCTTAAACAGCTGATAACAAAACCTTAGGAGCAACATTTCATCCTTTCTGAATGCAAAAGGCAGGAACATTGAATAATGATGACTTGGGGAAGGATTTCTGCCTTCCTGGAGATTCCAATGGACTAGATTGGGAACCTGGGAGGAATGGATTTGACACCAGGACCTGAGGTTTCCAACCACTGGTTTAAGTGATGCAGAACAGACTATGTGGCACACGCAACTCTGATCTCCAGCACTTTGCCTTATGCACAGTCTGCCTCTTGTATCAGCCCTCTTGCTCTCCCTAAATATAAATCCAGTCTCTGTTTCTTTTCCTTTCTCTCTTCTATCAATCGCTATAAAAGACCAACAAACACTTTTATTAATGGATCATTGATTGAATTCCAGACAGCAAATTGTGGGAACAAATGGGTCAGTTTTTAAGAACATAAAAGAATGGTTTTATCCCTTGATCTGTACTGTGATCTATGTAATTTAATGGATTCATAAATAATCTGGACTTAAGGTTGACGACAGAGGCAGTTATGTTTGCAGATATTATCAACTTGTTTGCAGTGCTGAAATCCCAAGCAGGCTGTAAAGAACTCTAAATGAACTTTCCAGACAGGATGATTGGGCAACACAAAGTCCAAGGAGGTCAGTAAAACCAACAGCAAAATAGTGCATACTGATGATTTAAAAAATATATACAAATGGTCCAGGGTGGGCGGGGTGGGAGGAAATCCAACAATTTTACATATATGTTAATAAAGTTTTATCTAGCTGTACCTTCCTGGGAAAGAGATGTTTTAGAACACAGTAGCAGGTTTCTGGGAAATATGAGCTCATTTTCTGTGACAGTGAAAACAGGATTCATTGTCCAGGATTATTAACAGAATTGATACAAATGGGCTGTTTGTTTGTTTTTAAGATGACAGTGCTGATTAGTATGAAGTAACACTAGGTCTGAGATACTTTGTACAGTCTTTATGACAACTGAAATGGGGGAAAATCTAATTTTTATTTTTTAAGTGCAGCATGCTAACAAAACAATTTATTATTGAGAACATTTTCCCTTCAGTCTGTTTTGCATGGCAACCTTGTTCATTTTCCTGTGGTTCTAAAAAAGAAAGAAAGAAAGAAAGAAAGAAAGAAAGAAAGAAAGAAAGAAAGAAAGAAAGAAAGACAAAAATAAGTTGTTTATGTACAATCCGGACCAGGAGAAGAAAATGGCGCTTTTAAGAAAGGAAAAGAAATTATAGTAATTAAATCCTGGGACTCAAAAGAAAAGCGTATCAATGGGTGGCAAAAAAGAGAAGAAGAAGAAGAAGAAGAAGAAGAAGAAGAAGAAGAGGAGGAGGAGGAGGAGGAGGAGGAGGAGAATTGTGCACTGATGCTGCCCTTGAGCAAAGTGTTACACACACACAAGAGAGACAGGCTTTCATGTTCTTCTTTCTAGAGGATAGAAAGGATATCCATTCACTCTATTGCTGGTCTCCAAAGTAGTCCTGCTTTTCCAGCAAAGCAGTGCGTGAAATGTACATTCAGTAACTCTGAAGCCAGGTTCAGCTTTGCTTTTTGTAAGCAGCATTGTACAACCCGCAGTGTTATCTTACTAGCTGTTGGTCAACAAAACTGAATCAACTTAATTAGTGTCTTTCTTCTGAAGAGCTCAAATCTCATTCTGTTTGCATCATGTACCTGTTTTTTTCTTAATTTATGGATAATTTTCAAAAACGCTAAAATTCTACAAATACATGAAAAGAAAAAAGAGAAACTAAAGGAAGGAAGGAGAAGAGAAGCTAAATTATAGGAGTTAGAGATTGAAGGATAAAACGGAATAAAAAAAGGTGACTTCCATTCTTGAATGGCAGGCAGAATTAAAAAAAAAAAAAAGGCTGCTGACTTAGAGCCATGAAATCCTCAGATCAAAACAGCTGCATTTCATGGCAGGAGTGAAAGATATGATTGTCTCTCCTATTCATTTTGTATTTATTCATGTGCAAATGCAAATAACGGGAGTTCCAGACCCTTGTGGATGATCCCCTGCTCTCTCTTTAATCCAGGGTGAGTTTCTCCAGCCAGAGATTCCTCTGGCCAGCACTTTTACTGCGAAAGCTCTTCTTGCTGCTGAGCTGCCATGAGAAGCATCTGCCTGGCCTAGAAGTCTGTTTGGATCATATGTTTCTGACTAGCTAGGCTGCCTCTGCATTTTGTAAAAATGCGCTGTGCTAAAGAAGATCATATGAGAGACAAACGTATTAGCTCAAACACAGAATTTGGAAGCAAACAGTTGCACATAGTGAGTTACTTCTAATTAATTATCAGAGTTTATAAGTAGTATGTTACAAATGATGTAGTTACCAATACTTTAAAAAAATGAGATTGTCATCATGTCACATCGTTACGGCATTGCACACCCCCATGATCAGCATGGTTTAATTGGCAAATATTATTTAACTGGCATTATATTAATTGGCATTGATATAAATAACACCTGAGGTGACTGGGAGGTCATGCTGGAAGAGGCATATTACTGACTGTAATTGTGAGATTGCAAGGTAGGTCAGCCGCACCTACCTCTTAGGCAGGAATCAAGTCATTTTCAGGATAATAGCATGGACCCCCTGGAGACAATAAACTTAAAAGATCGCAAGCTGGACTTCTCAGAGCTGAAAGGGGAAATTCCCCATGAAGTTGTGATTTTCTTAAGTTTGATCCTGAACACCTAGAAGTTTACCTATTGTTTCCCCACCTCTCCACCATACTGGGCTATTACGACAGCCATTATCCTTTTGTCATCTAAACACTAAGACCATTAACTCTATTCTGACTTCATTGTTTGTATCGTAAGTTGTATTGTTCACTTTGCTGAGAGAGTGATTCACACTCATACCCGCAGGATATTTTTTGGGTAGAAATACCCCTGATTTCCAGCTGTCCAGTACAGTTTCTCACCTTTCGGAACACCATACTGTTCATTTGATTCCTGAACGAAAACTTTCCTTAAGTGCCTACTGAAGCCACATCGCCGCTTTTCTCGCTGCTCTCCAGTAATTATAGCCTCATCTCTGAAAATCCTCTTTCACATTTTCCTCTCTTTTTGTTTGGCTAGTCCTTGTATGCTTGTGTGAGTACTTGGATCTTTGCATGCTTGTGTGAATTTCTTCCAATAAAACATATTTTTAGTTTACAATTGAAACTCTCTGTCTGGTTCTTTCCTACAAGGACCTTGTAAATATAGATGGCAGATCTCACTAAGTTACCCCCCTCTCGCAGACCTCCTGAATTTGAGCTAATTGTTCCCCATTTTCGAAAGAGGATACTGGCATTGTGGGTGGGCCCTCACGGCACCCATGTTTGGGGATAATAAGATTTCAAAAATAGCACAATGAGCATAAAAGTAAATGATGCTACTTTTTATTTGAGTGATGAGTGCAGTTTTTGTACTGCTATTTCACTACTTTTAAAGGGCTAAGACAAAGGAATTTTGAGGAGAATTTTTCAGGTTTTATCCTTCTTTCTTACCACTGTTAAGGGTTCCCCCTGCCCCCCAAAAGTAATGAAAAAGTAACAAATAATATATTGTGTAATGTAATGAGATCTCCTATACCTTGAGTCATCCAATAACACAAAAAGGGAAACTGTAATCAGGAAATCAGGAGACTAAGACTCAGAAATGCAGCCATGAAAAAAACTGATGAGATCCTTAAAATATATAATTGAATACCAAAGCCAGAATCATCCAGGCCATAGTATTTCCAATTTCTATGTATGGTTGTGACAGCTGGACAGTGAGAAAAACCAACAGGAAGAGAATAAACTCATTTAAAATCTGGTGCTGGAGAAGAGTTATTTGAATATTGGACTGCTAAAAAGACAAATGAATGGCTCTTAGTTAAGCAAATCAAGCCTGAACTCCCACTAGAAGCAAAGATGACTAAGCTGAGGCTATTGTACTTTGGAAGCATCATGAAACAGTGTAACTCATACGCTGGGAAAAGTGGTAGTCAGTAAGAAAAGAGGTGGATTATTCAATCAAAGAAGCCACAACCCTGAGTTTGTAAGATCTGAGCAGGGGAGTTGATAACAGGCTGTTGAAGTTCTCTCATTCATAGAGTCACCGTAAGTCAAAGTCAATTTGACAGCAAATTACAACAACAACAGATATAATCAAGCACTTAATTTTTAAAAAAATGCTTGTGGTGTCAAATTAGTTTGGGTGGGGTTGTAATGAATAACACAGTAAATTACTTTGAAAAGTAACTTTCCAAATTCTGTAACTAACTGTTTCCTGTCTTCTGTAACTAACTATAAATATAATGAGGACAAGACTAGCTCAGTGAGTATGAAGTGTTGACTGACTCTTGGGCTGGAGAAGGAAATGGGTGTGTGCGTGAAAGAATGAAATGGAGCAGCTAGATCCCAAACAGGAACTCTCCATGCATCCAAATTTTGTACAGATCTCACTTGTTTGTCTTTTAATAACAGCCTGTGGTGATCTTTATACTTCTGTTATGATCACATTTTATCTTGTGCAGCAGGGTGTAGAATGAACAGATCTCTCGCACTGAAATATTCATTTATGCAAACATGAATAGTCATGCATCCTGCTCACATAGTTCACCTACCAATTGGTGTTTCAAAAAGCCCTGAACTTACCTTTTCAGTGACATTTACTAGTATAATATTGGTGCATATTAAAATTCTGTTTAATCTCTACAAAAATCTTTGTTCAGAAGGCTTAGACAAACTGACAAATTGTGAAACAGCACTGCTCAAAGTAAAATGTTAAGTACATGTTGCTCCTGGCTTTTCTGAATGGTAAACAGATGCTTCTTCTTTCCCATCAAAAAAGAAAAGCCTGCTTTGTTAGCTTGGTTTTAAAAAAAAATAGATGTCTTTTTGGGTGCCATGTGAGTCAGGCAAAATCTTGACTGCAGTGCACTTCCTTAGCTGCTTAGGTGTGCAGGAAATAATGTGTATGGAGGGAGAAGCATTAAGGCTTGGGAGTTTCTACCTGGAGTCTGAATACATGGTATAGTGGAGAAAGAAATCAGACTGAGATCACGCTGGACTGGCTCAAAAATGAGCTGACTTGTTCCTCCCACGGATTGCAGAGAACTTTGTTCACATAGAAACCAACCAAACTTTATTAACTTTTCACAGGAACATCAGTCCTTCAAAACATCCCCCCTCATGGGAAACAATGGGAAAGGACTCTTCACTGGTGTCCTTGTGGAGCTGCTTTGAAGAACAAAAATTGCTCTTAGGGATGGGGCAGAAGCCAATTACTAGCTTACTAGGGTTTCCCTAGAGGAAGCCTCTTGCCCAAAGGTTACTTTTGTGAGGGGGGGTTTGTTGCCTTCAGTCTCAGTTTTTCTAGGCATGAAGTTAGTAGGAGGAAGTGAGTTTCTTGAAAGCAACTCCCTAGCAAAGCAATGGAAAATGTCTCCATTGTGTTGGAGGGATGATACTGGTGGTACTGGTGAGGTGGAAGACCATCCCTTGAAAGGGATCTTCTTTCACTGCTGGACAAGCGGGGATTTTGCCTCCAGCAGAAGTTTTACTGGGACCAGCTTTCAAACCAGCTGTCTTGACAAACAACAAAGATTAAAATAGGTGGTAAGCTCCTATGCCAGTGGGCTCATGTATCTGGTTTATTTCAATCTCCCAATTGGATTCATTGGCACTCTAACAAGGGGGGATCTGGCTACTTCTGGTTAAATGGCCAATATCCTACCCTAAGGCAGGCAGTATTAATGTGAGCTCACAATTGTTTGTCTCTCACCATGGGTTGAATGGCCAGTCCTCTACCCTTAGTCAGGTAACATCACACATGAGGGAACAATGCCAAGCCTCTCTTCTGCTTGAAAACAATATCAACTCAAAGTTACATACAACAGCCAGTCTCTCCTGCAAGCAAGCAATATCGATGTGAGGAAATAATGGCTGATTTCTCTCCTCTAGGCATGAAGCATCACATATGATGGCACAGCGGGTAGCCTCTCTTCTGCTGGCTTACAGCACCAGTGTTAGGACCCAAAAAACAGACTGTCTCCTTCCGGCAGGCACTATCAGCATGAAGTTCCCGTGGCCAGTCTCTCTCCTTCAAGCAGGTTGTACCCTTGTGAGGTCATAATGACAATTTTCTCTGGAATACATCCAGGAAAGAGCAACTGAGATGGTAAGAGTTCTGGAACCCAAGCCCTATGAGCTTAGGGAGCTGGGTTTGCTTACTCTGGAGAAAAGAAAAATGATAGTTGATACAATCTTCTTTCAATAGCTGAAGAGATGTCATGTAGAAGATGAAACAAGCTTGTTGTCTGCTTTTCTGCTGCTCCAAAGACTAGAACACAAACCAGTGGATTCAAATTAAAAGAGACAGAGAGAGAGAGAGAGAGAGCGAGAGAGAGAAAGAGAAAGAGAAAGAGAGATGAGATATAGATATATAGATACAGATACAGATATAGATAAATTCCACGCAAACATTAAGAACAATATCCTGAGGGTAAGAGCTTAGACTGCTTTGAAGCAATGATTCTCAGACTTTTTACCCCTGTGATCTTCTTTACATCTACACAAGGACATTGCCCCTCCCACTCCACCTTATGCCCCCCATGTCCTATGCCTCTCCTCCCACCACAGGCCGTTCATGCCACATACACCCACCATCTTAATGCTGATTTCTCATGCTCTTCACTTCCTCTCTTTATTTCCCTTCCCCTCTGCCAAGAAACTGCCTCACGGTCACTCAGGAGCAGGCACCTCCTGTTTGGCCGGAACTCATTTTTACCTTAAAGACCCTTTTAACTTAGTGTTTAAGGTGTTTGAGTAACACCAAAGACAAGGACATTTGGAATTAACCCTTTCCAATAATTTCATTTGTTATCTGAAATTACTTACAACAAACCTAAAACCCACAGTAAACACCTACCTTTCCTCTATGAGCTAGCTAGCTGTGCACCTGTCTATCTTCTATCTGGCTTTCTCTCATCTCCCTCCCATCTGGGAGTATCCTGTTCAGTTTTTGAGAAGCCTGGGAGAAACACAACAGAGGGATGGTTCTCAGGCTTTTTCACCCCTTTGACCCCCTTTACATTTTTATTCAGATGTTGCACCCACTGTGTGACATCACCAACAACCCATGTCCTATGCCTCTTCCTCCTTCTCTCTCCCAGGCCTCTTGTGGTACACGCACCCTCCATCTTAACACTGAGCTCTTGCACTCTCCACCTCCTCCTTTCACTCCCCACCCAAGAAATTGTCTTGTGGTCACTAAAGGACATGCCGTGCCAATGACTGAATGTTCAGAGAAGCTGAGTAGGACAAATATAAAAAAAGGGGAAGCTGATTGTTGCTATGTCTGAGTTTGGAGGAAGGCATAATATAGGAAGATGCTTTGCATCGCTCTTTTACAGAGACCAGTCAGTCCCCAAAGGGGTGTGTATGTGTGTGTGTGCACGCATGCATGCACGCGGACACACACACACCATTTCCACACTAGCCTGTTATAGCGCGATGATTCCACTTTCAACATCCTATGGAATCCTGGGGTTTGCAGTTTCGGGAGGGGCCAGTTGGCTAGTGTGGAAATGGCCAGAGTCTTGTCCTCCTTTTTCACATTTGCAGTACTTGCAGGTTGACATTTCTTGTGCCCGCCCCCCCGCAACTATTTCTCCTTCCCTTAGGGTTCTGCCCCAGAGTCTGAGAACCACTGCAAGAGAGCTTACATAACTGTGTGCTGGTGTACCTATAACTCTGTAAAAAAGGGAGGGAGGGAGGGAAGAAAGAAAGGAACAGCTCTGCTCTTTGCACAGACCACATACCATGAAATTGCAACATTCACCTGGGAAACTTTGGATAGCTAAAACAAGCTCTTTTTCATCAAAATTAGAGGGACTTCATTTTCTGTAGTCTTATCTCTGCTTCCAGATGCTCTAGGGATTTTTTTTTTTTAAAGATCGATTTATATTTTAGCATGAGCTTTTGTGGATATGAGTACACAATTCACTTCCTCAGTCATTGCACCTGAGGAAGTGGATTGATACCCACAAATGCTCATGCTAAAATATAAATCAGTCTGAAAGATTTATATTTTAGTGTGAGCATTTGTGGGTATCAATCCACTTCCTCAGGTGCAATGACTGAGGAAGTGGATTGATATCCACAAAAGCTCATTCTAAAGTATAAATCAGTCTTTAAAGGTGCTGCTATATTCCCATTTTTTCTCCTGCTCCTCGATGGTTTTTCTCCTGGTTTCATTTTCCAAATGAAGTGGCAGCTACCTTCATACCAATTCGTTTCCTCTCTCCTTTTCTGCCTTACTCCAGGAACTTCCAAGAGGAGGGGAGGCGAGGAGGACACAGGCTTGACTTGATTTAGACTGTGAATATCTCTTTCTCTAGCTCACAATCCTGGCAACTAATCTCTGCTTCCCTTTTCTGGTCTCTCAGGAGAAGCTGCCATTGTACTCCTTATTTTATGCACTCATGAGCAGAGCACTCCCAGTCTCCCCACTTTAGGACACCACTGGTGAAATTGTTAGCCTGATTTCTGGGGTCCGTTAGGGGATGCCTTAATGTGCTCCACACGATAGGAAATGGGAGCTCAACAGAGCACAAGCAATAGCAATGCGAGAGGCAGGGTAACCTAGCGGGGTCTTTTTACACAGTTTTTATGGGGTCAGGCCAAGCCAAAAACCAGACAAAGATGTCTAATAAATGATTTTATTGAAGGGAATATCACGCATCAATGCACTCACTCATGCACTCACTCAAGACTTATTAAGAAGCAAAAGAGAAGTAACTGGATAGGGGAAATATTGAAGGGATTGTAGCTGGGATAATACCACACCTTTTCCTGAAGTCCTTGGTGTGGGAAAACAGCAAACGAAGTAGAGCTCAGCAAAGATAAGGCTGAGAGGCTTACTTGATTGAAGAAGAAACAGTCTGCTAGTATGACTGGGAGTTATCCAAAGAAACTCTCAAAAACTAGGGCTATTTGTAGGGGGAAACATACCTTGAGGGCAAATCCTCTTCCAGGGAGAACAATAGGTGTTGTAACAAAAAAGAAACTCCACAATGGCAACTCCTTTTGTATGATGGGATTACAAGGTGTTGCCAGAGTTTCAGGATCTTTGGTTGCATTGGGTTGTGGTGTGAATTTATGTAGATGGTCCTTATCTGATAGGATTTTATTGCTATCGGTGCTCAACTTGGGGAAAAGACGCTAATCCCCTCAAATTGGCTCCTCAGTAGCTGAGGATCTTTTGTTTACTGTGGGCTTGCACAGCTTGAGGTCTCCTGGGGCTACGTGACGGGGGATTTTACTGGCCTGACCTGGTTTTTGATCATTCAACCATTGCTGCCTACATGCTCATCCGGGCGACCTCTCTGGCATGTTGAATCATATTTAATATTAAAAATTGTAGACCCCAGGATAGGGTACACCAGTGAGGTAACAAAATGGCCCTTGTGATCCCTCCCAGCTCTGTGATTCTTCTTCAGGCAGGTAGCATCAAAAATGAGGAGACAATGGTTAGTTACTCTTCAGTTTGGAGACCAGAATTCTCTTCATCTGCAGGCAGTGTGGCCAGCTTCTAGCAGTGTGTATGGGTCTTCAAGACACTGGGGACTGCACCCTAGCTGCTTCTGCTTTGCTACTAACAAATTTCCCTTAACACCCCTTATTTAAAGTTTTTTTTTTAAATAGAATTTTATCGATGTTACCAAAGTGATGTTACCATTCACTTACCCTTTCTCTGGGCCCTATAGGGCAAGAACAAGGGCGATGACTGCACATTTTCTTGCTTTTGTCCGTGTTTGCTCAGAGATGGCATTGAATCAGTAGCAGCAGCAAGGAGAAGCAACTGCAAGGCCAGAAGGGTCAGCCTTTGCCTCTACTCCATTTTGCGGTGGGGGGATGAAAGCTTTTCTTCAAGTAGAAGACAACAACCAGTTTAAAACAAACAGTACAAAATAAATGAATAATTATTTCCTACCACTTCTGTGTTTTATTTCTCTCTGTTCTTGGCTGTCCCTGACCTAACTTAACCCAAAGCAAAATTCTCTTTAATGCTTTTCTGGGCTTGAAATGGAGGCTGCCAAAAGGAAGTCAAAATAAAAACATCTCATGACTCACAAAAGTGGTTCTGTGCCTGTATCTGGATTACCCTCTGCACTCTTTGCAGATGATGTATGATCTTTCCATCACCTTTGAGTGATTATTCTTTTCCAGGAGGTTGCTTGCCTGTGACTGGCTCAGAACCTTTACCCTCTACCCTGGCAATGCCAGCCTCGGTGACAGGAGATCCCTTCATGCTTGTTCTTAACAATCTATTCATAGCAACCCAGTTCCAATTATAAATTAATCTTTTTTATATCATCCTATATTCTACTTCCAGTTCATTTCTTTGAGTTCTGTTGCTTATCTGGCATGATAGCCATACCCTAAGAAGGAGTGCAGACAGCAAGCCTGAGATTTGCAGGACTTAAAAACAAAAAGGAAAAAAGAAAAAACCGTGAAAGTGACACATAACAACTGACATTACTTCCTACAATGTATTACTTTGGGTGGTATAAAAGAGACAAATAAAAAGGCTCTTTTTGAAATAAATGACTGTTAATTTCCTTATTTTGTGTGCATACAACAAATAAAGTTTGCTCTTTATTTGGTGTGTCAAAGTCTGTTTTGTAGTGGGAGGGCAAAACTGGAAGCAAATCTATATTAAAAGTCCAACAGCAAGCACAGATTTTTTTTTTAAAAAAAAAACTATCAATATACAGTGTTTCTGAATTGTTGGGAGAGGAAAGTGGGACTCAGCTCAATTCTAAGCGCTGCTGCAGCTTCTCTGCCATTGCAGATTTGTATTTAAGAGGTATAGAGCCTGGCATGTATGGTGATATTTCATGTGGTTATGAACTAGAAAGATGAAATAGCCATGACATGGCTAAGATAGTCATGCGAGAAGTTCATTTTTGAGTTCTCAGAACCCCCAAACCATCATGGCCCTTCTGGAAACTGTAATCCCAGGATCCCCAAAGTTCCAGAGTTCCCAGTCTTTCATGAACCCCCTGTTATGGTTTCCAGGTGATATTTGGACATGTTTTGGTAGTAATAAATTTTACACTGGGGCTTAGGTATCCTAAGATGTGCCTAGGGATGAACTTGCACATATTCTGAGGGCATCTGATGAAGAACTGCTTTATGTACATTCTCCCATCATAAGTTAGATGAATGTGAAAAAGAGGTTTTGGCTGGGTGGGCTATAGCAGCCCAGCTAAGAGATACCCTTCCCATGGAAGCTACTTAGCATGACCACTATGTTCTTTACATGAGCTAGGCAATGTCATTGTTACTCATCCAACCATTTTAAAAATGCAACAGTCTAATCTTTACAAATGTGAACTCCCATTTAAGCCATGGCAGTGCCCAGCCCTAGTGCAGTGTGGTTTAGTATGAGTTGTGCTGCTTTCCTTTTTACCATGGAAATGTATTGTATTATAGTCAGCCCTGCACATTTGTGGGTTTGACATTCACGGATTTGATTATTTGTGAGTTTCTCCAACCCCTGCCCTCCCACCTCAGGTGCTTCTTTTTGGGCAGAACCTTCTCTCTCGGTGGCTCCAATCAGGCCGCATAACCCTTTAAAAACTCACCTATGGTCCTCCTTTCTATCTACCAATCTCTGCCAGGCCAGCTAAGGATGGCTCTCTGCCCAAATTCTCAGCACCACAAACCCTGTACCCATGCCCCACACACACACACAAGGAAGGAGACGGGCAAGAGAGAGGAAGTACAGGACCTGCATGCCAACAATCTCCTTAGATCCTGGATGCCCACTTTTCCCACTCGTGCCTCAGCGAATTTTTCACTTTTGCAAGGGTCCTGTGCTAGGGTCACTTTTGCAAAGGTCCTGTGTCCCTAACTCTAGCAAATGTGGATGGCCAAGTGCACATTGTTTTGCTGTGTTTAATTGCCATTGTGTATCATCCTGGTAAGTCCACAATGGATTAACCCATTGATTCAGTAGGCGTACTGTAGCTGGAACTAACAATAGGACTGAGGAACTTGGTATACTTCTAAAAATGTATTTCTTTGCTGAAAAGCCAGCTCCAAGCTTCTGTATCTTCCTCTTCACCTCACTGGCTGGTAGGCATACAGGCCAGCATGAAAGCAGGCAGGCAGAAAATGAACACTATAGAAAAACCTATGTGGTCAAGGGACAGTAGATATAGTGACCATCCTCCCCATGATGTCCAAGTCAGACAGTGCTATGGCTACTGCAATTAGGGAATAAATAAATCCCCCTGAGAAGAACCAGAGGGGCATCCTCCTCCCCCTTTACTCATCCACACATAGCCCAGGAAAGTGATGGGCACTTAGGCAAACCTAATATAAAACTGCTGGCTGGCTACGGTGTAGTAAGCTCTATGAACACAAAGACGTCAGTTCAGCATAAAGATAGAATATTTTTCAATTCAGTTTAAGACTCTGCTGTGGGAATAAGTGCTGTGCAAGGCCATCAACATATATTGTGATTAGGTTTCCTGGGTTTCTTTTTTAATGAGACCCAATGTACTTCATAATCTTCAATAAGGCTCTCACTTTCACTAGCCTTAAAAACTTTATTGCAATGGAATTGGAGCTTCCAGAATTGCCAGCATTTGATTGCCTAGCACAAGGAAGAAGCGATCTTCATTTATATATTAGTTTTCTCCTCATGATGCATCATTTATTATTACAGACTGCTGTTATCCGATAGAAAACTAAGACATTTCTATATCTATAAATCTTCTCATGGTGAAGGGTGAACTCAAACAAAATATGTCCCCAGTCCTTTTGTGTATTATTATCATTTTATCTTTCCAAGGCAAACAGTAGTTCTTGGTGTGTGTGATAGTGGTGGTGGAGGAATGCATTTTTATCTTATGGTCTCTCTTTGTGTTGGGTTGGAGTCTTGAATTTATTACTATGGAAATTAAAATGTAAGAAATAACTTCTTCTTGCATTGTGGAGACACTAAAGAAGACAATTCAATTCTGCTAAAATCCTTGGAAAAAATTCATAGAATGGAGGGGGAGAGAGACCAGACTTTTTGATATTAGATAAAATTAGTTGCAACGCAATCTAGAGAATGTGTAGTTGGCTGCATAAATGTAGTCCTTCTATGAGAAATAATAGATCTGCTTTGTCTCATTTATTGTCCATTTAACATACAAATGAGGGGAAGATCTTTCCCCAAGTGGATGCGAGAGAACACCTTCTGTCTTTGCTTAAAGATTTTTTCCCCAGTTTGTTTCATAGAGGCTATTTATATGTGTTTATTTTCCTTTGACAAACCATCGAGATAGAAATCTGACTGCTTGCTAAGAAGTAAGTTTCCTTGAACTTGGAGGATCTAATATTCAAGTAAATGTATAGGTTCAGGCTGTTTCTCACCGGGTGTTCCCAGTTCCTTTGAGGTGGGATGGGTGCCAAAGAGCATGGTCATAAACATGCCCCAAACCAATGGGCTGGGAAACCTTCCACTGCACATTTCTGGCTGGCACAGAGGGTGGGCGGGAAAGGAGAGGAAGAGAAAGAACAGTGAGAAAATCTCACTGTGCCAGCAGCTGTTTGAGTCGTGTCACATTGGATTTAGGCCCTTGGTTTTGCTTTGCAGTCCAGACCACCCTAGAATAAGTGTCTCAGCATATGGTCATGTCAGATGGCTGTGAACAGAAGGTGAATTTAGCTTGTGGGTGAAGCAAAGGTTCTGTTTATTTCTAAAATTACAGCTTGATCCAAGGCACTAGTGGGAGAATAGCCCTGTTGAGCATTTGAATTCAGCTTGAGTAAACCTTCCCTTTATAATAAACTTAGATTCAGTACACCCAACAGGCTTCTAAAACTTTCACACTACACAGTTATAGCACTATGATTCCACTTTATCTGCCATGGCTGTATCCTATGGAATCATAGGGATTGTAGTTTGGTGAGAGATACCAAAGAAACATTCTGTCTGGAAATTCTAAAGGCCCCTCCCACTAAACTGCCAATCCCAGGATTCCATAGGATGTAACCATGGCAAATAAAATAGCATCTTAGCACTGTGACTGTGCAGTGTGAGAGGACACCAAGACTGAGATGCCAGAAACTGGAGAAAATGCTTTGAGGAAAATGTTCTATCCCTCTATTGATTGTGTCAATGGGGATCATTTGTATAAGCGGCTTAGTGTCTCTGCATGTACTGTGAGGTGCATGATAGTTTTCTTCATATTGCAAGCTTCCAACTAGAGATTTCCTTCATTTCTGTTCCTTAAAAAGTAACATTTCACACATGATGAGCCCAGCAAAACAGAAGATTAAATTTGAGAAGGGATGCTTGTCTTGCCTAACTTGGTCCCAATTCCTACATCTAGTGGAGGCAATGATAGGAGAAGAAGGCTACTGGCTATAAGCCACCTGTTCCTCAAATGCCTGGTTTCAGAGGTTACAAAACCAAGGCAATATGGGAGGGGTGGCTTGGAAAATCACCAATCTGGTGGCACAGGCAAAATTCCAAGTTACCTATCACAAGTTTGGCTGCCTTAGTTATTGTCAACAGTCCTCTTGCTTTAGTGTTACCCAATAAATTCAGTGATAAAGAAACATAACAGCTTCCTTATTAGTTCCAGTCAACAACAAGTCATGCAATTCAGAATCCAGAGTTAGATTAAAAATGGGGGTGTGGCCTTGGAGGAGATGTTGCAACCTTTGTGATTATGCTGTCGATTATGCTATCAGCTGTAGGAGTTTGATTCCACTATTCTTATCAGTAGTGTCAATATAAGGAAGATCCTGGCCCAGGGCCAGCCTTACCCTTAGGAGAACTGAGGTGCTGGAGGACAGAATTCTGTTAGTTGGATGGTCTGTCTTGCACCCCTGAGCTAACTTTGCTGTGCAAGATATTCTGTTGCTAGTGTTGAAATAACATTAAACTTCTAGGCTGGTTAACTTCTGATGGTGGCATAGTGGAATAGAGGAGGGCAAAAAAAGTGTGTCCACATAGCAAAACCTCTTGGGCTCATCCTGACATCTCTAGTGCTTATCCAAAGAAAATTAAGTCCACATAGAGCTTTCTCTTCTTGAGGCAGTAGGGAACACTTTATAACTGCAAAATTCTGGCTGGCATCCTATTTGCTTAGTTCAACTAGAGTACTCATTCAATCCATTATTGAATGTGAGTCAGAAGATAAGTAAATCTCATGGATTCAATGAATCTATTCTATTCAGAACTAACAACAGGATTTAGGCCATAGAAAGCCTAGGAAATCTGATGTTGAGTGATGAGGTCCAAGGAAATAGTGAGGTAACACAACGTGAGACAAATTGTTGTACAGTCTCTTGTTAGCCTCAGAATAGACCCATATGAAACAAACAATAACAACAACAAAAAGAATTTGCTTAACAAAACCCAAACAGTCAGTAAGTCAGACTTATGCCATCACAACTCACTTTTTGGGTTGTTGCAGAGATGAGAGTTCTGTTCTGACCATGAAAAAAAAAAATCCAATCCCCTTCTAAGCAGCACAGCCCCCCTCCCCGCCTCAGCACAGACATTTCCACATTCTTGGAAAGCAGAAAGTCCAGTTGTCAGAATGTCCAGTTATTTTAATGTAGTTGGACACACTGCAAGAGTGTCATCTGCAGGGATATCTCAAGGGACCCTGGCAGTCCCTACTGGTGCTAGTGGCAGTGTGTCCAGCTGATGCCCCTGCTGATCCTCTGTTCACTGAAATGACTGTCTTGGGCGTGCTACACCGCTGACAAGAAGGACTTGGGTAGGTTAGCATAGCAGTGTGAGACAGGATATTTTACCATGCAGGATCTCAGCTAGAATGTCATTGTGCATCTTTCCTTTAAGGGCCAAGTATATTCCTTATTCTCTGGCCAGTTTTAGAGCTTTCTAAGCTATCAAAATTAATTCCTAGGAAACTGAAATGACAATTGTTAAGACTGAAGTGCTTTTATGGCATATGGCTAAAGAATAAAAACCTTGAGTTTTCAACCATTACTCAGTTCTGCAGGAAGAGTTCAGGAAGTGGAGTGTGTCTAAAATAGTCACAGGGACAATTTATAATACTTGTTATTTACAGAAAAATCAAATAGGCAAGATAAAACAAAGTTGGAGGAGCCTTTCAGCTGAGGCATACTGATGAGGAACTGAAAATGCTTTTAAAGAAGCAAAAGCAAAAAAGAGAGAACCACGTCTTGCTGTGGTATTTTTGTCTACAAAAAAAAAACAATTATAGGGAAACCTATATCTAAACTTGAACATTGTTAATGTTCATTCCCTACAGACATGCTTTATTCCTCACCTCACTCTGCCAAAATCCACCTGCCTGCCACTGCTTTATATTGGGGATGGGGGAGAATTTCTATATTGTTAGCCAAACCAACCTGATTTGCAGCTCTTGGACTAATACATGGATCATATTGCTAACACTTATCCTTTGCCTATTTAGATTTTGTAGTATAGTTCTCAACTCAGAAAAATGAAATATAAAAATGTTTTGATGAGAGAACGTTGTGTAGAAAAATTAATGCAAAAAATCTCAGCCTAATGCAGGACTTGACTTAAATTTGAATACACATAAAACTGGCACAAACTAGGACTCAACACCCCTATTCTGTACCCATGTCTTATTTCTATCAACTTTCTTTACCAGGCCTCTAACCAATACTTTGAAATCTGAAAAAGATGTCTAATACCTTGGAAACTGTCATCCTTGCTATGTTCCATGTTTTCACTTCTATTTACCTCAGTAAAACCCCATAATCAAAGGGTAATTTTCTTTCTTTTTGAATACCAAAATAAGGGAAGCAAAAGTCCCTTCTGTAACATATCTAACCCCTCCTGCCTAATTTCAGATAATAGTAATGTATATACATACATACATGGAAATACATGGGGGGAGAAAGCCACTTTACTATGGGAATATTATGGCATTAGCAAAGATCAACAATCATTAAAGCATATGATAGTCTATATGTCTAAGAAAATGGTTAGCCAAGCATGACATGGAGGCCATTTTGCAGTTTCCCTCCCGAAACTGCAAACCCCAGGATTCCATGGGATGTTGCAAGTGGAATAATAGTGCTATAACAGTCTAGTGTGGAAATGGCCATAGATAAAACAGTGAGATCTTCAGCCCACTGAGTGACAGATGATGGCTGACTACCTTTTCACCCCTGGAATATTAAGTCTCTTTGCAACTGTAAGGACTCAGAGAGGGAAACCCCTACAGCTTTTAGTCTGAATTTAAAAGAATATCCAAAGTGCTGAAATGGCTTTAGGGAAAAGTGTTCAGCACTTTGGATAGCTCCAAATGGAACCTCTGAACAGATCTACTGTTCTACTGACATGGAACCATCCGCCACCAGGTCTCCCTGTTAGGTTTCACACTAGACAAATGTTCTTCAGAAGTTCATGAACATCTTCAAATGTCAAAGATTTCTCTAAAACAAAATGGAAACAATAATTTCTAAATGAAAGAAAACCTCCAAAGAACATGAACTCATCATATGCCTGAGAGAAAGATTACTCATATTAACTTTACAACATATTGCTGAACTAGATAGCTTCCTTCTGAAATGCTCTACTGTCCAACATGTCCAAAACATCAATTTTTACTGAAACAATCTCCATTGTAAGTCCAAAGAAAGAGTATGTAAATAAGATAACAAAATGTTCCATTGATTTTGTTATATGGGACACTCAGCTATGAACATGTGAACACTGTCACTCAATTTATAAACAGTTATTGTTGATTTAGATTTTGCAGAAAATACAAAGAACTCTTCTAACTGTTAGTGTGTATATGTGTCTTCAAATCACCTTTTGACTCAAGGCAACTCCATGAATTTCATAAAGTTTTCTTAGGCAACGAATACTCAAATGTGGTCTTGCCAGTTGATTCCTCTGTAATATAGCTGACCACACCTTGCATTCAGTGGTAATTTCCCATCCAAATACAAATGAGGGCTAATCCTGCTTAGCTTTCCAAAACCAAGATATTTAGGAGGTACCAAAATCCTAATGGTCTGTAAATGAATCCTAATAGGAGCGGTAGTTTCCGATGCATTGCAGCTCCATTGTAGAAAGTGGTAAAAACAGTCTGGCCAGATCTATTTGTTAATCTATTTGAAATCTATTCATTAATCCAGGGATGGGCATAGTGGGAACCACTGGCCTAATGCAACCCCTGAACCCTACTTTTTCTGGTGCCTGAAGCCTCCCCAGTTTCCCCAATGCCTCAACCCCTCTCAATTTAAAAACAAATGAAAATTGGACATGATTTTCAGATAATCTTTGCTCTCAAACCATTCAGACAATCTTTGCTCTCAAAGACCCCACAAGCCCCCTCAGATCTTCACAACTTCCCAAATTAGTTTTTTCCCCAAAATCTTGGTGTGATTTTTTTCCAGGCATTTTCTGCAGAGTCCTCCCATGTATCAAAGCATCTGATAATGTTGCACCACACCTTACCTACAAATACTCCGGAACGCCATACTATCCCCAAATAGTTCTGCTTTCCTCTCCTACTGCTTTCCAGTGGGATGTAACATGACTTCTTGTTGTCATTCTGAGAGGGACTCCAGAGGAAAACAGATGAATTTGGGCTTGCTGTGGAAGATAAAGCCTGTGGGTGAGGGTCATCCTGGGAAGGAAAATTAGCCACTGGCACAGTGTTGCCCACTCTGGAGTTAATCTGATATTTAAATCCTTCATCCAAGCAACCTTTTTCATAAAAGGCTTTATTTTCTTTATTATTATGATCAGCCCAAAGTTTTGTGTGAGCATATGAATCTAATTGTCTAAACACTCTATGCCAAGTCTCCCTAAGCACTGAAATGGCATTTAGACACTCTGCTTTCTTTTTGGTATACAAATATCTTAGTGCTGTCTACACGAGCAGGAATGCCAGATGGATTGGCTCTAAAATTACACATGATGGGTGGGTGTCACAGAAAAAGAAGCTCCTCATTCGTTTGTATGAACCAAGAGATATGATTTGTGATTCATCTGGAAAATTAAATCCAGCTTCAGTGATTGGCAAACCAAGGTAACTGGGAATGCTTACTTAATCAATTTGGAACACAATCTAGCCATGTCACAACCTAGCCAATTAAATGATTATACTGTTGGCCCTCTACATTTGAGGGTTTCACTTTCATGGATTTGATTATTTGTGAGTTTCTCCAACCCATGGGCCTCCAAGTGCTTCTTTTCCAGGGAAATCTTCCCTCTTGGCAGCTTTGATTGGGTTGTGCATCCCTTTAAAAACCTGCCTTGATCCTCTTCCTACTTCACCAGCTGCTGGCTGGCCAGCTAAGGATGGTTCACAGCCTGATTTCTCAAAACCACAAACCCAAGATGCAAGAGAGAAGAAATATAAGGCCACCATGCCATCCCACTCCTTTCCCCGGCCTGCTTTGGACCATGGGTGCTTGTACTCTCCATCATGCTTCCGCCCCTTTCCTACAAACAAACGCAGAAACATTTTGACATTTACAGTTTTTCCATTTTTGTGGGGTTCCTGTGCCCTTAACCCTAGCAAATGTGGAGGCCAACTGTAAAAAGAACTCTATATGTAAACACTACCTCATGTTGTGTGTTCATCTACCAGTAAAATCTATTACAACTCTATCATTTTGAATATTTTGGTTCTGTGAACAGGAGCAGCCTCAAGTTGCATTAAGGTCCTAATTCTCTGCTTTTGCATGCCTTCTTCCTCCTCCTTGTTCCATCACCCGATTTTCTCACTTGTGTTCCCTTAAGGGCTCCAGACTTTGCCAGAAGCAAGTCATTAAAGGCAACAAGAGAAAAATTTTAGAGCACATCCAGACTGATTGTAAAATTCCAGATTTTGTTCCTCTTCCCCCCCCCATTTTATACTGGGTTAAAATAAACTGAGCTGGGGAGCTGGTATAAAAAGTATCTAATTGTACTAGGAGCTGAAAGAAAATATTTTGGGATAAACAGAATGTGTATGGAGCTCTAAAATAAAATTGAAAAGAATGAGAACAAATTCTAAGACTTTCTGGTCTTTTTTATTGGTGCAGATGCACTGTTACACTAAGCAAGCATTAGGGGAGAGATTGTAGCTTGATGGTTGGGTACAGGTTTTGCATGGTGGAGATTTGTTCCCTGGCATCTCCAGGTAGGGTTAAAAAAAAACTGTCTGAAATAATGAATAGTTGCTGCCTTTCACTGTCAACAATGCTGGCCTGGATCAGAGGTGCTTAGCCTGTGACCCTGGTGCATCCTGCAGCCCTTGGCTGGAAAAGATAGAGCCAGGGAAAGATAGCCAAGAATCTCTTTCAATCAGGAGTTCCACAGAGCTATCAACAACGTAGCAGAAGAGAATTAATTCTCTCTGTCTTCCTTCATTATCAACACCAATTAAAATGCTGGAGCTAAAACAATATATCAACAAGTAGACCAAGTAGGAAGGTAAAATGAGACTGTTACCCTGTGTACTGGGGATCCTGGGAGGGACACCTAAATAACCAAACAACAACACAACTTTGGGGAAAATTAGCTGGAGCACCTCACTAAAGCTAGCAAGAGGCAGGGTAATTTGGCAGGATCTTGCAACCCAGCGTCTACGGGGTCAGGTCAGTCAAGCAGCCAGACAGGATAAAACAATAAAAATGATGTTTATTAGGTACAGACAAATATTAAAGACACCACAGTCACACAGATAACTAGGGAATCAGAGATTGACTTGGAATAGAGATTTTTAAAGGGAAATGGGTGATACGACACCTGTCTCATAGTCCTGGACCTTGAGAGCAAAGTTGGGGTGCGATGAAGAAGCTCAGCGTGATTGGCTGAGGGGAGCTCGCCAAGCAAAGTGGCAGCAAGGCGGGATGGAACTCTAGAGCGGTCCGAGCAATCCCGAGTTGAGCAGTCTCAGTTACTGGAACTGAGGGGACGGCTTGCCAAGCAGGGCGGTGGCAAGGCGGGATGGAACTCAGGAGCGATCTGAGGAAGGTCTCAAAATCAGAGGTGTTTATAGGGAGAAATGTGACTGCAGGCCATACCTTACTCAGTGAGAACAATGCGTTTTAGGAGCAGGACAAAGCTTTGGAAAGGTCAGAATTTAGCATGATTGAATCAGAGCTGAATTAACAATAGTGTTGCCAGCATGCAAATGCGGAATGCTTAGTACAGCTTTGTCAGGCTGCCTGCTCAGGGCAGGGAGCCTTTGTTAGTATTGGGCATATTCAATGAGGTGTTTGCCAGAGAGGTCCCTGAAGCGACGAACCAACTGTATCTGGCCTGCCTGGGTGGAGAATGGAATGTCCAGCAATTATTGGCCGTGCCCATTTATGTGCTTGTCCGGTGGCCTCACAAACACGTGGAGCGGGGTGGCAGAGGAAAGCCGAATGATTTGATATCAAAGTGATATCGAGTGCTATCTCTGGGTAGGCCTAGACTGCAGTAACAAGACTAAGGAGTGGCCCAAGCATAAAAAACTAAAAGCAATAAAAAGCAGGCTGGCAAGAAGAAATAAGAAATATAAAAAAGGCAAAACAATGGGTAAAACAAACAGAGTATCAAATGGAGGTTACTTCCCTACCACCATCTTGGCTCCTCCAATGCTGGCTATGAGTTGTAGTCCAAAAAAGTAACTTCTACAAGGTCAGAGTAAGATGGGCTAGTGGTGTGACTCAGTATGAGATAGTTTCTTATGTTTCTAAATGTTTATCCCCTTTACTTCTAGGAATCACTGGAGATGTTATTTTCCTTCTTCAAACATAAAGCAAATTTCTTAAAGCAAACCACTCCCTTGGTATCACTTTGGGTTGCTCTGCTGATTGAGGAGGTACAAATGACCAAATGATCTGCTCCTTAAGGTGTTGCTCAGATGCTTAGTGTGGGCAAGCAACCTGAAGTCTAGGGCATTTACTAGGGAGTAGCCTCTGCAATTGATGGGGGTCTGTTCCCTTGTTGCTCGGGAAGCAACTGACTAACAGTCCCCTGCCCTCCCATAAGCAGTCTCCACTGGGACAGGCAGAAGTGTGGTCCCTCTCACAATTCCACACAGTTGCCTCTTGTGCCAGGGATTGCTTATGTGAAGGGAGGGGGGTTTCAACCAATTGCTTTCTAAGTGATAGGGGAACAGACCCTTTCTCCACTTACCTCCATTGGCTGCTGCCCAGTAAGTGGGAATTGGGAGGATTTCATGGTCCCTATATATCCTCTAAAACTAGGATCTACAAAGAGATGATGCATATGAAATAGTCACCGTGAATGGTAACACTAGGTTATACATTCATAACTGCCCAACAGGAATCTGGCCATTATTATTAAAAAAAATTGATATCACACCCTATGTCTGAAAATCACAGACTGGTGTACATTAATATTTTCCACCATATGAAAACTTTTGTCCCTACCATGAATTAAATCTAAAGAAAGAACTTTTAAAAAAAAAAACACATCAGCAACCACATTTCTTTTTTGTGCTATTGAGTTGTAAGGCTGATTCCACCCCCCCCCCGATCTATTTAAAATTACAATTAATCATCATAGGCAGACAGGGTTCAAGTGAAGTAGAAGGCATGCTCATTGATTCCGTATATCTCATGAATCTGTATCGGAGGCATAGTTTACCCTCTGCTTTAAGGCTTGTTGCTTGGAGAACAATAAGCACTGAACTGTTTCTTCATATGAAAGCACTGGCAAGGGGAATTAGAGTTACAACAAAACAAGAATGGATTACCTTACAAGCCAAATGTTTTTAGCTGGCCCAGGTTTTGATATGTCGTATAATGCTTCTTACTTGAAAATGGATGGAGGTATAACAGTGCAGGCCCCAGAGAAACATGCATTCAATCAGCATATTTGAAATTGAATCTGGAGAATTGTGTTTAGCAGTGCCTCATCTGAAGAACACCAGTGGTTCTCCTGGGATCGAGAAATCAGTTAATTTGTTGCTCTTAGGACTTTGCTGCCTCAGGTAACCACCTCACTCATTTACTGACCACTGTGCTGAGGTAGTAATCTCACTGGGCCTCATGGTAGACCCAGTTCTGCTGTGATACTTAACCACTTACCATTTGTACAATAATATGTACTACAGGATACTAGAAACTGCATTGGAAGCCCACCTTGCACTTACTCCAGAATATAGTGCTACTGGTGATATCGAGATGACTAGCCAATGAGGGAGCAAACTTGCTGGTCTAGTTGGGAAAAGGAAATCCATAATGACTGCACTTTCTGAAATCACAAAAAGGGTCTATTCCTTGTGCCCTCCACTATAATTTTTTTATAAGGAAGGCATAGGGCAAAGTCCTTCTTGATTGCTGGCAGAGTGTAAATCATCAACCATGTTTTTCCACTTGGCTTCTGCGGCACTATTCGGCTTCTAGTTGCATAACGCAGCTGAATGGTGCCAGAGGCACCCTCATGGCCAACCGATGGTTGAGGGAGAGTGAAATGATCCAAAGCACCATCTGATTGTAGTCCTGCAGCTCAGAAGAAATAACAGCTGTTGTTGTCTGGATGCTTAGGCAAGGAACAGCTGCTCTTTGCCCCAGCTATAACTTGCTGGTGAATTGTGCAATGATAGTGACTAGAAGTATCTCAACCAAATACCAAATACTATAATATCATCTCCCACATGTGGAATCTTGTGGTTGGCACTAAGTTTCTTCTTCTCATTCCCTGTTCACCAAACAGAGGCTGCACCACATGCACAATTCACTCAGCTGTGACTAAATGTTTTTCACTTAGCATCATCTTTAATAAGGGGAAAGTGTAATCATGAAATAGCATTTGCCTTCAGGAGAGGTTTAATTTCAGTCTCATTTGTATCGTGCTGAGCTGATGAATAAAGAAGGCCAACAAAAGGATTTATGACAACATCATGAATTTGGGTAAATTAATATACAAAAACAAGCTTTCATGACAGTGTCATGAATTTGGGTGAATTAGTATACAAAAGCATGGCCACGTTTTATTCACTCCAAGGTAACTTCAGGACAAACCAACCTCAGTGGAGATCTGCATGAAGCCACATCCTGCAATAGGATTTGTGGGAGATCTATATAGCCTTTGGGTCCAGTAAGAGATTCAGCGTTTATCTTCTTAGTTCTACCACATTATGTGCTGGAAAGCTACCAGTTCATGTGAATAGTAACATCTATTGCAAGGTGGTGACAAACTGATTTTATGTGGACTTTGGTGAAGATATGAAAGTGGGGATTGTCAAAACCTGGAGATCTGGACCAAACCACTCAAGTCTGCTTTAATCTCTCCCTTCCCAGAGATGCAGCACCCTTCCAAATTTTGTCCCCGATCGGCTTCCTCTCGCAGTTTTAACTACCACTTTCTCTAAATCTGCATCCTTCCAGATTTACAGCAAAGCATGGATTAGCTTATCCAATGACTGTGTTACTGGTGGTAGTGTGTACCCCCAATTCAGAGCAAAGACACTCTATTGAGACTGCTCTTTACAAAAATATAACCAAATCTTTATTTAACAAACTGTCAAGGGAAAAGGTTGTTGGCAACTTAAATATTAGCAAACAGCACAATACTTGTTTATTGAAACCAGCAAACACTCTCTTTCTGTCTCACACACACTCTCAGATGGATCTCTCTCAACTCCAAACTCTCTATCTCTTTTTTGTCAGTTAAATTTCTTTTAGACTTCACTCCCCAATCTAGCACCCTCCCTCCAGCTAGCCTGAGTTCCATATTCAACAGCCAATAACTTTTAAATTCTCTTGGTTGCTGGAGTGGCTCTGTTGCTAAGCCCCCCGGTTCGTCACAGGGAGGATTGAAAATATTGTTTCAGTTAATTGTCATACAAATTTATTTGTAAAAATCATGGATTTCTTTATAATTGGAGATGAAAAGAATCTGAGATATTAAAAATTTTGAATGTGGGAGGAACTGTGATAAAATGTAAGGCTCTCAGTATTCAACTCTGATTTTGCAACCCTATGTATCCAATCATATTGGTGCTGAATCAAGACTGCTACCTCTTTTTTTTCCCAAGAAGCTCCTCACCTTTAACAACTGAAAGACAATCTGGAACAAAATGGTATTTTTCAAGTTGGGAACAGCTGTAACAGTTGAATTTGGCTGGTATATGTGGGGGAGAATTTTGCTTCAGCTTATTTTTGGAAAATTTTGCCAAAATCAAAAATTTCTTCATATTAAGGACAGAAATAATTGTATGTTTTTTTTTCCTTAATGAAAGGAGGAAAAGTAGAAATGCATAGATATTCTTGTCCCTACTTGAGAGTTACCTTGGAATAGTGAACTGGTAATATGAATCAGGCTTTGACCTTTTGTCATGTTGTCTCTATTCACTGCCCTGAAAGACAAAAGGAGGAGAAAGAAGCAGTTTAGAAAAAGCAAAACATGTTCTAGGATTTCATCTAATTATCTTTACATTGATGCCATCATCAGTTTCAAATGTGAATTTCATCCATCCAATCAGCATTTTGTAGAGCAGTTGAACAGAATTAATAAGACCAAGTTATGGCATCATGTGACCTCAGAACCCTGCCTAAATCAAAGAGCATGACAGGCATAGCAACTTTATTGAAGGGGATCTGGGCCCTCTCAGACACTGTGTGAGAAGTCTCCAGGGAACCTTAAATACATACCACCTCATTCCTCACCCTGGAAGAAAAGAGAGAGAGAAATAAAATAATTAATAATGAACGTGTCCTTTATTCCTTTGTCAAATGAGAGCTTGTCTTCAATCTCTTGCCAGAAATTAACGTGCCTCAGATAAACTCCTGGATTGCACGCTTGTTAAATACAAACCCTCCAAAAATTTCAGCTCTCACAACAAGGCTGCTCCATGTTGTCCTAGTATTTCCAACATTTCCCTCCCATATGACACATCTAACACATTGGCAAAAGGATCCACATCACTACCAGTTCCCTTGGATAGTTGGGCTTTTTTCGGCTTCACTTCTCTGTAATGCATGGATACTTGAGGAAGGTATGATTTCTCCCCCTTTCTTATGCCGGGACTTTATTCATAAGTAGATCAAGTTGTGGTTCTTTAGTAGCACTTTCTGTGTATACAGCATTCTCCCATAAGCTTTAAAAGAACTTTGTACACATGAGCTTGAGAATGTGTCCAACTGTTCTAGAATGTAAATGAGTCCTATTTGTTGGTTGTATGTGCCTTCAAGTTGTTTCCAGCTTATGGGAACCCTAAGACAAACCTATGATGGGTTTTCTGGGTCTGATAATGTGTTACACTGTTTACTGGGGGTCCCGTGAGGGACACCAAAGTGCGCTCTCAAAATATCAAAAGGTGGGGAAATTAGCAAGAGCACAAGTTAGCACTGCGAGAGGCAGGGCAACGGAGCGGAATCTTTTACCCAATGTCTACGGGGTCAGGCCAAGTCAAGGAGCAAACAGGATTGAAATAGTAAATGTGATCTTTATTAAAATACAATCAAATGGTGTATGCAGCACGCTCATACAGATAACTATGGAAAATAAAGGTGGGAGTGAGACAGAGGGATTTTTGAGAGGGATTGTTGATTTGGGTGATACTATACTTGTCCTGAAGCCCAGGTAGATCACTGCGAAAGTTCGAAGGTGCGTAGTCTCAGTACGTGAGATTGAGGGGAAGGCTCGCCAAGCACAGTGGCAGCAAGGCTGGATGGAAATCGGGAGTAGTCCGAGCAATCCAAGCGATCCAAGGAAGGTCTTGGAATCAGGGGTTTTTATAGGGAAAAATGTGGCTACAAGCTATTCCGTACTTGGGGAAAACAATGAGTTTCAGGCTGGAGACAAAGCCTCCGAAAGGTCAGAATTTAGCACGATTGAGTTAGTTCCGAATTGACAAAGAAGTAGACAGTATGCAAACGCAGAGTGCTCAACAGATGAGGATTCTCATAATCAAGCCTCCTGCTCGGGACAGGGAGTTCTTAGTAAGTAGCATGCATACATAATAGCGTGCTTGCCAGGAGTTCTCCTAAAGCGGCGATCTGGTTATTTTCTAGCCTGCCTGGGTGGGAAATGGAATGTCCAGTTATTAGTGGCTGTGCCTAGTTTCGTGTTTGTCCAGGAGCCTCACAAACATGTAGAGAGGGATGGTAGAAGAGAGCCAAATTGTTGATATCAAAGTGATATCTAATGTCACCCCAAGTGCGGCTTACAAACTGCAGTAACAAATGAGTGAGGTGCCCAAGGTCACCCAGTGGGTTTCCATGACTGAGCAGGGATTCAAACCCTGGTCTCCAGCATCATAGTCTAATGATTAAACCACTACACCATGTTGGCTCTCCAGTCCTATTTAACCCCACCCTGTACAGGTGGGGCACTGGGGCTGGGAGAGAGTGGCTTTCTTAAAGCCACCCTCTGATTTCATGCAGGAAATCAAATGTTAACAAGGGACTTTTCAAAAATCATCATTCTCTTAAACTGGCTCACAAGCATTGGCTTGTGAAGTGCAAACTCTCCCTTACTTGTTTTGGAGTGCATTCAGGTAAATTCAATTTAATTTTCTAAGTATTTGTTAGACTCTTGGGATTTAATAATTTTAATTCATGCTCACTTCAAGCTTAGGTTCTGCATCATCTTCAAAGATGGCATCAAGACAGAGCAGTCTGAAGCTTACTCTGTTTCCAACCCAGAGCTTGGAAAGTTAGTTTTCAAAAGTTAAGTGATTGTGTTAACTAATTACAGTGCTTTTAAAAAGTAAACTGAATATGAAGATGATGGGGAAATTTAACTTGTTTCCTTACTTACTACACTGTTATTTTTCTAGTACTTTCTTTGGATTTTTGAGGAAGAAGTTCCTTCAAACTGGTTCAAAAATAGCATAAAACTTGAAAACTTCTCTTCAAAATGGCTCTTAAGAGCAGCTTCTGAAGAAAAAAAATCTAGAAACTTATTCATAGCAGTAAAGTAACCTTGCACTTACTTGTTACTTTACTTTTGTGATGGAACCTTCTTATACCCTCATTACCTCAAGTTGTTCTCTTCCATGATCTGTTCCAACTTTCACCACACTCTTCTCTCCAGTACTCCTTTTTATTTCCCAAGAGGTGACAGGATTGTGAAGCAGGCTCTGGTCTTTGTAAGCTGGTCTTGGATCCTCAAGGATTTTGGATTCAATTTGGTGTGGACTCAGGGGCTTAAGCCCATTGAATCCAATGCATCCTGCAGGGTGGAGAGGACAGTAGGTGTTGAAGGCCGAGCCTTGAGATGACAGTTCTAGAATCAGAGCTGAGATCTATTTTGCACATATATGTACACAGCTTTATTTCAATAGGGTACATTTGATGAGTGGCTGCTAAATGCGTGAGCCAGCTCCACTGAAAAATGGTGATGCTTGAGATACTGGCAAGTGAAATTGAAGTTCTTGCAAGGGTTTATCTGTGTGATGTCCCATTCAGGCATGCACTTGCCATGTAGTCCCTCCCTCCCTCTCTCACACTCATACACACACATACACACACACAAACATATCTAGTCTGAGTATCTGGTTATTGGTATAAAGCACTTAATACAACCTTTTTATTGTTGTTGTGTGCCTTCAATTGTTTTCAACTTTGGTAACTCTAAAATGAGGCTGTCCCAGGGTTTTCTTGGCAAGATTTTTTTCAGAAGGGGGTTGCCATTGCCTTCCTCTGAGGCTAAGAGAGCGTGACTTGCCCACGGTCAATCCATGGTTTCAATGGCTGAGCAGGGAACTGAATCCTGCTCTTCCAGAGTCCTAGCCCAACACTCACACTGCAACTCCATGCTGGTTCTCACGCCATGCTGGATCTTAATACAACTACAGAGTTGCAAATGTATGAGGCTATTGAATCTGGCAATCAGATTAGAATATGCTTAAGGTGTAAATTTATTTGGTATAGTCTAGATATGCCTTCTCTTTCCTTAAAAAAACAAAAACAAAAGAAGAAACTTACAGCAATTGAATCAAAGCTGGTTTTGCCTTCCTAGGTCCAGTGATCCACATGGACCAGTATGAAACCATTTCCGCACCTAAACTGTTATAGTGCTATTATTCCACTTTCAACATCCTGTGGAATTCTGGGATTTTAAGTTTACTGAGGCTAAAGAGCTCTCTGGCTGAGAATTCTAAATGCCCCTCCCTAAACTGCAAACCCTAGGATTCCACAGGATGTTAAAAGTGGAATAATAGCACTATAACAATGTAGTGCGGAAATGGCCTGAGTTTTCTGTAGCAGGTTGTGGACAACCTTCAGGATTTGCAGGCTGAAGAACGAGTTGGATCAGCTTCCCTGCCACGTCATAACATAGCTGTGCCTTTGCAGCTTTGAGAAATGTTCAGATAATGGATTATGTGCTAAGCTAAGTGATTGTGTGCTATGAAAAATGTACAGCCCAAACCCACATATTACACTACTCCATCATTTTCCTTTGCAAGCTAAAGTTCAACAGTAATAATTGGAGAACTATCTGTTATTATCACCTCTTAAAATACGACAAACAAGCTAAAGGCATGGGCAGTCGTGTGTCTCCCATGAGAAGTCCAAAACCTAGTTATTAAGGTACATTATTCACACCAACAACATAGTAGTTTAATTGATGTTTTTGCCCATAAAATTTGATATATAGCTGCCTTAATATTATTGTGTTTCCTGCCATGCTCTTTTCATATTGCTGCTGTATGCGAAGTGTTTCCTCTAATAAAACTCTAGGGGGTCTGGGCATCATTTGGGAAAGGGGACCCAGTACAAATATGTAAGATACTCAACACATGCATTAGTTAAGTCTGAAGGCACACAATCTCAATTTTGAAATTACATTTGGTTGCATTTCTGAAGTTATTCCATGGCTCACACTGAGCTATTCCACTGTGCTCAAATGTCACCCCTCTTTATTTTTCCTTTAACAGAGTATCCAGATTGAAGAAGAAACCTACAATTCTTGTTAAACTATTTTGTAACTTTTTGATTGGTCCTAATAAATATATTCTATCAATATATATTTTTTAATTCAAATAGGTTGATGTGGCTACATATATACATAGAAAGACCAGCTCATATTAGAGCTTACTTTTGCCTGTGCCTTTTTCATTGGAAATCATAAATTAGCTCCCTGAAATCAAATTGGTGGTTTTTGCTTCTTTAATTCCCTTTGTTCAATCTCCTTATCTTTCTGGCTGCCTAATTTGCATTTACAGCCAGACATGGCAGTATGGTTTCTGTGTGCACATTTCAATATGTGTGCACTAGACCTTTACATATATTTTGGTCCAGTAAATTAGCAGCATTGACTTCCACTATCACTTGGATCAAAGTTTCTTATTATTCTGGTGCTCTCCATGCTTCTCCAAAAAACCCCTTCTCTCCAGCCTGCCTTATTCACAAGGAGTTCTAGGACTATTGGTATTTGAGAAAGCATGGGCAAGCACAAATCTTTCTGTCTTTCAACTGAAAGTCCCAGTTTAATTGCACAAGCACATGCTGTCTACCAAGGAAGGGTCTCGGTTAGCAATTCACCCTTCAGGATGTTGCTTTCTCTGTTATAACACTGTTTCTGATTGGCTTCTGCAGATCTCACAAGTTTGAAACAGCAGGTATACAGAGACAGGAGAATAAGGCCATTTCCACACAATGTTGTACTGCTATTATTCCACTTTCAATATCCTATGGAATCCAGAGGTTTGGAGTTTAGGGAGGGGCATTTAGAATTCTCAGCCAGCACTGTAACAGTCTATGCAGACATGGCTTCAGTTTCCATTAATATGCACCAGTGTTATCTGCAAAGACTCAAATTTCCATAGGGTAAAAGGCTGGATCTACAGGGCTAGTAAAATATACTATCCCCTCCTACGCAGTTTGATTGTGAACAAACCTGAGAGGTTGCAACCAGTAGCTAGTGGTGCAAAAATCTGGAATTGTTTTAACCTGTTTATATTATTTTACTTAATTATATTCCACCCTGAGATTTCACAACAGATAGTGGGTTAGAAATATTTTAATAAATGAATAAAATAAAATTACTATCAGCCACTACAGGAAGAGGGACGTTTCTGCCTCGGCTTTTTGGACCATAGGCTGCCAGTGAATGTAAAAGTAACATGGTTACTTTTTTAGTTTCACAGACAATGTTTACACATTCTCATACTCCCCAACTATCCCATTGTGGCAGTCATCCCACTTTAACATCTGCTTTTAAAATGTCCCAGTTTCTTTTACCTCCGCCCATTTTTTGTGCTTAGTTTATTTCAGTTGCTGCAAACTGAGTTCAAAGTGAAAAAGTCCTTTGCATTCAATTAACTTTGCGGGTGGGAAGAAGAGAAGAAGGGCCAAAATCTTGCCATTTCCAGTAGGCTCAGGCTACAGCCACTCTTAGCTTGTGTGTTCTTCCTCATTCATAATTTTTGCATCTTTATCATATTCTGATGTTGCTTAGCCACACATCTCCCAATTTTCCTGTGAATTTTTTTTGGAGGGTATACATTCAAAATGTGGTCATTTTGGCATTTTTTAAAATGTAGTTGCAAAACCACCTCTGAGTATTCCTTGTGTTACCCCACTGGAAAACCCTGTCCCGGGTTTTGATATTAAAATGTGATTCCATGTGCCTTAGAGGTCACCCGGATGAGCACATAGGCAGCAACGGTCGAACTATCGAAAACCAGGTCAGGCCAGTAAAATCCCCCATCACGTAGCCCCAGGAGACCTCAAGCTGTGCAAACCCACAGTAGACAAAGGGTCCTCAGCCCCTGAGAAGCCGATTTGAGGGGATTAGCGTGTTTGCCCCAAGTTGAGCAAAATCCTATCAGGCAAGGACCATTTAAGATCCTGAGACTTTAGCAACACCTTGTAATCTTGTCATGCAAAGGAAGTTACCATTGTGGAGCTTCTTTCTCATTGCAGCACCCATTGTTCTCCCTGGAACAGGATTAGCCCTCCAGGTACTTTTCCCCCTACAAATAGTCCCAGTTTTTGAGCGGTTCTTTGGATCACTCACAGTCATGCCAGCAGACCATTATCCTGTCAGTTGAGTAAACTCCACTTCTCCACTGTTTTTCCCAGACCAAGGATTTCAGGAAAAGGTGTAGTATTACCCCAGCTACAACCCCTTCAATATTCCCCTATCCAGTTTCCTCTCTTTTGCTTCTTAATAGGTCTTGAGTGAGTGTGTGAGTGATAGTGTTGGTGCGTGAGACTTTCATTCAATAAAATAATTTTATTGGACATCGTTTGGTTTTTGGCTTGGCCTGACCTCGTAAAAACTGGGTAGAAAGACCCCGCTAGGTTAGCCTGCCTCTCGCATTGCTATTGCTTGTGCTCTGGCTAGTTTCCATTCCCTATCATGTGGAGCACATTGAGGTGTCTCCCAAGGGACCCCAGAAATCAGGGTAATACTTGCCTAAGAAAACCATATGAGATTCATGGCATAGCTATAAGTTGACAGGTGACACGAAGGCACACATTACACACACATTTTTAAAAACTAAGTTACTTCAAACTGAGGTGCAAATAACAAGTTACTAAGGAGTTAACAGTAAACTTAAACAAAGAACAAACATTATCAAAATAACACTCCACCCCTTGAATTCCTTGCCATTTTCAATCCTTATCTGTTCTAAAGCTTTGACAGGCCATGCTTCCATGCCTCCATTCTAAGCCCTTTTCTGCATCATAGCTCAATATCAGTCAATTTCATGTTCATCGCAGCATTGCCATTTCTAGCTTGGAACTGGCATTAAAACCCTGTTTTCCACAGGCTTCCGGCATCAGCACATGAGCACTGGCATTGGAACCAGTGCGTCTTCCACAGCACAGAGTACCTGGCCACTCTCCTTCCCCACCGCACCCTCCCTGTCCCTGCCCCACAGCTCCTGATTGCTCTTTTTTTTTTTTTTTAATTTTTTTCTTGGAAGTCGTGCTAACATTAGTATGGTGGCCTGGGCAAAATGGATCACGTCAGCCAGCATGTAATCATGCTAATGGCAATAAAGGGATTTAAAAAAATAAAATTAAAAAGGGACATGCAAAATGATCATGCAGCAGTGGTGGGTATCAAAACTACCATGCCACATGCTCCTTTGTCCCCTTCTCCTTCTGTGTTCAGTGCTGACACAACAGAAGCGGCCAGCTGGCTGCTGGGCAGAGATTATCCTGGGAGCTGCTGAAGGAGGGACAGGCTGGGAACACCCATGGCCTGCCCACTGCTGGATTGGCGATGAGAGGAAGGCACCTTGGAGGAACCACACTCACCCAACTGATGCAATTGTTGCAAAAAAGGGAGGTCAGTGATGGTTTCTCCCTGTCAATGAAAAAGAACTGATTAGGCACGCTTGACGCATGACATCATGCGGTAAGACAGCTTCTAGACAGAGAGCAAGGCATAGCTGAGGCAGGTTGACGTGGAAAGGGCCTAAGTCTTTTGGTTCCTTCTGTTGCTCTCAGATCCTCCTACTCCATAGAAAGGAACTTTATGGGGGAGGAGGATTTGCAACTCCCTAGACATGTAGATATAGCCTAAATATTCTAAGGCACCAGATCCTGTCTGATCTTGGATGCTAAGCAGGGTCAGCTTTGGTTAGTAGTTGGATGGGGGATTGCAATGAATACCAAATGCTGAATGCTATATTTCAAAGGAAAGAACTGGCAACACTGCCTCTGAGTATTTCTTGCCTAAGAAACCTTATGAAATTCATAGGGTCACCATAAGTTGACAGGCAACTTGACAGGCACCATAAGTTGACATACACCCACACAAACATCTTGATGTATCATGATCACGGTTGGTCATTAGCTTGTCTTTTTCCTTGGGTCTGTCTGGGTGACACGGACTCTGGATTGTGCATACAACATA